>CM035630.1:43666500-44916500 GCA_020496765.1 Gossypium stocksii | reverse complement strand
GGCTTTGTGCTGATTATATTACAGTGATGGATGCTTTGTGTAGAATGTATTACCTAATTGGTGGCTTTGTGCCAATGGGATTACCGTGATCGACAGGCTTTGTACCGAATATACTACAGTTAGATGGCTTTGTACCACGCATAAAATTATGGCTCGGTGCCATTCTGTTTATGGCTTCTGGCCATTCTGTTATCTGGCAGCATTGCTACGATACTTACGACCTTTAGCTATTCTATCTACAGCTTTGAGTCGTTTTGTTAACTTAGTGTCGCAACCGGTGCTAAGCTCAATGTGTTGGATGGGTGGGTTGATTTTATCCCCACAGTAAGTGCAGGGTTAGACGGAGGCAAGTGCAGGGTTGGATGGGTTTACATGCATCATTCATACATTATACATATTTCATCCTGATTCTGTTATATTATTGGGCTTAGGGCCACATGTGATCTGATTTTTTTGCTGTTATTGATATGGGCTAGGCCCAATTGGTTCTGTTATGGGTTGAGACTCAAATGATTTGTATTTGGCTTTAGCCACCTATACTCTGATCTACACTGTACTGTTTCTGTTATATTATTTAGATGGGTTCACTGATTGTTACTTTAGTAAGGGGATTGCACATTGAGTTTTCATAAACTCACCTCGTTTTTAACCTTTTCAGGTAATCCCCAGTGTTAGGTGGATTGGTGCTGCGAGGGACTCGGAGAAGGCCACACAACTGCTTTTGCTTCCTATTACGTTTATTTACTTTAAGCACTTTGATTTTGATTTGGGTTGTAATAAGGCCTTTCTAATGTTTTAAGTTTTAATTGGGATTCCATTTATTTTGATCTATAACTGTTAGAAGTAGAACACAGATTTCCAAAATGATAACTGTTTTGAAAACACCACGTTTTCGCGACATTTTCTGTAAAACTCACGCTTTTGTAAATCAACTATTCTAAGTTAAGCTTCCGCAATTGATAATGTTTTACACAAGTTTTAAATGGCAAGGTGTTTTTAAGTCTTTAAGAAAGGTTTCCAATGAAAACACGGTTTTCGAAAAACACTTTAATGTGACACATCAGATTCGGCCCTAATGTCTAGGCCGGGTTTGAGGTGTTACAAATATGCAATAATTAGTTCATACAATTAGTTCGGTATACATCCTCAGTATTATCAGGATTAGTACAGATATCATATAAACAAATCACATGTTTAGGGGTCCAAGTAATGTTTACCGACCCTGTAGTTGGTCCACAGTCGAATTGGGTGACCCGTACAACCTTACAGAACTTTCAGAAAAAAATGGGCTCACACGCCCATGTGGCTTGCCCGTGTGGGCCTACATGCCCGTGTAGCCCAAATGGCCCAAATTGACCTTGGCCATGTGGATCACACGACTTGGCCCAGAATCCCACACGCCCGTATGGGTTACCCATGTGGGCCCACACACCTATGTGGCCCACAGGGCCTAATTGGTTGATCCTGTATGTTGCACACAGCCTCTTCTGGCCATCTCATGGCCGTGTCATGTGCGCACAGCCTGGCTCGTCGATCACACGCCTTTGTTTCGTCACACGGCATACCACACAGGCAATCACATGCCCGTGTGGCGTCGATAGTAAGATTTTTGACTTTCATTGAAACTACGTTTTCTGTGCAATAGAGTGCACACCTGGTTTGTTTTCACTCCTAAACTTAATCCCGAATCTCCAGAACCTATGATTGACAACATTTCACTTAATTAGACACTTAACAGGTCGAATTAAACTAAATCCTCAAAACGGATCAGTTATTCTCCAAGCAGATAGACCCCTACCTTACGATCCACAAATGCTTCCCTCTACAATTTGGCACTAGAATAGCCCCTCACACCAGATTCTCGACTGTCAAAATAGTTAAACATAGGTCTCCAACTAATATCTTAAAAAAACTCGAGATTTCAAAGCACCATTATCACTTATCGAACGTGCGCGACTACTCGATTGGACCACGAAGAACCCATTGCGAACAGAAAAGATGAAATAAGGGACAAAAAGAAAAGAGAGGAAGAAGAAAAAATTTTGGCAGAGATGGAAAAACAAACATCAGAAACAAAATGGAGGGTTTTGGGAAAACTGTAATTTTGAGAAAAATAAATTAATCCCGATTCAGCTAACCCCTCAATCCCTTATTTTCCTCATCCAACCACCCACTAACATCTAACTACTCAGAATCCCGATTAATTCAAATTCTTACCCCACGCCGGTCGTAAAATAAATCCCTTGCCTAATCAGAGACTCGAACACAGGATCTCCATCACACCAGTACTCTACTTATCCACATGACCAGCAGGCCTATTCTAATATAATTTTACCAACATTTAATTAAAAGCCTACTGACTAAAGATAGGGCTTCATTCATAAAAATATCAAAATCTTATCCAAGTTAAGGCTTGAACTTTGGACTTCTCACACACACTTAGAACACTTAACCACTGAAGCAGACAAATATTTGTATAAAATAATTATAAAAACATATACAGATATTTTTGAGGTGTTACACTTTACTTGACATAGCATTTTCCATTAATTGTCAATTACACATATTATACACATTATTATTCCTTCAAATTACCAATGCATTCTTATCATTATTTTTGTCATAACATTAATCATACATCATTACAATAACTCAATCATTTTATACCTAACCAATCCATGTGGAGACGATCTCACTTATCACTTTATTACTTGATTCAACATGTATACTTGAACAATTCACATATCATTTTATAAGCAACAAGTTTTTGGCATTGTTGCTGAGGATTGGCAATTGGCGAAATTTAGTTTGCTATTTTCTTTTGTTTTCTTAGTTTTAGCTAACTTAGTTGTATTTAATTTCTATAAGTTTTCCATCAATGTATGAGAAGAGGCATTCCTGCAAATGACGAGTATCCTTTTGACCCAAAGATTGAGAGAAATTTGCATATGAGGTGAAAAGAGATGGAAATATGGCTAGGGAAGGAAATGATCATGGTCTTAATGATAATCCAAATGGTCAAGATGTTAATCCTTCTATTCTCATGTGATTGATGACTGAGATAGACCAACTTGGGAACATGTTTTCCAATTTTGGATGTTTTGGATCTAGGGATAGTAAGACCAAAGATACAAGCTCAGCAATTCAAGTTGAAACTTGTAACATCCCAAAAATCAGGGGTTAGCGGAATTGGATTTGGGAATCAAGAGAGAGTGGTCATGCCTTAATTTTTGACATTATCTATGCATTTTTAGGAATAAATGGGGTATTGGTTTTTTGGGAAAGTGTTAGCGAAACGTTCTGTTACACCCCTAACCCACATCCATAGCCTGAATGGGTTACGAGGTATTACCGAACTTGTAACACAATTTAGAACATTCATTTTCATACATTTATTAATAACCAACAGTTATCATTCATATACACTCATATCATCCTTTAAATGAGCATACGAGGCTTTAAACATGCATTCAGGACTAAACTGATAACCTATGAATGTTTAGGGAAAACGTAGAAAAATTTTCAAAATAGGGGACACACGCCTTGTGAGCATGCCATGTGTCTCACAAGGTCAAGAGACACGCCTATGTCTCAGGCTGTGTGGACATTTGAAATGGGATCACATGGCTGTGTCCAAGCCTGTGTCCTACCCCACGTAACTCTCTGACTTAGGTCACACTGCTGACCACACACCCATGTGTCTAGCCTGTCTACCTATTCGAAATGGCCTCACATGCCCGTGTGCCAGACCATGCGTTAGGTTGTGTCAAACCTGTAGGGTATACTGACTTATGCCACACGCCAATCACATACCCATGTGGGAGGCCGTGTGGAGCATACTGACTTGTTTCTAAATGCATCACCAGGGGACACACGACCGTGTCCCATGACCGTGTGTCACACATGATGAGACACACACCAATGTCACTGCCTGTGTGGACAAAAATTAGGCTATTTACCAAGCCATTTTTCCACCCAACTTGCAGATACCTACACAAGCTCATTTGGTACCATTTCAAGACATAATTAGTCAGCCAAACAACATTATTCAATGTACAAATCATACCATTTCAAACCCTACTATTTCTATATTCAAGTCATCACCATTTACGCTTTCTAACATATACCAACTTAACATACTTCATTAACCATAAAACACATTTATATCATGTCCTATAATTCAACCTAATAAACATCCATATACCAAACAAAACCAAGCATTTACAATTTATATATCCATCACATATCAATATAACCACTTATTCCATCATATTTTCATTATCTAACTCATCAAGCGAACCACATTACATATCTTATACATAACTCAAAACATATATTAAGTTAAGCCAAATCACAGGGCTTAATCACATACCAAAACATATACCAAAATCACAAGCTAAAGTGACCATAATCATCATCTTCTTAACTAGCCTATACATGCCATATTTACACATTTCTTAAAGTTCAAAAATACCAATCAGCAATGGGATAGTGTGATATGAATCTCTGACGTCGTCCAAATCGAGTGAGCTTCCGAATCTCTGTAAAGACATGAAAGAAAAATAGGGTAAGCTATAAAGCTTAGTAAGCCCGTATAAATATAGAATTTGACTTACCATTTTTATACAATCAATGCAAGTAAACATATTATAACCAATCGACTTGTCAAATGCCTAAACACAAATGTTCATCAACATGTTAGTCACATAGGTACATATAATCATCCATTCACAAGGATGTATACAACCATCATTCAAATTTCATACTCCAATACCTTATATAATACCAATTTCATATAACTTGTAAAGCATTTATAACATTTCATCTTCATTCATATAACTAATAAATCAAAAGTATGACCAGTAATTCATTCATATAACTAGTAGTTCATTCGTATATCCAGTAGTTCATTCATATAACCAGTAGCAGAATTATGCCCGTTGAACCTCTTAAAATATCGATAGATACACAGGTGATACACACTAAGTGTATTAATTGGTAATATGTCAATTCATTATCATTTTCGCTCTTTCAAGCTATGATCGATAAGCTCCTCTTGAGCTAATGGACAGTAAGCTCTATCAAGTTGAAAATAGTAAGCTCTGATGAGCTGAAGTATCAGTAAGCTCATATGAGCTACGATGAGTTGACAAAAAATGCAAGATCTCAAACAACGGTAACCCTAGTGACATGTCACTTGTATCTTACGACTTCCTACGGTTCAAACGAGACTTAATAGTTCTTAGTAAACATCAATTTAGGCATTTAAATATCATATACTTAAATTTCTCATGACATATATACATTTAATTCAATTAAATACAAATTTAATTACTCAATTCTAATTATACGAACTTACCTCATATCGCTCAGATAGAAATTATCTACTATTCAATTACTTTGCCTTTTCCCCGATCTTGATCCGATCTTGGCTTTTCTTGATCTATAATATCAAATTCAACAAATTCAATTTCCATTCTATTCAATTTAGCCCATAATTCATATTTTGGAAAATTTACATATTTTCCCCCAATGTTCCACATTTTTACTATTTAGTCCTTATCACATAAAATTGCAAATTCACGCAATTAAGTACAAACCCATGCTAGCCAAATTTTACCCATGTTTATTACAACCCATATTTTTCATTTATTCATACTTTTGACCACAAAATTCCAACATTTCTCAATTTAATCCCTAAATGACAATTTTGTCAAGAATCACATTACAAAAGTTATTAATCTATCAATAAACCTTCATAATCTATCTTCAAACATCTATTTACTTAAACATTCAACAATGGAATCATACTTTAACATTTTTGTAAATTAGCCCCTAGGCTAACTAGACCTAGCTGCAACGATCTAAAAAACGTAGAAATCAGTAAAAACGAGACAAAAATCACTCACCAATTGAGCTAGGAAGCTTGGCCGAATGAAAAAGGATAAAAATGGCTTCTCTTTCCCTAGTTTTAATGGAGAATGAAGAAGAAAAAGATGATACCTTATTTTATTTCTTTTATTTTAACATAAATTTACTAAATTACCTAATTAACATTTTATAACATTAAAAATTACACTTATACAAAGCCATTATCATCCACTAACTCTTTAATGGTCCAATTACCATTTAAGGACCTTTCCTTTGAATTTCTATAGCTATTAAACCCTTTTAGCTAATAGAACTCAACTTTTACGCTTTAAGCGATTTAGTCCTTTTTACCAAATTAAACACTCAAACAGTAAAATTTCTTTATGAAACTTTCACACAATTATTGTATCATGCTGTAAACTTTAATAAAATAATAAAATAATTATTTTG
This sequence comes from Gossypium stocksii, assembly GCA_020496765.1. Lineage (NCBI taxonomy): Eukaryota > Viridiplantae > Streptophyta > Magnoliopsida > Malvales > Malvaceae > Gossypium > Gossypium stocksii. The sequence goes on along the minus strand of CM035630.1, from coordinate 44,910,179 downwards.
ACTTTGAATTTGTGGTCTTAAAACCACTGTTCTAATTTGACTCAAAAAAGGGCTGTTACACGTTCCTTGAAACTCAAGTTCAAATCCCTTCTCTCTCACCATTTTTATTATTTTTCTAATTTTGTCTCAAACCCTAGTATGTGACATTTCTTGATTTTAAAATAAATATTGCAAAATTATTTAGAAAATAAGGAAATAGCCTAGTGGTTAATTGATAAATGCATAAGTATTAAAATTAAATTGAGGTCCCAAGTTTGAGGCCCCAAGTTTGAATCCTTTCCTATGAAAAATAACTTTTTCTTTTTACAAAAAATCCCTTATTTTTAATGTATGTGCCATCCATATCTTTGATCTTCAATTGTTTTTTTCTTCCTCTATTGTTGTCGTCACCTGCACCAAGTTTTACTATCTCTTTCTTTTTCTTTTTGTCTCAAGATTTGTTAAAATCTTCTCCACCATCATACTGGTATTTTTCCTAATTAAAATACGCCCTAAATCTGAAATATTAAGCTCCAAGATCGATCCCGAACATTGCCAAGAAAGTGTCATTATTGTTTCTCTTAACTAACTTGTGTAAGATCTTTTAACTAGCTTGTGTAAGATCTTTTCTTTTTTCAATTTGTTGATTAATCTTGCCAATTTAAAACCTAAATTTCAAGATCTTTAATTTAGGGGAGTTTTGAATATTTTAAATGTATTTTACATACTTTTAATGGATCTTTAACTCATTTTTAAATTAGCCTCGAATTTGGCCACAACGGGTGGTGGTGCGCGCGCCTATGTGCAAGAAAAGGGGTTGTTTTGTTTCTTGTTTCTTGCTCATCATTTCCCATCATTAATTTGAGTTCTTGAACCCTCCTAATCAACCTTTAATCACATGTTAATCAGGGAAAGATTAGCCATTCGGATCTCACAATTCGGGAAGCGTAAGTGCGATTGATTATAAACTAGTTTGTTGTTTTGACAAAGTTGTTGAGAAAAGGTTATGGATTGATTAAATGAGGGATTTTAATCAATATTAGATACTGATTTTCTAGTATTTCTACAAGCTCAATCACCCAAATGGCAAGAAAAATCAAAGAAAAATGTAGAAACAAAGAAACAAATTTTCTATGTTACCCCCCAACACACACCCTTTAGTTGACACATTGTCCTCAATGTGTAGCCCTTAAAAATATAAGGAAAAAAGTTACTCAATTGGTCATGGTTGCTCCAACTTCTAATGATGGGTCATTCCTCTTTTTGCCGTGTAAAGCTTGAATTGTTTGTGTCACCTTTATGTTGGGTTCCTACATAGAAAACCTAAGCAAAACATAACTAAAAATCTACTATTAATCCTATCCTACAATGTCTAGATCAAAATTATCAAAAATTACTACAAGTCTTTGACACCAAAAATAAAAAAGTTCAATCCTCCTCCTCATCATCCCACAGTAGTGCCTACCTTATTTCCATCGGAGCTTTTCCCTGTCCTTTGACATGTGTTTGGTGAGAGCTCCCATCCGTTGAAGGCGTATGGTGAGTTGGCCTTTGTATGACAGGCCCTTTTGGTGTAGAAAATTGTGACTAAAATGTAGCTTTATATATGGATACTCCTGAGCAGTACCTTCCTCTACAAGATTAGCCCCTTCATCCTAATGAGTCGGAGTTAGCCTAAACATGTCCAGGGGATAATTTGGAGTGTGTAACCCATTCATTTTTGCAAATTCTTGGAGTACCAAGCTTGTTTCCTGCATCCACCAAATCATCCCATCAAGCTTCTTCACCATGCTTTCGCTGGTTCCTCTTCGAATTGTTGTATTCTCCTTTTCACTTAAGTGACACTAGGACATCCATCTTTTCCTTCCTCCTCTGATTCCAATTCATGATTTGTTTCCTTTGAAGCTCGACATATTGGGTGTATAGCGAGTCTCCCATTATGTTTTTTTTTTGTTTCATGAATTGTTTATTCTCACCCAATGGAACTCTTGCTCGTCAACATAATTCAGTCACCAAGTGAGGAAAGAAGATTTTAGCTTTTTGGCTATGCCCACACCACCTCATCTCTCAATAAGTCCATTTTCCCACACAAACCTTCTTGTGCTTCAAGATGCCATATAACAAAATAGCTCGAAAAGTATTCACATTAGAAACATTTAGAGCGAGCACAATTCTAGTGCCAACGGATTGCATCCATATTTTCGCAATGGGGAATAGTATTATTTGATTGAAATTAGTGGGAAACTCTGTATCGTGGCTATAGTTCCATGTACCTGTACCTTGAGTCAAGTACTTAATAAAATATTCCATGTCTATTCTCAAATTTATCTAAATCGGTGCTACAAAGGAAGTCTTTCTCACAGAAAGGTGCATCGTAGAACTCACATATCTCCCTAGAAGTGATCGACACCTCTTCACCCCTCACAATCACAATGTCCCAATATATTCTTTTTTGTCTTTCTTGGTCCCTAAAAGAAGCATAAAATTCTTGCACTACCAAGACGACATTAGTTTCTTTGGGAGTGATACAAAATTATTCCTAACTATGGTATCTAACTAAAGTCCAAATTTCATTGCAAAAAGTCATTAAATGTTCGAACTCTCATTCCTGGATTAAAGGTTTACCTTGTAACTCAAGAAAATATTTTGATGTTTTTAGATTCTAAAATCTTTTAAGGCCCGAAGCTACCAGAGTTTTTTTTTACCGTAGTTTTCTTACTTTTTTTAGAAGGTATTTTCTAAAAACAAAGTTTCTAGTAAAAAAAATGAACAGTAATCAATGAAATAGTAAAAGAGAGTTGAGAATACTTTAACCTCAATCTTTTGAATCTATATGTGCCTCTGCTTCGATTGATTTGATGATGTTCTCTTCCAATGTGGCTTTTAGGTATAAGGGTAAAGGATTGAAAACCTAAGTTTTTGGTGGAAAAAGAGGGTTCAGGAATTAAACGTTTTAGAGAGATTTTATAGAGGGTTGGATGTTAAAATTAGGTTAGGTTATGTTAATATGGTGTTTTATGCTTAAAAGGGGTGTTTTTGAGGCAAATCGCCAGGCATTTCTAGGGTTAAAAGGTGGGGTTGCATGAATCGACCGAGTCAACCTTACAAAAACTTCTAGCGATGTCACAACACAAGAGTTCCATGTCACGACATCCCTAGAAGACTACTTATGTTGCGACATCAGGTTCCGGTGTCGCGACACACCTTGCAATATTGAAATTTTAAAAAATTGTTTCTATGTTGCGACATAGGTTAGTGATGTTGCAACATCGAGTTGATTTTTCACCTTCTTCGTTACTACCCATGATGTTGCAACACAAAATTGTCTGTGTCATGACGTTGACCTTGTTTCCCAAATTTTTTATCTTCAAAATGCTTCAAGCGTGTGTTAGACCTATCTTTGACCTTCTTGTAATACATTAACAACTTGGTTAGTAGAGTATACATTTAATATAGTTAGTAATAATCAAACGATGGGAAGATGTTAGATCTTGCTGTCGAACTCATCTGACAGCTCAATTAATATGCACTGGGGTGATCCTTATGATTTGTTTCTATTTGTATTAGTCCAACACCCATCATGTTGTTCTATTTGTCCACGGTTCTCTCTTTCTCTAAATTTACCTTTTTGCCTTAATTTAATGACCGACAACTTTTTTCGTATGTCATAACCATTAGTGATTTGTAAAACCACATACCCACACAACTACTTTAATTGGAGTTCAGTATTTGTGCTTTGGAAAAAGGTTAAGGATTGAAACACCCTTTACCTGAGTCTGACGCCAGGACAGGGTATGAGGTATTACCTTACTAAAACATATGCAAACACGCATTTCTGGTTCATAAAACATCATTCAAATATAAAAATTTTCAAACTATGTCTTACAACCCTTAATATGAACCTACGAGGCCTAGAACATGATTTAGAAACAATCCGAGACTATTCTGAGTACTTAGAAAAATTTTGATAAAAGCTACTCAAATTAGGGCACACGCCCATGTGGATGGGCAACACACCCGTGTGGCCTTAGAACATAGCCGTGCTGAAGGCCCGTGTGGTTCACACGGCCTAGGCAAATAAGGACACGCTCGTGCCCCTCGTCCCTATGGATTTATTTCTAACATCGAACCTACAGGGGTTTCACACGGCCTGACACATGCCCGTGTCCTTGGCCCGTTTCCCTCACACGGCATGACACACCCGTGTGCTAGCCCGTGTGTGAAAACCTTGACATTCTATTTCTGACTTCAGCAACTCTTAAGGGTTACATGGCCAAGGCACGTGCTTGTGTGCTAGGCCGTGTCTTTCACACGGTTGAGACACACGGCCATGTCTCAGCCTGTGTGGTTACTACTGGCCATTTAATTTTGCCAACCTAAGGTGTAGGGGTCATACGACCTGACCACACGCCCATGGGAAGGACCGTGTGTCACACACGGCCTAGACACATGCCTGTGTGTCTACCCGTGTGGACAAAAATAAGGCTATCTACCAAGCCTCTTACCACCCTAAACAAAATCACACACATGCCAAAACGTAACAAGGCACCAATATTCAACCAATAACCATAATTTGACATCTACACAACTTTAAAAACCAGTCCAACCAAGCATTAATATTACTACCCTAGTACTCTTGATCATCCATACTATTTTGCGCATTCACAAAAACCTCATTTGCATAAATCAATAATGAATATTAGCCATTATCCATGGCGTTATACAAAATGGAGTATTCTCAATCAAGTCAACACACTTGGCCCAAAACAAAATGACACTTATCAAAAGACTAAGTTCCTATACATGCCATTCCTCAAACTACTAAAAACTAACTATACCGAATGCTTTATTTGATAGTGTGAACGAAGTCTTCGACGTCTGATGATCCATGAGCTAGTTAGGCGACACTATAAGAAAATGGAAAGAAAAGGGAGTAAGCATAAAGCTTAGTAAGTTGCAAGTAAATAAATGACAAAAATTTACCATGTTTTATCATACATACTAGACATCACAATTTGCACATGATATAAAAAGGCTACAAGCAAAACTTACTCATTTTCATCTCTTACTAATTATACAACATAAGTTTGAGCTTACATCCCATACATTTCATGTAGGTACATGTACCACTCACAATATCATCATAATATTTCTCAATATTGACACAAACTATAAATTTCCCGTTGAACCATTTAGAATATGAAAGGGTATTCAACAAGCCTCCAACATAGGGTATCATGCCGATGCCATGTCTCAGACATGGTCTTACACTTGCTCATATGTCAAGTCGATGCCATGTCCTAGACATGGTCTTACACTGACTCTCATATATCAAGGCTGATGCCATGTCCTAGACATGGTCTTACACTAGCTCTCATCTATCCGTGTTGATGCCATGTCCCAGACATGGTCTTACACTAGCTCATACGTCGAGGCCAATGCCATGTCCCAAACATGGTCTTACACTAGCACTCGTGTCAATGTCGATGCCATGTCCCAAACATGGTCTTACACTGGCTCACACATATTGGTGTCGATGCCATGTCCTAGACATGGTTTTACACTGACACATAATAAGGCTATTGCCATGTCCTAGACATGGTTTTACACTAGCTCTCGTATAACCCTAGTATCATGGCATGAATATCCAGTCTATTCCTACGGTTCAATCGAGTTTTATCACATAAATTCTCATCATAAAATAGTCAGTTGGAACAATAGAAATAAGACACAATCTGGGCTTGAGCCCTAGTCAGAACAATACAGTCCAGTTCATAGGCCAAAGCCCCATACATTATCATTTGTGTCACAGCCCATAACAGAATCAATTCATAATGAATGATGTATGATGCATGTTATGTATTAACCCTATCTAACCTTGCATTTGCTTCCATCCAACCCTGCACAGTCTGTGGGGATATAATCAACCCACCTATCCAACACACCAAGAGTTAGCACCGGTTGTGACACTAGCTAGCATCGTAGCAAGGCTGCCAGATAAATAGATTGGCTCAAAGCCATGGGTACTGGCACAAAGCCTATCGATAACGATACCATATTCGGCAGAAAGCCATCAATAATTGGCATAAAGCCTATCGATAACGATACCATAATCTACACAAAGCCATCAATACTTGTAGTATAATTGGCACAAAGCCTACCAATGATGGTAATATAATTGGCATAAAGCCATCAATCACTATAAGATATTCGGCACAAAGCCATCCATTAGCATAAAGCCTTAATTAGGTTGGCACAGAGCCATAATCAAATTAAGTGGCTTAAAGCCATCGGTAGGTCCACAGTTGTCTTGGGCGACCCGTGCGACCATACCAGATCAATACGAATATACAACTTTAAGCCTTCAGTGGGTCCACAGTCGTCTCATGCGACCCTTGCGACCCTAACAGATCAAATCTTCCTACATAATCACAACCCAACCCATGCAACATGTCATGTATGCAAAATGTCATGCGTATATTCGGTCATACCATCACAGACAAGTCATTCAAAACATAGTCATACAACCACAGTCAAATCAGTCAACTCATAGCACAAGTCAGTCTTTTACCCACGAGGGGCAAAATAGTCATTTTACCCTTTAGGGGTATTTTGGTTATTTTACCCTCTAGTACAGATAATTGACCTTTTGGAAGCTCTAAAGTCGCCTCGAGTGACTTACATAACTTAAACTGGCATAACGATCTAAATGGGCCTAGGGCCCATTACTCGACCCAAGTGGGCCCACACACTCGTGTGGCCCATTTAGCCCAGAACTAACCACGGCTATGAGAATGACATAGCCCAGTTCAAAACTTACCACATATCATACACTTCATCCGTGTGGGCCTACAAGCCCATTAGGCCCACATGGCCCAGCTCAACCCAACATGGCCCAAAACGACCTATGCCATGTACGTGACATAACAAGCCCAACCATTTCCTACCTAGCAGTTAGATTTACATAAGCAGGCCTATGAGCCCATCAGGCCTATTCGGCTCATCCCGACATTTTAGCTTCTGCTGATCTACAATCAATACAGTGTGAATACATACTTTCAGCTTTTCAGCCGATCAACAACAGAGCACAAAGTTACACACCTATTTGGATTCATAGCACGAAAGATCCTGAAATGATTCACACTTCCACTGCCTCAACCAATGAAGTCTTATATCTTTGCAGATAACCCAAGCCCCACACGATTTGGCACAACTGATAGCAACTTGCGCTAAACTGACCCTACTGCTTAGGAGAAAGATAGTCAATGGAAGAGAAAGAATAGGGATACTAAGTATTCAACCAAAGATGAGGCAAAGATCTAAGTAACACAATCTTTGTTTTCAGAAGCGTATGGGAAGGTTGAAAGTGGGAAAAAGAAAAGATGAAGGAAAGAAGCCAAAATAACAAAAAAGAACAATGTGGAGGAAGAGGGAAAGAGCAGAATTCGGTCACCAATCTAAAGAATGCTGAAAATAAAGAGAGAGGGGAAGGAATAATGTATTCGGCCTAAAAAGAAAAACACCCAATAGAACAAAAGAAAATGGTAGGATAAAATAGAGGGGAGTTAGGAGCAGAAGAGTGATTCGGCAAGACTAAAGGAATTTGGGTTCGGCAAACAAAGAAATTGAGAAAAAGGGAAAAGAAATAATGTCAAAGGTACATAAGATCGACAAAAAAAAAAGCCAAAAATGCAACACGCATGAAAAAGAGGAATAAAAACAAAGAAAACCCCCAAATGGTCAATGCTATTTCGGCTTTAGGACACAAAACCACCAAAACTCGAATACTCTAAACTACCTAAGCAAATTCGACACTTGAGCTCCCTACTTTCGGCAACAACCCTCCCATTTCAAATTCCCTGATTTGCTCTTTAAATTAAGCCACCAACCGAGTTCAAATTATGATCAACTACTTCACACAAATCCTCTTACCTTGAAACACTCATGACCAAGTCAAATTCCCCATCAATAGTATTTCACTCAAACACCACCACCTTACGACACTTTTGGCAAAAATAAACACTCCACTGAGTAATCCAAGATTCGAACCCTAGACCTCCTTGCTATACTTGCAATGCCACTTCCACTAGACCACGGCTCATCTTGTGTCATAAATTCCACACAATTGTTTTTAAGACATATATACCTAAGCTAAGGTTTCTTCTAGAGAAAAACTAAAATTTTGTAAAAGCCAGGGCTTGAACCCAGGGCTTCTCAGGCACTCCCAACCACTTCTAAATCACGTAACCACTGAAGCAGACATTCATTTGTATTAATTATTGCACACGTAAACTTTTATGTGCAGCCTTCTAACGGCCCCCATGCCCAAAGCCCATTCCTACTAAGCCCAAATTCAGGGAGTTATAAAAATTCAATTTTGTTCCCAATGCCTCTTGCAGCTTCTTCTAAAACCGTAATGTAAATCTCGGATCTCTATCTAAAATGATCAGCAAGGGCACTTTGTGAAGTCTCACAATCTTGGAGATATACAAATCGACTAGTTTCTCAATGGGGTATGATAAACTATAATATATAAATATTTTTATCCCACATTTGGCACATTTATGGATGAATTATCATTAAATTTGTGGAATTTGATGCTCTTAATCCTTTAATTTCAGGTTTTATACTTAGGAGAGCATAATGAAGAGAAAAGAACAAGGAACGGGCCAAAAATGGAGAAAATGGGCCAAAGTGAGAAATCAACACGGCCTGAAGTTCCTCACACGGGTACACCACACGCCCGTGCCAAATTAGCAGACCTGAACATGGCCTAGGCCCGATTCACACAGGCGTGCCACACGGGCGTGTCCCTATCGGGACGAGTTTCAATTTCATGCGAAAAAAGCTACTTAGGGGCTAAGAAAGGTATTCTGAAGTCTATATAGACACCGTAGGAGAAGATTAAGAGAGACAGAGAGTAGAGAGCAAGGAATTGCTCAAGGAAAGCCAAAAGATCCATCCCAGAAGCAAGATCTACATCAAGACTGAAGATCTTCCTAAATTTCTCCCAAAAGTTTTGGGTGTTCTTTATGTTTTTTTTGTTTCCCTTATTTTGAGATGTTCTCTTTTATGAACTAAATCCCTTAAATACCTGAGGGAGATGAAACCTAAGATGGATATTGTTATTGTTATCTGAACTATATGATAAATATTTGATTTGTTCTTAATTGTGTTTTTAATTCTTGTATTAATATTTTAGAATATTGATTCAAGTCGAATGTGCTTATTCAGTGGAGCAAAAATCCCTGTTTAAGAGTAGATCCAACATAATTAAGCAGAGTTGCTCGCAATCCTAGACATAGGATGATAAAAATCTACCAAATTAGAGTCAAATCTAATAGAGGGATCTATAGATCAAGTTAATGCAACACTAGGGGTTTGAATTAGAAAGAAATTTTAATTAATCAATCTAGGGTTAGTTGTTCTTAGTCTCGAAAGAGAAATTAACATAATTTAAGGATCTCTATTGATCAAATCGAATGAATAAATCGTCTAGTTCAGAGTTAGATAACAAGTGAAGTCTAGGTGGATTCTTCCTTGGGTATTGCCTTAATCGATTAGTTTTCCTAAAGTATTTCCCCAATTTAGTCTTTGTCGCGTCTTTAGTTTAGTTAGTTTTTAATTTAAACCTACTCTCTTTTATTTTCTAGGCTAGATAATAGAAAAGAAGTTATTACTAGTACTTTTGGTTCCTTTGGGTTTGACATTCTGGTCTTGCCATAAGCTATACTACTTTCTGATAGGTGCGCTTGCCTTATTCGTGATAATAGTTAGTGTCTAGGTACGATCATAAAAATATTAAAACTTATCACGCACATTAAGTTTTTGGCGCCGTTGCCGGCAAACTAAAATATTAGGAACACTCGATTTCTATTACTTTAGCTATTTTACTTTTATTTCAAGTTATTTTCTATTTTTATTTTAGGTTCTATTTACTAAATTTTTTTCTTTTTATTTTTCTCTGATAGGTATATTTGGTTTGTGACTAGAAGAAACTCGACAGGACCACTATTGTTTGATAACAAATTAGAAGCTACAGTTCGTAGAAATCAAAGAGAAATAAGGCAAAGCCTATAGTACACAAAACAAGGACAAAAAGACGAAACCGAATCTACTGAAGAGATGGAAGCAAATCAAAATAATCAGCTACCTCCTGTGGTAGCCGCAAATCCTATGAATCAAAATCCTGCCCCTTATACTATGTATGATTATGCTAAGCCTAATTTTGCTGGTATTGAATCTAGTATTGTTAGGCCTGCTATTACTGCAAATAATTTTGAACTGAAACTTAACACTATTCAAATGATTCAACAGTTTGTTTAGTTTGATGGTTTGCAGGATGAGGATCCTAACGCATATTTAGCTAACTTTTTGGAATTCTGTGACACATTTAAAATTAATGGCATTTCTGATGATGCCATTCGCCTTTGGTTATTTCCCTTTTCTTTGGGAAATAAGGCAAAATAGTGGTTAAACTCTCTAGCCAGAGGGTCAATCACTACTTAGGAACAAATGACCAAAACTTTTTTACTTAAATATTTGCCCCCGGCTAAAATGGCAAAGTTAAGGAATGATATCTCTTCTTTTGTGTAGATGGATTTAGAGACACTCAATGATGCTTGGGAGAGATACAAGGATTTATTGAGAATGTGCCCTCACTATGGGCTACCTTTATGGTTACAAGTTCAAACTTTCCACAACAGTTTGAACCCCTCAACAAGACAGATGATCGATGTAGCTGCCAGTGGAACCATAAATAACAAACACCTGAAGAGGCTTATGAGTTTATAGAGGAGATGTCATTGAATAATTATCAGTGGCAAGTCATGAGAACAAAGCCACAAAAAGTTTCCGGTGTTTTTAATATTGACGCAGTCACCATGCTATCAAATCAGGTAGAACTCTTAAATAAAAAGATTAATTGTTTAGTTGGTTCTACATAGGTACAGCTAGTGATGAGGTGCGATTCAAATGGAGGAGAAATGTACAACACAGATTATTCATCCCACGATCCAAGCACAGAAAATGAACAAGCCAACTATATGGGTAATAATTATAGATCTCAAAATAACCCTTATAGTAACACTTATAATGCAGGTTGGAGGAACCACCCCAATTTCTCGTGGGGTGGTCAAGGAAATCAGAGACCACCACCCCCTACAGGCTTCCAACAACCACCTTACCAGCAAGAGAAAAAGCTGAACCTTGAGGAGATGCTCATGAAATTTATCTCAGTATCAGAAACACGTTTTCAGAATACCAATACGGCACTTAAAAATCAACAAGCATCAATTCAAAGCCTTGAAAACGAAATTGGTCAACTTGCCAATATGATATCTGATAGACCACAAGGTAGTTTGCCATGTAACACTGAACCCAATCCTAGGGAGCATGTTAAAGCAGTCACACTAAGGAATGGAAAAACGCTAGTTGAACCTGAAAAGAAGTCTGTTCAAGAACTTGATAAAGAGAAGGTTGATGAGGCTGAACCCAAAGAGAATGCTCCACCAATACTTAAAGAATACAAACCATCCATCCCATATCCAGCAAAGTTGAAGAAAGACCGCATGGGTGCACAATTCGGTAAATTTCTTGAACTTTTTAAACAGTTACATATTAACTTACCTTTTGTTGAAGCTATTTCGTAGATGCCCACGTATGCAAAATTCTTAAAGGAGCGTCTAACGAACAAAAGTAAACTTGAAGAACTGTCCACAGTGAAACTCAATGAGGAGTGTTCAGCTATCCTCCAAAATAAACTGCCAACCAAATTGAAAGATCCAGGAAGTTTTACTATTCCCTATTTAATTAGTAATTTAAACATTGAAAAAGAACTTAATGCCTTAGAAAATGTTCAAGCAACTAGGTCTTGGGGAACCAAAACCCACTAGGATGAGTATTCAACTAGCTGATAAATCTGTTAAATATCTTAGGGGTATCATTGAAGATGTTTTAGTTAAAGTGGATAAACTTATATTCCCTATTGATTTTGTTGTGCTTGACATGGATGAGGATGTTGAGGTACATTTAATCTTAGGATGCCCATTTTTAGCCACTACTAGAGCTGTTATTGATGTAGGGGATGGTAAACTTGTGCTTAGTGTAGGAGATGAAGAAATTGTGTTTAAAATATATGATTCCATGAGATTTTCTAGGGAACAAGATGATTCATGTTATTTTATTAATTCTATTGACCATTCTATTCATGATTCATTTCAGGAAATTGCTCTTAAAGATACATTGGAACTGTTTCTCGCCTAAAGTGGGGAGGAGGATAAAGTCACCACTGAGGTAAGAAAGGTAATGAATGATTTGAACTCTAATGAACCTTCTTCAAGACATATAGATTATGAAGGTATTGAGATAAATGATAAAGTAAGACAAAAACCCTCTATTATTGAACCACCTAAAGTGAAGCTAAAGCAATTACCCAATCACTTGGAATATGCATTTTTGGGAGATGTCTCTACACTGCCAGTAATTATCTCCTCGAACTTACAACCAAAAGAGAAGGATGAATTACTCCAAGTTCTACGAGAACACAAAAAGGCCATAGCTTGGAAAATTTCTGAAATTAAAGGGATAAGCCCTTCTTTTTGCGCCCATAAAATTTTGATGGAAGACGAATACAAACCATGTGTGCAAGCTCAAAGATGACTAAAGCCCAACATGAAGGAAGTTGTCAAGGCTGAGGTAATTAAACTTCTAGACGCAGGAGCTATTTATCCTATTTCTAACAGTTTTTGGGTAAGTCTTGTGCAGGTTGTTCCTAAGAAAGGAGGCATGACTGTTGTGACCAATGAAAAGAATAAGCTAATCCCTACAAGAATAGTCACATGTTGGAGAGTTTGCATTGACTACAGAAAATTGAATGACGGCACCAGAAAGGATCACTTTCCCTTGCCCTTTATTGATCAAATATTGGAAAGACTGTTAGGACATATGTAATAGTATTTTTTGGATGGACTCTCTGGCTACTTCAGATCCCGATAGCTCCAGAAGATCAAGAGAAGACAACATTCACATACCCATACAGTACGTTTGCTTATCGTAAAATGCCTTTTGGATTATGTAATGCCCCTGCTACTTTTCAGCATTGTATGTTAGTCATCTTTGACGAACAAGTGGAAGATATCATAGAGGTATTTATGGATGGCTTCTCGGTATTCGACAATTCTTTCCATCTTTGCCTTAAGAATTTAGAATGAGTTTTAATAAGATGCGAGGAAAAAAATCTTGTTCTCAACTGGGAAAAATGTGATTTTATGGTTCGTGAAGGTATTATGTTATGACATAAAATTTCTAGTAAAAGAATAGAGGTTGATAAAGCAAAGATTGAAACCATTGAAAAGTTACCTTCCCCTAATTCGGTTAAGGCTATAAGAAGTTTTTAGGACATGCTGGTTTTTATATAAGATTTATTAAAGATTTTTCTAAAATTACTAAGCCTTTAACAAAATTACTAGAAAAAGATGTGAATTTCAATTTTGATTAGGAATGTTTAGAAGCATTTAACACTCTCAAAGAAAAGTTAACTAACGCTCCGATTATAATTGCTCCTGATTGGAATTTTCCTTTTGAACTAATGTGTGATGCGAGTGACTTTGCAGTAGGTGCAGTTCTTGGATAGGGAAGAGACAAACATTTTCAGCCTATTTATTATGCTAGCAAGACTTTGACAGCAGCGCAAGAGAATTAAACTAGCACGGAAAAAGACTGATGCTAAACCTCGATTAATAAAATGGATTTTACTGTTACAGGAATTCGACTTAGAGATACAAGATAAGAAAGGGGCTAAAAATTTGGCGACAGATCATTTGTCAAGACTTGAAAACCCACACCCCAAGGAACTCGACAAAACCAAAATAACAACTCGTTTCCTGAAGAACAACTACTAGTCATATCGGAATCTGAGGTACCTTGGTGTGTCGATATTGCAAATTATTTAGCGGATAACATAACCCTGAAAGGGTTGACGCATCAGCAAAAGAAGTGATTCTTCACTGAGGTGAAAAACTACTTTTGGGAAGGTCCTTTCCTTTTTCGTATATGTGTAGATCAAGTCATTCGAAGATGCGTTACTAAGACAGAAGCAAACAAAATCATGGAACACTGCCACTCAGGACCAACAGGAGGACATTACAGTGGGACTAAAACCGCCCATAAAATAATCGAATCAGGTTTTTATTGGCCCACACTGTTCAAAGACGCTAACAGGTATGTTCTTCTTGAGATAAATGTCAGAGAATAGGTAATATCTTTCAACGTAATGAAATGCCTCAAATATATACTCTCATGAGAATGGTGGTAAGATTTCTTAAAAAGCTTTTCTCTCGATTTGGAACACCTAGGGTAATTATCAGTGATAGGGGTACTCATTTTTGTAATGCTCAGTTCGATAGAGTTCTAAAGAAATACAGAGTACACGACAAAATGGCTACCTCTTAGCATCCTCAAACCAGTGGACAAGTTGAAGTAGCGAATAGAGAACTAAAACGCATCTTAAAATAACGGTAGAGTCAAATAGGAAAGATTGGTCGAGTAAAGTAGATGATGCCTTATGGGCCTATAGAACTGCATTCAAAACCCCCATAGGGACATCCCCTTATAGACTTGTTTATGGGAAAAGTTGTCACCTACCATTTGAACTTGAACATAAGGCATTTTGGGCTATCAAATTTCTAAATCTTGATTCTAAACTTTAAAGTGAAAAAAGGTTAATGCAGTTGAATGAGTTGGATGAATGGTGCAATAACGCATACGAAAACTCACGATTATATAAGGAAGCCACAAAGCGACACCATGACACTCGTTTAAAGCAACCCAAGCAGCTTGTAGAAGGTGATATTGTCTTACTCTACAACTCGAGGCTCAAGTTGTTCCCTGGAAAGCGTAAATCGAGATGGTCAGGACCATTCCTTGTTCAAACTATCTTTCCCTACAGCACAGTTGAGATAACACATCCAAACTATGACACTTTCAAGGTAAATGGTCATTAACTTAAACATTATAAAGGTGAGGATTTTAGGAATGAAAGAAAGGAGCTTGGGCTCCACGAATCCCCGTAATTGTACACACATGGTAAGTCAAGCTTAGACTCTAAATAAACGCTTCTCTGGAGGCAACCCGAGCACTAACATTGTTAATCTCTTTAATTTCAGTTTTTAACATCTACATCATTAGCTGAGTCATTGGATTCAAGGTTTTTAGAACCACACGGCCAGGCACACAAGCGTGCCTAAGGCCATGGACACACCACGGGTAGAGAGACAGCCATGCGACACGGCTGTGTGAAAATAGGGAAAATTTTTCCCAAGAAACGGCTTTCTAAAAATTGCCACGACCGTGTGATGTGGCCGTGGGTGAACCTGCTAAATTAAAAAGGGCGTGCGGCACGCCAGTGTCCCCAAGCCATGGATGAAACTGAGAAATTAGCATGGGTGTGCGACACGCCCGTGCCTGAGGTCCATGGTCGAACCTGGTAAACTAGCACGAGCGTGTGACCTAATATACGGGCATGGGCAACAAATCAAACGCACCCAAAAACCCTACTCCCGAGCCTCACACGACCGTGCCCCTTTTTAACTCCACCAACCCTAGTTTTTATTTTTAATTCGCATTGTTATTCTTTTTTTTCTCTTAGGTTTTCCTTTTTCTTTTAAAGACTTATTTATCCTTATGGTTTTTATCGAATAATGCTTTAATTTTCTCCACAGTTGTGTTTATTTTCTTAAGTAAGTTCAGGATCATGCACTCTGAGTAACTCTTTCTCCAATTCCACTTTCACTCTTCCGAGGATTTCATCTAAAATTCAGGGAGTTTCACTTCTCTCCCTATCTTATGATATTATGCCTTTATTCTTACTATTTATCTTTGTACATTGAGAACAATGTACATCTTAAGTATGTGGGATATTAATTACATTATAGAAAATCCCTTTTTGCAGTGTTCTCAAATCCCTAAATCTTGGCTTTCACTATTAGAATGAATTTGGATTGATTTTTAATTTTTATTGATATGTCTTGAATTAAAACATAGAGAGTTATGCTTTGATTTTTTAAACTTTAAGTCATTAGAGGATCAAGCATGATAAGTTGATTTTTGAGAATTAAATCTTTCTAGGTTGTCTCCCCAAGTCTAGGTATTATCTTGAAGTTTGAAATTTACAGGGTTGACATCAAAAGCCATAATTCTTGTGAGAATTTAAGCCTTTAGAGCATATATCCTTTCATGCTCACTTTTATTATTGCTATGAGTGTGTCAATATTGATCTGTTATTCTAGAACATGCTTTGATTATGCATGTCGAGACCACACCATTGATTTGATATGTCGAGATGATAAAGGCACTTAGGTTTAACCCACTTACTCCATAAAAGCCTACCTTCATAATTAACCCTTAGTAAACCCAGTTGAGCTTAATAAACCTTTTATTGATATACCTCAATATTAACCCATAAACCTATTTTTGATTCTTTGAGAATTTCCCTCGCTCTAATTTGATCCCCATTTTTGTCGAGATTTGAGTGAATAATTATCTAGCTATGTTCTCCCCCTTAGTTAGTAAAGTTTCATTATTCGATTTGTTCTTAAAAAACATGTACAAAGTCATTTCAATTGTTAATTCATCATTAGGCATATTATTACGAACTTATGTAACGCTTGAACCTGAACGAGGATATTCATAAGGAAAGCTCAATTATAGGACTATTTATTCAGTATTATAATTTTTTCTAGTTAGGTAATTTTTCAGTTCAATCTCGATTCTAATCGTCGTTTTCAGTTTGTGACCACATCCCCTAACCAAACCCACGTTACAACCCTCTAAAGACCTTTTGATTGATATATCATGTTAATACATAGTGGTGGAGATTTGATTTTCATGTAAGCCTATGGTAATAACTTTTCATATTGACTCTTGAGTGCTTAATTTGTTGTCCTTAAACACCCTAAGTGATTTGAGCGAATCTTTAGTGAGGATGTTAACTTTGTGATATTTTGTATCAAAGGTAATCACTTAGATAAAGGGAAATACCTATGTTTTCATGCTAAAATACTCAACTTAGATTGTTTGAAACTTTGATGTTCTTTTAGTTGAACTTTTAAGGTATGATTACTTGTGGATTATTTCGAAACATTATCGATAGGAATTATAAATTAAGAAAAATGAATTTTAATTGGGAGTTGAGATTTTGCTTGAGGACAAGCAAATGCTTAAGTGTGGGGGTATTTGATAAATTATAATATATTCATATTTTTATCCCACATTTGGCATATTTATGGATGAATTATCATTAAATTTTTGGAACTTGATGCTCCTAATCCTTTAATTTCAGGTTTTATACTTAGGAGAGCATAAGGAAGAGAAAAGAGCAAGGAACAGGCCAAAAACGGAGAAAATGGCCAAAGTGAGAAACCAACACGGCCTGAAGTTCCTCACACGGGTACACCACATGCCCGTGCCAAATTAGCAGACCTGAATACAGCCTAGGCTTGATTCACATGATTGTGCCACACGGGCGTGTCCCTGTCGGGACGAGTTTCAATTTCACGTGGAAAAAGCTACTTAGGGGCTAAGAAAGGTATTTCGAAGTCTATATAAACACCCTAAGAGAAGACTAAGAGAGACAGAGAGTAGAGAGTAAGAAACTACTCAAGGAAAGCCAATCGATCCATCCCAGAAGCAAGGATCTACATCAAGACTGAAGATCTTCCTAAATTTCTCCCAAGAGTTTTGGGTGTTCTTTATGTTTTGTTGTTTTTCCTATTTTGAGATGTTCTCTTTTATGAGCTAAATCCCCTAAATACCTGAGGGAGATGAAACCTAAGACGGATCTTGTTATTGTTATCTGAACTATATGATAAATATTCGATTTCTTCTTAATTGTGTTTTTAATACTTGAGTTAATATTTCAGGATATTGATTCAAGTCAAATGTGCTTATTTAGTGGAGCAAAAGTCCCTGTTTAAGAGTATATCCAACATAATTAAGCAGAGTTTCCCGCAATCCTAGACATAAGATGACGAAAATCTACCGGTTAGAGTCAAATCTAATAGGGGGATCCATTGATCGAGTTAATGCAACAATAGGGGTTTTAATTAGAAAGAAATTTCAATTAATCAACCAAGGGTTAGTTGTTCTTAGTCTCAAAAAAGATATCAACATAATTTAAGGATCTCTACGGATCAAATAAAATGAATAAATCGTCTAGTTCAGAGTTAGATAACAAGTGAAGTCTAGGTGGATTCTTCCTTGGGTATTGCCTTAATCGATTAGTTTTCCCAAAGTATTTCCCCAATTTATTCTTTGTCTCGTCTTTAGTTTAGTTAGTTTTTAATTTATACCAACTCTCTTTTATTTTCTAGGCTAGATAATAGAAAGGAAGTTATTACTAGTACTTTTGGTTCCTTTGGGTTCAACATTCCGGTCTTGCCATAAGCTATACTACTGTCCGATAGGTGCACTTGCCTTATTCGTGATAATAGTTAGTGTCTAGGTACGATCATAAAAATATTAAAACTTATCACGCACATCAGGGTAGTTCGTATGAACTGGTTTAAAATGAGCCGACTTTGTTAGTCTATCCACAACAACCCATAGTGCATCTTTCTTCCTTAGTGTTGATGGTAACCTCGATACAAAATCCATGGTAACACGGTCCCATTTCCACTCGAGAACCATCACTGGCTGAAGCAAACCTAAAGGCACTTGGTGTTCGGCTTTTACTTGCTGACAGATGAGGCACTTAGAGACAAACTCTGAATTGTCTTTTTTCATTCTCGACCACCAATATAGTTTCTTCAAGTCATTAAACATTTTTATGCTACCCGCATGGATAGACAAACAACCACTATGTGCCTCTTGAAAAATATTTCGAATAAGATCATCTTTGGGTACACAGATTTTGTCTTAGTACATCAAACAACCGTCAATACTCTCTTGGAAGTCTAATTCATTACCCTTCTCACACTGAGTCAACTTGGCTTGCTGATCTTTATCACTTTTCTGAGCTTCGCAAATTTCTTAAAGGAATATCAGTCTAGCTCTCATCTCGGCTAGAATCAAACCATCATTGGTTATAGACAACTGAATATCCATAGCCTATAAGGCAAACAATTTACCACTATGTCGTGAGTAGTCAACCAATTCATACCAAGGATTATGTCAAATTCATCAAACGACAATAACATTAGGTTAGCCGGAAAACAATGACCTCTAATTGTCAAAGGGCAATCCCTACACACTTGATCAACTAGTAAATGCTTGCCTAATGGGCCTCGATAGACTCAACATGCACATTCATACTAGGTACCAATTTCATACACATATAGGAATAGGTAGACCCCGAATCAATTAAAGCAATAATAGGTATATCATAGATAGAAAAGGTACTCGTAACCATATCAGGAGACAAAGCCTCCTCGCAGGCAATAATAGCTTAAGTCCTTGCAGGCACTCTACCCTTGGACCTCACAACAGAATCTCTAGAGGCACCTTTGCTACAAGCCCCACTACCCGAGTTCTTTTGCGGTCTACCTCTCGAAGGAGAATTACTCACTCGCACATCTTGTCTTTTATCTTTTTCATCCATCTTAGGATAGTTTTGGATGAAGTGGTCTAGCGAACTGCACTTGAAATAGCCCCTCTCATTTCCTCGGCACTCACCAAAGTGTCATCTACCACACTGCAAACACTCGGGCCTATTTGGTCGAACACTACCAACACTCGCAATAACAGTGGTCTGAGCTTTAGACGTTGTATATTGCTTATTCTTGTTTCTGCCCGAAAACCCCACTGAAGCATTCGATCGGGTAGTAAACTCTTTAGATCTCTTGGATGAGGATTGATGTGATTTTTTCATTTTTCTCTTGTTTGAGTCCCGAGACACAATATCAGCTCTCCTCTTCTATTTGGCCAACTCTTCGGCCTTACACGCTCTAACAACAAGCACCACAAATTCCCTTAACTTAAGGATACCCACTAACAATCAGATGTCTTCATTTAGACCATCCTCAAATCTTGTACACATTATGGCTTTTGTGGATACACACTCCTAGGCATACTTGCTGAGCCTTACGAACTCGCGCACATATTCCGTCATTATCATTCGGCCTTGCTTTAATTCGAGAAATACCTCCCTCTTCTAATCTACAAACCTCTGGCTAATATACTTTTTACTGAACTACTCTAGGAAGAAATCCCAAATTACTCTCTCTCGATACAACTGACACGAGAGTATTCCACCACTGATATTCTGAATCCTCTAATAGTGACACCACACATTTCATGCACTCTTCAGGTGTGCACGATAGTTCGTCAAATACCCTAATGGTATTTTCCAACCAAAACTTTGCTCTCTCTGGGTCATCATCTTTGTTTGCCTGAAATTCCATGGCCTCGTGCTTTCTAATTTTATCTACTAGGGGTTTCTCCCTTCTAACCATTTCTGCTCCTTAAGGAGCTATAGGGGCAGGTTGAGGAATTGGAGGAGGGGGGAGGTGGAGTATTCGGATTGGCATGAATAAACTCCAAGTACCAAGCATTCATCATTAGGAGGAAAGCTTCTCTAGCCCCTCCGCTCTGACTCATCGTTACAGGCGCACTGTCAACTGGCACAGTCCTTTCCACGGGAGCCGACGTTTTACTCTCCACATCATCTGCCATAGCTCAATCAGGATCCATTTACTATATGAAAACATGTTTTAAAATAAGTCAAGAGTCGTCACACTATCACATTACAATTATGGCATGTATATCTAGACTCGTACACAAGCTAGGTTAGTCCTAGAATTAACTAAACCATAGCTTTGATACCACTAAATGTAACACCCTTTTCTTGAGCCCAATGTCGAGACAGGGTACAAGGCAGTAGCTTACTAAAACACATGCAAACACACATTTTCGATTCACAAAACTTCGTTCAAATTTAAAACTTTTCAAACTTTGTCTTACAACCCCTAATATGGACCTATGAGGCCCAAAACATGATTTAGAAAAAATCCGGGACTACTCCGAGTACTTAGAAAAATTTTAATAGAAGCTACCCAAATTAGAGCGCACACACATGTGGATGGGCAACAAGCCCATGTGGCCATAGAACATGGTCGTGCTGAAGGCCCGTGTGGTTCACACGGCTTAGGCAAATAAGGACACGCCCGTGCCCCTCGTCCATGTGGATTTATTTCTAACATTGAACCTACAGGGGTTTTCACATGGCCTAACACATGCTTGTGTCCTTAGCCCGTGTCCCTCACACGGCCATGACACGTCCGTGTCCTAACCCGTGTGTGAAACCCTTGACATTCTATTTCTGACCTTAGCAACTCTTAAGGGTCGCATGGCCAAGACACACGCCCGTGTGCTAGGTTGTGTCTTTCACATGGTTGTGTCTCAGACCGTGTGGTTACTACTGGGCATTTAATTTTTCCAATCTAAGGTGCAGGGGTCACACGGCCTGACCACACACCAATGGAAAGGACCGTGTATCACATATGGCCTAGACACACGCCTGTGTGTCTACCCGTGTGGACAAAAATAAGGCTATCTACCAAGCCTCTTGCCACCCTGAAACAAAATCACACACATGCCAAAACATAACAAGGCACCAATACTCAACCAATAACCATACTTTGACATCCACACAACTTTACAAACCAATCCAACCAAGCATTAATATTACTACCCTAGTACTCTTGATCATCGATACTATTTTGCGTATTCACAAAAACCTCATTTGCATAAATCAATAATGAATATTAGCCATTATCCATGGCCTTATACAAAATGGAGTATTCTTAATCAAGCCAACACACTTGGCCCAAAACAAAATGACACTTATCAAAAAGATAGTCCCTATACATGTCATTCCTCAAAATACTAAAAACTAACTATACCAAATGCTTTAGTTGATAGTGTGAACGAAGTCTCTGACGTCCTATGATCCACGAGCTAGTTAGGCGTCACTATAAGAAAATGGAAAGAAAAGGGAGTAAGCATAAAGCTTAGTAAGTTACAAGTAAATAAATGACAACAATTTACCATGCTTTATCATACTCACTAGACATCACAATTTGCACATGATATAAAAAGGCTACAAGCAAAACTTACTCATTTTCATCTATTACTAATTATACAACATAAGTTTGAGCTCGCATCTCATACATTTCATGTAGGTACCTGTACCACTCACAATATCATCATAAAATTTCTCAATCTTGATACAAACTATAAATTTCCTGTTGAACCATTAGAATACGAAAGGATATTCAACAAGCCTCCAACATAGGGTATCATGCTGATGCCATATCCCAGACATGGTCTTACACTGGCTCATATGTCAAGTCCAGGCCATGTCCCAGACATGGTCTTACACTGACTCTCATATATCGAGGCTGATGCCATGTCCCAGACATGGTCTTACACTGACACATATCGAAGCTGATGCCATGTCCCAGACATGGTCTTACACTTGCTCATATGTCGAGGCTGATGCCATGTCCCAAACATGGTCTTACACTAGTACTCGTATCAACACTGATGCCATGTCCCACACATGGTCTTACACTAGATTGCACATATCGGTGTCGATGCCATGTCCCAAACATGGTCTTACACTGACACATAATGAGGCCGATGCCATGTCCCAGACATGGTCTTACACTAGCTCTCATATAACCCTAGTACCATGGCATGAATATCTAATCTATTCCTACGGTTCAATTGAGTTTTATCACATAAATTCTCATCATGCATTACTCATAATCACATTCAATCATTTTATGCTAAATTAATAATTTCATGCATAATATCGAAAAAGTTGCATTATTTACGTACAACTTACCTCGGTATACAAAATGTGAATGACTTCTTTACTAATTTAATCACCGTAATAATCTAGACATTCAAAAATTCACATTTTGGCAAAATGATTGTTTTGCCCCTAGACTTTCACAAAATGACCATTTTACACCTAGGCTCAAAAATAAATTTTTAACCTATTTCTTTACTAACCAAGCCTAGCCTCATTCTTTT
The DNA here is from genome assembly GCA_020496765.1 of Gossypium stocksii. Lineage (NCBI taxonomy): Eukaryota > Viridiplantae > Streptophyta > Magnoliopsida > Malvales > Malvaceae > Gossypium > Gossypium stocksii. The sequence goes on along the minus strand of CM035630.1, from coordinate 44,887,166 downwards.
CACTCTTATGGCAGCCCAAAATTTCCATTATTTCACTCACTTACTATCTAATTTACAACTTCTACAAAATAGTCCATTGTAGGTGTTTTCCATGAACACCACTTCACAAAAGTTGTTTATTTAACAACCATGTAACACCCCAAACCCGACCCAAACGTTATGGCCAAATCTGACGTGTCACATTGAAAACATTAAAAACACAAGTTCTGATCTTAAACCTTTCTTAAAGAATTTGATGATAACTTTTAAAAGACTAAAGTGAATGGAAGCTGTGCACCAGGTAGGTATCCGAAACAGAGGAGGTGAGCCATGAAGGCTGCTTAAATACCAAGCTCTTGATTGGATCCAATCCTCGACATGCCCACAACCATTGCCACACTTTAGGTTATTGATAATTTTGAAAATATCTCGAGATGGAGTTTGTTCAAAGTGATGTCTTAGTTAAAATGTTATATTTTATCTTTGTAAGATTTGAAAACCGAGAGTTGTTTAAAAACGTAACCTAGATCTAGCCCATTTTAAGATATAAATAATAACGCAGAATTCAAAGTTCAAAACCAACCAAATCCAGAAAGAAATTAGTTAAAATGGCCTTATTACAACCCAAAAATAAATAATAAAATTTAAATAAAACTTTTAAAAGAAAGTCCAATTGCACACCATGGCCACTCTGAATTCCCACCGGCTCCAAGTTTCCAATCAAGGCTCTCTTGCAAGGTTGAAGAAAGGGGTGAGTTGAAAACTCAGTGTGCAACAAGCCCTTTCAGAGCCCAAATCCACACTTGCACAAATTTTAATTCTCCAACATATACTGGGCCGTAGCCTTTCGGTTAACTGTTACTGGGCCGAAGCCTTTCAATTACTCATATTACTAGGCCAAAGCCTTTCTGTACACGGTATGGCCCTTAGGCCCATTTCAATATCACATATGACAAAACATGTATGTATGCAAAGCCCAGTTAGGGAGACTACTCAACCCACCATCCGCTACTCTCCACCCGTACCAACCAAACTCTCCATGTGGGGAATAACTCAACCCACCCAGCCAAACTCTCCACTGGCAGCATAGCTGTTTAATCATGTAACTGGAGGCCAAGCCTCTTTTAATAACTGGGGCAAAAGCCCTTTTCGGTAAACTGGGGCAAAAGCCCTTTAACACTTCCTCCATCGAATAATCCCAACCCATGTATGTAATAAGTAAAAACATGGCATATCATACATGTGTCATAGCATATCATGTGCATATCATGTCATAGCATGTAAAATAACAATATCACAATCATCATATTCAGAATGAAACCCTAGGGGTATAATAGGCATTTTCATATAGGGGCAAAATAGTCATTTTCCATGCTTAGGGGTAATTTCGTAATTTTACCAACTATTATGGTTTTCCATGTTTATTCATCAATTCCAAGTGTTTAAACAACAGTTTTTAGCCTATTATAGCGCATTCAAGTTATTGGGCCCAAAACCCCTAATGGGCCCTTCGTAGCCGATTTAGTCATTTAGGTCCTTTTTAGCCTAAGTTACGCAACGGTACTAAAAGTTTAACATGCACTTCAATCAGATTCTATTTTTACCAATTTTACCCAAATGGGCCCACAAGCCCATTGGGCCCTATTTTAGCCCATCGAGGCCCAACGTACCAAACTGCACGAAACCGTGCTCTTACCTGTTCCATCACTCTCGTTTACTGTGTTCACCGCAATTGAACTCATCCACACATCATCTCGTATTTACCGGTTACATCAACAACATAATCCGATGTTTCGGCTTTTATGCAATATGGACCTAGGCTATTACAGGGTATGTTACACACCTGTTAATGACGATCGCTTCCTCAAAATCTACCGAGTACTTATCCTACATTCGTTATTTGACATGTCAAGTTTCGAAAACCAAATAGAAGTTAATACAATCTTATCAATACTATTCGGCCACTACCCTTAATGCCATAGGTTGCTTACCTTCACAGGATTCGACGATTCGTACTAAGCTTATTCCAATGCTGCTTCCAAAACTTGCTGCTTCTCCGAAGTTATCTACCTTGCCATAATATAACCAAAGAAACGAATGAAAAAGCCCAATAAGGCCTAAAACTCCAATCGGCAACCTCTCTAATTTTGGGGAGTCTCCGGCCTAATTAACATCTAAATACCGAATTGAATGGGGATGTAAGTACTTACCATGAATACCCTTCTGAACCACTCCTGTTTCGAAGCAACCCAAGTTCCCAATTGCTAGCCGAAACCTCCTCACAGCAATCCTAGAATTCGGCCACCCAACATGCCCTCCAAGGGTGATGTGCTTTTGGTTTTTGATTTAAGGAAGAAGAAAGTGTTTTGGGATGGTTTAATCGGTAGGGGATTGTAGGCTTAGAGGTTGTAAGATTCGGCCACAAAAGATGAAAGAGATTGAGGGTTGTAGCTTGAAAGAAACAGCACAAGATGGCTTTCGGGATTTGGCTTGCTTTAGAGTATTCGGCTATCAAGAAGAAATGGGGAGGGAATATGGTTCGACTTTTACTAGAAATTAATGGAAGAAAGAAATAAGAGGAAGAAAGTTTGTGGGAGAAAGAAATGGAAGAAAAATGAAAGAGTTTGGCTTATGGGCAATCGGCACAAGTGAAAGAGAAAGAAAAAAAATGAGTCAATTCACACCTAACTGCCGAATTAACACTCAAACTCACCCTTGGCCGGCCACACCCTTTTCCCATTTCAAAAATCCTAAAATCCCTCCTAGATACGCTCCCCCTTATCTCTCCACTATCCATGCACTTGACCGATTCAAACCTTTAACCAATAGAGTTCCATTCAGCTTTAAATTCTTGCATACACAAAACATAAAAATAACTATGCAATTGTCCACCCAGAGAATCGATCCTTGGCCCTCTCTCCTCATTTACACGCCACCTTTTTAGGAGACTAGTGCTGTCACTTAGCCACTCCACCAAGGCTCCTTTTTGAGATACATTTTACCCACATATTTTGATAAGGCCTCCTAACCAGAGCCCCTAATTCTTTAAGTCCAAAATTCAAAAATTCTACCGGGTTTTGGCCAACTCATGGGCCTTCCATAGGCCCATTTATACACTTTGAACATGAATTTCACAACCACATCTCGACATTTTAAAATTTTTACAAAACATCACACAAAATTACTAAGCCCCAAAAATTAGGATGTTACAACTCTACCCTCCTTAAAGAAATTTCGGCCTCGAAATTTACCTTATTAAAATAGTTGAGGATACTGTTGACGCATCGCCTCCTCCGGCTCCCAAGTAGCCTCCTCTCTGCCATGGTTCCTCCAAAGTACCTTTACCAATGGGACTGATTTTCTTCTCAACACTTTAACGTCACGATCAAGTATTTGCACTGGTTCTTCTTCGAAGGTTAAATCTGCTTGTACCTCAATGTCTGCAACTGGCACGATATGAGTAGGATCAGAACGATATCGCCTTAGCATTGAAACATGAAAGACATCGTGGATACGATCCAACTCCGGAGGTAATTCTAGCTGATAAGCAACCGGTCCTATTCGCTTTACAATTCGATAAGGCCCAATGAATCGCAGACTCAACTTGCCCTTTCTACCAAATCTCAATATCTTCTTCCAAGGCGAAACTTTAAGAAAGACCATGTCTCCTACTGCATACTCAATATCCTTACGCTTTATATCTGCATAGGACTTCTGTCGATCTGCTGCCTCCTTCAAGCGGTCTCTAATTACCCTAACCTTGTCTTCAGTATCAGCCACTAATTCTGGTCCAAGTACTCGTCTCTCTCCCAACTCAGTCCAACAAGTAGGCGAACGACATCTTCTCCCATACAGTGCCTCATATGGAGCCATCTGAATACTCGTTTGATAACTGTTATTATAAGCAAATTCTGCCAACGGCAAGTAATCCTCCCAGCTGCCCCTAAAGTCGATCACGCAACCCCTCAACATGTCTTCTAAAATCTGGATAACTCTTTCTGACTGCCCATCTGACTGAGGGTGAAATGCTGTGCTAAAATCCAATCGCGTCCCCAACGCCTCATGCAATTTCCTCCAAAACCGAGATGTAAATCTTGGGTCTCGGTCAGAAATTATTGACACTGGCACTCCATGCAACCGTACTATCTCTGCTACATATAGCTCGGCTAACTTCTGAAGTGAATAATCTGTTCGAACAGGTATGAAATGGGCAGATTTCGTCAGCCTATCCACAATCACCCAAATCGAATCTTTCTTGGAAGGCGTCAAAGGCAACCCACTTACGAAATCCATGGTTACCCTTTCCCACTTCCAAAGTGGTATTTTCACTGGCTGCAACAATCCCGAAGGCAGTTGATGCTCGGCCTTTACTTGTTGACACGTTAAACACTTTCCCACAAATTCGATCACTTCTCTCTTCAGTCCAGGCCACCAATATAACTCTCGCAAGTCTCGATACAACTTATTTCCTCCTGGATGCATGGCACAAGGTCCACTATGAGCCTCTTTCAGAATCATCAGCCTTAGTTCAGAGTCCTTTGGCATACAAATTCTTCCTCGAAAACAAAGAATCCCATCACTGTTTAACCCAAAGTCCGAATTCTCCTCTTTCTCGGCTTGCTGAAACCTAGAATCCAAAGACTCATCCAACAGCTGCTGCCTCTTAATCTGTTCTACCCAAGTTGGTTTCACTTGTAACTCTGCCAACAGGCTCCCATCATCGTATAAGCTTAAACGAGCAAACATTGCTTTCAATTCTGCTATAGTCCTACGACTCAACGCGTCGGCCACCACATTTGCCTTGCCTGGATGGTACTCAATCGAATGATCATAGTCTTTCAACAACTCTATCCACCTTTGCTGTCTAAGATTCAGCTCCTTTTGAGTCAATAAATACCTAAGACTCTTATGATCTGTATAGATGATGCACTTCTCCCCATATAAGTAATGCCTCCAAATTTTAAGCGCGAAGATCACCGCCGCCAGCTCCAAATCATGCGTAGGATAGTTCGTCTCGTGAGGCTTAAGCTGCCTTGAAGCATATGCAACCACCTTTCCCTCTTGCATCAACACACAACCCAAACCTACATGTGACGCATCGCTGTACACAGTGAAATCTTTACCAGACTCTGGCTGAATCAACACTGGTGCCTCGGTCAAAACTTTCTTTAACTTCTCAAAAGCTTCTTGCTGCTTCTCAGCCCAAACAAACGGTACTCCTTTCCTTATGAGTTTTGTCAATGGTGCAGCCAGCACAGAGAACCCTTCCACAAACCTTCTATAATAACCTGCCAACCCTAGAAAACTTCGAATTTCTGACACTGACCTTGGTGGCTTCCATTCTAGAATCGCCTCAATTTTTCGAGGATCTACCTTAATCCCTTCGGCAGAAACAACATGCCCTAAGAAGGTCACCTCACTCAACCAAAATTCGCACTTACTGAACTTAGCATAGAGTTGCTTCTCTCTTAATACTTGTAGAACGATACGAAGATGCTTATCATGCTTTTCTTCTGTCTCCGAATACACTAAAATATCGTCGATGAACACAACTACGAACTGATCCAAGTATAGCTGGAATACACGATTCATCAGATCCATGAATGCTGCAGGTGCGTTAGTCAGTCCAAAGGGCATAACTAGGAACTCGTAATGACCATATCGAGTTCTGAATGCCGTCTTATGAATATCCCCCTCTTTGACTCTCAGCTGATGATATCCGGACCGAAGGTCGATTTTTGAAAATACCGATGCTCCTCTCAACTGATCGAACAAATCGTCGATTCTTGGCAAAGGGTACTTGTTCTTGATCGTCAGTTTGTTCAGCTGCCGATAATCGATACACATTCGCATGGTTCCATCCTTCTTCTTTACAAACAAAACTGGTGCGCCCCACGGAGAAACACTTGGTCTTATAAATCCTCTGTCCAATAGTTCTTGTATCTGAGCTTTCAGTTCTACCAACTCCTTTGGTGCCATCCTATACGGTGCAATAGACACCGGAGCTGTTCCAGGTAACAGGTCAATTCCAAACTCAACCTCGCAGTTTGGAGGTAATCCAGGAAGCTCCTCAGGAAAGACGTCTTGAAACTCTTTGATAGTCCTAACTGACTCTGCGGTCCTCTTTTCAGGCTCAGCTTGGCTCACAAAGGCCAAATATGCCTCACCACCTTTTCGAATCAACTTCTCAGCTTTTAAGGCTGACACCACATTAGACAAATAATTTCTTCGCTCCCCTATAACTAATACCTCCTCATCCTCGTCAGTTCTTAATACCATCCTCTTAGCAGCACAATCCAATGTCGCCCTATGCTGAGTTAACCAATCCATTCCTAAGATAAGATCAAATTCTCCAAATGGCAATTCCATTAAGTCTCCCACGAATACTTTATCTTGAGTCTCTAGAGGCACTTCCCTAAAAAGTTTATCTACCTTAACCGAGTGACCCAAAGGACTTATCACTGATACCCCACTCACAGTCTTCTCAGAACGCACACCCAATGCCCCAGATACGTTACAGGCAACATACGAGTGAGTGGAACCAACATCTATCAAAGCAGTATAAGGCGTGCTATGAATGAAAAATGTACCGGTTATAACATCAGGAGCATCACCCTCCTCTCGAAGTCGTGCAGCATAAACCAACGCCGGCTGACAAGCTTCAGCATGCCCAGCACCCCTGCCGGGTGCCCCACGTCCTCGTCTATTACCATTACCACCTCTACCTTGCCCACGGCCTCTCTGTGGTGGTGGTCCTCCTCGCACTGGTTGCACAACCCTTGGCTCAGCAACTTGGTCCTGAACTGCTCTCCTAGGACATTCCCTAAACTTGTGTTCCTTGGACCCACATCGAAAACAACCCCCAGTTCTTTTCCAACACTCACCCAAGTGTGCTCTACCACAATCCCTACAAACTTGAGGTCTGACGGTATTCACTGGCATGGCCCGAATCGGCTCCTCTACTCTGGTTCGTTTAACATTTCTGTATGCAGCACCCGAGGGTCCAGAATCCCTCCTAAATCTAAGTCGATCCTTCTGACGATTCTGTTGCTCCACCTGCTTAACCTCTTCGGCTATCTTGGCATTTTCTACCAACGCAGCAAAGTCACGCTCCCTTTGTGGAGCTATCAGCACTCTAAGCTCATCTCGAAGGCCATCCTCAAACCGAACGCTACGCTCGTATTCAGTCGCCACTATCCCACTAGCATATCGGCTCAATCTCAAGAATTCTGCCTCATATTCGGCAACAGTCTTATTACCCTGGGTTAGATTTAGGAATTCCTTACGATGAGTATCCACATAACTAGCTCCCACATACCTGCCCTTAAAAGCAGTCTTAAATAGATCCCAAGTTACCCGCTCAGCCGGGGTACTCTCTCTTACTGTGATCCACCATTGGTAAGCCTCGTCTCGCAGTAACGATACAGCCCCTTTCAACTTTTGCTCCACAGAGCAATCCAAGTCGTCCATAATCCGTTCTGTTGCCTCAAGCCAATATTCAGCCACATTCAGAGCTACTCCAGATACGCCCCTAAAAACCTCTGCTCCGTTGGCCCGTAGTCGCTCAGAGATAGATCCTCTATTCACTGTCCCAGTACTAGCTCCAGCAACCCTTTCTAAGACCCTCAGCATTGCTTGGGACAAGGCATCGTCCCCTACCGCTCGATCATGTGACCCAGTCTCAGATGCTAGTGGCACCGATGCCTCTTCAGCTGGCCTATGCCCTGAAGATGAAGATTCAGCCCGCGCTCTACCGCGACCACGTCCGCGGCCTCGTCCACGAGTTCCTCTAGTACTCATATCGACTTATCTAATTACGAATTTTATGACATTAGTTAATATTTCGGTTGTTTATTACAAGAAATCTTATGGAAGTATAGTAGTTCAGAAGTTGTTTCCACGACATTGTATCTAACTACAGTCTCGATCCTAAAATGTTTTTAGCTCTTCCCTAGCTAAAGTAACATAGTAAGGTCTTTGATTCTATCTATAGCATCACGTAAAGACCAACAATACTATCATATCATTCTCAAATATCATTTAAATATCAAATGATAAAGAAAGTATACTTACAGACTTGGGGCCGGGAATTCAGTGTGCCACCTCTTCCTTTGAATCATTTAAAACATATATTTATCCACAAAAATGTGTTGAAAGATTTTATTTAAATTTGATTTAAAAAGAAAAATCATTATTTAAAATTTTTGGAAAAACCCGTTAAAAAGCCCGTTAAAAAGACCATTAAAATACCGTTAAAAACCCACAGCCGAGTTGTTGCAACCTGGCTCTGATACCACTAAATGTAACACCCCAAACCCGGCCCAAACGTTATGGCCAAATCTGACGTGTCACATTGAAAACATTAAAAACACAAGTTCTGATCTTAAACCTTTCTTAAAGAATTTGATGATAACTTTTAAAAGACTAAAGTGAATGGAAGCTGTGCACCAGGTAGGTATCCGAAACAGAGGAGGTGAGCCATGAAGGCTGCTTAAATACCAAGCTCTTGATTGGATCCAATCCTCGACATGCCCACAACCATTGCCACACTTTAGGTTATTGATAATTTTGAAAATATCTCGAGATGGAGTTTGTTCAAAGTGATGTCTTAGTTAAAATGTTATATTTTATCTTTGTAAGATTTGAAAACCGAGAGTTGTTTAAAAACGTAACCTAGATCTAGCCCATTTTAAGATATAAATAATAACGCAGAATTCAAAGTTCAAAACCAACCAAATCCAGAAAGAAATTAGTTAAAATGGCCTTATTACAACCCAAAAATAAATAATAAAATTTAAATAAAACTTTTAAAAGAAAGTCCAATTGCACACCATGGCCACTCTGAATTCCCACCGGCTCCAAGTTTCCAATCAAGGCTCTCCTGCAAGGTTGAAGAAAGGGGTGAGTTGAAAACTCAGTGTGCAACAAGCCCTTTCAGAGCCCAAATCCACACTTGCACAAATTTTAATTCTCCAACATATACTGGGCCGTAGCCTTTCGGTTAACTGTTACTGGGCCGAAGCCCTTCAATTACTCATATTACTAGGCCAAAGCCTTTCTGTACATGGTATGGCCCTTAGGCCCATTTCAATATCACATATGACAAAACATGTATGTATGCAAAGCCCAGTTGGGGAGACTACTCAACCCACCATCCGCTACTCTCCACTCGTACCAACCAAACTCTCCATGTGGGGAATAACTCAACCCACCCAGCCAAACTCTCCACTGGCAGCATAGCTGCTTAATCATGTAACTGGAGGCCAAGCCTCTTTTAATAACTGGGGCAAAAGCCCTTTTCGGTAAACTGGGGCAAAAGCCCTTTAACACTTCCTCCATCGAATAATCCCAACCCATGTATGTAATAAGTAAAAACATGGCATATCATACATGTGTCATAGCATATCATGTGCATATCATGTCATAGCATGTAAAATAACAATATCACAATCATCATATTCAGAATGAAACCCTAGGGGTATAATAGGCATTTTCATATAGGGGCAAAATAGTCATTTTCCATGCTTAGGGGTAATTTCGTAATTTTACCAACTATTATGGTTTTCCATGTTTATTCATCAATTCCAAGTGTTTAAACAACAGTTTTTAGCCTATTATAGCGCATTCAAGTTATTGGGCCCAAAACCCCTAATGGGCCCTTCGTAGCCGATTTAGTCATTTAGGTCCTTTTTAGCCTAAGTTACGCAACGGTACTAAAAGTTTAACATGCACTTCAATCAGATTCCATTTTTACCAATTTTACCCAAATGGGCCCACAAGCCCATTGGCCCTATTTTAGCCCATCGAGGCCCAACGTACCAAACTGCACGAAACCGTGCTCTTACCTGTTCCATCACTCTCGTTTACTGTGTTCATCGCAATTGAACTCATCCACACATCATCTCGTATTTACCGATTACATCAACAACATAATCCGATGTTTCGGCTTTTATGCAATATGGACCTAGGCTATTACAGGGTATGTTACACACCTGTTAATGACGATCGCTTCCTCAAAATCTACCGAGTACTTATCCTACATTCGTTATTTGACATGTCAAGTTTCGAAAACCAAATAGAAGTTAATACAATCTTATCAATACTATTCGGCCACAACCCTTAATGCCATAGGTTGCTTACCTTCACAGGATTCGACGATTCGTACTAAGCTTATTCCAATGCTGCTTCCAAAACTTGCTGCTTCTCCGAAGTTATCTACCTTGCCATAATATAACCAAAGAAACGAATGAAAAAGCCCAATAAGGCCTAAAACTCCAATCGGCAACCTCCCTAATTTTGGGGAGTCTCCGGCCTAATTAACATCTAAAATACCGAATTGAATGGGGATGTAAGTACTTACCACGAATACCCTTCTGAACCACTCCTGTTTCGAAGCAACCCAAGTTCCCAATTGCTAGCCGAAACCTCCTCACAGCAATCCTAGAATTCGGCCACCCAACATGCCCTCCAAGGGTGATGTGCTTTTGGTTTTTGATTTAAGGAAGAAGAAAGTGTTTTGGGATGGTTTAATCGGTAGGGGATTGTAGGCTTAGAGGTTGTAAGATTCGGCCACAAAAGATGAAAGAGATTGAGGGTTGTAGCTTAAAAGAAACAGCACAAGATGGCTTTCGGGATTTGGCTTGCTTTAGAGTATTCGGCTATCAAGAAGAAATGGGGAGGGAATATGGTTCGGCTTTTACTAGAAATTAATGGAAGAAAGAAATAAGAGGAAGAAAGTTTGTGGGAGAAAGAAATGGAAGAAAAATGAAAGAGTTTGGCTTATGGGCAATCGGCACAAGTGAAAGAGAAAGAAAAAAAATGAGTCAATTCACACCTAACTACCGAATTAACACTCAAACTCACCCTTGGCCGGCCACACCCTTTTCCCATTTCAAAAATCCTAAAATCCCTCCTAGATACGCTCCCCCTTATCTCTCCACTATCCATGCACTTGACCGATTCAAACCTTTAACCAATAGAGTTCCATTCAGCTTCAAATTCTTGCATACACAAAACATAAAAATAACTATGCAATTGTCCACCCAGAGAATCGATCCTTGGCCCTCTCTCCTCATTTACACACCACCTTTTTAGGAGACTAGTGCCGTCACTTAGCCACTCCACCAAGGCTTCTTTTTGAGATACATTATACCCACATATTTTGATAAGGCCTCCTAACCAGAGCCCCTAATTCTTTAAGTCCAAAATTCAAAAATTCTACCGGGTTTTGGCCAACTCATGGGCCTTCCATAGGCCCATTTATACACTTTGAACATGAATTTCACAACCACATCTCGACATTTTAAAATTTTTACAAAACATCACACAAAATTACTAAGCCCCAAAAATTAGGATGTTACAAACCAAGATTCTTTTTCTTCCATAAAAGTTCAGCAAAAAACTTAAAAATTTTCATGTCAAAACCCTAAACTCTCAACCATTTTCCAAAATAGTCCCTTATTTGCTATCTTATGCTACAAGGGTTCTCAAAATATAAAAATCATCAAGAAAAGCCATGAAAATCACTTACTAGCAAGAGAAATTGCTTGACTGAAATTTAAGCTTCAAAACCCCTTATTTTTCTAAGTATTTTGGGGGTGAGAAGAAGAACAAGTGAAAAAGATGAAGCTAGTCTAGTAGGCCATTATTTTTTTTTTCAACTTAAGTCACCTAACTTTGACCAAATTTTATTTTCTTTAATTTCTTTATCTCATGGCCCACCAAGCTAATAGGGTGGGTCTATTTGCCCATTAAAGACCCCCAATTTTAGTTCTCTAGCTATTTAAGACAATTAGCTAGCAAAATAAAACTTTTGCCCTTTATGCAATTTAGTCCTTTTTTACAATCAAGCTCTCAATTGCGTAAATTAATTCACCAACATTTCATGCACTCATAAAATCATGCCATAACACATAAAATAATATTAGAAATAATTTCTCCGACCTTAGATTAGTGATTCCGAAACCACTATCCTGACTAAGCCCAAATTCAGGCTATGACAATGATTATGGTTCACAATTGTTGTTTATAGTGTTTCTGTCCTTCTTATTGATTAGGTATGGCTTTTCAGGGGTACTTTTAAAGTGATTCGTAGAGGGATAGGGAAAAAAATATTTTATTGTGCTACTAAAGTTCTATTTCTGTAGGCTTTTCAATTCATCCATCGACCTGTAGAAAATTCCCTTTGATGGTTCTCATAAGACTCGAACACTCTGTAACGGCCGTAGCTTGATCCTTATACACATCGATTATTTAATTGGATTAAAACCTGCTATATGATCATAAGTTTTATCAAAATATATTTTTCTCACTTTTTTCAACATTTGGCAAATTCATAGATCTATAAACTTTTGAGGGTGCTTGTGTAACACCACTAACTAGTATCCGTCGCTAGAATAAGGTTACAAAGCATTACCAGACAAACAAAATAGTAAACCATTCAAATCATACATTAATACAAACATAATCAAATTTCATTCAAATACATACATAATGTCCTTTAATCAAGCCCTCAAGGCCCTAAAAATACTATAAAAACAATCCAAGACTAAATAAAAAATATTTGGAAATTTTAGGAAAAAGTTGAAAATTTTGGACTGTAGGGGTCACCAGGCTGTGTGCTAGGCTGTCTATAACAACCCGATTTAGGGCCTAGTTGAAATAGTGGTTGCGAGACCACAAATCTAAAGTAGAAATATATGTTTTATGATTGTTTTAAGGCCTATGATATGTTTTCATGATTGTGTGAAAATTTCATGAAGAAATTTTATGATTAAGTGATCAATTTGTCTTTTAGGACTAAATTGCAAAAGTAGTAAAATATGAGGTTCTATAAGCTTTGGGTGACTTAATTGAAATGCATGTGTAAATTAGAGGTCCTTATTTAGAAAATAGATCGTTTTATCTCATAATGGACAAAAATGGACATGGAAGGGAAAAATCTCAAGGAAGGGCCTTAAGGGCATTTTGGTCATTTAGTTAATAAATTAATAGAAAGGGAAAAATCAAGTCAAAATTATGTCCATCTTCTTCTCCATGTGTCAAAAATTGAAGAGAAGCCATAGCTAGGTTTTTTGACATTTTCAAGCTTCAAAGTAAGTGCATCCTATCCCCATTTTTAATGTTATTTACATTTTTAAGATCTTTAAAACATGATCTAGCTATTTTTAACCTTATTTTAAGCTAGGGTTCATGTTAAAATACTTACCCATGTATGACATGCATGTATTTTGATATTTAATGGAGGAATATGAAAGTTTGATGTGTGATGAACATCTTTCTGTAGGTGATTTTTCATGGAAACACCTAAAAAGGACCTATTTATAAAAGTGATAAAATGTGTAGAAAAAATCTTATTTGAAGGAAAATTTGAGCTATTATAAGCTTAAGATAGGTTCGGCTAGGCTTGGGTAACCAAGAAAATGAGTACATTTCATCATACGAGCTTAGGGACCATTTTGTAAATATGTGAAAGCTTAGGGGAAAAATTATAATTTTTCCAAAGTATGATTCATAGGCTATTTTAGTCAATGTGATAATTAAATAAGTGAAAATTTTCATTATAGATCAAGAAACACGAAGTCCAGACCTAAACCAAGGAAAGAACAAGGTGGTGGACTAAATTGAACGATTATCTATATTTTGGTACCGAGGTAAGTTTGTATGTAATAAATCAACATTATGTTATTATATATTTAAATGCTTGATATTGCATGAAATTTATATTCTTTTTATGAAATTGGTTAATGAGGTCTCGATGAAGAAATGATGAAGTTATGATATAACGAAATCCTGGTTGAACTTTAGGAATAGAAAGGATACCATTGTCATGACATTAGATTAATAAGGTCCCGTATAAGACCATATATAGGATATGGCATCAGCACCAAATTGAGATCCCATGTAAGACCATATTTGGGATATGGCATCGGTATCGAATAGTAATTCCGTGTAAGACTACGTCTGGGACCTGGCTTCGGTATAAAATAGTGTAAGACCATGTTTGGGACATGGCATCGATATCCGATCTCGTGTAAGACCATATCTGAGATATGACATCGACATCGATATGAGATCCCGTATAAGACGATATCTAGGATATGGCATTGGCATCTTACCATGTGTATGACATTTTCTAAGTATCTTTTGATATTCCAAGTGGTTCAACGGGAAAAAGAATTAAAGTTTATGTTAAAGTTGAAAAAGGCTAAAGTTATGTGATGGAGTGATACAGGTACATATGCGAAAATCACGAGAAATGAGTCTGGCATGTTATATATGGTCGGTAAGAATAAGCATGAGTAAGCCATGTCAATGATTACTTGATAATTATGTGTTAATTCATAATGTGATATGTGGATGTTATTACAAGATTTTATGTTGTTATCTATTACATGCAAACTTACTAAGCTTTATGCTTACTCCTTCTCTTTTCCCTTTTCTTGTAGTATCGCCAAGCTAGCTTGGGGATAGAAGGACAGCGGAGCTCGATTCACACTATCAAGCTATTCTTTTGGGTATAGTAAAGTTTGATTATTTGGGTGTGGCATGCATAGGAACTTGGTGATTTTGTTATATGTCATATTGGTTAGCCAATATGTTGGCTAGTGATGTTACTTATTTCATTTTGTAAATGGCTATTGGAATTGGTCAATACTAGTTAAGTTATATTTATTCAATGATGATGAAATTCATGAAAGTGCAAGCTTGCATAATTGAATGAGTAATGTGTGAAGTATATGCATGATGAATGTAGTATGAAATTGAGGTGTGGATGTCTTGATTGTGGATATTTGGAGGTGTATTATTGTCATGCTATGAGTTGTTGGAAATGGAATAAGTGTGATTGCTTTTCAAGATGGCAAATGGCTTGGTAAATAGCCTTATATTTGTCTACACGAGTAGGCACACGAGCGTGTGTCTAGGCCGTGTGTGACACATGGTCAGCCCCATGGGCGTGTTGATTGGCTGTGTGTCCCCCACATCCAAATTTAGCAAAACTGAATGCCCAGTAGTAAACGCACGGGTAGAGACACGACCATGTGTCTCAGTCGTGTGAAGGACACGGCCTCAGGACATGAGCGTGTATCCAGGCCATGTTTCCACATTAATTGGGAGAATTAAATTTGCCACATGGCCTAACACATGGGCGTATGACTTAATCGTGTGACCCTAAACGTTTGCTGACGTCATAAACAGAATAGCAAGGTTTTCACACACGGGGCTAAGACACGGGGGTGTCATAGCCGTGTGAGGGACACGGACCATGGACACGGGCGTGTGCTAGGCTGTGTGAAAACCCCTGTAGGTTCGAAATGAAAAGTAAAATCCACATGGGCTAGGGACAAGGGCGTGTGTGACCACTTAATCCGCCCACATAGGCGTGTTCCTTTCCACATGGGCGTGTGGCCCTGTTTTGAGCAAAAAATTTCTAAGTGTCTGAAAATTTCCGGTTCAGTCCTGAACCACTCTATATGTATTTTTTGGGTCTCGTAGGCAAGTTTTCAGTTGGAATGAAAATTCATGACCCGTTTTTGTATGATTAAGTATGTTTAAGCCCGATAATACCTCGTACCCAGTCTCGACATCGAATACGGGTAAGGGGTGTTACACCGTGTGCTAGCCCGTGTAACAACCTGACTTGCATGTCTTGAACCTACAGGAGACACACGGCTAAGACACACACCCGTGTCTCCGGGCGGGTGACCTAAAATGTACCTTAACCAACAAGTTTACCATTTCAAACTTACTTGGAACCTAAGCAAACCATTTACCAATCAAAATACCTATCCAAATTGACTTAAATCATGCCAACAACATACCAAAATCAACCTAATTCAGTGCCTAACCAATGTACCCTCATTTGTACCACAAGTATATATACATTTATATGAAAACATATTATCAATTCAACCTATTAATTTGTAACACCCCTTGCCAGTATTCAACACCGGAACAGGGTTCAAGGTGCTACCGGACTTAAACTCAACCAATCATGTAAAATCGGGCCATAAATTTTTTTTAATCAATTATGCTATGAACCACATCACAAGAGATGATAACATACAAGCATAAGAATAATTATATAGGTCCATAACATTATTAGCCGACATAGGTCAATTTATAAAAATACATACTACCTTAACCACAAGCCAATGCCTTTGGCTAAATCATAATATTACCTACTCAACTTTACAACCCTCTATACATGCCATAGACTCGGAAACACTTAGATTTACTTACGCCGATATCGTAGACTCGATAGTGTGATATTATCTCTGAAGGCCTCCAACTCGAGCTAACCTGACAACCTATGGAATATGGGAAAGAATAGGGAAGTAAGCTTTATACTTAGTAAGTTCATAAGAAAACAATAAACAACTCATTAACAAGTTTTACCAAAGTTTACTACATAATCACAATTTCACTACAAGTTGTCTTCCTGAACAACAGTCACTAAATTATTTATATCTGGAGCTACAAAACTCCAAATCATGTTCCGTAAATTTTTCCTAAAACTAGACTCATTTAATTTTCTACCATAAAATTTCCAGAATTTTTGGATTTGCCAATTAATACAGTTTATTCCTCGAAGTTACCCCTGATTCACTGTCGGACAATTCCGACCTTTCTGTACTAAAGTTCAATTATCTCATACCTCAAGACTCGGATAATGTTCTTGTCTATTTCTCTTGAAAATATACCATTAAGGATTCTAAGCATATAAATTATATCTCATGGATGTTTTTGTACAATTTATAGTGATTTTCTCAAAACAGAACAGGGGATTTCGGAGTCATTCTGACCCTATCTCGTCCAACTTCAAATATCTCATTATAGGCAATTCTTTTTCTTTCATGGTTTCTTTTATGTGATTCATTAGGCTTTAATTACATATTTTATTCAGCCTATAACTCATCTCCCACTATTTTTAGTGTATTTTCAAAGTTACACCACTGCTGAAACCCAAAGTTGTCCTCCATGTATACAATTTCACAAGGCCGAATATATCTAATCACATATATGCACTAATGGTAAGTCACTCGATTAGCTTCAATTTCATATAAACAAGAACACTTCAAAATCTCGATGCCAACTTTAATTCACTCAAATTGAGCTATAATTTAATACCATTTCCACATTAAAACATTCCTTCTTTATTCATAACCCCATACATAATTAATAAAGTTCCATGAATAATTTCACATGAACCAAGTGTTCACAAATGAACATGATCGAAATCCAATACGAATCGTTTTCACATAAATGGTTAAGTATCACATACCTAAGCCACTTAACATATAATACGAATTCGGTTTGCCATCTTAACACAAGATCTCGTAGTCATATACTTTCATTAAATTCACCGACACTTGGCCTGCTAGGTATAAAACCCGAGTTCATCATTGGCTCAAAGCCTGCTAGACTTTTTAAGTCTGAAAGTACTTCACCGGCATTACGCCTGCTAGGCTCAAGGCCCGTTATCATTTCACCAGCATTACGCTTGCTAGGCTCAAAGCCCGAATATCATATCACCGGCATTACGCCTGCTAGGCTCAAGGCCCGATATCATTTCACCGGCATTACGCCTGCTAGGCTCAAAGCCTGAAATCATATCATTGGCATTACGCCTGCTAGGCTCAAAGCCTGAATATCATATCACAGGCATTACGCCTGCTAGGCTCAAAGCCCGAATATCTCATTACGATAATCACTTCACATATTCTTTAATATTTTCGTAACTTATGCTTCAACTTTACATATAGCCGGAACATATACATTTGACATATCGTATTATATTCAAATCACATATCTCAATCACATTTGACTTCCACACATAACTAATAATAAAGTCGTATCCAACATGGTTACTCTTGGGCTTCTAATAATCACAAATAGTGATACCCCTTTCATCATACATACGACATAGTACATTCATCAAAATGCTCATTTAACAAATCATATTTTCATATCCAATTCAATTTAGATATACTGGCTATCTTCGGTTTATCGCATTAATTCCATTCTCATTCGGATACATAACCATCATACAAACACATTTTATAATATTTAATTGCATAATAAAACACATATGTACTTTATTACGAGCTAACAAAATTTTAGCTCATGTTTAACTTTTCCATGTATATTAACTCACATAATAGCACAATCGATCCAAAGTCTCGTAATAACATTCGAGCATATTGCTCGTTAAGTACCAATTTGATTCGAATACAACGGCACAATGCCTGCTTGGTTTAAAACCCGAATATATTTTATAAGTATAACTTATATTGTCGATCACTAAAATTTACCTCATCGAAGTTCACATTTAATCACCTTAGTACCAAGCCACATTCGGCAGCCACATATGTCTAATAATAATTTTATACACATCGTGGTCTCCTTTAGATATCCAAAAATCACAAGTCGTGATATCTCTTCCAACACATATACAACATAATTCATTCAGTGTAACACTCATTTAGTGCATCAAATTTCCAAATCCAATTCAACTTAAGCATACTAGCCACAATCTGCTTATAGCCTTAAATCAATACATATTCGGCATTTTAACTAAATAAAAAAAATAACATTCTCTTTGCCATATTAATTCAACTTTTAGGCATATAAAAAGAATCAAGCTTAAACACATATGAACTTACCTTGAATATTGCCGAACGACTACGAATCAACTATTCAATTAGTTTTGCTTTTCCCCTTCCCGAGTTAAGCTCCCTTTTTTTTTTTTTTTTTTTTTGCTCTTGAGCTAGGTAAAATAAATCGATTTGTTTAATTGTTTATCCAATTTATTTTCTTTCAAATATATATATCATACAAGCAAAATTTAACAACAAAGACTTATGCAAAGCATACATTGGCCGAATTTGCTTCCCTCTCCAATATGCTCGTCTATGCTTAAACTCACAAATTCGGCTCCTCTCAAATTAATTGTTCATGAATTAAGATTAACAAAGACATTTCCCATTTCAACAAGAATAAAATAATTTCTTATCTAATAACACCCATACGGCAAATCTTATTTCTAATTATCTAAAATACATTCACTAACAACAATTCATTCACATCACTATTAATGACCATATTCGACCATTATACAATATATGTATATACATCCAAATATATATTAGCTACTTTGGCCGATTACCATTACCCATTACCCACTAAGTCATGTATATCAATTTTTTTTTTTACAACCTCAAACACATCATTTTTCCATATTTCCCACCTTAGATCACATTCGGCAATCATAAAGCACATATTAACAATTTAACTATACATTTCAAATTTTATACACCAATAAACACATTCGACCTTATCACCATAATTTAATATTAAAACATTACTTCTTAACATTTAACACTAAATTCTAAGTTAAAGGTCCTCATATCAATTTGCTTCCTTTATTAACCTATCCATCAATAGCTTAAGCTAATAGTTCGACTTCTCACAAATCGAACATTCAAGCATTATAACAACCAAAAACATTTTCTCTACCTATTAACACCTATACGACAATCCTTGCTTCAATCACCCAAATTAACAACAAATTTCTCAATTAATTGTTTAAGTCTACTTTCGGCAACTAGAAGCACACATGTTAACATTCAAGCTTTACTTTTCTAGCATTTAACATAAGTTACACTCATGAACAAACTAATTGATTACCACTTATCATCTAAACCACATATACATATCAATTTAGCAAGCTCTACCTCACCTTCCTACCCTTTCCATACAAAAATCATCAAAACATCATCCATTCTATATATTTCTTACAAGACCGAAAGTATACAAAACCAAAACTTTAAAATTTAGCACATAAACCCATTGACCGTATGCACATAGCATTCACCATCATCCTTAACACAATTTATCAAGCTTCAAATTCTAATTTATGCCTTATAATATTTAAAACATCAACCACAAACTCTTTTCTCATACAAAAACCAACCCATGGCTGAATGCCCTTATCACCATTAAGCCACACTATGCACACATTCCACAACTCAACTCACAAGCCTTTAATCACATAAATTTTATCATTATAAGGTCCATCTACATTCATTCATTGATTTTTAAACATCAAATTCAAAAATTCAAAACTTTTCCCTCATGACCGAACATCCAAATTACACAAAATTCAAAGATTAAAAACATGGATCTAGGAGGGTATCAAACCAAGAACTCCAAATATCAAAATAAAACTTAAATCATCAAAATTTTACCTTGAATTTTGACCTCCAATTGACCGACTATCAAAGGGCTTCTCTTTTTATTTTCTTCTTTGGTTTCGGCAACCAAGAGAAAGATTCATTGTAGCTTTGTTTTTGTCACCACTTTATGATATATTATCACCATTTTGTATATTATAAAATACATTATGAATATATCTTATTATTATATTCACGCTTTATAATATAATATAAATCTTATTTTTATTTAACCATTTTATAAAGATCATAATATCATTTCAACTACCTCCACTACCGTACATCATTTCTTCAATGGCTTATTTGCGATTCAAGGCCCTAATATTAAAGAAACATGTCACTTTAGCATTTGCATGATAGCATACATAAAATTTGTTTAATGCAATTTAGCCCTTTCTTAGTAATTAAGCACTCAAACTTCAAAAATTAAATCATAAAACTTTAACACATAGAAATTCACACAATTAATACACAGAAAAATAATATTCGAATATTTTTTTACTCGGATTCGTGGTCCCAAAACCACTGTTCCGATTTGGGTCAAAATCTGGTTATTACATAATTCATTCAACATTTTACCTATAATCACCAACTCAATCATACCATATATTAGCTAATTAACAACCAATTCATCACATACACTTTTATCCATTCCAACAAGTATCAAATGGACACACTAACACATATTGATAAAATAGAAAAAGTACCAAAAGAAAATCAACCAAATCAATTTGTACATCCTAATTCATATTTAACTATTTACATAACCAAAACATTAATATCATCATTCAACCTATTACATGCCATATAATCTGAAGTAAACATTCAAAAGCTACCGAATTAAGCTGGATAGTGTGACTTGTATGTTGATCTGATTGTCCAACCTTTTGAGTATCTACAAGAATAAAGTTTAGCACAACTAAGCTTAATGAAGCTTAGTAAGTTCGACGTATTAAATCAATAAATCTTATCGAAATGAATACAACAATTCAAAAAGTAATATAACAACCATGAAAGTTTCCTACCATCCATAATCTCAATTGGTAATTCATAACTTATTAATTCAAATTTCAAGTATATATGAAAAATTCATCAGAGTTACGCAACAAATTAACTTACTAAGATTTTCAACTCAAAGAATGGCTTACGGATAGATGTATATCATCAGTCCAACCAAACACACCATATGCTCACTTGAGCCAATCCATCCATCACACCAATACTCATAAGAGCTAATCCAACCATCACACCAATGCTCATAAGAGCTAAACCAACCATCACATCAATGTTCATAAGAGCTAATCCAACCAGCACACTAAAAATAGAGTATAACATGAGAGTTCACAACAAATACTGAACCCTAGTTTACTCGAGCAATATACAAATATATTGTAACGCCCTGAATTTAGGCCTAGAAATATTGGGCCTTGAGCAAGGGAACAGTTGGGAGACGTCACATAGGTATTTAGTTGTGCAAGATAGTGACAAAAATAAATGTCTGCTTCAGTGGTTATTTATCCTGAGAAGTGTTGGAGAAGTCCTGGGTTTAAACCTGGGCTTTGGCAAAAATTTTAATTTTAAGTGAATAAGGCCATTAGTTCTAGATAGTAGACTTCTTAAATTAATTTGGTTGAAATATGACATGGAAGAGTTGTTGGTCAAGTGGTAAATGACGTGTGGAGTACTCCTGGGGTCTGAAGTTCGAGCCTTGGCTCTTGCGACATTTTTATTTTCTTGATAGTTGGAACCATGACTCTAGCATGGAACCTTGTAGGTATTTATAAGTGAAATATGACACAAGAAGCCTCCTAGTAAAGGTGGTTAATGGCGTGTTTACAGCTATTGGGAGTCTTAGGTTTGGGTCACTCTATGCATAAAGGAGTATCTATTTTACTCCTTTGCAGTTTGAGTGGTAGAGTTTGAATCGAATACTGCTTAATGAAGTTTGAACTATCCATAGAGAGAATTGAGGAGGGATATTTGGAGAAATTTGAGGAGAGAATATTGGGATTTGAAGCGGTTGCTGTTGGGAGAGGTTATAGGAGGAAATCAAGGAAATGTGAGATGGGGGAGAGTTGTGCCGTATGGGGACTTTTGGCACTCTTGAATTCGGTTTCTAGGGTGTTTCTTTCGAGAATTGGTTTTGGTTGTGTAACACCCCTAACCCATCTCCGTTGCCAGATTGGGGTATGAGATGTTACCTGACGAGACATAATTTTTTTTACCAAACATTCACACTTACCCGTATGTTGTAATCATAAAACTAAAATATAAATCTGTTTAAACATTAAGCACGTAATTTAAATCATTACAATTATCAATAAAATTCCAAGCCATATAAAATATATGCGGCATTGATTTCTCAGAAACATAGTCACTATACATTAGTATTTTATATCATATCATCTTACAACACAGTATATTCATGGTTATATAAGAATAAGCTAACATTAAACATGGCCAAAAAGAGAAATTCTTTTATAATTCAATTCCATGTACACATTACCAGAATAATATGGACCCCTTTTTCAATATTACTAAGATGAAGATATACTAAGATTTATATGCAAAATACTAATTATCCATACATAATTTATTTGGTCACTAATATACTTACCATTAATGCATACCATTTCTCTATGACTTAACAAATCAAATTATAAAGTAAATATTTAAAGGAAAAAAAAATCCAAGTGCAATTTGAAACATCCATAGACGTATATCACACATGTCCATATATATATATAAACCAAACAAATTCTTGGCAAATGTTCAAACATTCTTACACGTATACCACACATGTCAATATATATATCAACTAAATTGGCAATTGTCAAACACAATTAAATAATATAGCTAACTAGACATTATACTCATTGTTATCTTTTTTTTTAAATAGTAAAAATAAACATAGCAAACATATATATAAATATGTGTTGAACCCTTAATCTAACATATTCCTTACTTAAGTTTAATTTAAGCGGAAACATTCAACCCAAGTCGGAACCATTCCTTTCAATCGCAAGTCAAAAGCCAGACCATTTTATCCATGAATATCAATACAAATATTTCTCATACTTATGTTCAAGCCCACCGATACCTTATTGAGACAGTTACACAAATCAATTCATGTGTGTGTTTTACTTACCCAACTCCTTAGCCGAACCAATTAATCATGCTATGAAAATATATACATACAAAGATCATCATATCAACCATTTCCAAATTCACCTCCTATTATCAAGCCGTTTCTAAAACATATAGCATATACTATATAAACCATCCATTCGAAGCACATAACACATCACCAAATAGTTTAGACCTTTATCAAACATAACCAAAACCGAACCAAGGAGTAAAAATAAGCCATTTTCGCATGGCTATTATACAAAATTAAAGTTAGTTGTTTCAAATAAGCCATTTTTGCATGGCTATTATACAAAATTAAAGTTAGTTGTTTCAAATACATTCTAGCCTATACATGCCATGATTCATGTTTGATTATTTAAATACCGAAGATAGTCAATAGTGTGATAAGTTTCTCTGTCAATTTCCGAGCTCATATCTTGAGTCCAAAATCTATAATATAAAAATGAACATACACACGCAGAGTAAGCTTTTATAGCTTAGTAAGTCATAAGCAAGTAAATGTCTAAATAACATAATCAAATCGTTAAAATTAAACCAATTTTACTATCGTCGTTAATTTAAATCTTAAGCTTACAGTTTTATGTACTTTATAAAGTTTCACATATAAACTTCTCATGGCCGAGTGTACACATACATATTTTAATAATTTATCATTTCATTTCCAAGCCAAAAAAAAAAAAATCTTTATCCTAGCTAGTACACATGCACTTATGTGCGTATATTCATAAACCTAGGACAACAATCACATACATATTTTTAATATATGTCCGAATACAAGGATATATATATATATATATATATAAGCAAAATATCTTTTAATTTTCCAAGCTAAATAACATTATGTAAACACATATCCATATACTAATAAATCAAATATGACATCATATGTTTACATATAACAAAGGCCGAATATACTTCGCTAAACACACATGCTCACACTAATAACTTACTTACCTAATTTCAAGTAGGTATTAAAATAATTCATACATGATCATTTAGCTCATTTTGCACATTTGATCACAACTTGTCATTGGCCGATGAACCATTTGGAATTGGATAGGACACTCGAATAATCACATAAATCATACAATGCCAACGTCCCAGATGTGGTCATACATGTAGCCACATATCGATGCCATTGTCCCAGACAGGGTCTTACTTGTAAGCACATATCGAAACCACATATCGACCGCCATGGTCTTACTCGCACACATATATCGGAATCCTATGTCATGACATATGTATCCTAACTATTCATAAGGTTCATACGAGGCTTTCGGACGTCGTATCTTGGTCGAATCGAACTTGAAAGTGTAGTAGTCAAATTTAATCATTTTTTGCCATAGCACATTAAAATTCTACATTTCATAATAGTATATAAATACAAAATTTAATTACCAAATAAACACGTCTATTTGCTTATGAACTTACCTCGGACGATGGAACACAGAACAGGACGACTAGTCGATAACTTTAGCTTTTCCCCGATCCAATTCTGATTTCTTTAATTCTCAATCTAAACATATTCAAATTAAACTCATTTAAACATATTTTCATTCAATTTAGTCCAAAACACATAAATGGGCAAATTACCATTTTACCCCTGACATTTATAATTTTTACAATTTGGTCCCTAATGCACAAAACACAAAATTATGCAAAATTAATTACATCTAAGGAAGGCTGAATATCATTTCCATAAATTTCACATTTTTGTCCCCCCACATTTTTATTTTTGCAATTAAGTCCTAATTACTCAAAATCATTAAAAATTCCTTTACAATATATATTAACCAATCCATACCTTTCATAATTCATTATCAAACAACAAAAATCACAAGCTCTCAACAATGGCACAATTCAAAATATTCATTAAAATTAAAAATTAAAGCTTGGGCTTTGTAGTACTCGAAGCAACGATCTCAAAAACGTAAAAATAATCAAAAACTGAGCAAAAATGAACCTTGAATCAACTTGGAAGATGGCTGAACTCTTGAGAACTTATTCTTTCCTTTTTTTTTTTTTTTCATATTTGGTGATAAGAATAAGAATAAAACTTTGGCTTTTAATTTTATGCTTATATTATATACTTATTATTACCTAATTTACTATTATAACCTTAGAAATAAAATTATGAAATCATATAATATATACCCACTACCGTCCATTCTTTTCTCAATTGGGCTAATTGCAACATAAAGGCTTCCATTTAGAAAGCCACCAACAATTTAGCCCTTATGCTTTTAACCGTCAAATTTTTAATTTACGCGATGAAGCCCTTTCATTTAATCGGATACCTAAACGACAAAATTAAATCACGAAAATTTCACAGATATAAATTCACACAAAATAAACATAGAAAATAATTTTTAAATATTTTTTTGACTCAGATTCGTGGTCCCGAAACCACTGTTCCGATTAGGGTCTAAATCGAGCTGTTATAGGTTGTGCTCTTGAACACATTGTAGTCACTTTTGGTATTTCTTTTCTTTTCTTCTGCTCTTGGGTGCTGAAAATTGTTCTCTTTTTTTTTTCACCATTCGGGCATTCTGTTCTTTCTTTACAGTTTGCTCACTTTCTCCCTCTCTTTTCTTTATCTGCTTTTGTGAACCAACTTTTTTCCTTTTTCTTTTGGCTGATTATACACTTTCCTTCGCTCTCGATCCCTTTTCGGTTAATAGTTTTCCATTGAGACTAAATTAATCCCACTTCTATTCTCTATTCGTCTTTTTCAAATTGTTCTATCATCATCTCTCTCTTTTGGTACTTTGGTCGAATCTTCCTTCTCTATTTTGGTTCGGTGATGATAATTAGTCCTTTGGCAATCGGTGACTATTTCATTTGTTTTTCCCTCTTTTATACTTTTGCTTAGTCGAATGTTTCACTTTCTCTTATGGTCGAACCTACCCTTCTTTTGTCTACTCTTTTAGGCTAATCCTCATTCGCGATTCTTTGTGCGCTACTTCATTAGTCTGTAAATCGGTTCTGCTGTATTGGTAAGTGGTTACGAGTATGTCATAAAGAATCATGGGTTCTTGTTGTGATGGTGTTATATTTTAGGGATGAACCTAATGAAAGGTGGTGACTCTTGCGTAGGTGGTGATCGAGGGTGTTTTGTACATCTCCTGAGAGCTAAGGGTGTGTTTACTATTGGGTTGGTAAGGGGATCATGATCGTTTTGGAATTCAGTTAGATCTCGTTTCTAAAATGGTTAAGTGCCTAATCAGATGACACATTGATCTTTTCTTCGAGAATAAGAGCATTCGGAATGAGGATTAGCTTCAAATCGTATCAGGTGTGTACTTACACAGATTAACCGTAGAATGACAAAAGCCGAAAAGTCGAAAAGTTTGGCGATTGGTGCCACACGAGCGTGTAAATGCATGTGTGGTGATCGAGCCCACAAAACGTGGGCGTATGACTGTAGAGGCCATCATTGAGCGATCTCATAGGCTTCGACCGTCAAGGGCCACGTTGGGCCGAAATGGGCTGTGTGGGCCCAATGGGCTCGTGGGCCCCACATAGGTAAATCTCACGAATATATGAGAGTAGTGGACTCGACTGTGTCGCACACAGGGTTGGGTCGTTTCTGGGCTTAGTGGGCTACACGGGAGTGTGGGCCCACATGGGCCACACGGGCGTGTGGGCCCACATGGCTGCATAATGGGCTTTTGGCCCAGTCACACTGTTATGTTTGTCGAGGTTACACGAGTAGCTCGAGACGACTTTGAACCTTCTGATGGGTTGGTAAGAGTGTCTAGACCCATTCTAATGAAAATGACCAAAATACCCCCGTAGGGTAAAATGACTGAAATACCCCCGTAGGGTAAAATGATCGAAATACCACATAGGGTAAAAAGACCGAAATACCCCGTACGATAAAATGACTGAAATACCCCCATAGGGTAAAATGACCGAAATACCCCCGTAGGGTAAAATGACCAAAATAGCCTGTATGGTAAAATGACCATAATACCCTTGTAGGGGGAAATGACTGTTATGCTCCTTATGCTATGTATGACAGATTTGCTATATGATATATATATATGGCTATGAATGAGCATGACATTCTGCATTCACGTATGATGGTATGACATGACATTCTACATGGAGATGGGTGATTTTTGACGGAGGAAGTGCATGGCTTCTAGCCATCCTGATTATGGCTTTGTGCAATCCTAATTATGGATCTGTGCCATCCTGATTATGGCTTTGTGCCATTCTGATTATGGATCTGTGCCATCTTGATTATGGCTTGTAGCCATCCTGATTATGGCTTTTAGCCATCCTGTTTACTGGCAGCTTTGCTGCGATATCGGTTAATGCTGCAACCAGTGTTAATCTTGGTGTTTTTGGCTGGGTGGGTCTATTTTATCCCCACATGGTGTGACTGGTGGGACGGAGTGGTGTGTTGGCTGGATTAGGGTGGGATTTCTGTTGCATTTCTACTGCATTTCTATTCTGATTCTACTACTGTATTCGGCTAAGGCTCATCTGAAACTATTTACTATATTAGGCTAAGGCCCACTTGATTTTTTTTTTGATTCTGTAATGTGCTAAGCCCACCTGATACTGTTTCTGTAATAGGCTTAGGCTGAGATTGTTACTACATTCTGTATGTTTGACTAATTGTATATTAGGGGATTACACACTGAATTTTCGTAAACTCACCCCATTGTTTAACTGTACAGGTGATCCCCAATGTTAGGCAGATTTGTGCTGCGAAGAGCTTGATGGTGGCCACACATTCATACGACTTTATATTAGCTTTTGCATTATAACTATTCCTTTTGGGTTTTCGTTATGTAATAAGGCCTCTTTAAAGTTGGTTTAGTTTCTTTTATTTTACTGTGGGCCTTATTTATTTAGATTGATACTTAACGTTGGTTTTCACAAAGGGTTAACTGTTTTTAAAACACCGCATTTCGCAACATTTTTGGAAAAGCTTCTGCAGCAAATAATGTTTTAAAAGTAATGACGACTTAAAATGATTATCAAATGACTAAGATGATTTGAGAATTAACATAGAGGCTTTAACCATAAACGAGTTTTTATCAACAAGATTAAGTTTTCGAAAAGCACTTTAGTGTGACACAGCCAAATTCACCTATAACGTCTAGGCCAGGTTTGGGGTGTTACATATATCCCTCCAATACCATCTCCACTCCAAACCACCATAAAGCACCAAAACACAACTGTACTCTATCCCACGTTCAAATCAAGCCGAGGATCAAGTTCAATATTAAACCTCAAATTACCATCCATCATCATCAATTAATAATAAATATATAAATTGTATCATGTTATACTACACAATAATTCATTTTTATGTTAAATTCTAAGCCGTATGAACTTAGCTAGACCAAATTGTAGGAGTTGTAGAAGTTTAGGGGCTATTCAGTAATTTTTCCTTTTCCACCAATATCTACGGGATCTCGATATAAAATGTAAAATTCTTTATTTATCAGCATATATTTCATTTCCAAACCATTTTATAATTATTACCCTTTAATTTTTTAAAATTACATATTTACCCTAAACTTTTACAATTTTGCAATTTAATCCCTTAACATTAAGTTCATCAAATTAAACATTTTTTCCTCCAATCAATATTTTATTCAAATTTACTAGCTCCTCAATCAGCCCTTAACAAACATCTAATTCACTATTAAACCCTAATATTTTGACATTTTCATAATTTAATCCTAAAATCAAAATCTAATAAAAATCACTTTACAAATTCATCAAATAACATAATCAAAGCTCCAAATAGATGGTATTCATAAAAAACATTCAATATTTATCAATGGCAACTTGAAAAATGTTTAACAGAATTAAAAACGAAGGTATGGGCTAGCTGGATCTAGTTGCATTGATCTCAAAAACATAAAAATTACAAGAAACAGAATCAAAGTGAACTTACATGCAATGAAATAAGAAAGCCAAAGCTTCCCCCCCCACCTTAGCTATGGCATTCGGCCATTTTAGGAAGATAATGAAATGAATTTTGTTTTACATTCTTTTAATTTAACTTAATTTTAATTACACTTCCAGTTATTTACAAAATTGCCATCCAATTCACACTATTTTATTATTTTCCATTTAAATGCCGTCCCACTATTCTAATTAAGGCATAATTATTTCTCAAGTCCTCCCTCATATATTATTTAAACCATTTGATCACTTAATTACTATATTTTTCACCTTTTACAATTTAGTCCTTTTTCTTTAATTAACTATCTAAACGTTAATATTTTCAAACCAAATTTTATTACAATTTTAATAACTCTGTAAATATTCTAAAAATAATAGTTACGAGTCAACAAGAAGGAAATTTGTGGTCCCGAAACCACTGTTCCGTCACCACTAGAAATCGAGTTGTTTTGTGGTCCCGAAACCACTATTCCGTCACCACTAAAAATAGAGTTGTTACAACTCTCCCTCCTTAAGAAATTTCATCCATGAAATTGTTACTTGAAAATAGATTCGAATATTGTAGTCTCATTGATTCTTCAATTTCTCAAGTAGCTTCTTTTGAACCATGACGATGCCATAAAACTTTTACTAGCGGAACTCATTTTTTTCACAGTTCTTTAGGTTCCCGAGCTAAAATTCTTACTGGTTCCTCCGAATACGTTAAGTCTAGTTATAGCTCAATCTCATTGTGAGGAATCACATGCGAAGGATCGAATCTGTACCGTCCTAGCATGGATATGTGGAATACATTATGGATTTTCTCAAATTCAGAGGGCAAAGCTAATCTATAACCTACAGGGTTGATTCTTTCAATAATCTCATATAGTCCTATAAATCTCGGACTCAGTTTTCCTTTCCTACCAAAACGCATCACTTTCTTCCATAGAGAAACTTTTAGGAATACTTGATTGCCAACCGCAAATTCTATATCTTTTCTTTTCAGATCCTCGTACAATTGATGGCGATCAGACGTAGCTTTCAAAGAATCCCGAATAATTTGAACTTACTCTTTAGTTTCTTAGATCAAATCAACTCCTACCATTTTGGATTCACTCAGCTCAGACCAATACAACAGTGTTGTACATTTTCCCCCATAAAGAGCTTCAAACTGTGCCATTTTCATACTAGATTAATAACTGTTATAATAGGCAAATTCAACTAACGGTAGACACTTTTCCCATGTACCCTCAAATTCAAGTATACAACATCTCAGCATATCTTCTAGAATCTGAATCACTCATTCTAATTGCCCGATAGTCTGAGGATGAAATGTTGTGCTGAAATTAAGCTTAGTGCCAAAAGGCTTGTGAAGTTTGCTCTAAAATCTCGATGTAGATCACAGATCTCGATCTAAAATAATAGATGTCAAAACTCCATGTAGTCTCACAATCTCATATATATATAGTTCCGTTAATCTCTCAAGTGAAAATTCTGTTTCGACTAGAATAAAATGTGCCGATTTAGTCAATCTGTCAACAATTACCCAGATCGAATCTTTCTTACTTAGAGTTACAGGTAAACTAGATACAAAATCCATCGTGACTCGCTCCCACTTTCATTCAAGAATCATAACAGGTTGTAATAAACCTGACGGTACATGATATTCTGCTTTCACCTGCTGACAAATCAAACATTTAGCTACAAAATCACAAATTTCTTGTTTCATACCTAGCCACCAGTACATTTGTTTCAATTCACCATACATTTTCATACTACCCGGATGAATAGAATATGTACTATTGTAAGCTTCAAAAAGAATATCATGTTTCAAATCTAGATTATACGGAACACAAAGTCTATTGCGATAATGCAATGTACCATTATCATCAACACTGAACTTAGTACTCAAGTTATTCTGAACCGTTTGTCATTTCAGTATCAATTTCAAATCTTCATCTTACAATTCTCGAATTTGTTGTAGAAACAGGGGTTTTGTTCTCAACTCTGCTAATACAGAACCATCTTAATTAAGAACTAAATGAGCGTTCATCGCTCGAAGTGCAAATAATGACATCTTTTGACTAAGTGCATCCGCAACTACATTAGCCTTTCCTGGATGATAATCAATAACTAGATCGTAATATTGCAATAGCTCTAACCACTGTCTCTATCTCAAATTCAATTTTTTTTTAGTCCTCAAATACTTTAAACTTTTGTGATCTGTGAACACGTGACATTTTTCGTCGTATAAATAATGTCTCCAAATCTTCAAAGCGAATACAATCACGGCCAGGTCGAGATCATGAGTAGGATAATTCTTCTCATACGACTTTAACTGTCGAGAAACGTAAGCTGCTACCTTTCCTCACTGCATCAGTACACAGCCCAGACCGTTGAGAGACGCATCACTATAAACAACATACACTACTCTAGATTCAGGCTGAGTCAAGATTGGGGCTTCCATCAACAGCTCTTCAGATGATCAAAACTTTGTTGGCAGTTATCGAACCAAACACACTCGACATTTTTCTATAATAATTTGGTTATTGGTGAAGCAATAATCGAAAATTTTTTTACCAAAACATCGATAGTAACCTGATAAACCCAGAAAACTTCGCACTTCTGAAATATTCTTTGAAGTCTTCCAATTCATCACAGCAAAAACTTTACTCAGATCAACTCAAATCCCATTGGCTAATACTATATGACCCAAAAATCTAATCTCTCGAAGCCAAAATTCACATTTACTAAACTTTGCGTACAATTGTTTTTCTATCAAAATCTATAGCATGGTTCTTAGATGTTGAGCATGCTCAGATTCTGTCTTAGAATAGATAATATATTGTCAATAAACACAACAACGAATCTATCCAAATGAGGTTGAAAAACCCGATTCATTAAATCCATAAAACAATTAGGGGAATTAGTCAAGCCAAATGGCATTACCAAAAACTCATAATGACCGCAACAAGTTTTGAAAGCAGTCTTTGACACATTGCAGTCTTTAACTTTCAATTGATAATACCCAGATCTGAAATCTATCTTTGAGAACACTGTGGCACCTTTCAATTGATCAAACAAGTCATCGATATGTGGCAAAAGGTATTTATTTTTTATCATGACTTTGTTCAACCATCTGTAATCTATACACAATATCAAATAGCCATCTTTCTTTTCCACAAACAATACAGGTGTACCCCGGGAAGACACGCTCGGTTGAATAAACCCTTGATCTAATAACTCTTGCAACTGTGCTTTCAATTGTTTAAATTTAGTTGGTGCCATGCGATAAGGTCATATTGATATCGACGCAGTACCAGAAACCAAATCAATCACAAACTCAACTACACAAACTCTTTCAGGGAACATGTCAATAAACTCACAAACCAATGATAACTTATCTATCTTTGATTCTTAATCTTTCGTATTAAAAATATAGGCTAGAAACGCTTCACTACCTTTACATATCAATTTATGAGCAGAAATAGTTGAATTAATTCGAACAGCTTCTTTCAGACTCTCAAAATCAACTAAAATCATCTTTCCTGTTTGACATTTCAAATCAATTTGTTTCTGTCTATAGTTCACGAGACCATCATGCAACAATACCCAATCCATTTCCAGAATAACGTCAAATTCCCAAAAAGGAAACAACCTCAAAATCAGCAGAGAATTCACAGCCTCTAACTTTCAATGGACAATTACGACAAACTAAGTTAACTATCACACTTTGGCCTAGTGGATTAGTAACTTGAATATCATAATCAGTAGATTCAACAGGTAATTTCTTTTCCGTTACTAATGCAATGCAAATATAAGAATGAATTGACCCGGTTCAATCAATGCATATATAGTAACATCAAAGAGATAAAATATACCAACAATCACAGCAGGAGTAGTAGCTTCCTCTCTACCTCAAATAGCATAAGTACGAGTAGGTGCTCTAGCCTTTAAACAAACAACGGTGTCTTTAGTCCTAGCACGAGCAGTTTCAACAGCATTATTCTGACCCGAACATCTACTTTTCTGATATGTTGATAATTGCTTATCATTTTAATCTTTATTTTCTTTTAGCTGTTTAAGACAATTCCAACAAAAATGACTAGTCAATCTACATCTATAACAGGCTCCCGCCTTAGTCCTATACTCGCCAGGATGATATTTCCCACAATGTCTACAACTGGGCTTCAGAGCATTTCGTACACTTCCTACACTATCAACCAGTTTAGTAGGAACTTTAAAATCATGCTAAATAGTCTTGTTTCTGTTTGAATGCTCCGACACTGAGGTAGCTCGACTAAAATTTTCTTTAATCTTCTTTGTCGATGATGTAGAAAATGACTTAAAAGAACTTCTCTTGTGAAACTCTTGAATCTATCTACCCGTTGTATCTTGTTGTTGTAAACTTCTTCCATTTTCTATGCTCAATTAGATAAAATAACAAATTCTCACATTTCATTACCTCCGATCATCATTCGAACTTCATCATTCAACCCATCTTCAAACTGGATACACATTTCTCCTTTAGTAGGTACAATCTCTAGGGAATACTTACTTGATATACAAACTCTCTCTCGTACTCGACCACTGATTTATTTCCTTGACGTAACTCAAGATATTCTATCTTTTTCATATCCAAATACTATTTCCCAACATATTTCTTTTTAAACTTGATTTGAAAGAAATCCCAAGAAATTTTCTCCCTCGATACCACAGCCACTGGTGTAGTCCACTAACTACATGCTTCCTCTTTCAGTAATGAAACAGCACATCTAAGATAACCATTCAAAGGGCAAACCATTTCTTCAAAAACTCACAAGATGTTCTGTAGCCAATACTTAGCTTTAACTGGATCGTCTTCTGATCTACCTCGAAATTCCTTAGCACCACACTTTCTAAGCTTCTCCATTGGAATTTGTTGACTAGGCTCAATCACAAGTGGAGGTGAAGGTGCAACCGGAGGTACAAAAGGTCGTATAAAAGGAGGTATAATAAGGGATGGAGGATCTTGACCTTGTTCCCTAAATTTTCAGTCTTCAAAATGCTTCAAGCGCTTGTTAGACCTATTTTTGACCTACCTGTAATGTATTAACCACTTGGTTAGTAGAGTATAAGTTAATAAAGTTAGTAATAATCAAACAAGGAGAAGATGTTAGTTCTTGCTGCTGGACCCATCTATTAGCTCAGTCAATATGCACTGGATTGATCCTTGTGATTTGCTTCTATTTGTATTAGTCCAACACCCATCATGCCATTCTATTCATCCACGATTGTCTCTTTCTCTAAATTTACCTTTTTGCCCTACTTTAATGACCAACAACTCTTTACATATGTCATAACTATTAGTGATTTGCAAACCTACATGCCCACACAACAGCTTTAATTAGTGTTCAATATTTGTGCTTTGGACAAAGGTTAAGGATTGTGGTTCACAATTGTTGTCTATAGTGTTTTTGTCCTTCTCATTAATTAGGTATGGCTTTTTAGGAGTACTTTTTAAAGAAATTTGTAGAGGGATACAGAAAAAATATTGTATTGTGGTATTGAAGTTCAATTTTCGTGGGCTTTTCAATTCATCCATCATCCTGTAGATAATTCCATTTGATGGTTCTTGTAAGACTCGAACACTCTGTAACGGCTGTAGCTTGATCCTTATACACATCGATTATTTAATTTTAATGAAACCTGCAATATGATCGTAAGATCTATCAATATATATTTTTCTCACTTTTTTCAATATTTAGAAAGTTCTCAGATCTATAAACTTTTAGGGTACTTGTGTAACACCACTAACCCTTATATGTCGCCGAAACAGGGTTACAAAGCATTACCAAAAAATGGAATAGTAAACCATTCAAATTATACATTAATACAAACATAATCAAATTTCATTCAAATATATTTATAATGTCCTTTAATCAAGCCCTCAAGGCCCTAAAAATACTATAGAAACAATTCGAGACTAAATCGAAAACATTTGGAAATTTTAGGAAAAAGTTAAAAAATATTGACTGCAGGGGTCACACGGCTGTTTGCCAGGTTGTGTGCTAGGCCGTGTTACAGCCTGACTTGTATGCCTTTAACCTATAGGAGGTACATGGTCGTGTCACATGGCCATGTGTCACACACGGCTAAGACACATGCCTGTGTCTCAGGCCGTGTGGACCGAAAATGTACCTTAATCAACAAGTTTACCATTTCAAACTTACTTGGAACCTAAGCAAACCATTTACCAATCAAAATACCTATCCATATTGACTTAAATCATGCCAAAAACATACCAAAATCAACCTAATTCAATGCCTAACCAATGTACCATCATTGGTACCACAAGTATATATATTTATATCAAAACATATCATCAATTCAACCTATTAATTCATTCAAGATTTCACCTATAATCACCAACTCAATCGTACCATATCTTAGCTACTTAACAACCAATTTATCACATACACTTTTATCCATTCTAACAAGTATCAAATGGATACTAACACACATTGATAAAATAGAAAAAGTACCAAAAGAAAATCAACCAAAGCAATTTGTACATCCAAATTCATATATAACTATTTACACAACCAAAACATTAGTATCATCATTCAATCTATTACATGCCTTATAATCTAAAGTAAATGTTCAAAAGCTACCGAATTAAGCTGGATAGTGTTACTTGTGTGCTGATCCAATCGTCCAACCTTCCAAGTATCTACAAGAATAAAGTTTAACACAAGCTTAATGAAGCTTAGTAAGTTCAACATATTAAATCGATAAATCTTACCGAAATGAATACAACAATTCAAAAAGTAATATAACAATCATGAAAGATTCCTGTCATCCACAATCTCAATTGGTAATTCATAACTTATCAATTCAAATTTCAAGTATATATGAAAAATTCATCAGAGTTACTCAACAAATTAACGTACCAAGATTTTTAACTCAAAGAATGGCTTACGAATAAAAGTACATCATCAGTCCAACCAAACACACTAGATGCTCACTCGAGCCAATCCATCCATCACACCAATCCCCATAAGAGCTAAACCAACCATCACACCAGTGCTCATAAGAGCTAATCCAACCAGCACACCAAAAATAGAGTATAACACGAGAGTTCGTAACAAATGCTGAACCTCGATTTACTCGGGCAATATACAAATATATCCCTCTAATACCATCTCCACACCAAACCACCATAACGCACCAAAACACAACTGTACTCTATCCCGCGTTCAAATCAAGCTGAGGATCAAGTTTAGTATTAAACCTCAAATTTCCCTTTATAATCATCAATTAAAAATAAATATATAGATTGTATCATGTTAGACTACACAATAATTCATTTTATGTTAAATTCTAAACCGTATGAACTTACCTAGACCAAATAGTAAAAGTTACAGAAGTTTAGGGACTATTATGTAATTTTTCCTTTTCTACGAGTATCTATGGAATCTTGATCTAAAATGTAAAATTCTTTATTTATCAGCATATATTTCATTACCCTTTTACTTTTTAAGATTACACATTTACCCTAAACTTTTCCAATTTTTGCAATTTAGTCCCTTAACCTTAAATTCATCAAATTAAACATTTTTTTCTCCAATCAATATTTTATTCAAATTTACTAGGTTCTCAATCAGCCCTTAACAAACATCTAATTCACTATTAAACCTAATATTTTGACATTTTCACAATTTAAACATAAAATCAAAATCTGATAAAAATCACTTTACAAATGCATCAAATAACACAATCAAAGCTCCAAATACATGGTTTTCACCAAAAACATTCAATATTCATCAATGGAAACTTCAAAAATTTTTAACAGAATTAAAAATGGAGGTATGGGCTAGCTGGACCTAGTTGTAATGATATCAGAAACATAAAAAATGCAAGAAACGATGGACTTACATGCAATGAAAAAAGAAAACCAATGCTTTCTCCCCACTATAGCTACGGCATTCAGCCATTTGAAGAAGATAATGAATTGAATTTTGTTTTACATTCTTTTAATTTAACTTAATTTTAATTAAACTTCTATTTATTTACAAAATTGCCATCCAATTCACAATATTTTATTGTTTTCCATTTAATTGTTATCCCACTTTTCTAATTAAGGCATAATTGTTTCTCAATTTCTCCCTCATCTATTATTTAAACCATTTGATCACTTAATTACTATAATAACTATATTTTGTACCTTTTACAATTTAGTCCTCTTTTTAATTAACTATCTAAATGTTAATATTTTCAAACCAAATTTTAATAGGAATTTAATCACTCTATAAATATTCTAAAAATAATAATTACAAGTCAAAAAATGGAAATTTGTGGCCCCGAAACCACTGTTCCATCACCATTGAAAATCGAGCTGTTACGGCTTATTTTAGAACTAAGGATGTGAAAAGGATGGTCAATTCAGGCTTATCCTTTGGGATTGTTGGTTTCTCTTCATTTTGTTCTGAGAATTTTTGAATTGACAGACATTCTTCTATTAACTCAATCCTAACTATCATTGTCTCTATTAGTGGATCTATATTATATTGTTCCTATAGTTTAGCTTCGTTAGCATTACCCGAGATTTTTGGAATGATGAGCTACATGTCTATTTGATTCTTTGATTCATTGTCCATTTCCTTCACTAGTGCCATATCTTCTCTTACGAAAGTTCCATTTGATTCGTTTGAATATTTTTCTATCCACTGAAGTGGATAACAATCTGGAAGTACTCCTTCTTCGCAATCATCTATGATAATATTCTCCTCTTTGCTTAATTTCAGACTTAGGACCTCTTGGTATGCTTCTGAATGCATATTATCTTGGTCATTATCAACTTGGGGAAGAATTGGGGTTTCTCCTCGGAGTTGACTTAATTCAAACATTAGTAATTGTTGGTTCTCCTGGATCTCCCAATCACCATAGACTTCTTCGTCATAAATATCTATCATAATCGAAGTTTATTTCGAACCATATACAATAAAAGTCATCATGACTATGTACTGACTAATTATTTGGTTGGTGGTGTCTAGGATTCCAAAAAATATTTAAAAAAAATGTTAGAAGTGTTAATTGAAATTCATAACTATAGCCTACAAATTTCCTAATTATTCTTTTAAGATGCAAAAATTAAAATCAATCTAGTGACGTTGCCTCCCGGCAATGGCGCTAACAATTTGAACACCTCCAAACGTACTAATGTCTAGAGTCTAAAAACTATAATAAGATATAGAAATATAAGGCCGTATCCGCAAGTATAAGGATCGAGTTGCAATATAGTTTTTAAAACCGTGTAGGTGAGTACTTTGAGGATCATACCCAAGGGAGGTGAATGCTGGGTCAATTCTAATATAAACACCAAAATGATTTTATTAGTACCTTAAACTAGTTATAGTACGAAGACAGAAAAAAGGTGGCTTAAGGGTTTTTATAATAATAAAATAAAATAACATAACATAAAAGAAACAAAAGTTCAAGAGATAGAAAAGTAAAATGAATCAAATATCGATTATAGGTGATTAGCTCACTTTGACAATACTCATCAATTGTCATTTCAAGCTCCTCGTCAATCAACTATTCACAATCCTAATAGAATCTTTCAATCTTCTACTAACATAATGAGTTAGCAGGACCTACTTATCTTCCAATCTCACAGTCTAGACTGGCTTGAGGGGAAGGTGTTCACGGGGCCAATTTTGGGTTAATTCTCACCTTGATGACTTCTTGGGGTTGTCAGGCGTAGGGTTTATTTCTCATTCTTCCTTTCCTAAATAGGTGATCTGTTAAGTAACCCTACAAAACAGTTAACAAATCATAGCTCCACTCCCTATCCCTCATGGTTTTCATAGACAATATGAAATTAATATAAAGAGAAAGCTTGCTAATTAAATAGACAAGATAAAGTAAATGAAAGAGACTGATTGTGTTGAGATTAATTGCGAATCCAAAAAGTTTGAATGCTTCCACAATTCAGATCTCTTGAAATTAACAAGAACAACTGAAAGAAATCTAAAACCTAAGAACGAAAGAAAACTAAACTAAATTTTTCAAAGAGAATTTAGGCTAATTGAATGATGTCTATCACATGTGCTAAAGGAGCCTATTAATAGGTTCTAAGTGGTCATTATCCTTAACCCTAGGTTAGTTGACGTTCTCAAGCTTTAAGTTTGATTACGCAGACCAAAAAACCCCTGCTTCGTGTTTAATTTCCTCTATAGATTTGATGTCGCTATATACCAAGACCTGTTTTATGACATGGAAATCAGTATACACCTCTTGGGCTATCTTCAGAGGTATGTCGTGACACCTTCAATCTATGTCACGACATCGAAGGTAGTCTTGATCTTTCTCCATTTTGTTCCCTATGTTGCAACATCGAACATCCTGCGTTGTGACATAACAACCAATATCAATTTAATATGCCTTCTAAAAGCTTCCTACACACTTATAAAATGTGTTAGCTCTCCCTTAGGCCTCATTCGGCCTCTAAGGTCAATAAAAGAATCAATTTTCATATTTTATTGAACGTAAATAAAACTAAGAAAACATAACTAAAATGCTTGTATTCAAGCTCCTTAAATGTGAAAACTAGTTTAATTTGCTACACAGAATTACGGCAGATCATCGACCCTTGACTCCCAGATCCAAAATGGGTCCCAACTACCCTCTCAAGCACTCTCAATATCGCTTGGGACAATATGTCATCCCTAGTCGTCTATCTCTGAGACCCTGTCTTAACAGTAAGCGTACCCAAAGTCTCACTCGTATCCAGATTAGGCATACTACCTACCAAAGATGGCTCAGCTCGAGCCCCTCTTCGTCCGCCACTGCACCCACGAGTACCTCATCCACGTGTTCCTCATGCTCTCATTATAAATTATCTAGAAGTTCAGAATTTTATAAATCAGTTTGAAGTTTCTTATCAAATGTCTTATGTCAAAAAAATCTTATCAAAATCCTTTTTTTGTGTTGCTATAGTCTTTAACTAAAGTAAATATTTATAATACTACAGTATTTTTTTCTAACCAAACAGTATAATTAAGGCAGAAGTACTTACAATATCAGCGTCAGAGACTCGGTATTCTATAAACTAATTTTTCATATTTAAACAAAAATAACATTTTTCATAAAAATTTGAGCCTAAAATCACAGCCCAAGTTTTGAACCTGGTTCTAATACCACTAAATGTAACACCCTAACCTGACCTAGACGTTATGGCCAGACCTAGAGAAATTACTGCAACTCATTTGAAAATCTAAAGTCCATTTGACTTGTAAAGATGACGCTAGCTCTTGCTAAGTAAAAATCCAGTTTGTGAGAGAAAATATCTTTCTTATCTAATTTGATGAAACTTTTGATTATTTTATACATTTAAAACATTTAAGTTCACAGCAAAATTCTTAATTTAGTTTGATTTTGTAAAATGCAATTTGTTTTTGGAAAACCATGGTTTTGCAAATAAATTGAATATCATAATATATACATTAAAATAATTAAAAAATAATAATAAAATCCAAACTTTTAAAACAATCCAAAAATAGTCCATGAGCAACTGGATTAAATACAAATAGCTTAAAATTGATAAACTATAATATATACATATTTTTATCCTATATTGAGCACATTTATGGATGAATTATCATTGGATTTGTGGAATTTAATGCCCTTAATCCTTTAATTTCATGTTTTATACTTAGGTGAGCATACGGAAGAGAAAAGAGCAAGGAACAGGCCAAAAACGGAGAAAATGGGCCAAAGTGAGAAATCAACACATCCTGGAGTTCCTCACACGGGTATACCACATACTTGTGCCAAATTAGTAGACTTGAACACGGCCTGGGCCCAATTCACACGAGCGTGCCACACGGGCATGTCCCTGTCGTGACTTGTTTTAATTTCACGCGGAAAAAGCTACTTAGGGGCTAAAAAAGATACTCCAAAGTCTATATAAACACCCTAGGAGAGGACTAAAAACACACGGTGAGTAGAAGGCAGGAAATTACTCAAGGAAAGCCGATCAATCCCTCTCAGAAGCAAGGATTTACATCAAGACTGAAGATCTTCCTAGATTTCTTTCAGGAGTTTTGGGTTTTCTTTATGTTTTGTTGTTTTCCTTATTTTGATATGTTTTCCCTTATTATTATGAATTAAATCCCCTAAATACCTGAGGGGGATGAAACTTAAGACAGATCTTGTTATTGTTATCTGAACTATATGATAAATATTAAATTTGTTCTTAATTGTGTTTTTAATTCCTGAGATAATATTTTAGGATATTGATTCAAGTCAAATGTGCTTATTCAGTAGAGCAAAAGTCCCTGTTTAAGAGTAGATCCAACGCAATTAAGCGGAGTTGATCATAATTCTAGACATAGGACGACGAAAATCTACTGGATTAGAGTCAAATCTAATAGGGGGATCCATAGATTGAGTTAATGCAACACTAGGGGTTTTAATTAAAAAGAAATTTCAATTAATCAACCTAGGGTTAGTTGTTCTTAGTCTTAAGAGAGATATTAACATAATTTTGGGATCTCTACGGATCAAGTCAATGAATAAATCATCTAGTTCAGAGTTAAATAATAAGTGAAGTCTAGGTGGATTCTTCCTTGAGTATTGCCTTAATTGATTAGTTTTCCCAAAGTATTTCCCTAATTTATTCTTTGTCGCATATTTAGTTTAGTTAACTTTTAATTTAAACCAACTCTCTTTTATTTTCTAGGCTAGATAATAGAGAGAAAGTTATTACTAGTACTTTTGGTTCCTTTGGGTTTGACATTCCGGTCTTGCCATAAGCTCTACTACTGTCCGATAGGTGCGCTTGTCTTATTCGTGATAATAGTTAGTGTCTAGGTAAGATCATAAAATTTAAAACTTATCACGCACATCAAGTTTTTGGCACCGTTGCCGGGAAACTAAAATATTAGGAACACTCGATTTCTATTACTTTAGCTATTTTTACTTTTATTGCAATTTGTTTTCTATTTTTATTTTAGGTATTATTTACTAAATTTTTATTTCTTTTTATTTTTCCCTGATAAGTGTGTCTACTTTATGACTAGGAGGAACCCGCCAGGACCTTTCCTTTTTGATAGTGAGATAGAAGCTACAACTCGCAGAAACCGCAGAGAAATAAGGTGAAGCTTACAGTACATAGAAGAAGGGCAAGAGGAAAAAATCGAGTCTATCGAAGAGATGGAAGCAAATCAAAATAATTAGCTATCTCCTGTGGTAGCCGCAGATCCTGTGAATCAAAATCTTGCTCTTGTACTATGTACGACTATGCTAAGCCTAATTTAGCTGGTGCTGAATCTATTATTGTTAGGCCTGCCATTGCTGCAAATAATTTTGAACTGAAACCTAACACTATTCAAATGATTCAACAGTTTGTTTAGTTTGATGGTTTGCAGGACAAGGATCCTAACACACATTTAGCTAACTTTTTGGAATTCTACGACACTTTTAAGATAAATGACATTTCTGATGATGCCATTCGCCTTCGGTTATTTCCCTTTTCTTTGAGGAATAAAGCTAAACAGTGGTTGAACTCTCTACCACGAGGGTCTATCACTACTTGGGAACAAATGACTGAAAAATTCTTACTTAAATATTTTTCGTCGGCTAAAATGGCAAAGTTGAGGAATGATATCTCTTCTTTTATCCATATGGATCTAGAGACACTCTATGATGCATGGGAGAGATACAAGGATTTATTGAGAAGGTGTCCTCACCATGGGCTACCCTTATGGCTTCAGGTTCAGACTTTCCACAATGGTTTGAACCCCTCAACGAGGCAAATGATTGATGCAACTGCCGGTGGAACCATAAATAACAAAACACCTGAGGAGGCTTATAAGTTTATAGAGGAGATGTTACTGAATAATTATCAGTGGCAAGTCATGAGAACAAAGCCACAAAAAGCTACTGATGTTTTCAATATTGATGCAGTCACTATGTTATCTAATCAAATAGAACTGTTAAATAAAAAGATTGATGGTTTAGTTGGTTCTGCGCAGGTACATCCAGTTATGCAGCGTGACGCAAATCCTAAGCACCCACCCTATGGCATGGACAACGAGCAACTAAATTATATGGGCAATAATCATTGACATCCAAATAATCCTTATAGCAACACTTACAATGCAGGTTGGAGAAATCACCCCAATTTCTCATGGGGAGGTCAAGGAAATCAAGGAAATCAAAGACTACCACCCCCTCCAAGATTTCAGTAACCCTCTTACTGGCAGGAAAAGCAATCGAATCTTGAAGAGATGTTGGAAAATTTTCTCTTGGTGTTAGAAACCTGTTTTCAGAATACCGAAACAGCACTTAAAAACCAACAAGCTTTAATTCAAGGCCTTGAAAACCAATTTGGTCAACTTGCCAAGATGATATCTGATAGACCACAAGGTAGTTTGTCGAGTAATACTAAACCCAATCCTAGGGAGCTTGTTAAAGCAGTCACACTAAGGAATGGAAAAACACTAGTTGAACCTGAAAAGAAGTCTGTTCAAAAACCTGACAAAGAGAAGGTTGAGGAGGCTGAACCAAAAGAGAATGCTCCACCAGTACTTAAAGAATACAAACCACCTATCCCATATCAAGCAAAGTTGAAGAAAGACCGGATGGTTGCACAATTTGGTAAATTTCTTAAACTTTTTAAACAGTTAAATATTAACTTACCTTTTGTTAAAGCTATTTCGCAAATGCCCACGTATGTAAAATTCTTGAAGGAACTTCTAACGAACAAAAATAAACTTGAAGAGCTGTCCACAGTGGAACTCAATGAGGAGTGTTCAGCTATCCTCCAAAACAAATTGCCAACCAAGTTGAAAGATCCAAGAAGTTTTACTATTCCCTATTTAATTGGTAGTTTAAATATTGAAAAGGCGTTAGCTGATTTTGGTGCAAGTATTAACTTAATGCCTTATAAAATGTTCAAGCAACCAGGTCTTGGGGAACTAAAGCCCACTAGGATGAGTATTCAACTAGCTGATAGATCTATTAAATATCCTAGGGGTATCATTGAAGATGTTTTAGTTAAAGTGGATAAATTTATATTCCCTATTGATTCTGTTGTGCTTGACATGGATGAGGATGTTGAGGTACCTTTAATCTTGGGAAGCCCATTTTTTACCACTACTAGAGCTGTTATTAATATAGGGGATAGTAAACTTGTGCTTAGGGTAGGTGATGAAGAATTGTGTTTAAAATTTATGATGCCATGAGATTTTCTAGGGAACAAGACGATTCCTATTATTTTATTGATTCTATTGACCATTCTATTCAAGATTCGTTTCAGGAAATCGCTCTTAAAGACACGTTGGAACTATGTCTCGTCTAAGGTGGGGAGGAGGATGAAGTCATCACTAAGGTGAGAAAGGTAATGAATGATTGGAACTCTAATGAACCTTCTCCAAGACATATAG
Organism: Gossypium stocksii; assembly: GCA_020496765.1. Classification (NCBI taxonomy): domain Eukaryota; kingdom Viridiplantae; phylum Streptophyta; class Magnoliopsida; order Malvales; family Malvaceae; genus Gossypium; species Gossypium stocksii. The sequence goes on along the minus strand of CM035630.1, from coordinate 44,842,459 downwards.
ATTATGAGGGTATTGAGATAAATGATGAAATAAGACAAAAACCCTATATTGTTGAACCACCTAAAGTGGAGCTAAAGCAATTACCCAATCACTTGGAATATGCATTTTTGAGAGATAACTCTACACTGCCAGTAATTATCTCCTTGAACTTACAACCAAAAGAGAAGGATGAATTACTCCAAGTTCTACGAGAACACAAAAAGGCCATAGCTTGGAAAATTTTTGACATTAAAGGGATTAGCCCTTCTTTTTGCACCCACAAAATTTTGATGGAAGGCGAATATAAACCATGTGTACAAGCTCAAAGACGACTAAACCCCAACATAAAGGAAGTTTTCAAGGCTGAGGTAATTAAATTTCTAGACACTGGAGTGATTTATCCTATTTCTGACAGTTCTTGGGTAAGTCCTGTGTAGGTTGTTCCTAAGAAAGGAGGCATGACTGTTGTAACCAATGAAAAGAATGGGCTAATCCCTACAAGAATAATCACAAGTTGGAGAGTTTGCATTGACTACAGAAAATTGAATGACGCCACCAGAAAGGACCACTTTTCATTGCTCTTTATTGATCAAATGTTGGAAAGCCTATCAAGACATATGTACTACTATTTTTTGGATGGACTCTCTGGCTACTTCCAGATCCTGGTAGCTCCAGAAGATCAAGAGAAAACAACATTCACATGCCCATATGGTATGTTTGCTTATCGTAGAATAACTTTTGGATTATGTAATGCCTCTGCTACTTTTCAGCGTTGTATGTTAGCCATCTTTGACGAACTCGTGGAGGATATCATAGAGCTATTTATGGATGACTTCTCGGTATTCAGTAATTCTTTCCATCTCTGCCTTAAGAATTTAAAACGAGTTTTAATAAGATGTGAGGAAACATATATTGTTCTCAACTGGGAAAAATGTCATTTTATGGTTCGTGAAGGTATTGTGTTAGGACATAAAATTTCTAGTAAAGGAATAAAGGTTGATAAAGCAAAGATTGAAACCATTGAAAAATTACCTCTTCTTAATTTGGTTAAGGCTATAAAAAGCTTTTTAGGACATGCTGGTTTTTATAGAAGATTTATTAAAGATTTTTCTAAAATTGCTAAGCCTTTAACAAAATTACTAGAAAAAGATGTGCCTTTCAATTTTGATCAGGAATGTTTAGAAGCATTTAACACTCTCAAAGAAAAATTAACTAACGCTCCGATTATAATTGCTTCTGCTTGGAATTTGCCTTTTGAACTAATGTGTGATGCGAGTGACTTTGCAGTAGGTGCAGTTCTTGGACAACGAAGAGACAAACATTTTCAGCCTATTTATTATGCTAGCAAGACTTTGACAGCAGCGCAAAAGAATTACACTACCATAAAAAAAGAGTTGCTATCTATGGTTTTTGCGTTTGAGAAATTTAGACCATATCTGATATTGTCTAAAGTCATTATTTTTACTGATCATTCCGCTCTTCGTTATCTTTTAACTAAGACTAATGTGAAACCTTGATTAATAAGATGGGTTTTATTGTTACAGGAATTTGACTTAGAAATACAAGACAAGAAATGGGCTAAAAATTTTGCAGCAAATCATTTGTCAAGACTTGAAAATCCACACCTTAAAGAACTCGACAAAATTGAAATAAATGACTCGTTCCCTGAAGAACAACTACTAGTCATATAGAAACCTGAGGTACCTTGGTTTGCCGATATCGTAAATTATTTAGCGGCTAACATAACCCCAAAAGGATTGATGCATCAGTAAAAGAAGCAATTCTTTGATGACGTGAAAAACTACTTCTGGGAAGATCTTTTTCTTTTTTGTATATGTGCAGATCAAGTCATTCGAAGATGCGTTACAAAGACAAAGGTAAACAAGATCATGGAACACTGCCACTCAAGACCAATAGGAGGACATTACAGAAGGACTAAAACCGCCCATAAAATACTCAAATCAGGTTTTTATTGGCCCTCACTGTTCAAAGACGCTAACAGGTATGTTGCTTCTTGTGATAAATGTCAGAGAATAGGTAATATCTCTCAACGTAATGAAATACCTCAAACATATATCCTCTTATGTGAAATATTTGATGTATGGGGTATTGATTTCATGAGCCCATTCCCTAATTCCTTTGGAAATAAATATATCTTAGTAGCGGTCAATTATATGTCAAAATGGGTGGAAGCCCAAGCTTTACCGACTAATGATGCAAGAATGGTTGAAAGATTTCTTAAAAAGCTTTTCTCTCGATTTCGAACACCTAGGGTAATTATCAGTTATAAGGGTACTCATTTTTGTAATGCTCAATTTGATAGAGTTTTAAAGAAATACGGAGTACACGACAGAACGGCTACCCCTTACCATCCTCAAACCAGTAGACAAGTTGAAGTAGCGAATAAAGAACTAAAATGCATCTTAGAAAAAATAGTAGAGTCAAATAGGAAAGATTGGTCGAGTAAAGTAGATGATGCCTTATGGGCCTATAGAACTGCATTCAAAACCCCCATAGGGACATCCCCTTATAGACTTGTTTATGGGAAAAGTTGTCACCTATCATTTGAACTTGAACATAAGGCATTTTGGGCTATCAAACTTCTAAATTTTGATTCTAAACTTTCAAGTGAAAAAAGGTTAATGCAGTTGAATGAGTTGGATGAATGGCGCAATACCGCATATGAAAACTCACGATTATATAAGGAAGCCAAAAAGCAATGCCATGACGCTCGTTTAAAGCAACCCAAGTAGTTTACAGAAGGTGATCTTGTCTTACTCTACAACTCGAGGCTCAAGTTGTTCCCTAGAAAGCTTAAATTGAGATGGTCAGGACCATTCCTTATTCAAATTATTTTTCCCTATGGCACAGTTAAGGTAACACATCCAAACTACAGCACTTTCAAGGTAAACAGTCATCAACTTAAACATTATAAAGGTGAGGATTTTCGGAATGAAAGAGAGGAGCTTAGGCTCCACAAACCCTTGTAAAAGTACGCATATGGTAAGTCAAGCTTAGACTCTAAACAAGCACTTCTCGAGAGGCAACCCGAGCATTAACGTTGTTAATCTTTTTAATTTCAATTTTTAACATCTAAATCATTAACTGAGTCCTTGAATACAGGTTTTTTAGAACCACACAGCTAGGCACACTGGCGTGCCTAAAGCCATGGACACACCACGGATGGAGACACGGCCGTGCGACACGGCTGTGTGAAAATAGGACAAAATTTTTCCAAAGACACCGTTTTTGACAAATCGCCACGGCCGTGCGATATAGCCGTGGGCGAACCTGCTAAATCAACACGGGCGTGCAACACGCCCTTGTCCTCAAGCCATGGTTGAAACTGAGAAATTAGCACAGGCATATGACACGCCCGTGCCTGAGGCCTGTGGTCAAACCTGTTAAATTAGCACGGGCGTGTGACCTAATACACGGGCGTGGGAGAAGCGAATGGAGTAGAACACGGCCGTGTGCACTAACACGCCCATAACACACAGGCGTGGGCCAAGTATCAAGGGTGCAAAAAATTCAAATCCACGAACTGCAAGGGCTAAACACGAGACACACGGGTGTGTGCCACACCCGTGTGCCCAAATTTCTATTTATACCCACCCCCAATTTTCACTATTCACTTTCTTCTACCCTTAAAACCCTAGCCACCACACCCCCTTGTCGCCGTCGCCGCCGCCTCCAAATCCGGCCACCACCCTTATAACCTTCTCCTTTTCACTCCTCCCTTCCTCTCTTACTCCCTTCCTCTTTCCCCCTCCACTCAAAAACCCTAAACTACTTCTCCTCCCTTTCCCCTCTCTCCCTTCCCCAACCACAGTCAACACCACCAACTTCCTCACCCTTCCGGCGCGGTCACGCCTCTAACCATTGCAGCCCATGCCCATGCACTCTTACCACGCCCGTGCGTCGTCGCACCTCTGGCCTCCCACTCTTCCCCATCGGTTCCCCCTTTTTCTCCCTTTCCTTTTGATTGCTAGTTTCATTTTTATTTCATTTTACTTATTTATTTTCTTATTATTCATTACTTATTTGCTTCTCATATATTCCTCATGCTTAGAATCTATGTCACATATTTTGCACCCCACTATTACTATCATACTATTTATTATTAGCTTTTTCGTAAGGAATAAATTTTTAGTCATTCTATTTATATGCCTACTGCTATCAACATTCTTGCCGTTGAACTATTCATGTTTAATTGACTTTAAAAATGTTGGTTTTTAGTTTCTTTGTTGATTTTGAAGTTGCTAGACTATTTTCATCTTCTTAATTCATTGGGAATTGTTAAATTGTTTTCTTTCAGAAACATAATAACCCCTCCACGTGGGAAAAAGGCTGTTGTCCCCCCTTCCAAGAAGCGAAAGGGTCCTGGTTCAACATCCTCGAGCGCGACCACGTAAGTACACCATCCATTTCTTCAGTTCCCACAAGGGTCACAGGAAGATTTATTTCAAATCCTTAGGGCACGACCTCTTAGAGTGGGGCAGTGTATCAGTTGGGCCGCCTTAAAGTAGGTCCAATTAGCTTATGCGATTCGGGCCCTATTGACGACTGAGCCGTGGGATCGATTCTTTGAGATCGTCGAGCCGATGTATCTCGAGCTCACTCTCGAGCTCTGTTCTACCTTCCATCTCCAGACAGTAATGTCCCAATATGACGATCTCAGAACGGTCCAGTTTCGTCTCAGTGGTTTGGTATGCCAACTAAGCGTGCCTGAGTTCGGTGTAGCTTTGGGCTAATATACTGACAGATTCATGGAAGAGGAAGACTTATCTGAGCTCCATCGTCACATCCATTACTCTCTATCCAAATGTTGGAGGGCCCTGGTCTCTACTTCAGCTACCTACGATCCTAGTCGCTCCAAGGCGACAGCTCTCTCCCCATCATTGAGGTACCTCCACGCCATCCTCACCCATACATTGACAGGCAGACGAGAGAGCACCGGCGTCGTCAACACCCACGATGCTTATTTTCTATGGAGTATAGCGCATGGGAGTGTTTTCAACCTCGCCTATTTCATCGCCCTTACCATTCAACATCAGACGGAGTGACATAGGAAGGGGGTAATTTCTATGGGCCCATATGTGACGTGCCTCGTGAGATATTTCGGTCTCCTCAACACAGCGACGCAATCATCCTCACTCACCCTCCTCAGCCAGATGTTGCCATATGGCATCTCGAGTATCCTCCACATGAGGATGATCGAGCGACAACGTGGGATCGATCCTCCTCAGTACTGCTTAGTCCAGTCCACCGAGCAGGAGGATCCAAAAGACGTTACTAATGATGTCCCTCCACCTCACGAGGAGCCATCATCCCAGCCACCGCCCATTCATCGTCCAGTTATGCGGCTGCTTCACTTTCTGACATATCTGAACGCCATACATGATTCGAGTAGTGGTGCATCCAACATTTTGATCACATTGACGCTACTCTATAGCAGATATGTCATCATCTCCACATTTCATCATCACCCCCACTTCACGAACCATTTGAGGATTAGGACTTTTGAGTCCTCTTATCTTTTCCTTTATTTTCCTTCTTTTCATTTTCTCTTTATTTTTATTTTTATTGTTATTTTTAGGTTTCTTTAGCTTTATCTTTTTATTTATTCAAATTTCAATTTATGTTCTAAAAACGTAGCATAATATATTTTGAACATTTTATATCGGCTATTTCCTAACAAGTAACCGTGCTAATTTTTATACCCCTAAAAAAATACTATTAATGCTATCGCAGTCTAAAGAACCTAAGAGCCCAAATCCAACTCTAATGGGAAAGGTAATCCACAATTGCCATGTCCTGTTCAACCACGACCATAGCCACCGAAACACCAAGTATAATATTCTTTTGGCTCAGCACTCGTGGACTAACGACCTCTACAACCACCGGAATATCTTCCTCCAACCTCCCTTTTGCCCCAGCTACAGACACATCTCTGAATCAAGTTTTCACACTTCCAACTCAAGGATTTCATCCCAAATCTAGGAAGTTTCACTTCTCTCCCTATCTTATGATTTTATGCTTACATTTTCAGTAAATTTATCCTTGTACATTAACGGTAATGTACATCTTAAGCGTGGGGGGAGAATACATTATAGAAAATCCCTTTTTGCATTGTTCTCAAATCCCTAAATCTTGGCTTTCACTATTAGAGTGAATTTGGATTGATTTATGATTTTTATTGATATGTCTTGAATTAAAACGTAAGGAGTTATGCTTTGATTGTTTAAACTTTAAGTCATTAGAGAATTAAGCATGATAAGTTGATTTTTGAGAATTAAATCTTTCTAGGATGTTTCCCTAAGTTTAGGTATTATCTTGAAGTTTGAAATTCACAAGATTAACATCAAAAGCCATAATTTTTGTAAGATTTTGAGCATATATCCTTTCATGCTCACTTTTATTATTTCTATGAGTGTGTCAATATTGATTTGTTATTCTAGAACTTGCTTCGATTATGCATGTTGAGACCACACCATTGATTTGATATGTTGAGGTGATAAAGGCACTTAGGTTTAACCTACTTACTCCGTAAAAGCCTACCTTCACAATTAACCATTAGTGAACCCCGTTGAGCTTAACAAACCATTTATTGATGTCCCTCAATATTAACCTATAAACCTGTCTTTGATTCCTTGAGAATTTCCCTTATTCTAATTTGATCCCCATTTTTGTCGAGATTTGAGTTGAATAATTATCTAGCTATGTTCTCCCCCTTTATTAGTAAAGTTTAATTACTTCGATTTATTCTTAAAAAAAATCTATATATATATAAAGTCAATTCAGTTGTTAATTTATCATTAGCATTTTGTTACTAAGTAATGCTTGAATGTAAATGATGTTATTCATGAAGGAAAGTTCAATTCTAGGATTATTTATTCAGGAATGTATTTACTCAGTATTAGTATTTTTCTAGCTAGGTAATTTTTCAATTCAGTCTTAATTCTAACCTCCTTTTTTAGCTTGTGACCACACCCCCTAACCAAAGCCACGTTACAACCATCTAAAGACCTTTTGATTGATGTATCATCTTAATTTATAGTGTTGGAGATTTGATTTTCATGCAAGCTTATGGTAATAACTCTTCATGTTGACTAATGAGTGTTTAATTTCTGAACCCTAAACACTTTGAGTGAATAGAGTGAACCTATAGTGAGGATGTCAACTCTATGTGATTTCAAATTAAGGATAATTACTTAGATAAAGGGGAGATACCTATGTTTTCTTAATAAAATGTTCAACTTGGATTGTTTGAAACTATGATGTTCTTTTAGTTGAACTCTTAAGGTTTGATTACTTACGGATTATTTTGAAACATTATTAATAGAAATTGTAAGTTGAGAAAAATGAATTTTAATTGTGAGTTGAGGATTTTGCTTGAGGACAAGCAAATACTTAAGTGTGGTGGTATTTGATAAACTACAATATATACATATTTTTATCCCACATTTAGCACATTATGAATTATCATTGAATTTGTGGAATTTGATGCCCTTAATCCTTTTATTTCATATTTTATACTTAGGTGAGCATAGGGAAGAGAAAAGAGAAAGGAACGGGCCAAAAACGGAGAAAATGGGCCAAAGTGAGAAATCAACATGGCTTGGAGTTCCTCACACGGGTATACCACATGCCTGTGCCAAATTAGTAGACTTGAACATGGCCTGGGCCCGATTCACACGGGCATGCCCCTGTCATGACTCATTTTAATTTCACATGGAAAAAGTTACTTAGAGGCTAAGAAAGATATTCCAAAGTCTATTTAAACACCCTAGGAGAGGACTAAAAACAAACAGAGGGAATTACTCAAGGAAAGCCGATTAATCCATCTTGGAAACAAGGATCTACATCAAGACTGAAGGTATTCCTAAATTTCTTTTAGGAGTTTTGGGTTTTCTTTATGTTTTGTTGTTTTCCTTATTTTAAGATGTTTTCTTTTATTATTATGAACTAAATCCCCTAAATACCTGAGGGGGATGAAACCTAAGACGGATCTTGTTATTGTTATCTGAACTATATGATAAATATTCTATTTGTTCTTAATTGTGTTTTTAATTCTTGAGTTAACATTTCAAGATATTGATTCAAGTCGAATGTGCTTATTCAGTGGAGCAAAAGTCCTTGTTTAAGAGTAGATCCAACGCAATTAAGCAGAGTTGATCGCAATCCTAGACATAGGATGACAAAAATCTGCCGGATTAGAGTCAAATCTAATAGGGGGATCCATAGATTGACTTAATGCAACACTAGGGGTTTTAATTAGAAAGAAATTTCAATTAATCAACCTAGGGTTAGTTGTTCTTAGTCTCGAGAGAGATATTAACATAATTTTGGGATCTCTACAGATCAAGTTGATTGAATAAATCGTCTAGTTCAGAGTTAAATAATAAGTGAAGTCTATATGGATTCTTCCTTGGGTATTGCCTTAATCGATTAGTTTTCTGAAAGTATTTCCCCAATTTATTCTTTGTCGCGTCTTTAGTTTAGTTAACTTTTAATTTAAACCAACTCCCTTTTATTTTCTAGGCTAGATAATAGAGAAAAAGTTATTACTAGTACTTTTGGTTCCTTTGGGTTCGACATTCCGGTCTTGCCATAAGCTATACTACTGTCCGATAGGTGCGCTTGCCTTATTCGTGATAATAGTTAGTGTTTAGGTATGATCATAAAAATTTAAAACTTATCACGCACATAAAAAATACACAACAATAATAAATAATCAAGCTCCCATTGCATTAAATTGTCTAAGTCTGAGGATTACCTGAGAATCAAACAAACTAAGAATGAGTTTTCAAGTTTAGTGTGTAACATATAATAATAAAATCAATAGTTATGATTTCAGACATGCTTTCAATTTTCAATCATATATATTTCATATACGGAAACAGAATCAATACATATCAAATATAGATATACAATCCTAACCACATTCACTACACACCATCTACGACCATCCCTACACAAAAATATAGGGTATTATATACCCATCCAGCTCTACACACCGTCTAGTGACTGTATGTCACTTTTCAAAATATTTGCAGTCTAGCTACCAGATCATAAGGCGATAATTCGCCAGTAACAGAAATATATACGGTTGAGCCACCAAATATGGCAGATAGATTAAACTGCCCACACTTTCTTCTCAAACATAAATCCCACTCCAATGCACATTCAGAAATAACAAATATAAAAAATGTATGACATACATGCTTATTATAACAGATACAGATCATGCTTAACAGATAACTAATTATAAACAACTTATACATATTATGCTTAACACATATAACTTATTAATCATCTATACATAAATCGAATTTACCACTGACAAAACATTAGAAGTCATGCTTTGAAGCCCAATTTATATCATACGGACCCTACGGAAGGCCTACATTCAACTCGTATGAAAAATACGACCCTAGGGAAAAATTTTAGAAGTTGGGCCTATACGCTCGTGTGGCCTACATAGCCCGGTTAGCCCAAACTGTGTGACTCACATGATGTAGCACATGGCCTGTCATGCGACCATGTCACACATGGCCTACCACACGGCCTGGTGAACGACTGTGTGGCTTTCGCTATTTTCTCATGTTTTCGTTACACATCTAGATGTTTCTTATATTATGTTCCAAAAAAAGGTAACCCAATACCCTTTGAAAAATAGCAACTTTAACAAAGCCTACGATGTCAGAGGTAAGTTGAATGCTTCCTAATTATCACCCTCAAAACGATAGAGATTCAACAGCCTTGACTAGAATTAAATGATAACCAAATAATACGCACAAACTAAAAATTAATTTGGTAGAAACTTTCTCAAACAATAAAATCAAAAGTAAGGAAAAGAAGGTGAAACAACCAAAAATTTGTTGAACGTGGAATTTGGGGAAAAAGAGAAAAACAACATAATTGTGGGAGTGGTTTGAGAGATTTTAGAGGAGGATATTTCTTAAAAATCAAATAAAATAAAGTTTGAAGTTTAAAAAAAAAATAGAATTCCAAACCACCAAATTCTCTGCTAACTTATCAGTTTGACCAAAATTTAAATTTGACCCAACCACAACACTACATGGGCAGCACATTAAAAAATAACAAATATATTACCACTTTGTTCATGTAGGGATTCAAACACAATTCCAAAGGGTAAACCAACACTTTACCACTGAACCAGCAAGCTCATTCTATCTCAATTTGAACAAAAATAAAACTTAAGCTAAAAAAACAAAGATGGGGATCATCGATGATCTAGCAGTGGGTGAAAGAGATAGCAAGACAATAGTGGTGGCGTAACGATCGCAACGGCACTACAATGGCGATAGCAACATGAACCTGTGCGACAGCAAAAGCCTGTGGTGGCAAACTAGAAGACCCAATGTATGCTTTGGGGTAACTTTTCTAATTTTATATTTTTCTAGGATGGAACCATGGAAACTTTTACTGGTCAAGGTCATTTAAATTTTATGCTTTTAATTTTGATAGCATGATGATATTTATTTAACTACAAATGTATGCTCATCTATATGTATTATAAGCATGTCATATAGTTTAGGGAAAGAATGCCAGATGTATTTGTCATGCATTTATTAATCATTCTTGATTAAAGGTCCCTAAAGAAAACCTACAGCCTTTATTATTGGTCTCTTGTAATGACATGACAATTTAACTACCCTGTGTTAGGACTGTCATGTGGGTTTCACTGAGGAGATTTCCTGAAAGTAAGAAGAATTATCATGTAATCGTATGATAGTTGGTCAGCCATGTTGTTAGGTATTATTATACGATACAACAAGAAGTTTTTCTTCAAAGAGGAAAACTAATCATAGCATGTCACTCAAGATTGTACCAACTTGACTCATTTATGGTATATGATGTGATAGATGTTGAGTTCATGGTTATACAATCAAGATCTTCTAGTTAAATAACTTCCTACGAAGCTCTACTTAAGTTAGAATGATGGTCAAATGTTAAACAATTATTAGTATGTGTAAACACTTAAGGAATTAGGTTCAGGTAATAATTGGATGGAAATCTATGTTCTTACTAGTTTATTGAGATTACCCAACGGTGACTCTATTCAATAGGTGTAGGAATTATCGTCGCAACAACTTACAAATGTTTTCAAGGTTTAAGGTAAGATACATGCATTATCTTAATGCATATCCTTTGTTACAAGATGTTCTCAAAATATTTGTTTAATACAATGATATTAATGAATGGACATTTTATTTTCAGTTCGAAAATGACACCTACTCCCTTATTAAACATACTCACTAAGAAAAATTGTAACACCCCCTACCCGTATTCGACGTCGGGACAGGGTACGAAGCTCTACTTAACTTAAACACGAGCACACAAACACTTCCGAGTCATAAAGGTTCATCCAAAACTAAGACTTTTCAAACTTTTTCTTAAAGCCCCTAATATGGACCTACGTGTAACACCCCTTACTCGTATCTAATGCTGGGACAGGGTCCGAGGCGTTACCGAACTTAAACGATAACTTTCTTACCAAAATTGAACCATGAATTTCAGCTCCTTTAAACTTATTTTTTTCAATATTATAGGCCTAAGAGGCCCAAAACATGCTTTAAGAATAGGTCGAGACCAAATCGAAAACTTTCAAACACTTAGAAAATTTTTGCTCAAAATAGGGCCACATGCCCATGTGGATGGGACACGCTCGTGTGGGTAGGCCATGTGGTCACACACGCCTGTGGCCCTATTCCGTGTCAAATTTATTTTTCATTTTGAACCTATAAGGGTTTTCACACGGCCATGACACGCACGTGTCTTAGCCCGTGTGTGAAATCCGTGACATTTTGTTTATGACGTTAGCAACCATTTTGATACACACGGCTAAGTCACACACCCATGTCCTAGGATGTGTCCTTCACACGATTGAGACACACGGCTGTGTCTCTACCCGTGTGTTTATTATTAGACACTCTATTTTGCATATTTTATGTGTAGGGGACATATGGCCTGTCAAAACGCCCATGGGGCTGATCGTGTGTCACACACGGCCTAGACACACACCCGTGTGCCTACCTGTGTGGACAATATAGGCTAGTTTCCAAGCCCCTTTGCCACCATGAAACATAACCATACTTATACCAATCTCAACATCACATATCATGGCATTAACAAACATCTAAGTACCCACAATTAAGGTATTGAAATCATTCATTTCTCATATTAGACATGCAAACTTGCTCTTTCATGAACTGCATCAACATTGCTTAATTTTAACTTAATCAATATTAGCCAACTCAAATGGCTGTTTACAAAATAAATCAATTACCCTTAATAGCCAACACATTGGGTTAACCAATATGACATATAATAAAAAAGACTAAGTTCCTATACATGCCATACTCAAAGTACATAAACTTTACTTTGCCTAAAATAATGACTTGATAGTGTGAAATGAGCTCCGACTTCCTTCGATCCCCGAGCTAGCTTGGAAATGCTACAAGGAAAGGAAAGAGAGAGGGAGTAAGCATAAATGCTTAGTAAGTTGCATGCAATAAATAACATTATAGATCAGAAAATATCATCATTAGTACATAACAATTCATCTCAGACTGAGCATTAATTTTTAACATGGCTTACTCATACTCTTTCTTACCGACATACTTATATCATGCTTAGCTCATTTCTCTTAAGTTTCACGTAAGTATCTATATCACTCATCACATAACTTTAGTCCTCTTCATTCTCAACATTAACTTACATTCTTTTCCCTTTAAACCACTTAGAATACCGAAGGATACTCACAATATCATTCTCATGATAGGATGCTAATGCCATATCCTAGATATGGTCTTACATGGGATCACATGTTGATGCTGATGCCATGTCCTAGACATGGCCTTATACGGGATCTCCTCTCGATGTCGATGCCATATCCCAGATATGGTCTTATACGAGATCGTATAATGATGTCGATGCCATGTCCCAGACATGGTCTTACACGAGATCACATATCGATGTTGATGCCATGTCCCAGACACGGTCTTATACGGGATCGCTCTGAGATGCCAACGTGATGTCCCAAACATGGTCTTATACCGGACCTTCTCAATCTTATGTCATGATAATGGTATCTTTCGTATTTTTAGGGTTTAATCGGGACTCCGATATAACATGGCTCAGTCATTTCTTCATTAATAAATTACATGGAAATAACATGCATTGCATACATCATCAAAGCAATAATTACATAACAATATATCATTAATTTATTACACACAACTTACCTTGTGTTCAAAATAAAGGTAGATGTTTGGTTTATTGTACCACCTTGTTCTTTCCCCAGTTTCAGTCCGGGCTTCGTGTTCCTTGATCTAAAATGACAAATTTCATTTGTTTAGTTACCACATTGACTAAATCAGTCCTTAATTCATACTTTGACAAAAATTATCATTTTTCCCCTAAACTTTCACTTATTTACAAAATACTCCCTAAACTTTCCTTTCAAATCAACATAAGATTTCTATCTATCAGAAGCGAATTTCAAACAACCTCGGATCACTTTCACTTTCTCTTCAGTTTCTATGATTAGATCAACTACATGAATCTAATTTTCCTTGAGTTCAGTCTAGTACAAAATCGTTCGGCACTTACGCCAATATAATGCCTCATAAGGCACCATTTTCAAACTCGACTAAAAACTGTTGTTGTAGGCAAATTCAACCAAAGGTAGGTATTTTTCCGAACTACCTTGAAATTCTAATACACAACATCGGAGCGTATCTTCAAGTATCTGGATTACTCTCTCCGACTGACCGTCAATTTGCGGATGGAAAGCGGTACTAAAATTCAACTTTGTACCCAAAGCTTCTTGTAACTTCTTCCAAAATCGTGACGTGAATCTCGAATCTCTATCCAAAATGATCGATAAAGGCACTCCGTTTAATTTCACTATTTCAGACATATACAAGTTAGCCAACTTCTCAAATGAATAGTCAGTACGTACTGGTATAAAATGAGCTGACTTCGTAAGCCGATCAACCACAACCCAAACAGCATATTTCTTTTTCGATATCAAGGGTAGTCCCATCACGAAGTCTATGGTAATACGGCCCCATTTCCACTCAAGAACCCTGATAGCCTGTAATAAACCGGAAGGTACTTGGTGTTTCTCTTTCACTTGCTGACAAATCAAGCACTTTGATACAAACTCAAAATAATCTATTTTCATATTTGGCCACCAATACCAATTCTTCAACTTATTATACATCTTGGTACTACCTGGGTGAATAGACATATAGCTACTGTGGGCCTCATGTAAAATATTTCAAATGAGCTCATATCCTTCAGTACACAAATCCTGTCCCAAAACATTACACAACCATCGTAACCAATCTAAAAATCTGAATCGGTACTCAATTCACACTGAGCTTTTTTGGCTTGTAATTCACTGTCACTTGATTGAGCTTCACAAATCTCTTGAATAAACATCAGTCTAGCTTTCATTTCTACTAAAACCAAACCATCCTTGGTTATGGCCAACTATGTATTCATAGCTCTTAATGCAAATAAGGATTTCCTACTCAAAGCGTCGGCGACCACATTCGCCTTTCCCGGGAGGTAGTCAATCACTAACTCATAATCCTTTAACAATTCAAACCACCTCTACTCTCGTAGGTTCAAGTCTTTTTGAGTCATCAAGTACTTAAGACTTTTGTGATCGATGAATACTCGAAATTTTTCGACATATAAATGGTGTCTCTAAATTTTTAAAGTAAACACAATTACAGCCAACTCTAAATCATGGGTCGAGTAATTCTTTTCATGAGGTCTCAGCTGTCTCGAGGCATATGCTATAACCTTGCCTTCTTGTATAAGTACACAGCCCAATCCATTTGAGGATGCATCACTGTAAACCACAAATTCTTTTCTCGATTTCGGTTGTATTAAAATAGGAGCTTTAGTAAACAATGCCTTTAATTTCTCGAAACTTTGTTGGCATTTTTCTGTCCACTCAAAGTTAACATCCTTTTGCAACAACTTTGTCATTGGGGTAGCAATCATAGAAAATCCTTTGAGAAACCGTTTGTAATAACTGGCCAAGCCCAAAAAGCTTCTAACCTCGGATACAGTCCTTAGCAATTTCTATTTAACAATTGCTGAAATTTTACTCGGATCAACACTAATGCCATCACCTGAAACAATGTGGCCCAAAAATCTTACTTCTTTAAGCCAAAATTCACTTTTAATAAACTTGGCATATAACTATTTATCTCGTAAAATTTGCAAGACCGTCCTCAAGTGCTCGGTATGCTCGTTCTCTTTACGAGAATAAATCAAATTATCATCAATAAAGACTACAACAAATTTATCCAAGTATGGTCAAAAGATACGATCCATTAAATCCATAAATACAGCAGGGGCATTAGTTAAACTAAAAGGCATGACCAAAAATTCATAATGGTCATACCTCATTCGAAATGCAGTCTTTGGTACATCAAACTCCTTTATTCTCAACTGGTAATACCCAGATCTCAAATCTATCTTAGAGAACACTATGGCCCCTTTCAATTGGTCGAATAAATCATCGATCCTTAGCAAGGGATACTTTTTCTTTATGGTCACCTTATTAAGTTGTCGATAATCTATACACAACCTTATCGAACCATCTTTCTTTTTCACAAAAATTATGGGAGTACCCCACGGGGAATAACTCAGTCTTGCAAAACCTTTATCCGTCAAGTCATGTAACTGGGCTTTCAATTCTTTTAACTCAGTCGGACCCATCCTGTATAGAGCAATAGAAATAGGCGCAGTACCAGGAGCTAACTCAATACCAAATTCAACTTCTCTAACCAGAGGCAATCTAGGCAACTCTTCTGAAAATACATCTAGATACTCGCATACTACCGATATTGATTCAATTCTCAACTCAGACTCTTTTCTATTTATCACAAAAGCAAGATAAGCTTCATACCCTTTTCTTATACATTTTTGAGCAGACATGGAAGAAATTACTGCAGATAACGTATCTGATTCATCTGATTAAACTCGAAGAGTTTTACCATTTTCACATTTCAACTCAATAAACTATCTTCCACAATTCAATATCACATCATGAGTAGTAAACCAGTCCATACCAAAAATTATATCAAATTCATCAAATGACAAAAGCATAAAGTTAGCTGGAAAACAATGACCCTAAATCATCAATGGGCAATTTTTGCGTACTTTGTCGACTAGCACACATTTTCCTAAGGGATTTCATACTTTTATCACAAATCCTATGGAGTCTACGGGTATGTTCATACTAGACACTACTTTCATGCAAACATAGGAGTAGGTAGACCCCGGATCGATTAAAGCAACAACATAATTGTCATAAAGAGAGAATGTAGTCGTAATCACGTTAGGGGATGAATGGTGGAAGTCCTCACAGGTGCTCTACCCTTGGGTCTCGCAGCTGACTCTCTAGGTGCACCTTTACTACTAGCTCCAGTTTTCGGGTTTCTCTAGGGTCCACCTCTAGCAAAAGTATAGCCCCATCTTGCACTCTGATCTCTATCTTTCTCAATCATTTCGGGACACTTTCTAATGAAATGGTCTTGAGAACCACACTTGAAGTAAGCTCTCTCATGAGCTCGACACTCATCGAAGTGACATCTACCACACTAGGGACATTCCGGCCTACTAGGTCAAGCATTACCAACACTTCCAATTGAGGTAGTCTGAGCTTTAGAGACTAAGTATTGTTTACCTTTACTTTTTTTTGGAGAACCCAATTGAAGTAGCTGACCGAGTAGTGAACTCTCTAGATTTCTTAGATGAAGATTGGAATACTTACCCAACTGTCTCTTCCTCGAGTCACGAAACTCCATTTCAGCTTTCCTTTTCTCTTTGACCAATTCTTCGGCCTTGCAAGCTCTATCCACGTGTCACACTCCTATCCCGTAACTGTAACACCCTAAACCCGGCCTAGAAGTTATGGCTGAATTTGGCGTGTTACACTGAAGTGTTTTTCGAAAACATGTTTTGATGGTAAAAATTCAATTGCAGAGAAAAGCCTCTTTGTTTAAATTTACTAACCATTCAAAACGTCATTTCCTAAAATCATTATTAATTTGTTGTTAAAGCTCAATTTAAGATAGTTGGATTACGAAAACGTGAGGTTAAAATAAAAATAGAGTTGTGAAATCACTCCGAAAATGTTGCTAAAGCGTAATGTTTTGAAAACAGTTATCATTTTGGAAAATTGCGCTCTACTCTAACAGGTGTAAACCATAACAATTAAAAACACCAAATTAAAAGTTAGAAAATTAAGGAGAGGCCTTATTACATCAAAACCAAATAACGGAAAACGTAGCTAAAGCAAAGTAATACAAAGTATTGAATTCAACAATCCATAGTGTGGCCACCTTCAAGTTCTCCAATACGTCGAACCGCCCCTCACTGAGGATCACCTGAAAAACTAAAAAGAGGAAGTGAGTTTACGAAAACTCAGTGTGTACAACCCTCATCAATCATATAATATGCATTAATCAATTTGGGCCTAAACCCATTACAATAACAGTGGCATCTAAGCCTTAGCCATAGTAGCCTCAGTTGGGCCAGAGCCCATATCACAATCAAAATCAACGTATGCAATACAGGTATATCCCGTCCAACCCTGCACTCTGTAGCCCTTCCAACCCTACACTCCTGTGGGGATTTAGTCGGCCCACCCATCCCTACACTCCCAATGTAACGCCCTAATTTTCAAGATTTTTGGGTTTTCGCTTGAATTTAATTTTTGCTTGTCTTGATGTGCTAAATTATATTTTGAGTGTGTTAGTGGACCTTTAAAAGGCCTAAGCTTAAGTTAAAACCTGGTAGAATTTTAAAATTTTAGACCTAAGGGAGAAGGGGCTCTAACTAGGTGGGCTTTTAAAAAATATATTGGTAAAATAAGACACAAGTAAGCCTGTGTTAAAGTGGCAAGGTGGCACCACTTAAAGCACAGGGAGTGGCGTGTCAGTGCTTGTAAAAGAGCTGAGGTTCAAATCCCGTGGTAAGCAAGGTGTTTTATTTTTTATACCTGTGCATGGGAAGCGGTGGATTCTAAGTGAAATACTGAAGGGAGAAGTTTGAAATGCTTATGGAATTGGGTGAGGAGTGATAAGGGGAGGTTATCTAGGAGGAAATTTAGGAATTTTGAATAAGGGGCAAGAGTTGGCTGGCCAAGGGACTTTGGTTTTGCAGGTTCGGCTAGGGGTCTTAGCCATTTGTTGCCAAATAGGTATAACTCTTCTGAGGGTCTTTTCTTCTTTTCTTTTCCTTTTCCTCTCTACTCAAAGCCGAATAACTTAGTGCACATCTCCCTTGCCAATTTTTCATTCTTGACCGAAGCTTTTCATTCCCTTTTCTTCCAAAACCGAACCTATCATCTCTTTTCTCTTCTCTTTTACCTTTCTCCTTTCAACTTTCTTCTTCTTTTCCTCCACTGATTGAATCAACCCCTCTCAAACCTTGATAGCCGATTGCTCTTAAAAGTCGGAATCCCGAAACGTGAGCCTTCTCCTTTGTCAACATACTCAAAGAGCCGAAACTCAGAGAATCGTTCTTCTCCTTCTTTTCTCTCTTTTCTCTTTTCTCTTTAAAAGCTGAAAGACTCGAAATCATTAAAGTCCTTTTGACCGATTGCTCTCTTTAGCAAATCCCTCTCATTCATTTTCAAACATTTACCCTCTGGCCGAATACTAGAGATATCTTTTTCACCTTCAGATTTTGGACTAGATCTGGTAGAGAACGGATTTATTTTGGTAGAAAATGACTTTGGTGGTGGCTAGGGGATCAACCGAATCACTGGGTAAGAATTCCAACCTTCTTTTGATTTTAGTTAAGGGAAAAGCCGAAACCCCTAACCCTGTTGTTCTAATTGATCTAGATCCCTTCTAAAGTTTTAGTCCTTAGGCTCTTTTGATATTAATGGAGTGATATGGCTTTTCATAAGATGAATCTCGTGGAGGCTAAAGTGGTTAACGATCTCAAAGCAATCTAGATCTAAATCTAGTGGTTAGAATAGACAAAGGTAAGGGATTATTGGTGCTCTATTGTGGCCGAATAGGTATGTTAAGCTGGTAACGATTATTCCATTGGATCTTAGTTGAAATATGGTTAAAATGATTGTAGGTTAAGTGTTCAAGGGATTTCAGCCTATATCACAAACAGGTGTGTAATCGACGCCCACTAGTAGACTAAATCGGCAAAAGCTGAAAATTCAAAATGCCAAAATTTTAGCATTTCGAGGGCTTGCGAGCGTGCGAGCACTCATGGGTCAGTTTGAATCGGTAAAATCTATAATTGCAAAAGATAAGAATGATGTGTGCATATTTTCGTGCACGTTGGTGGTGTTGGGCCTAGAAGGGCCGAATTTGGGCCCAATGGGCTTACGGGCCCATATGGGTGAAAATGAACAGTAAGTTTATTCTAGTAGTTGGACTATTAAATTTGCTAAAACAGGTGTAAAATTCAGACTTAGTGGGTCGTAGTAGCTAGTAGACTCCATCGGGCCATTAGGGGTTTTAGGGTCCGATGACTCTGTATTACTAAAATGGGCTAAATAAGTTGCTTGGATGATGTTAGGACTGTTAACAAACTGTAATGAGCATGAAACCCTAAAAATTGGAAAATTTATTGAAATACCCCTTAAGGGTAGAAAATTATTGTTTTACCCCTCAGTGCAAAAAAGACTATTTTACCCATAGGGTTAAGTTGACTGATTTGTATGCTAAAATGTATTTGTTCTATGTATGCCATGTCATAATATCTACTGTTGCATGGGATTGGGTTTGGATGGAGGAAGTGCTAAGTGGCAATGCCACGTATACTGTTAGAGGTCTTACCTCGTTTTACTGTTTTGTGGCTTGGCCATGTTATCTGATTAAGCAGCTAAGCTGTGACTGGAGTGTGTAGGGTTGGGTGGATTGAGTTATTCCCCACATGGTGTGTAGGGCTGGTACGGGTGGTGTGCAGGGCTGGATTGGGCTGGGTTTTGTATACATGCATAAAATACTATTCTGTTACTGTATTGGGCCTAAGGCCACACTGTTTTCTGAATAGGGCTAAGGCCCAGTATTTACTATTTTCTGGATAGGGCTAAGGCCAAGTTATCACTGTATCTGGATAGGGCTTAGGCCCAGTTGAGCTTGAACTGATCTTGGCTCTGGTTGGGTTTAGCTTACATACTGAGTTTCCACAAACCCACCCTCTCTTTCATCCTTGCAGGTGAACCCCAACCTTAAAGGACTTAGAGCTGCGTGGGATTCGGAGTGGCCACATAAACTGCATTCGGTTATATTTTTCTTAAAATTATTTATTTCAGTATTACTTAATTATTTGGGTTTAAATCTGTGATAAGGCCGCTCATTAATTATTTTTATTTTGATTTTGATTTTTAATTATTTAATATTACTTATCTAAAATTGATAAACTAAGGCTGCGCGGATTCTTATTTTAAAATTAACAAACGTTTTCAAAACCTTCTCTACGTGACAAATGGATGATTACATAATAACGACTCTATAACAAAATCTTCTAAACGTAAACCCACAATTGATAGTGGATAAGACTTTCATAAATTAAATAACCTATTTTCTTTAAATCCCTTAAACTGGTTTTGCAAAGTCACCCTAAAGTTAATAAAAGAGAAACAAGGCATAATTCACCGTCCATGTGACACATCAGATCTGGAAATAACGTCTGAGCCTGGTTTGGGGTGTACATTTAATGGTATCAGAGCCAAGTTGCAACAACGCAGCTGTGGATCGGGTTTAAAACGTTTTCTTAAAATTTAAAGCCGGGCCTAAAAAGGTATTTTGCAAATCGGTTTGAAAACTTTTTGGGAAAAATCATTTTTACCACAGGTTTTCTTCTCGGAACAAAATTTATTTTTACAAAAATTTGGTTTTCTAAAATCTAGATTTCAAAGAGTGGCACACCGAATCTCTGGCACCAAGTCTGTAAGTATTTTTACTATACTGTACCTTACTGTAATGATGTTATACTACTGTAGATAGTATTAAGACCCTACTAAGATTTTGTAGTTAGGGTAATAATGAAACTATAGAGACTGAGACAGTAGGAAAAATTGAAAACCCTAGAAGACTGAGACTGTAGCTAGGCTACGATTCTGCAAAAACAAACTCTGAAATATTATCTGTACATAAGACATTTGTAATAAACACTGAAATTGTAACACCCCAAACTCGGCCCAGACGTTACGGCCAAGTCTGGTGTGTCACATCACCTAAAACTAACTATGTTGCCTAGTTACTAAGTTTAGGGTGAGCTTTGAAAAAATGATATTTAAGTTTTAAGAGAAATTCCCGGTTTTACTTTGTGAACGTCCTAGCCACTACCCGTCATTTAAAAGATTCTCTTTTAAACTTTAACTTTGTTAATCGATTGAGTCGTGTAACTGACTTTGAAAATGTTTGATTAAGGTTGAAAACTTGCGTAGCCGTGCTTAGATAATTAAAGCATTGTAAAAATAAGTTGTAAAAATGAAAGTAAAAACCTCAAAACAAAAATAATAAGAGCGGCTTTATTACAAACCCAAATTAAAGATAAAAGCGAGAAATTTAAATAATGAAATAGATAAACTTAAAACCAAAAACACTGTCTTTGTGGCCACTCTGAATCCCTCCCAGCTCCAAGTCCACAAACTAGGGCTCACCTACAAGTATAGAAGAAGAAGGGGGTGAGTTTAGAAAACTCAGTGTATACAGAAAGCCCATCCCCAGCCCAAGTCAGCTCAAGCCCACTGGGCCTAAGCCCTATCCAGTCTCAATAATATCTGGGCCAAAGCCCTATCCAGTACTCAGTTACTCGGCTAAAGCCCTATTCAGATAACAGTACGGCCCATAGGCCCAATACAGAAACAGAACAGATATTAAGCATGTATGCAAAACCCATCACATGTGGGGAGACTACTCAACCCACCCAACTGCTACACACCACCCGTACCAGCCTAACACACCATGTGGGAAATAACTCGACCCACCCAACCCAACACACCACAGTCGCAGCAAGGTTGCTCAGTCGATATGGCATACAGTAATCAGATATGGCATACAGTAATCAGATATAGTAAGTCATGCATTTCAGTCGATTTTAGCCCTAGGGGTATAACAGTAATTTCTCACCTAGGGGTAAAACGGTAATTTTCCACCCTTGAGGGGTATTTCAGTAATTATTCCAGTTTTTAGGGTTTCATGCTCATATTAACCAGTATTAGTCTAATTTTTATCTTAGTAGCTTATTTAGACCATTTTAACAGATTATAGTGATTGGGCCCTAAAACCCCTAATGGGCCCTACAGTGTCAATTTGCCATTTAAGCCCGTTTAGCCAAATTCTAAGTCTAGTCTAGCAGATTTAACCTACAGTTTATCAGAACATGTTTACCGCTTTCTTTTATCCATATGGGCCCGTAAGCCCATTGGGCCCAATTGTAGCCCATCGAGGCCCACATTACCGAAGTGCACGAAATCGAACACTCTACTATCTTACCACTTGTGATTACAGATCCAACGATTTCCAACCGACTTATGAGCATTCACACACTCACAAGCCCACGAAATGCCAGAACTTCGGCATTTCGACTTTTCGACTTTTACCGATTTGAACTACGAAAGGGGTGTTCGATACACACATGTTTTACGATTTTACCGGTGAGATTTCCTACGTGATTTCTCCTATAATCAACCATTTAACAGATTAGGCGAACCCATGAAAACTGATGTAGAATTCACTTATCATATTCAGCCAATACCCCTAATGGCTATGAGATCTTACCTTTGTCAACTTAGATCTACTAGTTAGAGGCCTTGCCTCGTTTTACTGCTTAGTGGCTTGGCCACGTTATCTAATTAAGCAGCTAAGTTGTGACTGTGGTGTGTAGGGTTGGGTGGGTTGAGTTATTCCCCACATGGTGTGTAGGGCTGGTAAAGGTGGTGTGTAGGGCTGGATTGGGCTAGGCTTTTCATACATGCATAAAATACTATTATGTTACTGTATTGGCCCTAAGGCCACACTGTTTTCTGAATAGGGCTAAGGCCTAGTATTTATTATTTTCTGGATAGGGCTAAGGCCCAGTTATTACTGTATTTGTATAGGGCTTAGGCCCAGTTGAGCTTGAACTGATCTTGGCTCTAGTTGGGTTTAGCTTACACACTGAGTTTCCACAAACTCACCCTCTCTTTCATCCTTGCAGGTGAACCCCCACCTTAGAGGACTTGAAGCTGCGTGGGATTCAGAGTGGCCACGTAAACTCATTCGGTTATATTTTTCATAAAATTATTTATTTCAGTATTAATTAATTATTTAGGTTTAAATCTATAATAAGGCCGCTCATTAATTATTTTTATTATGATTTTGATTTTTAATTATTTAATTATTACTTGTCTAAAATTGATAGACTAAGGCTGTGTTGATTCTTATTTTAAAATTAACAAATGTTTTCGAAACCTTCTCTACGTGACAAATGGATGATTACATAATAACGACTCTATAACAAGATCTTCTAAAAGTAAACCCACAATTGATAATGGATAGGACTTTCATAAATTAAATAACTTGTTTTCTTTAAATCCCTTAAAATGGTTTTACAAAGTCACCCTAAAGTTAATAAAAGAGAAACAATGCGTAATTCACCGTCCATGTGACACATCAGATCTGGCCATAACATCTGGGCCGAGTTTAGGGTGTTACACCCAATGTAGCACCGATTGCAGCCGGCACTAACATTATCACAGCAGAGCTGCCAAACTTATAATCAGCTGAAAGCCCTCGGTGGGCCCACAGTCGTCTTGGGCGACCCATGTGACCTCACCCGAATAGATCCACGGTCATCTCAAGTGACCCATTCGATCAAGTCCACTGTCGTCTCGGGCGACCCGCGAGACCATAACAATTCAATCACCTCCTCCAACAATGTTCCCATCCCCATGCAGCATAATATCACATGACTGCAAACATATCATAACATGGCATACAACATCAATCATATGGCATATAGGGGCACTTTAGTCATTTTTCCCTTCAGAGGCATAACGGTTATTTATCACTATGGCCCTAAGTACACACAAGTCGGCCCATTACTAAGCTTACAATCATTCAGCATGACTTATGTCACTTTTAGCAATCAATATTTTACTAGAGCCCAAAAGCCCAATATGCGACCCATGTGGGGACCACACTCTTCTGTGGCCTACTGAGCCCAAATCTGCCCTTGGCCATGTGGACAACATGACCGGCTCGTTATTTTTTATCTGTCCATAAATTTTTCCTGTGTCGTGCCCACGAGCCCACCAGGCCCATTTCGGCCCACTTGGCCAACAAGCAGCCCAAGTCTATGAGATTACTCACGAGGCCTCTGTCATCATATCGATCTCCACACACGAGTGTTCGCGCACTCGAGTGGGTACCATAGCCAAGCTTTCAGCTTTTCGGTATTTCGAAATTTTAGGATTTTGGGATTTCAGATTTTGCTGATCTATCGTGTGTGCGGTGTATGTACACACCTGATTTACGAAAACTCATTATGGATCCCTAGCACCGCACCTGCAATATTCAAGGTTAACAATTAATCACTTGATCTACACTAATATCCTCTTCTCCCTAAACAAGATCCGAAACCACACCAATACCTACCTCAAACGATCTAGCCCAGTAGATCCTTCTCAACTCTTAACGATGATCACTCCACTTGACTAAATCTGTGTTACAGTGCTTAATCTATAAGATTGTAAAACATGTGGTTAGATCCACACTTACAAGTTCTAGAGCCATCAAGGTTAATCAGCCCTTAGCTAAAAATAAGGCAAGATCACTTACCCTGATCGAAACTTGGAGTAGGTAGTCGACAATACTAGCCACTTGTCCTTTACTTACACTTCACGCGAACCTAAGTGCCATCCAAACACTAGACAAGATGATAAAGGGATTTTGGTAGAGAAAAGAGTATTACCAATACTAAAGACCATTAAAAAGCCACCACCATCACTTACTGTCACATTTAGCAAAGAGAAGAGATTCCCAAAATGAGCGTTCTAGCCAAACAGTCGAAGATTTGCATTTAACAGAATAGTAGATGATGAAGACGAACAAAAAGAATAGGGAAATGAAGATATAGCAGTCGACTAAAGCTCCTCAATAGACAAAGTGAAACATTCGGCCAACAAGAACAGTGTATTCAGCTTTTATGCAGATGAGAAATAGAGAAGAGATTGTAAAACCCCAGACCCGGCCCAGATGTTATGGACGAATCCGGCGATGTCATATTGAAGGGTTTATTTCCAAAACAGCTTTGTTGAAAAGTTTAACTTAATTTGAAACGGGTTCAGTAGAAAGTTCGCTTGGTTAAAATCTTAGGTGGGTTTGAGTAAAAGATTAAGTTTGTGAGTTGAAAATCCGAGTGAACATGTTTTGTTATATAACAGTGAAAGCACATGTTTTAAGGAAACGTTCAAATGTTTATGATGATTTAGAAAGCATATTTAATTTTAGAAATTCGTTTGAGTTTGAGAATTCAGCAATTGTAATAATAGTAAAACTTATTTGTAAAATCATATCGGAGATACAAGGCCTTATTACATCTCAATGAAAAATAAAGTAATGTGAAACTTTTAAAAACTTCTAAGTAACTTGCGGCACCAGGAGCGGCACTACTCAAACGTTGCAACAAGGCTGCTATTCATATAATGGGCTTAAAGCCACCGATGGATTCACGATCGTCAAGCGACTATGCGATCCTCACATATCTTCCTCCGTACCATTAAACCCACCCAAGTGCAACATACATCTAATGAATGCAACATACACATTTCCACACATTAAGCACCTAGGGGTACTTTAGTCATTTTATTCTACTTTCCTACCCTAGAGGGGTATTTTCCTAATTCTACCCTATAGAGGTATTTTCATAATTCTACCCTATAGAGGTATTTTTGTAATTTCTTAATAGTACAGGTTTTAGTTACAAACTTTGGCCCATCAACAAGTCCTCATTGGCTAAAGTGAACAGACACTATGCACCAGGTAGGATTTCAGAGAAGAGAAGGTGGGTTACTAGGACCGCTTAAGTACCAAGCTCTTCCTAGATCCAATCCTAGACATGCATATGCCCATTGCCACACTCTAACCTTGCGACTTGTCCACAAATATGTTTGATTAATTAATTAAGTTTTATGTTGTTTAAGAATTCATCAAAACTAGGCATAGAGTCCATTATAAAACCCTAGCAAGTTTACATGCTTCCCTAAAATCACCTACAGCCTATCAAACCCAACCATGTCTATATGGCCCATTAGGCCCAATCACAAATATATGGCCCATCACACCCAACCATGTCTATATGGCCCATTAGGCCCAATCACAAATATATGGCCCATCAAACCCAATCATGTCTATATGGCCCATTAGGCCCAATCATATTCAAATCATTCAACCATCCATACCAACTTATCATTTACCAACACTTATCAACTTTTGCCGATTTGGGCCCATGAGCTCGGCAGGCCCATTTAGCCCCTTCTGGCCCGGTTGGCCAAACAGTGGCCCTAGACCATGAGATCGCTCTCTTGGCCCCGATAGTCATATCGGTATCTCCACACGAATGTTTGCACGCTTGTGTGGTTTTCGGTGCCAACCTTTCGACTTTTGGGCTTTTCGGCATTCTGGCTTTTTGGATTTCAGCTTTTGCCGATTTGTCGTGTGTGAAGTGTATGGACACACCTTCTTGGAAATCGATACTCAAGATTGTCAATCCTATGAATAGCTACCCTTCTCTGATTCCAAGATCTACACCCACACATATACTATCAAAAATCAAGTGACTCATATTCCACACAAGTCACCTCTATAAGCCACACTTACATTTGGCCATTTACTAATCCAAAATTGAGAACAAGTACACTTACCACTTGCTAGCGATCCCTACCATGCTTGCGATCTCTGAACCCTACCCTTGTTAATACAGGGTTAACGAAAAGAAAGAGTTAGATAGCCCTCCGACTTTTACCAAAACACACTAAAGGAGGTTTGACTAAGTACTTACCGAATCTAGCCTTTGATCCTGCGGCCTAGATAGCTACTGAGTGAGATCTAGCTTTAAAACTTGATTAAGGGTAGTAGATAATAGAAACAGATTTATGATAGAGGAAATCAACAAGGAATCGGCAATTAGATATAGTTATTCGGTCCTAAGAGAAGAAGAATGGTATTCGGCTTTTAGAGAAAGAAGAATAACACAACACCAATAGAAATTTCGGCAATAGGATGATAGGTTATTCGGCAATGAAAGAAATAATATGAGAGGGAGAAGAGGATTCGGCAATAGAGAGAAGAAGAAAAATAATGGCAAAGCAAAAGAACCCTTCAAAGGAATTCAGCACCCCTCTTAAATAACCAAAAGTCGAACTAACTTCTCCCATAGTCCCAATCGGCTCCAACACATCCACTCCTCAATCTCCTATTTTTTCTCTATTATCCTTACCTTAAATTTCTCTCCTGAACACTCCCTTCCAGAGTCCACTCCAGCGCCACTACCATCCTTCCATGGTGCAAAAATAAAATCCCCAAATTCACCACTCTAAGCCTCAAACCTCAGATGTCTTTACCTGATAGTGACGCCACCTATAGCTCCCTAAATAGTGCTACCTTGCCACTGAGCCACAGACCCATTTGCATCTTATTTTCCCCTTAATTTGTTTAAAAGGCCTAATACCTGAGACTAGGGTTCCATTAAGGCAAAAATTAAATTTTTCCTTATGGTCTTCCCTATCCTTGAGACTTCAAATAACCCTTGCAATATCTTAAAATTAATATTCTAACAGTGCTACCAATATAAGCCAACTTCAGCACACAGAATTTAAAGTTTCAGGATTTGGGGCGTTACAGAGATATTGGTTTAGGTATTTTGATGAAGAAAGAGATAGTGACGGCACAAAAAGAATTTGGCAAAGAGATGCTGGAGATATTCGGCTTTAAAAAAGAAAAGAAGATGAGTAGGGAGTTTGAAGAAGAGAAATAAGTAATGTTCGGTCTTGGAGAATCACAATGAGAGAGAAAACAATTCGGTTAAGCACCAAAAGAGTCAAAAAAGAAGACAATTTTGGCAGTTGGGGATTTTTTTTATGCACACCAATACGAAAAACAAAATACCAAAGCGATATCCCCTCAAAAATAAACCCTCATCTAGCACAACTCACAAAATGCCTCCCTAAAAGCATCCCAATGGCCGAATGCACTCAACATAGCCCAATAGATGAATTTGCACTCTCACACTTCCCAAATCGGCTCCTCAATCAACCAAATCCCCTTAATTTTCTCCCCTTATCACTCCATAATCCACTCCTTAATTTCCTCCATGATCCACTCCTCGATTTCCTCCCTTGACCATTTCAAACTCTCTCCTTTAGAACTCAACTTCAACACAAACACTGGCTGTCCAAGGATGCAAAATAAATACCCAACATAATACCATGCCAACACTTGAACCCTGGACCTAGTTGCCACCCCTATGATGCCACCTCCTGACCCCTTATGTGGCGTCACTTTGCCACTAGACCACCTACCTCCTTGTGTCGTATATTATCCCCATTTATTTAAAAGACTTCATACCTGAAGTCAAGGTTCCCTTAAGGCTAAAACCAAAATTTTTCCTATACCCCAACTTGATCCCAGGACTTCTCCAACACCCCTAGACACTTTAAATTCATTTAACCCTTAAAGCCAACATGCCATTTGTGTTATTTCCTTGCTCACTTAAAAATTGTTATGAGACCCAAAGCTCATGGCCCGGTTCATCTAGGCCTAAAATTCGAGGCATTACAATAACTGTCGCCGGAAGAGGTAAAGGGGTCTTACCGGACATATAACTTAATTCGGAACTGTAAAACTTTGAACTTTTATCAAACATCATTTCATTTCAATCAAAATCATCCAGTCATACTCATAACATACTTAAATCGAGCATACAAAGCTTATAACAAGCATTCGAGACTAAATTAATAACATATGAAAAAGATAGGAAAACTTAGAAAATTTTTCATATAAGGGACACACGGCCGTGTACCAGGCCGTTTACCTTACACAGGTACCAGACGCGCCCATGTGTCCAAGCCGTGTGAAAACAGGGCATACATACTAACTTGTACCACACGACCAAGGACACACCCGTGTGCCAAGCCGTGTAAAAATTAGGGAGGCTGCTAACTTAGGTCACCAGACCGACCACAAACCCGTGTGCTAGCCTGTGTACCATACACGGCCAATAGACACGCCCGTGTGTCTAGGCCGTGCCAATTCTATAAGGTATACTGACTTAATTAACTAAGGTGCAAGGGTCACACGGTCGAGACACACACCCGTGTGCTCAGACCGTGTGGCACGAAAATAGGCTTAGTTTAAGCCACATTTCCTACACATTTCTCATATACCTACAAGTATCAAATTGCACAAAATTCATATACCAAATGAGCAACCAATCCAGCCATACTAAAACACATTTGCACCATTTCATAACCAACTAAATTTCATGTACTTATATAAACCAAATCATACCTATTTCAAACTTACGAATTCTTCCACAATAAATCTATCATTTAGTCACATTCAAACATCATATAAGCCATGTACCATTCATCAAATCTACCATATAAAAAACATAACTTGTAATGCTTTCAAAATAAGCCAACTAATACCATTTCAAGCCATATCACATAGCTTGAATAAGTACCAAAATTCATACCATATTTACTAGTATTAGTGACCATATAATTCAACTTATAACTAGCCTATACATGCCATAATTTACATTATTTAAAATAGTTCCAAAAATACCAAAATTTTGCTTGGATAGTGCGATAGCAATCTCTGACCTTGTCCGAATCGAGCTAGCTTCCGAAATCTATAAAACACAGGAAAAAGAACGAAGTAAGCTTGAAAGCTTAGTCAGCCCGCATAATGTAGAATTAAACTTATCGATTCAACATTTAAAGTATTAAAAACATTATTAAACCGAGTCATATGTCCTCAATGCCTATTCAAAACATCATTTACATGTTAGTTACTTAACAACCTTATATTCATCCATTAAAGAGGATGAAATCAAGCATAACATTCATGTAACATTCTAATACATAGATCATGTCACATATCATCTTTCATTTCCATAATTCTTAAGAACTATATAACATTTCATCTATACATCTCAAATACCTCTTGTATCTATTTATCTCATCACATATATACTCTTGTATCAATTCATTCATACCATCTTTACTCACGTACATACAAATCATGTAAACCATGTAATTCATGTAACATATGTCATGTAAATCATCATGTAAACTTTCTAATTCATGTAAACCATGTAACCTTTATAACATATAATATTTATGTTTCATATTGGTATAGTGCCCGTTGAACCTTCAGAAATATCGAGGGATACTCGGGTGATACACACTAAGTGTATAATCGATAATCCGTCAATTCATCATCATGTATGCTTTTTCAAGCTAGAATCGGTATGCTCCTCCTGAGCCGGTAAACTGTAAGCTTAAAAGAGCTGAACAGTAAGCTCCATAGAGCTAAAACGGTAAGCCCCGAAGGACTGAAATGGTAAGCTTCGAAGAGCTGAATGGTAAGCTCATAAAAGTTGAAACGATAAGCTCATACAAGAAGCTCATAAAAGCTGAAACGGTAAGCTCATACAAGCTGTGGTGAGTCTGCAACAAATGCTGGACCTTTACCAAATAGTAACCCTAGTGACATGTCGCTTGTATCCTACGACTTTCTACAGTTCAAACGGGACTCAGTATTTAATTTTGAGCTTATAACCAATAGGCATTTCAATTCAATAATTCATTATACATTCATACATCATCAAAATAGTAATTTCAATTATAAACTTAGTCAATTCTAAATATATGAACTTACCCCATATTTTGTTCATATCCGTCGACTACCTGTCTACTTTTTGTTTTCCCCGATCAAGTTCTGGTGTTTGTTTATCTTGATCTATATATTATCAAATTCAATATTTCCAGTAGCTATTCAATTCAATTTAGTCCCTAATTCACATATTTGGAAAATTACATATTTGCCCCTATACATTTGACTACTTTACAAATTAGTCTTTTTTACACAAAATGGCAACTTTGCACAACTAGGCCAAAGCCCACCTTAGCCGAATTTCATATAACCTCTACTAAGCCCATATTTTCAACTATTTCACATTTCTAACCACAATATTTTTATCCTTTTCAATTTAATCCATAATACTTATTTTTCTCAAAAATCACTTTATAAAACTTGTATATCTATTAACAACCATCAATAATCTATCAAGAAACATCAAAATATACATGTATTCAACAATGGCATCTTTCAAAATCATCAACAATTTCATAAATTTAGGTATGGGCATGATAGAACACAAAGCAACGATTACAAAAACATAGAAATTATCAAAAATCGAAACAAAACCGTACCTTAATCAAGATTCAAAGTTGTCGAGCCCTAAACCAAATGTAAGCTTCTTTTCTCTTTAATTTTTGGCTAAGGATGATAAAATGAAGCCAAATTTCTATTTTTTTTTACTTAATTAGCTTAATTCTAAATACCAAAAATACCCTTAATAATTAAACATAAAAATCATGACATTTAAGCCCACTACCGTCCATCTATATTAATGATGGTATAATTTCAATATGAGGACCTCCATTAATAGAACCATAGTCATTTGAGTCATTTAACTAATAGAACTCATATTTACGCGTTATGCGATGAGTCCTTTTTACCAAATTAACTAATTAATCGATAAAATTTCTTTACGAAAGTTTCACACGGTAATTCTATCATGATGTAAAACATATTAAAATAATAAAATAAATATTTTAACTCAGTTAAGTGGTCCCAAAACCACCTATTCTGATTAGACAAAAAATTGGGCTATTACACCATGAGTACCATAAACTCCTTCAATTCTAGAATTCTAACAAGCAACCGAATGTCTTCGTTTAATCCATCTTTGTACCTATTGCACATGATAGCTTCACTTGATACACATCCCCGAGCATATTTGCTAAGTTGTACAAATTCACGCTCGTACTCAGTTACGGTCATCCAAGACCTTGCTTTAATTCGAGAAATTCCTTGCGTTTCTGATCGATAAACCTGGGGCTAATGTACTTCTTGCAAAATTCTTCTAGGAAAAATTCCCAATTAACTCTTTCCCTTGGTACGACCGACACAAGGGTGTTCCACCAATGATAGGCTGAGTCTCTCAGAAGAGATACAACGCATTTCATACACTCCTTGAGAGTATAAGACAATTCATCAAATACCCTGATGGTATTCTCTAACTAAAATTTCGCTCTTTCCAGATCATCATCTTTATTTGCTCAGAATCCCTCAACTCCTTGTGTAACGCCCTAAATTTTGGCCTAGATGAATTGGGCTTTGGGCGTTGGGTCTCATAAATTTTTTTTAGTAAGCAAGAAAATGACAAATGACATGTTGGCTTTAAGGGTTTAATAAATTTAGAGTGTCTAGGGGTGTTGGAGAAGTTCTGGGTTCGAACTTTGAGGTGAAGGAATTTTTAATTTAGTAATTAAAGGAACCTTGATGGCAAGTAGCTTGGCTTTTAAATAAATGGAGATAAAATAGGACACAAGCAAGGCTGTGGTGTAGTGGATAAGTGACGCCACTTAGGGTGCAAGGAGGTGGCGTTAGTGGCGAGCAAGGGGATCCTAGGTTCAAGTGCTGGCTTGGTATTTTTAGGAATTTTATTTTTGTCTTCTAGATGGTTGGTAGTGGAATGGAATTGGACTCTAAGATAAGTGATGAGAAGAGAAATTTTTGGAAGGGATTGAGAAGCTTATCGTGGAGAAAAGTTAGGAGATGGGGATAGAAGAAGTGGTGGAGCCGAATTGGCAATTAAGGGAAGGCAATTTCGGCTAGTATATATTTAGGTGCCGATTGTGGGGTTCTAGGCTAATGCCAAATTCTTTCTTCTTATTTTTTTGAAAACTATTTTTCTTTCCAATTACCCAAAAGCTGAAAAACCCTTATTCTTTCCCTTTAAGTTTGTGCCGATTTCTTCCCTTCCTTTCTCATTAAACTCTTCTCTTTCTTGCTCCTAGTTCACCTTCTCTAAGCTGAATACTTTGTTCGTCGAACCTTCTCTCTGCCACACTACTCCTCTTTTTGTCCGATTGCTTCTTGGGTAAGTGTTCTTGATCTTAGTTGGCCGAATGAAGGAAGGGGACTTGTGTTAGATACAAGTCACCCGTTATTCCGGTTTTAGTAGTTAAGATCGGTGCAGATCTAGGAGTTGATCGTGGTTAGTGATTAAAGAATGGGCTGTTATAACTTGTCGCGCAAGGTAAGGTGAAATGTGAGGTTTCAGTTTTGGTAAAGATATGTATTAAACATGCAATTAATTGAAGGGTGATATCGATTGTAGGTTTGGGGCTAAGGAAATCACAACACGCTTTATTTCTGGGTGTGTACATACACTACACATATGATAAATCGACAAATACCGAAATGCTAAAATGCCGAAAAGCTAAAAGTTTGGCTACGGTAGTCTCGTGAGTGCACGAACACTCATATGAGGGTAACTGATATGATAGCAGAGTCCCCATGAGCAATCTCATGGACTTGGGTCACGTTTTGGCTAACCAGGCCAGAATGGGCCCAATGGGCCAACGGGCTTGTGGGTTCAAGCTAGCAAAAATTTATATGTGATAATAAGTGTTGAGTTGATAAAGTTATGGAATGGTTTGGAAATGTGATTGGGCCTAATGGGCTGTATGATTGTGATTGGGCCTAATGGGCCATATAAATGCGAGTGGGCCTGATGGGCTATATGAGCTATATGAATGAATGAAAGCATGCAGAAATACTAGGGTTTTATAATGGACTTTTAGGCCTAGTTTCTAATGAATCCTCAAGCGCATAAAACTTAATTAATTTATCAAGCATGTCTGTGGATAAGTCGTAAGGTTAGAGTGTGGCAATGGGCATATGCATGTCTAGGATTGGATCTAAGGAGAGCTTGGTACTTAAGCGGTCTTAATGATCCACCTCCTCTTCTCTGGAATCCTACCTGGTGCATAGTGTCCGTTCACTCTAGCCAAGGAGGACTTGTTGACGGGCCAAAGTTCATAATTAAGACCCATACGTTAGTAAATTACTGAAATACCCTTGTAGGGTAGAATTACTGGAATACCCCTGTAGGGTAGAATTACTGGAATACCCCTGTAGGGTAGAATTACTGAATTACCCCTGTGTGTTATAAGTATAACTATATGCTATATGTTGCACTCATGTGTTATGATGTTACATGTAGGTGGGAATTATGTTGGAGGAAGTGTTATATGAGGATCACATAGTCCCTTGACGACCGTGGATCCAATGAAGGCTTTTAAGCCACGAGCAGCTTTGCTGCAACGTTCGGTAGTACCGCAACCAGCGCTACCCTTGATGTGTATCGGATGGGTGGGTCGATGTAGTCATCCCCACAGAATGTGATTCAGTTGGACGGAGATGTTGTGTATCGGTTGGATGGGGTAGGAATTGCATAATTGCATTATTGCATACATGATTGCTCTAGATGTTGTTATTGTATTGGGCTCAGGCCTTAGATGAATTGTGTTGCATGTTATTTGTTTGACGAGGGTCGTACGCACTGAGTTTCAAAACTCACTCCCTCTTTTATTTTTTTCTCAGATGAACCTTAGTAGGCGATTCGACGGATGGAGGGACTCGGAGGTGGCCAACTAGCAAGACAACTTAGACTTGATTCTTTTTCTTTATTAAAAGTTCTAGTATTTTAATTGTTTAAGCCTGAATTGTAATAAGGCCTTTTCTCTGATTATTACTGTTCATTATGATGCTTTAAGACTGGAACATGGATTTATTCGTTTTAAACACATTTTAAGTTTTTTTTCTTTTCTAAAACCACTTGTTTTTTTTTTAAATAAGCTTCCGCAGTTAAAGTAAATTTTTCCAAAGTAACTTTTAACATGAAGTAAAAAGTTAAAAATGACTTCTGAATATACCTTATTATAAAAGAATGTACAAACTGGGTTTTTACTTAAAATTTCTTTAGAAGGGTTTTTTAATGAAAACAATGTTTTCGATAGAACACTTCAAAGTGACACACTGGATTCGGCTATAACATCCGGGCTGGGTTTGGGGTGTTACACCTTGCTTCTGGATTCTATCAACCAGAGGCTTTTCTCTTCTTACCACTTCTACTATTTGGGGAGCTACTGGGGTAGGTTGAGGATTTGAAGGGGGTGAAGCTTGTTGTTGAGTGGCCGGGCTCATACGAACGAACTTTGTGAACCACTCGTTCATCATTTGGAAGAATGCTTCTCGAGCCTCTCCCCCTAACTCACAGTCACTGGTCTATTTTCTGTTTTAGCTAGCATCATCCCTTCAGCAGAAGCCGGCGCGTTACTTTCGACATCATCCGCCACTGCTCTGTCGGGATCCATTTACTATATAAAAGAACATTTTAAATCGTCACGAGTTGTCACACTATCATATTATAAATCATATATGTATGGCATGTATAGCTAGACTCTCATGCATGCTCTGTTAGTTCGAGAAACGACTAAACCATAGCTCTGATATCACTAAATGTAACACCCCTTACCCGTATCCGACCTGGGATAGGGTCCGAGGCATTACCAAACTTAAACGATAACTTTCTTACCAAAATCAAACCATGAATTTCAGTCCAAATTTAAAAATTTTCCTTTAAACTCATTTTTTCAATATTATAGGCCTATGAGGCCCAAAACATGCTTTAAGAATGGTTCGGGACCAAATCGGAAACTTTCAAACACTTAGAAGATTTTTGCTCAAAATAGGGCCACACGCCAATGTGGGATGGGACACACCCGTGTGAGCAGGCCATGTGGTCACACATGCTCTTGTCCCTATTTCGTGTCGAATTTATTTTTCATTTTGAACCTATAGGGGTTTTCACACAACCTGGCACACGCCCGTGTCCATGGTTCATGTCCCTCACACGGCCATGACACGCCCGTGTCTTAACCCGTGTGTGAAAACCTTGACATTCTGTTTATGATGTCAGCAACCAATTTGATACACACGGCCAAGTCACACCCTCGTATGCTAGGCCATGTCCTTCACATGGTTGAGACACACGGCCGTGTCTCTACTCGTGTGTTTATTACTAGGCATTCTATTTTGCATATTTTAGGTGTAGGGGACACACGGCCTATCGACACTCCCATGGGGCTGATCGTGTGTCACACACAGCCTAGACACACGCCCGTGTGCTTACCCGTGTGGACAATATAGGCTATTTTCTAAGCCCCTTTCCCACCCTGAAACATAACCATGCTTATACCAATCTCAACATCACATATCATGGCATTAATAAACATCTAAGTACCCACAATTAAGGCATTCACATCATTCATTTCTCATCTTAGACATGCAAACTTGCTCTTTCATGAACTACATTTACATTGCATAACTTTAACTTAATCAATATTAGCCAACTCAAATGGCCATTTACAAAAAAAATCAAGTACCCTTAATAGCCAACACATTGGGCTAACCAATATGACATATAACAAAAATACCAAGTTCCTATACATGCCATACTCAAAGTACACAAACTTTACTTTAGCCAAAATAATGACTTGATAGTGTGAAACGAGCTTCGACTTCCTTCGATCCCCGAGCTAGCTTGGCGATACTACAAGGAAAAGAAAGAGAGAGGGAGTAAGCATAAATGCTTAGTAAGTTGCATGCAATAAATAACATTATAGATCATAAAATATCATCATTAGTACATAACCATTCATCTCATACTTAGCATTGATTTTTAACATGGCTTACTCATACTTTTTCTTACCGACATACTTATATCATGCTTAGCTCATTTCTCGTAAGTACTCATCACATAACTTTAGTCCTCTTCATTCTCAACATTAACTTACATTCTTTTCCCTTTAAACCACTTAGAATACCGAAAGATACTCACGATATCATTATCATGATAGGATGCCAATGCCATATCCTAGATATGGTCTTACTGTAAGAGTATGCCCAAAGATCAATCACAAGATGGTTGTAATAACATACTTGATTTATCATGTTTATTAATATAAGGCTTTGCCATTATTATTTCAGTTTCATTTCTGTGTGTATAAATAAACTGTTTTATAATAATGTCCTGAGAATAATATGTTTATTCTTAAAAAATCCTTAGTCAAGTATTATTGTTGGCTAGGACAATAATAATGCATTAAGACTAACATTTAGTTGATTGATGATAAAGAGTTGTCATTGATATGGAGTGTCAGAATCAATGCATGAATGTGTGTGTTAGAGAACAACATATTGGACTGACCCGCTATGAGTATGTTTCTTGGATTATTATGTAATTGTCACAATATTACTCATAGTGATTAATATGTATATGATCCTCATACTTGAGATCATCATCATCCCAACACCGTGAGTTGTATATTTTGATATAGTCAAACGAACACCGTAATTGGTTGTTCTATAAAGACTGATGTTGGATATACCACAATCTATGTAGAGGGATATGGTTGATCAATATAGGATAAGTCCCTCCTACATAATAGGAGTAATATCTCAGGCCACTTGATTAAGTGAGACTAGAAATGCATGGCCATGCTCAAATAAGTTGCTATGAGATGTCATACTTATTTGTATATCATAGTCTACTCAAGGTATCAAGAAACATGGGATGGACTATGCAAGTGTGACTATTCCATGACTTGTGTACATTCCAAAGATATAGGACTTAAGGATTAATGCATGAAAGGTTAATCACAAAAGGTTATGTCAAATCATGACTTCTTGTAACTTAGGTAGCAATGATGCATTGCTAGATGCCACTCATTGTTTGTAACATTAGAATCGTTCTAATATTACTGCTAACGTTATAAGAACCTATAGGGTCACACCCTACGATTGAAATGAACGGAGTAAAACATAGTTGGTATTGTGTCTGGTTGTCACATGAATTAAATTAATTATAGAATTAATTTAATTGGGTAATCAAACTGTTGAACATACTATATGTACAAGGATGTTGTACACATAATCAGAACATAATTTTTCTAATATATGAATTTGGTTCATATATAAATTTAAATAAATATAGTTTACCAAAATCTTTATTATAATTAATGTAATTATAATTTTCGGTTAAACATTATTATATTTATTTTAATGATGACTATTATGTTCGGATTAATTTTAATGAATTAATATTCGTTATAAAGATATACCTATTAATACGGAGTTATATATGGCAAGGGTAAAAACCCTAAAGAGTTAATATATAGGCAATCCCAAAACTATGTTGGAAGGTCTAGCAGCCGTCAAAGCAATATAATCTCTAAAAAATAGTTTTCTGGGATATTACCATTCATTGTCAGTTGGGTGGACTACGTAGAGGCCGACATCGGTAAAGGTTGCGGCTTGGTTCGATAGTTCTACAGGATTCTCGTTGCCTAGGCGTCGCTGTCTACTCAGATTGAAGTTTCGGTAATTTCGAAACCTTTTATCACCTCGATTCGTTCCTTACACATGGATCCGTGGTTTGGATCGCCAGAATATTTTATTATTCTATTTTTCCACTACGCCTTGGTGGCACATATCCCGTCGCTGTCTACTCACATGTTGATGCCGATACCACGTCCCAAACATGGTCTTATACAGGATCTCCTCTCGATGTCGATGCCATATCCCAGATATGGTCTTATACGAGATCGTATAATGATGTCGATGCCATGTCCCAAACATGGTCTTACATGAGATCACATATCGATGTCGATGCCATGTCCTAGACATGGTCTTATACGGGATCACATATCGATGCCAATGCCATGTCCTATTCATGGTCTTATACGGGATCGCTCTTAGATGCCAACGCCATGTCCCAGACATGGCCTTACACGGGATCTCAATTCGATGCCGATGCCATGTCCCAGACATGGTCTTATACGGGACCTTCTCAATCTTATGTCATGATAATGGTATCATCCGTATTTTTAGGGTTTAATCGGGACTCCGATATAACATGTCTCAGTCATTTCTTCATTAATAAATTACATGGAAATAACATGCATTGCATACATCATCAAAGCAATAATTACATAACAATATACCGTTAACTTATTACACGCAACTTACCTTGGGTTCAAAATAAAGGTAGATGTTCGGTTTATTCTACCACCTTGTTCTTTCCTCAGTTTCGGTCCGGGCTTCGTGTTTCATGCTCTAAAACAACAAATTTCACTTGTTTAGTTACCACATTGACTAAATCGGTCCTTATTTCATACTTTGGCAAAAATTATAATTTTGCCCTTAAACTTTCACTTATTTACAAAATAGTCCCTAGGCTCATGTAATGAAATGTATTCAATTTCTTGGTTACCCAAGCCTAGCCGAAACTTTCATGCATTCATAAAAGCCCACATTTCTCATCAAATCAAACTTTTACTACTACTTTTACAACTTTTACAATTTGGTCCCTTTCATGCATTTTCATCGAAAATCACTTAGAGAAAGATGTTTATTAATCATCTAACTTTCATATTCTTTCATTAAACATCAAAATACATGCATGTCATGTATGGGTATATTTTTGAACATAAACTCTATGGCTAGAAATAGGTAAACCAAGCTACGAGGATTTCAAAAATACAAAGAACATTAAAAACAGGGCTAAGAGTCACTTACTTGGAGCTTGAAAATGTCAAAAACCCTAGCTATGGAGACTTAGGGATTTTCTGCACCCTTGGGAAGAATAAGGACAAGATTTTTTATTCTTTCTCCCTTTTTTATTTCATTAATTTACCAAATAACGAATGTAACACCTTAATAACCCGTATCCATCGCCAGATTAGGGTTACGAGGCATTACCGATCAAAAGACAGTTCAGAACAGTCATCCAATATCATTCATGCACAAATAATATAATCTCTTTTACTAAACTTTTCTGATCATGCTTTTCTAATCATTTCACAAATACAAATCATGCTTCAATAGTTTACCAAGCCATTATCATATATCTAATTCAATAATGAACCAACTGAAAAATCATCAAAATCATATTGCAAGTGGTTTATAGTTATAAAGATGAAACATGAGACTATAAATTTTTATAATAGTTGAATACCTAATTCGACATCAAACATCAACATGTCACTACATTAACATTACACAAACTGAATCATATCCATCTCCAAATATAAACTATGCCATCAAACAAACTTTCCAATTGAGCTAATTAACAAGGCTAATTATTCACAACTTTAACTAATTATCAAACACATAATTATCATAAAACATAAACTCATAGTTAATTAAAGAGCAAGCCATTTTCACACGGCTTGAATATATATACAAATCCAAAATAAAATAACTTGTTTTCAAAAGAGTTAGCCTATACATGCCATAAGTTTGGAATTATAAACTTTTTAATAGTACCGCAGAGAGACGATAGTGTGGATGACTTTGAAATTGAATTTCCCTGAGCTCGTAACTTTTAAACGAGATCTATAAAATGGAACAAAACACAAATATTCACAGTAAGCAATTTAGCTTAGTAAGTTTTAAGTAATTTAAACAACTAACTCACTCATGCACATTATTCACATATGTATTCAATTCGTTATACCAGCTCACAAATTGAAATTTCACTTTAGAAATAGTTCCCATTTATAAAACCAAATATCCCAAAATCACATATAACACTATCTAAGAATACCACCCTTTGGCCGAATATGCATAGTCACATATATGCACATATAACATATTATTTCATTTAAATTCGAATTCATATAGTCATAAACATCTAAATACTTCAATTCCAACTTTAATTCAATCGAATCGTACGAGTTTTCAACACCATATCCACATTTAATTTCAATATTCATAACCATATATATAACATAAACTTTCATATCCAATTCCACACTGACCAAATATATATATATGCACAACCACTTCACATATACTTTTCATTTCACATCCATAATTCAATCCACTTTATTCTCATATGCATAAATAAATTATACGTACCTGGACAACTTAATTTATTGAATGGATTCAAATGCCGTAATAGCACAAGTCTCATAGTCTTAGACTTTTATTAATTCACCGGCAAATAGCCTGCTAGGTATAAACCCGAACTTATCACCGGCACGAGGCCTACTGGACTTTAGGTCCGATACTCATTCACCGGCGTTACACCTGCTAGGCTCGTGGCCCGAAAAATATTCACCAGCTAAAAGCTTGCTGAGCCAAAGGCCCGAACAACAATTCAAAGATAATTTTACGAAATCATAACCGTATCAAAATCATGTACTTATGCGTTTCACACAAGGCAACCACATTAATCAACTTTGACTTCATTCGAATATAAACACACACTAATCATTTTTCTTTCACATTCACTTCACACTTATTATTCAATCCGAAAACATATCACAAGTTTACCTCATGTCATATTTGCTATTCGGCCATATAAGCGTAAGGCCACATACCAACATTTCATCTTACATTCAACTAAATCCATACATTTCAAAACAAAAAATGCTTATTTCTCATAATTTATATCGTGTCATAATCGAATATAATTTACGTTTAATTACTGAAAACTTACCTCGAATGTTGTTGAACAACTATTGATTGGCTATTCAACTACTTTCGCCTTCCCCCTATCCGAATTTGGCTCTCTTTGTTCTTGAGCTAAATTTAAACAAACAAACAAATTTCACTTACTTCAATTCACCTCATGACCAAATATCATTTAACTTAATATTTGAAATCCTTTAACAAATTAACATTTGACCAAAATTTAGGTATATCAACCATATAACCGAAAGCATTAACCAAATAATAAGCCATAATCGAAATTACTCAAACATATTCATGGTCAAACACAACATCTTCAACGATTCCATTTCTTACTATTTCCCATTAAAGCCGAATACTATATAAAATTACCAAGGGCATATCATTTGTCATACTCTCACATACACATTTCAAACCTCCCATTCATCATCCAATTTCATTTATTCAAAGCTTAATTTAGAAATGACATGATTAATTCAAACAAAGACAACTTCCCTTCCTAATAACACACCTACGGCAAAATTTCACTCTTTATCAACTTAATACACAACAATTAATCCAATCCTTATTTAGGTCCACATTCGGCAAACATACATACAAACATTTACTTACTTAATGATATAAATATATATATATATATATACATGGTAAAAACTCATTTTCACATCTCAATAAATTAATTTACTGCATTATTCATTCAAAAAATCACATAGCTAGGATAATTGCACATTATCCCCTTTTTTTATACACATGTTCAACTTAGTCCAAAATTAAATAAAATGGCAAACAATAAAAATTCTTCTTAAACACACTCAAGCCGAATTTCATTCATTCATTAACAAGTTCTCCTATCTCAATATTCTACCGATTTCATCACTCATCTTTGTGAATTCACAAATTAACCTTATAAAAATAAAAATTACCTAAAGCTCTCATACAAAAATTTGCTCAACTACAACCTATTGTTCATTTCCAACATTACACACCAATTTCATACCCTTTTCATCCATGGCCGAATGTAACAACATCTTCCATTCATAAAATTAACACATGGGCTTTAAACACAACTTAACAACTAACTCAAAAACACCAAATTTAATGAAAAGCAAGTTGAAAACTCACCTTAATTTGACCTGAACTATGCTGAAATCCCCATTTCTTTTTCTTTTCTTTTAGTAACAGACCATGCAAAGAAGGAATGAACAAATGGCTTTCTATTTTTTTTTTATAATATGTTTTTATTATTATATCACAATTTAAATCTTTATAATAATAATATAAAAGCTTATGATAAAGGTCCACTACCGTCCACTTAATTAATAATGGCCTTATTTCTTTTTAAGGACTTCACCTTTAAAAGACAATAGCAAATTAGTACTTTACTAAATAGTTAGCAACTTTTATAACTTACACGGTAAAGCCCTTTTTTTAAATTAAACATCCAAACGAAAAAATTAAGTCACAGAATTTTCACACATGCAAATTCACATAAATTAAACACATAAAATAATATTATGAAATTTTTCTGACTCAGATTCGTGGTCCCGAAACCACTATTCCGATTAAGGTTAAAATAGGGCTGTCACAACCAAAATGCTCTTATGGCCTTTCTTTGAAATTTTTCCCTTCCTTGGGCATTTTTGTCCATCATGCCATAAAATGGTCTAATCACTAAATAAGGACCTCTCATAAATTTTCCAATGTTATTTCATCCTTAAAACTTCTAGAAACTCATAAATTGCAATTTTTTCAATTTAGTCCTAAAAGGCAAATTGATCACTTATCCATAAAATTTCCGCATGAAATTTTCACACAATCATGCAATCACATGTTAGAGCCTAAAATAATTATAAAACACATATTTTTACTTTAGATTTGTGGTCTCACAACCACTTTTCCAACTAGGCCCTATATCAGGTTGTTACACTACAAGGCCCAAAACATGCCTTAGAAACAATCCGGGACTAAACTGAACACTATGTGAATGTTAGAAAAGTTCATTAAAAATAGGGCACACGCCCATGTGGAAGAGCGACACACTCATGTGGTCTCTTAACGTGCCCATGTTGAAGGCCCATGTGGCTCACACGGCCTAAGCATATAAGGACACGCCTGTGCCCCATGCCTGTGGAGATCTAATTTCTAACATCGAACCTTCAGGGGTTTTCACACGGCCTGGACATACCCGTGTCCCTCACATGGCCATAACACGCCCGTGTGTGAAAACCTTGACATTTTATTTCTAACGTCAGCAACAAGTTAAGGTCAAATTGCCAAGGTACACGCTCCTGTTATAACACCCCTATCCCGTAACCGTAGCCGGAATAGGTAAGGGGCATTACCAGACTTGCAAATCAGATCAAAACAATGTAACATCAACCACACAACTTATAACATCATAATCCAACAG
Source organism: Gossypium stocksii (assembly GCA_020496765.1). NCBI lineage: Eukaryota > Viridiplantae > Streptophyta > Magnoliopsida > Malvales > Malvaceae > Gossypium > Gossypium stocksii. The sequence goes on along the minus strand of CM035630.1, from coordinate 44,798,371 downwards.
CTTTTCAAGCATTCATAATCAAATCATGCTATAAAAAGACTTATAAAGCTATAATAACACAATAGGGACTAATTCGATAGCATATAAAAGATATAGGAAAACTTAAGAAAATTTTTGAAATAAGGACACAAGGTCGTGTGCCCAGGCCGTGTGCCTCACATGGCCACCAGACACGCCCATGTGTTTTCGAAATAAGGACACAAGGTCGTGTGCCCAGGCCGTGTGCCTCACATGGCCACCAGACACGCCCATGTGTCCAGGCCATGTGGAAACAGGGCATACATACTGACTTGGTCACACGGTCACCAGATACACCCATGTGCCAACCCGTGTGTCATCCTGATTTGGCTATACGGGTACCAGACACGCCCGTGTGTCTGGCTCGTGTGCTAACCTGGTTCATTTGCACAGACACCAGACACGTCCATGTGTCTAGCCCGTGCTCTATACTGACTAGCTAACCATAAAATAGGGGTCACACGGTTAAGACACACGCCCGTGTGCTCTGGCCGTGTGACTCAAGGTAGGCTTGGTTTAAGCCACATTTTACCCATATTTCTCTTGTCCCTACAAGCACCAAATTGTAACAATTTCATATACCAAATGAGCAACCAATTCATCCAAAAACAAACACATTTATACCATTTCATAATCAACCAAATTTCATGCCAATTTGCATCATTCAAACATGTACCAATATGATCCATTCCAATACCTATTTCAACTTACCATTTTAATCACCATTGAAACCTATCAAATGACCATATTCAAACATCACATATTCCATGTATCATTCATCAAATTTACCATATAAAGACATAACATATAGGGCATTCATAATAAACCAACCATTACAAATCAAGCCATTTCACATAGCTTGAACAAGTGCCAAAATTCATATCATAATCTCAAGCATAAGTGACCAAAGATTCAACTTTAAACTAGCCTATACATGTCATATTTACAACATTTACAATAGTTCCAAAAGTACCAAAAGATGCTTGAATAGTGCGATTACAATCTCCGACCTTGTCCGAATCGAGCTAGCTTTCGAAATCTATAAAACACGGGAAAATAAACAGAGTAAGCTTTTAAAGCTTAGTAAGCCCATATAATATAGAATTTAACTTACCGAATCAATATTTAAAAGCATAAACAATATTCATATGTCCTCAATGCCTATTCAATCATCATACACATGTTAGTCATATAACAACCATGTATTCATCCATTTCAAAGATGAAACAATCATATAACGTCCATGTAACCATAATTCATGTATCAATTCATTCATTTACCATATAATCGTATAGCATATAATCATATAACCATGTATCAATTATTCTATACATATCATATATCTCATATAACATATAAATCATATAACATATATCTTGTAAGTATATACTTGTAACATGTAATTCATGTAACTTGTACCTCATTTAACATATAATTTCATATGAATCATGTAACATATATCATGTAATCATATAATTCTTATATCTCTTATAACATGTATTTCATATATATACATATCGGTAAATTACCCGTTGAACCTTTGAGAACATCGATGGATACTCGGGTAATACACACACAGTGTATATGTGTAAACCTATAAATCTGTCAATTCATCATATATGCTCTTCCGAGCCATGTATAGTATGCGCCTCCTAAGCCAGTAACGGTAAGCCCGAAGGCTGAACTATTAGCCCGAAGGCTGAACTATAAGCCCGAAGGCTGAACAGTAAGCCCAAAGGTGAACATGTAAGCTCATGAGCCATGGTGAGTCCTCAACAAATGCAGGAGCTCAACTAAACGGTAGCCCTAGTGACATGTCACCTGTATCCTACGACTTTCTACGATTCAATCGGGACTTGATAATCACTTTACACATATAATCAATAGGCATTTCTATCATTTTCTTCATTTATACAATCATTCAATATTCAAGACAACAATTTCAATCATAATTATAACTCAATTCTAATTATACGAACTTACCTCGTATTAGCTCGTCAATCTGATATCTACTCGTCTACCTTCTGTTTCCCCCGATCAAGTTCTGATATTGGTTTATCTTGATCTATATTAATTCAAATTAACCAATTTATTCACCAACACATTTAATTTAATCCATATACAGATAATTTGGCCTTTTTACAAAATAGCCCTTGTATTTTCATACTTTGACACTTTACTCCTTAATACATAAATAAACCAAATACACAAAATCCCAATGTACATGTATTTGGCCGAATTCTTTATAGTCTCTAGAAAGCCCATATTTTAACTTATTTCACATTTCTAACCACAATATTTTTATCTTTTTCAATTTAATCCCTAATTCTTAATTTTGTCAAAAATCACTTTATAAAACTTGTATATCTATCAACAACCTTTAATAATCAATCAAGAAACATCAAAATACATAAGTATTCAACAATGACATCTTTCAAAAACATCAACAATTTCAGAAATTAAGGTATGGGCATGATAGAACACAAAGCAACGATTATAAATCTGTAGAAATTATCAAAAACTGAAATAAAATTGTACCTTAATCAAGATTTAAAGTTTCCAAACCTAAATCACAATGTAAGCTTCTTTTCTCTTTGATTTTTGGCTAAGAATGATAAAAATGAAGCCAAATTCTATTTTGTTTTAACTTAATTAACTTAATATGCTAAATTCCAAAATTACCCTTAATAATTAAACATAAAAATCATGAACTTTAAGCCCACTACCGTCCATCTACATTAATGATGGTCTAATTTCAATATAAGGACTTCAATTAATAAAACCATGATCACTTAAGCCATTATACTAATAGAACTCATATTTATCGTTTTATGCGATTTAGTCCTTTTTACCGAATTAACCATTTAAATAGTAAAATTTCTATACAAAACTTTCACAGAATAACACTATCATGTTGTAAGATATAATAAAATAATAAAATAAATATTTCGACTCGGTTAAGTGGTCCCAAAACCACCTGTTCCGATTAGTCTCAAAAAAATGGGTTGTTACATGTGTGCTAGGCCGTATGGTGAATTTAATTTGACATGCAAGGTGCAGACTTCACACAGCCTAGGGTTTAGGGTTTTCATGAAAACTACTTCACAAAAGTTGTTTATTTAACAACCAAGATTCATTTTCTTTCATAAAAATCCAGAAAATAACATAAATTCTCTCATGGAAAAACCTTAAACTCTCAACCATTTTGCAAAATAGTCCCCCCATTAGCTAGCTTATGCTACAATCCCAAAAGTACAAAAATTATCAAGAAAAGTCATCAAAATCACATAATTATAAGAGAGCTTGCTGAAAGTTTCAAGCTCAAAAACCCTTTTTTTGTTGATATTTTCGATGGTATAGAGAAGATAGATGAAAAAGATGAAGCTATTTTTTTTTGTTTTCTTTTATTACCTATTAGTTACCTAATACCACCCAAATTTTTACTTTTTAATTTCTTCTTGTCTCCATGGCCGACCACCTCTCTAAAATAGGCCTATTTGACATTAAAGACCTCCACATTATGTTCCATAGCTATTTAAAACTATTAGCTAATAAAACAAAACTTTTACCCTTTATGCGATTTAGTCTTTTTTCGCAATTAAGCTTACAATCGCTAAAATTAATTCACCAAAATTTCTATGCACTCATATAATCGTGCTATAACACATAAAACAATAATAAAATAATCTCTTGACCTCAGATTTGTGGTTCTAAAACCACTGTTCCAACTAAGCCCAAAATTGAGCTGTTACAAAAACTAAACGGAAATAACTATAAGGAATGGAAAAGACCCATGATTGTCCTGAGCTATTACAAACTCAAATAAGTCATTGATAATAAATGCCCTCCGGACACACAAGTTGAGGCTAGAAAATGGTTGGAGGAGTTTGATGAGATAGCTCGTTGCTATATGTTGGCAAGCATGACTAACACCCTTTATAAGCAACAAGAGAGCTTAAGACTGTATGTAACCTCCCAAACCAGGCCTAGACGTTATGGCTAGATTGAGAAAGCTACATTAGCCACCGAAATGGCTAAGCTAACTTATGTTACTTTTGAAGACCTTAAATAAACTCATTTTAGAGAAAACTGTAGTTGTACTTTGAGTTAGCTTAAAAGCATTCATTCATTAGGTCGTGTATACTTAGGATTCATTTTATTGTTGATAGTGTTGTTTTAGAAAAATCATTTTTGTTACTCTTCTTTAAAAGAAAAACTCGAACTTAAACTAATGCAGCGGAAGAACCATTTTTCAAGTCATTTTGGAAAATTAGTTGCCTTATTGATTTGTTTTTCAAAAATAGTTCCTTTGTAGTGTAGTGGAAACTAGGGAACAGTATCAAATTTTACTTAAGCCCGATATCATGCATTATCCGGTTATTATGCTTGAGTAATTCATGCATGCAAAAATTCCCAAAAGAAAAGTTACCAAGCCACATACCAAAAATAATTAAAAATTACAAGCCAAAACCAAATAGACTTAATAATACTTAATTAAAAAATAATAATTCGAGGTCCAAGTTAATTCTCCAAATGCAAAGTCCGGTCCTAATTTTGAGGTTTACCTGAAAAGTTAAACATTATTGAGGGGTGAGCTTGTGAAAAGCTTAGTGTGAGTCAAATAATTATTTAAACGGAAAAAAAAAAATACAGTGAAACATATTAAGTTAACAAAAGAAAACAAAACCATCATAGGAATTTCATGTCATCACATAGCCATTATCAAATTGATGTCAAACGGTGTATGAGCATAGGTCATCATTCATTCAAGTAACAATCAATAATTTCAATATCATTCAATACAACAAAATACAATATGTAGCATAAATCAATACCATTCAAATATGTCGTGCACATGATGCAATGCAACAAAGGTTCCTACCCATACCATCTGCTACACACCACGAGTTCCCCAGAATCCATCTGCCAAACTCCAAAACTTATAAGCATTACTTGATGTGGTAACACCCCCGAATAATCAATAATGCAGAAAATTTGCTAGATATCAAATAATGCGATACAATCACCAATAACATATAATATGCGATAAAATCTCCAATCCTCTCGGTACTCTAGGTGCAGTTCACTGACCGTAACACCCCTTACCCGTATCCAACGCCGGGATAGGGTATGAGGCATTACCTTACTAAAACACATGCAATCATTCAACCTCAAGTCGATGAAATTCGTCCCAATTTAAAACATTTTCAAACATTGTCTTACAGTCATTAATATAGACCCACGAGACCTAAAATATGATTTGGAAACGATCCGGGACCAAACAAAGTGCTTAGAAAAACTTTCAAGAAATTCCACTAAAAACAGGGTACACGCCCATGTGCAAGGGCAACACGCCCGTGTGGCCTCTAAACATGGCCGTGCTGATGGCCTATGTGGTTCCAACGGCCTAAACACCTAGGGACACGTCCGTGCCCCTTGTCCGTGTGGATTTATTTTCTAACATCGAACCTATAGGGGTTTTAACACGGCCTGACACACACCCGTGTTCATGGCCCATGTCCCTCACACGACCATTGATATACGTGATATGAAGTAATAAAATTTATAATAATGATCAAACCAGAAACTAACTATTATCACGATTTTAAGGCAAGTGCACCTATCGAACAGTAGTATAGCTTAGTGGCAAGACCGAGATATCGTACCCAAGCAAACCAAAAGTATAGTACTAACTTTCTTTCTATTATTCAACTAAGAAATAAAAAGGGTTTTTATGAAACTAAACTAATTTTAAAACTAAACTATAAATGCACAAAAAGTGAATTTGGGAAAAACTCTTAGGGAAGACTGATTTATTTGGACAATACTCAAGGGAGAATCCACCTAGACTTTACTTGTTATCGATTCTTGAGCTAGACAATTTATTCACTTGACTTGATCCGTAGAAATCCCTAATTTATGTTAATACCTCTATCGAGGATAAGAACAACTAATCCTAGGTTGATTAACTGAAATCTCTTTCTAGTTAAAACCCCTAGTCTCACATTAACTCGATCTATAGATTCCCTTATTAGGTTTGACCCTAATCTAGTAAATTTATGTCGCCCTATGTCTAGGCTTACATGCAACTCCGCTTAATTATACTAGATCTACTCCTAAACAGGGACTTTTGCTCTTCTGAATAAGCACATCAATACTTGAATTAATACCTAGGAATATTAAAACAAGAATTAAGAACATATAATTAAGAACAAATCAGGTATTTATCATATAATTCAAGATAAAATAATAACAAGATCTGTCTTAGGTTTCATCCCCCTCAAGTATTTGGGGGATTTAGTTCATAATTAATAAAGAAAACATCTCAAAAGAATAATGAAAACAAAACATAAAGAACCCAAAAACCCCTAAAGGATTGAAGGGAGATCCTTTGTCTTGATGTAGAATTCGGCTTCTGGGATGAATCAATCGGCTTCCCTTGGAGTAATCCCTTGCTTCCGCTCTCTGTGTTGATAGAAATAAAGCAGCCTTTTTAGGAGAGAAAAGTATCTCTTTTGAGGGGAGAAAAGTCTCCCTTTATAGTTGCCCCATAGGGTTATTATATAGAGCTTTGGAGTGTCTTTCTTAGCCCCTAAATACCCTTTTCCAAGTGAAATTGCACTTCCTCACTATAGGGACACGCCCGTATGCCACGCCCGTGTGGATTGAGGCCCAGGCCATGGTCGGGTCTGTTGATGGTGGCACGGCTGTGCTTGTCGGGGCTGGGCCGTGTTGGGCTCAAGGTGACACGGCCGTGTGGTGAATCTCTAGGCCGTGTTGTTTTTTGAATTGGGCCTGATTTGCTCGTTTTTGGCCCGTTCCTTACTCTTTTCTCTTCCTTAAGCTCACTTGGGATAAAACATAAAATAGAAGGATTAAGAGCACCAATTTCCACAAATTCAATGATAATTCATCCATATATTAGGCTAAGCATAAGGTAAAAACATGTATAATTTATCGTTGATCAAATACCCCCACACTTAAGCCTTTGCTTATCCTCAAGCAAAATCTCAACTCACAATTAAGAATCATTCTTCTCAACTTATAACCCTTGTCAATAATGTTTTAAACTAATCCACAAGTAATCATACAATGAGAATTCAACCAGAAGAACATTAAAGATTCAAACACTCAAAGTTGAGAATTTTATCACAGAAACATAGGTTTTCTCCCTTCTCCTAAGTAATTACCTCTCAATCAGAATTAACAAGATTTGACATCCTCACTAAAGATTCACTCTATCCACTCAAAGTGTTTAGGGTTCAAAATTTAAGCACTCATTAGTCAACCTGAAAGGTTATTACCATAGGCTTGCAAGAAAATCAAATCTCCACCACCATAGATTGATATGACACATCGATCAAAAGGTCTTTCAATGGTTGTAATGGGGCTTTGGTTAGGGGTGTTGTCACAAGCTGAAAAAGAGAGGGTTAGAATCGAAATTGAATTGAAAAATTATCTAGCTAGAAAAATCCCTATCACTGGAACATATTTCTAGAGTTTGAGCTTCATGATCATTATGAATTCAGTAGAACTATATGAAAACTATTGAACTATTATAGATTACAACTGAATTAATTGAATATATATATGTTTCTTTTTTTTAAGAACAAATCAAGTACAATACTTTGAGCATTTACAAACTTTACAATCTGGAAAAGAGAATAAAGCTAGATAATAACTCAACTCAAATCTCGACAAAATAGGGATCAAAATAATTAAATGGAATTCAACAAAAATGGATTATGGATTAATATTAGAGGTAGGTCAAAGAATGGGTTGTTAGGCTCAATGGGGTTCACTAGGGGTTAATTTATGAAGGTAGGCTTTTATGGAGTAAGTGGGTTAAATCCTAGGTGCCTTTATCATTTTGGTATATCAAATTAATGGTGTGGTCTCGACATATATGATCAAAGCAAGTTCTAGAATAAAAAATTAGTATTGACTCACTCAAAGCAACAATAAAAGTGAGCACGAAAGAATGTATGCTCAAAAGGCTCAAAAATCTCACCAGAATTATGGCTTTTGATGTCAATCCTGTGAATTTCAAATCTCAAGATAACACTTAAAATTAGGGAAAATAATCTATGAAAAAATTATATTCTCAAAAATTTCAACTTATCATGCTTGATTCCCTAGTGTTTTAAAGTTTGAATAATCAAAGTACAAGCGCCTATGTCTTAATTCTCAACACATCAATAAAACACATAAATCAATCATAATTAATTCCTAACAAGAGATTGAAGATAATGCAAAGAGTGAAAGTGAGAATTCGAAATTTTGAGAATAATGCAAAAAGTTAGTTTAAAAATTTTCAAGGATTTCAAGGAGAATGTAATGACTAAAAGTAAGTTCCCCCCCCCCACACTTAAGATGTATATTGCCCTCAATGTATAAAGATAACATTAGTAGCAATAGAAGCATAAGATCATAAGATAGGGAAAGGCATGAAACTCTCTGAATTTTGGTTGAATTTGTGAGACAGATGTTGGAATTGGAAGAGTCGAAAGTTGTGGCAGGGTTGTCTCGTTAGATTTTGGATATGAGCTATATAGCTCCTTTGAAACTACGAAGGCATTTATCAATGTTTAGGTATTTTAATGAAGCGTAATTTTCTCGCTAGGGAATAACCAATGTAAAAATAAACTTAAAAACTAAACTAAAATATTCACTAAACATATATATCAAAATAAAGATAAAGAAAAATCTAAATATTCTAAGGAAACATGAAGTTCAAGAGAAGGTGAAAATAAAGATCAAGAATAAAAATAAAAATAAAGATAAAAATAAAGATAAGAGGAATAGAAATCTCTAATCCTCATATGGTCCGGGAGGTGGAAGTGGTGAGGTGATGTGAAGGTGCTGACATATCTGCTATAGAGTAGCGTCAATATGGTCGAAACATTGGAAGCACTGCTACTTGAATCGTGAGAGGCGCTCAGATATGTCAGCGTATGAAGCTGCCGAATGAACTGGGCAGCGAGGGGGTGGTGGCTCAACTGGGCCCTCCTCTGGTGGTGGTAGGACATCCTTAGTAATGTCCTCTGGATCCTCAACCTCTCGGATTAGGTGGTACTGTGGTGGGTCGATCTTCAGTCTACGCTGGATCATCCTCGTGTGGAGCATAGTCTAGATACCCTGAGGGGATATCTGGCCGATCAATATGTATGAGGATGTCTGGGCCGCAGTGTTGAGTAGCCCGAAGTGGCGGGCCACTCGTGTGATGTATGGGCCCATAGATATGACGCCCTTACGATGCCTCTCTGTCTGATGTTGGATGGCAAGTGCGATGAAATAGGCGAGGTCGATGGTATGCGTGTTCGCCATGCTCCATAAGAAGTAGGCATCGTGTGTGCTGATGACACCTGTGCTCTCGCGTCTGCCTGTCAAGGTGTGTGTGAGGAGTGCGTGAAGGTACCTCAAAGATGGGGGAGGGAGGTCGACTTGGAGCGACTAGGGTTGTATGAGGGCGATGCAGGGACTAGGGCTCGCCAACAGTTGACTGGGGAGACGTGGATGCGGCGAAAGAGTGTAGGAAAGTCCTCGTCTGCTATGAACTCATCTGTGTAGAGCCCTAGTGCGATACCAAATTCTAGAACGCTCAACTCTCGCACCAATCCACCGAGGCAAAATTGAATGGTGCCTGGGTCATCGTGGTTCGCCATCACTACTTGTAAATGAAAAGTAGTGTAGAACTCTAGTGTCAACTCAAGGTAGGTGGGCTCGATGATGTTAAAGAATTGCTCCCATGGGTCGGTGGACAGTAGGGCCCAAACAGCATCAGCAAGCTGGACTTGCTCCAAAACGGCCCAATCAATGCAACGGCCAGCTCCTAGAGGGCGGGCTCGTAGGATCTAGAATAACTCCTCTTGGGAGTGCTGGGGAAATTGAATGAATGGATGGCGGGTTTCAGCTGTGGGTCTGGAGGATGAGCCACCAGGCCTCTTCCGCTTCTTTGAAACAGGGACGGCAGCTTTCTTTTCGCATGATGAAGACATAATTCCTAAAAACAAAACGAAAAAAATGACATGCATTAGTCCTAAAAATTGAAATTAAATCAAAAAGACAATTAAAAATATGTTTTTATGCTTGAATGACACTTTAAACAAAATATTTGAAATGAAATGTGGATTTTACTAACCTAAATAATGTGGTCTATTCATCCTAAGCATGGTATTTAAATTCTGGAGACATGTGTATGAATTTATACTAAATGAATATTATTCTAGGTAATAAAAAGTGGCAAGCAAATAGGATTCTAAGTGGCATGGCATCATGGAATTCTCTAAAATATTCTAGATTGTTCATGCTAAATCAATGACTTTCATGCCCAAAGAATAATGCAAAAACTAAATAAAATATTTTTCTAAGATAAAAGCAAAAAAATTAAAGAGAAAATTAAGAAAATAGAACCGAATGGATGATTATGGGGGTGGAGCACGGTCGTGGGAGCATTACACGGTCGTGAAGATGCCTTGGGAGGCTGTCGGTGGTGCTTATGAGGGCTAGTTTGGTGAAACGTTTTAGGGTTTAATTTAGGGAAGAAGGTGAATCGTGGCTTGTTTATATAGGTTCTTGGGTCACACGGGCATGTCACACGCCCGTGTGGTTTGGGTTTTGCCCGTGTGGTTCGAAAATTGGGGATTTTGGCGCGCCTGGTTCGATGCACACGCCTGTGTACCTAGGGCGTGTTGAGGCACACGACCGTGTTGCACGGCCATGTCCTTCGATGTTCGCTTCTCCCACGGCCGTGTAGTATGTCACATGCCCGTGTCTGAATTGACAGTGTCGACCACGGTCTTAGGGCACGGGCGTGTTGCACGCCCGTGTTTTAATCAATATGGCCATATCGCACGGCCGTGTCGGCTGGTCTTAGCCCGTGTCTGAATTGACAGTGTTGGCCACGGCCAGATTGCATGGCCATGGCACTTTGTCGTAGCCCGTGTCTCTAGAAAATTTTTACCCTGTTTATACACGGTCAAATTGCATAGCCGTGTCTATGCTCATAATGTCCACACGGCATTAGACACGCCCGTGGGCATGGCCGTGTGGTCCGAAAATCCTGCATTCGAAAAGGTTAGTCGATGTATTAGAAGTCTGAAATAAAAAGAGTTACTAAGTTAGTGCTCGGGTTGCCTCCCAAGAAGCGCTTATTTAGAGTCTAAGCTCGACTCTACCTATATATATCATGACGAGAGTTCGTAGAGCCGAAGCTCCTCTCTATTATCTTTGAAATTCTTACCTCTATAATGTTTAAGCCGATGGTCGTTTACCTTGAAAGTGCCGTGGTTTGGATGAGTTACCTCGACTATGCCGTAAGGAAAAATAGTTTGAACAGTGAATGGACCGGACCACCTCGATTTAAGTTTTCCAGGAAATAGTTTAAGCCTTGAGTTGTAAAGTAAGACAAGATCACCAGTTTTGAACCGCTTAAGTTATCTCAATCAATTGTCATGGCGACTTTTTCTGGCTTCCTTATACAATCGTGAGTTTTCGTAGGCATTGCAACACCATTCATCCAGCTCATTTAGTTGTATTAGAAGTTTCTCACCTATAAGCTTAAAATCAAGATTTAAAAATTTAATAGCCCAAAATGCTTTTTGTTCAAGTTCAAATGGCAGATGACAGCTTTTTCCGTAAACAATTTTATAAGGAGATGTTCCTATGGGAGTTTTAAATGCAGTTCTATAAGCCCATAAAGCATCACTACTTTCCTTGACCAATCTCTCCTATTTGCTTCTACTATTTTCTCTAAAATACATTTTAGTTCTCTATTTGTCACTTCAACTTGACCATTAGTTTTTGGGTGATAGGAGGTAGCTATTCTATGGTGCACTCCATATCTTTTTAAAACTTTATCGAATTGGGCATTGCAAAAATGAGTACCCCTATCACTAATAATTATCCTAGGTGTTCCGAATCAAGAGAAAAGTTTTTTTAGGAAGTGTACTACCATTCTAGCATCATTAGTAGGTAAAGCTTGGGCTTCCACCCATTTTGACATGTAATCTACTGCTACTAGTATGTACTTATTCCCAAATGAAGTAGGAAATGGACCCATAAAATCGATACCCCATACATCAAATATTTCACATGAGAGTATATAGTTTTGAGGCATTTCATTGTTCTAAGAGATGTTACCTGTTCTCTAGCATTTATCACAAGAGGTCACATACCTGTTAGCATCTTTGAAAAGGGTAGGCCAGTAAAAACCTTATTCAAGTACCTTGTGAGCAGTTCTAGCTCCACTATAGTGTCCTCCTGTTGGTCCCGAATGGCAGTGCTCTAAAATTTTATATGCTTCTATCTCTGTAATGCATCTTCGAATGACTTGATCTGCACAAATATGAAAAACGAAAGGATCTTCCCAAAAGTAATTTTTCACATCAGCGAAGAATCGCTTCTTTTGCTGATGGGTCAACCATTTTGGGATTATGTTAGCTGCTAAATAATTTGCAAAATCAGCAAACCAATGAACTGCAACATCTGCTACGGCTAGTAGTTGTTCTTCAGGAAACAAGTCATTTATTTGATCGAGGTCCTTGGGGTGTGGATTCTCCAATCTTGAAAGGTGATCTACTGCCAAATTTTCAGCTCCTTTCTAGTCTTTTATTTCTAAGTCAAATTCCTGTAACAATAGAATCCATCTTATTAATCGAGGTTTTGCATCAGTTTTAGTTAAAAGATAACGAAGAGCTGAATGATCAGTATAAACGATGACTTTAGATAATATTAAATATGATCTAAATTTGTCAAACGCAAAAACAACAACTAGCAATTCTTTTTCTGTGGTAGTACAATTTGCTTGTGTGTCTTTCAAAGTTTTGCTAGCATAATAAATCGGTTGGAAGTGCTTGTCTCTTCATTGCCCCAAAACTGTACCTACTGCAAAATCACTCGCATCACACATTAGTTCAAAAGGTAGATTCCAATCAGGTGAAATATAATCGGAGCATTAACTAACTTTTCTTTGAGAGTGTTAAAAGACTCTAAACATTCCTGGTCAAAGTTGAAAAGCACATCTTTTTCTAGTAATTTTGTTAAAGGCTTAGCTATTTTAGAAAAATCTTTAATAAATCTGTGATAAAAACCAGCATGTCCTAAAAAGCTTCTTATAGCCTTAACCGAATTAGGGGGAGGTAATTTTTCAATAGTTTCAATTTTTACTTTATCTACCCCTATCCCTTTACTAGAAATTTTATGTCCTAGGACAATACCTTCTTGAACCATAAAGTGACATTTTTCCCAATTTAGCACTAAATTTCTCTCTTCACATCTTAATAGAACACGTTTTAAATTATTAAGACAAAGTTGGAAAGAATTACTGAAACCCGAAAAATCATCCATAAATACCTCCATGATGCCTTCTACGAGTTCGTCAAAGATAGCTAATATGCATCGCTGCAAAGTAACAAGAGAATTACATAATCCAAAAGGCATTCTACGATAAGCAAACGTACCATATGGGCATGTGAATGTCGTCTTCTTCAGATCTTCTGGAGCTATCGGGATTTGGAAGTATCCAGAGAGGCCATCTAGGAAACAGTAATACATATGTCTTGATAATCTTTCCAACATTTGATCAATAAAGGGTAAGGGGAAATGATCTTTTCGAGTTGCATCATTCAGCTTTCTATAATCAGTGCAAACTCTCCATCCAATGACTGTTCTTGTAGGTATTGACTCCTTTTTGTCATTAGACATTACAGTCATGCCTCCCTTTTTAGGAACAACCTGCACAGGACTTACCCAAGAACTGTCAGAAATAGGATAAATAATGCCTGCATCTAGAAGTTTAATTACCTCGACTTTTACGACTTCCTTCATGTTGGGATTCAATCGTCTCTGAGCTTGCACCAACGGCTTGTATTCATCTTCCATTAAAATTTTGTGGGTGCAAAAAGAAGGGCTAATTCCTTTAATATCAGAAATCTTCCAAGCTATAGCCTTTTTGTGTTCCCTTAATACTTGAAGTAATTCCTCTTTCTTTTCAGCGCTCAAATCTGATGCGATAATTACTGGTAATGTAGAATCATCTCCTAAAAATGCATATTCTAAGTGGTCAGGCAATTGTTTTAGCTCTAATTTTGGAGGTTCATCAATCGAGGGTTTTTGTCTTAGTTCGTCATTTAACTTAAGGCCTTCATAACTTATGTGCCTTGTGACAATCTCATGAGAGTTCAACTCCTTCATTACTTCTTTTCCTTCAGTGGTGGCTTCATCTTCCTCCCCACCTTGAACGAGATACAGTTCCAACTTGTCTTCAAGAGTGATTTCCTAAAAATTATCTTGAACAAAATAATCAATAACATCAATAAAATAACAAGAATCATCTTGTTTTCTAGAAAATCTCATAGCATTATAGATTTTAAAGACAACTTTTTCTTCACCAACTCTAAGTACTAATTTACCATCCCCTACGTCGATAATAGCTCTATCAGTAGCTAAAAATGGGTGCCCCAAAATTAAAGGTACCTCAATATCCTCATCCATGTCAAGCACAACAAAATCAACAGGGAATCTAAATTTATCTACTTTTACTAGCACATCTTTAATGATTCCCCTAGGATATTTAACAGATCTATCAGCTAATTGTATACTCATCCTAGTGGGTTTTGGTTCCCCTAGACTTAGTTGCTTGAACATTTTGTAGGGCATTAGGTTAATACTAGCACCTAGATCATCTAAGGCTTTTTCAATAATTAAACTACCAATTAAGCAAGGAATAGTAAAACTCCCTGGGTCTTTCAGCTTGGCTGGCAGTTTATTTTGGAGAATAGCTGAGCATTGCTCGTTGAGTTCCACTGTAGCTAATTCTTCCAACTTCCTTTTATTTGTGAGAAGTTCCTTTAAAAACTTTGCATACTTCGGCATCTGTGAAATTGCTTCAACAAAAGGCAAGTTAATATGTAGCTATTTAAAAAGTTCAAGAAATTTACCGAATTAAGCATCTGTGTGGTCTTTCTTCAACTTTGTCGGATATGGTACGGGTGGGTTGTATTCTTTAGGTACTGGTAGAGTACTTTCCTTGGGTTCTGCCTCCTCTACAGGCTTCTTTTCAGGCTCAGCCAGTATTTTCCCATCCCTTAGAGTAATTGCCTTGACATGTTCTCTAGGATTTGGCTCAGTGTTACTTGGTAGTGCACCTTGTAATCTTTCTGAAATTAACTTAGCAAGCTGACCAATTTGATTCTCGAGCCCCTGAATGGATGCTTGCTGATTCTTTAGTGCCGTTTTGGTGTTTTGAAAATGGGTTTCTGATGCGGCCATAAATTTGGTGAACATCTCTTCAAGGTTTGGCTTTTTCTCTTGTTGTGGTGGTTGTCGTTGAAATCCCGGAGGAGGTGGTTGTCTTTGATTCCCTTGTCCTCCCTATGAAAAATTGGGGTGGTTCTGCCAACCTGCATTGTAAGTATTACTATAAAGGTTATTTTGAGGTCTAGAATTGTTACCCATATAGTTGGCTTGCTCAGTTTCCATGCCATGTCCATAAGAAGAGTAATATGAATTGAACATATTTCCTTAGGTTGCGTCACACTGCATCACTGGGTGTGCCTACATAGAACCAACAAAATTATCAAACTTTTTAATTAAAAGTTCTACCTGATTAGAAAACATGGTGACTGCATCAATATTAAAAACTCCTATAGCTTTTGTCAGCTTTGTCCTCATGACTTGCCACTGATAGTTATTCAGTGACATCTCTTCTATAAACTCATAGGCTACTTCGGGTGTTCTGTTGTTGATTGTTCCTCCTGCAGCTGCATCGATCATTTGCCTTATTGATGGATTCAAACCGCTGTGAAAGGTTTGAACTTGTAACCACAAAGGCAACCCATGGTGAGGGCACCTTCTCAAAAGATCTTTGTATCTCTCCCAGGCATCGTAAAGTGTCTCTAAATCCATCTGCACAAAAGAAGAGATATCGTTTCGCAATTTAGCTGTTTTAGCTGGAGGAGAATATTTAAGTAAAAACTTTTCGGTCATCTGTTCCCATATAGTGATTGAGCCTCGTGGTAGAGAATTCAACCATTGCTTATCTTTATTCCTTAAGGAAAAAGGAAATAATCGGAGGCAAATGGCATCATCAGAAATGCCATTGATTTTAAAAGTATCACAGAATTCCAAAAAATTTGCTAAATGTGAATTGGGATCCTCATCCTGTAAACCATCAAACTACACAAATTGTTGAATCATCTGAATAATGTTAGGCTTTAGTTCAAAATTATTTGCAGCAATACTAGGTCTAATAATACTAGATTGAGTACCAGCCAAACTTGGTTTAGCATAATCATACATAGTACGAGGAGCATCGTTTTGGTTCCCCAGTTCTGCAGGTATCACGGGAGGAGGTAGATTGTCTTGATTTGCTTCCATCTCTTCCGTAGGTTCTGGCTCTTATTCTTGTCCTTGTTCCAGATAATGAAGGCTTCATCTAATTTCTCTATGATTTCTATGAACTGTAGCTTCTAAATCCTCGTCAAAAAGTAGTAGTCCTCTTGCGTTTCTTCTAGTCATAAACTAGAGATACCTAGAAACGGAAAAGCAAATAAAAATAAATAAATAAACAAATAAAAAGAAAAATTAAAAATTTATATAAATATAAATAGTAATGGCTAAAGTAATAAAAATCGAGCGTTCTTAATATTTTAGTTCCCTAGCAACGGCGCCAAAAACTTGATATACATGATATGAAGTAATAAAATTTATAATAATGATCAAACCAAAAACTAACTATTATCATGATTTTAAGGCAAGCGCACCTATCGAACAGTAGTATCGCTTAGTGGCAAGACCAAGATATCGTACCCAAGGGAACCAAAAGTACTAGTACTAAATTTTTTTCTATTATTTAACCAAGAAATAAAAGGGGTTTTTATGAAACTAAACTAATTCTAAAACTAAACTATAAATGCACAAAAATTGAATTTGGGAAAAACTCTTAGGGAAAACTGATTTATTTAGACAATACTCAAGGGGGAATCCACCTAGACTTCACTTGTTATCGATTCTTGAGCTAGACGATTTATTCACTTGACTTGATCCGTGGAAATCCCTAATTTATGTTAATACCTCCGTCGAGGATAAGAACAACTAATCCTAGGTTGATTAACTGAAATCTCTTTCTAGTTAAAACCCCTAGTCTCGTATTAACTCAATCTATAGATTCCCTTTTAGGTTTGACCCTAATCTGGCAGATTTATGTCGCCCTATGTCTAGGGTTGTATGCAACTCTGCTTAATTATGCTAGATCTACTCTTAAACAGGGACTTTTGCTCCTCTGAATAAGCACATCTATACTTGAATTAATACTAGGAATATTAAAATAAGAATTAAGAACACATAATTAAGAATAAATCATGTATTTATCATATAACTCAAAATAAAATAATAACAAGATCTGTCTTAGGTTTCATCCCCCTCAAGTATTTGGGGGATTTAGTTCATAATTAATAAAGAAAACATCTCAAAAGAATAATTATAAGAAAACATAAAGAACCCAAAAACCCCTGAAGGATTGAAGGGAGATCCTCTATTTTGATGTAGAATTCGGCTTCTGGGATGAATCAATCAGCTTCCCTTGGAGTAATCCCTTGCTTCCACGCTCTGTGTTGACAGAAATAAAACACCCTTTTGAGGAGAGAAAAAAGTATTTCTTTTGAGGGGAGAAAAGTCTCCCTTTGTAGTTGCCCCCTAAGGTCATTATATAGAGCTTTGGAGTGCCTTTCTTAGCCCCTAAGTACCCTTTTTCCGAGTGAAATTGCACTTCCTCACTACAGGGACACGCCCGTGTGCCACGCCCGTGTGGATCGAGGCCCAGGCTGTGGTCGGGTCTATTCATGGTGGCACTGCCGTGTGGTCCGGCCGTGCTTGTCGGGGTTGGGCCGTGTTGGGCTCAAGGTGACACGGCCGTGTGGTGAATCTCTGGGCCGTGTTGTTTATTGAATTGGGCCTAATTTGCTCATTTTTGGCCCGTCCTTGCTCTTTTCTCTTCCTTAAGCTCACCTGGGCATAAAACATGAAATAGAAGGATTAAGAGCACCAATTTCCACAAATTCAATGATAATTCATCCATAAATTAGGCTAAGCATGAGGTACAAATATGTATAATTTATCGTTTATCAGCCATGACATGCCCATGTCTTCCACCCGTGTAACTCCCTCATTTGTACCCTATGAACTAATTGGGTTCACACGGCTAAGTCATACGCCCATATGCTCAGCCCATGTCCTCCACATGGTTGGGACACACGGTCGTGTCCCAGCCCATGTGTTTCCTATTGGGCATTTAATTCTACCAATTCAAGGTGCAGGGGACACACGACCTAACCATACGCCTGTGGGGTTGACCGTGTGTCACACACGGCCTAGACACACGCTTGTGAGTCTACCAGTGTGGACAAAATAAGGCTATATACCAAGCCTTTTGCAACCCTGAAACAAGGTCAAACACATTCCAAAACATAACAAGTCTCAAATGCTCAACCAACGGCCATAACTTTGCATCCACACATATTCACATAAAACCAATCCAACCAAGCATGCATACTACTACTCCTAGTACACATATTCATCCATAATACTTTACACATTATAAAAACCTCATTTGCATACATCAATGATGAGTACCAACCATTATCCATGGCCTTATACAAAATAGTGTATCTCCAAAACAAACCAACACACTTGGCCCAAAATAAAATGACACTTAACAATGACTAGACCCTAGACATGCCATTTCTCAAAATACTAGAACTAACTATACCAAATGTTTTGTTGATAGTGTGAGCGAAGTGTCCAACGTCAGTTGATCCATGGGCTAGCTAGGCGGCACTATAAGAAAATGGAAAGGAGAGGGGGTAAGCATAAAGCTTAGTAAGTTATAAGTAAATAAATAACAACAATATACCATGCTTTCAATCCAGCTCAATATGTACATGCTATAAAAGAATAGCTACAAGCATAACTTTCTCATCTTCATGCCTTACTAATCAAACAACATAAGTTCGAGCTCATATTTTATATATTATATAAAGGTACCTGCACCACTCACAAGATCATCATAATGTCTCTCAATTTTAATACAACTTTAAATTTCCCGTTGAACTATTTAGAATACGGAAGGATATTCAATAAGCCTCAAACATAGGGTATCAAACTGATGCCATGTCCCAGACATGGTTTTACAATGGCTCACATGTCAGGTCCATGCCATGTGCCAGACATGGTCTTACACTAGCTCTCCCTTCTCCGTGCTGATGCCATGTCCTAACATGGTCTTACACTAACACATCTCCAAGCCAATGCCATGTCCCAAACATGGTCTTGCACTAGCTTGCAAGTCGAGGCCGATGCCATGTCCCAGACATGGTCTTACACTAGCTTGCAAGTCGAGGCCGATGCCATGTCCCAGACATGGTCTTACACTACACTCATATCAACGCCGATGCCATGTCCTAGACATGGTCTTACACTGGCTAGCACATATTCGTGTTGATGCCATGTCACAGATATGGTCTTACACTAACACGTAACGAGGCTGATGCCATGTCCCAGACATGGTCTTATACTAGCACTCGTATCGACCCTAGTATTACGGCATGAATATCCAACCTATTCTTAAGTTTCAACCGGGTTCTATTGCATATATTCTCATCATTTCATTTCTAAACTCATTATTTAACAATTCATGCTCAATAAATGTTCTCATGCATAACTGATAATCACAATTGATCATTTTATGCCAAATCAATGATTTCATGCATAATTATAGTAAAGTTGTATTATTTACCTACCACTTACCTCGATATACAAAATGCAAACGACTTCTCGATTTACTCTATTTGCTTGGACTTCACCCGATCTAGGTTTGGGTTACGTACTTCTTGATCTAAAATGAAGAAAATTCACTAATTTAATCACTATATTCTTTAAGACGATTCAAAATTCATAATTTGGAAAAATGACCATTTTGCCCCTAGACTTTAGCAAAATGACCATTTTACCCCTACGTCCAGAAATTAATTTTTATCAAATTTTCTTATTCATCAAGCCTATCCGAACTCTTTTCACTCTTATGAAAGCCCATAATTTCCATTATTTCATGCAATTACCATACTATTTATCGACTTTACAACTAAGCCCAATTTAAGTGTTTTTCATGAACACCCTTTTCACCAAAAGTTGTTTATTTAACAACCTACATTCATTTTCCTTCATAAAATTCTAGCAAACCACACAAGTGTTCTCATGGAAAAATTTTAAACTTTTAACCATTTTGCAAAATAGTCCCCTCAATAGGTTGCCTATGCTACAAGGGTCCCAAAAGGACCAAAATTTATCAAGAAAATTATCAAAATCACTTACTTGAGAGTACTAGAAGTTGCTGAAAATTTTGAGGCTTCAAAAACCCTCTAATGGCTGATATTTTCAGTGAAGAATGGAAAGAAATGAAAAAGATGAAGACTAGGCTAATAGGCTATTATTTTATCCCTAATTTGATTAACTAATTTTGACCAAATATTGACAAGAATTGATTTTTTTTCTCAATTCTTTGTCTCTTGGCTAGCCATGCCTACAAAATGGGTGTATTTGTTCATTAAAGACCCCCAATTTAGGTTCTCTAGCTATTTAACACCATTTGCCATTAATTTATAACTTTTTCCCTTTATGCGATTTAGTCCTTTTCGCAATTAAGCTCACCATCGCGTAAATTAATTCACCAAAATTATCAAGCACTCTTATAAAAATACCATAACACATGAAATAATGCTAAAATAATTTCTCCAACCTCATATAAGTGATTTCAAAATCACTATTCTGACTAAGCCCAAATTCGGGCTGTTACACTGACTAGAAATAATGCGGACTTAATATGTCGCCGGTACTCCATGGAACTCCTCTGTCTACCACAAAATCCCAACCCAATGCACATGCAATATGTCATACAAATTTATACTCAATCACATTTCAATACTTTTCACTTTTATTCGACATGCTCAACATATCTTCAATAATCACATACTTCTAAAGAAAGGAAATAATGTTCCAATTTTCAAATTACCATTAATATGGTATCTATCAATATCGTTCAATTCACATACTTTATGAATTTCATTGTGCACCAATAGCAACCTCACGTATATATATCATTGTAAATATTTCATGCATTTAAATCATGCATAAAGCTAATATATCAACATTTCATACCATTCCATCAAACATTATCATACCACATAATATAACTATGCATAACAATCTCAATTACACATTCATACGGTCAAACTAGCAATTTTGCCAACACATCAATCTTTTAAGGCTCGAAACATACCTGGTTCGGCCACTCGCAAAACTAATATTTTGGCTACCATGCCAAGCCAATCAGTAAGATAATTATCAAATATAACCTAACATTTATCATTATCAAACAAATTTTACAAGTTTAGGAACCATAACTTATTTTTGGCTTCCTCGTAGCATATTAGCGAATCTTCCAATTTTCCTTATTAATTCCTTAAACGAACCTAAACCAAAATTTAGTATGAATTCAATCAATTTATCATTAAACCATCCCCAAACACCCACTTATGAGTTCAAACAAATCATTGAAATTAAAACTATTTTATGAATCCAAACTAGTTAGATTCTTTACACTATATCGATGCAAACCTTACGTACAATCGCTAACTGCACTTAATTCAATAATATATTTGAAAATAAGTAGATAATTAATGATTAAATTCCTTAATTTAACCAAATTATAACATTTACCCAACAACTATGTCAAAATAACAAACTAGTTACCCTTAATTGCACTTACACTTTACAATTTGTAGGATCCGAATGACTAATCGATCAAGAACATTTTTCCCTAATTGAAATAGGTTTAAAACCTGATTAGGTGGGATCAAGAACTCAAATTAATGTTGGAAAAATAGAGGCAAGAACCAATAAACAAAACAGCCCCTTTTCTTGCCCATAGGTGCACGCACCACCACTCACGGTGGCCAAAATTAGGGCTAAATTTTAAAACGGTTTGAGATCTCATTAAATTCTAGAAAAATACCTTTTAAATTATTTAAAATCCCAAAAATTATAGATCTAGAAATTTGGGTTTCGAATGGACAAGATTAATTAAGAAATTGAAGAGAGAAGAGACCTTACCCAAGCTAGTCGAGAGAAACAGCAATAGTAATTTCTTGGTAATGTTCGAGATCGATCTTGGAGTTCAAGATTTTAGATTTGGGGCTGATTTTAATGAGAAAAATGACATCAATATGGTGGATAATATGTTAACAAATCTTGTGGCAAAAAGAAAAAGAAAGAGATGATAAAACCAGGTGTAGGCAACGACAACAATGGGAGAAAGAAATAAAATTGAAGAGAAAAGAGGAGAGGAAGAGGGTGAATGGCTTGGTAGGTAAAATCTAAATTAAATGCTGAAAAATACAATAAAATTTTATATTTATACTTAGGGTTCAAGGGTATGGATGGCACATACATTAAAAAAACAAGAGATTTTGCAAAATTTAATTATTTCGCAAGAGAAGGGATTTGAACTTGGGACCTCATTTAAGTTCAATACTTTCTCATATTTATTTTAACCATTATTCTTTTTCCTCATTCTTAAAATAATTTTGCAATATTTATTTTAAAAACAAGGCGTGTCACATACTAGGGTTTAAGACAATATTTGCAAAATAATAAAAATGGTGAGAGTGAAGGGAATTGAACTTGGGTTTCAAAGAATGTTTCACTAACACTTAACCAAAAAACCAATACCTCATTTATTTCCTGAAAATGCATAGATAATCTTAAAAATAAAGGCATGATCACTCTCTCTCGATTCCCAAACCTGATTCTACTAACCCCCAATTTTTGGGATGTTACACTGCCCAAGTGATTCCAAACAAACTAGAGGACATGTTTGGAAGCCAAGTTTTCTTGGCTCGATAGTTGGCTATAGCTAGTTTGATGAATGCCCAGTGAAAACCCCACACTTTGTTCAAAAACCATATGATTACTCTTATGGGATACTTTTCCAAGGCTGCAGATAATAAGGCCAATCTAGACCAAAACATGCAAATAAAAATGGTGTTCAAAAGCTTTTCCAAGGATTTCGTAGTCTATAGGGTCACATCTAACATTGGAAATAAGAATCTAACGCTTACAAAACTCATGAAGGAATTACAATCCTATGATTTGATGTTGAATGGCAGTTAATCAGTACGAAAAGTGACCACACACTAGCCTCCAGTGCACGAACATTGTGACAGCCTTAAAAACGACCCTAGTCGGGATGTGGTTTCGGGACCACAAAACCGAGGCATAAAATAGATTTAATGTTCATTTAGATGCCTATAATATGTGTTAATTCATATGTGACATATTTGGTGTGCCAATTTAGAGTTATAAATTTGAATTTCTCTTAAAAGGGCTCAGTTGTGAACTTTGAAAGTAGACTAGCTAGATGTGTGATGACTAATAAATGCATGCATGCAAAATAAGGGACTTGCATGTCAAATTACCCACTTTTGTGATAGTGGATGGTAATGATGACTTAGTTTGTCATTTTGTGTTTTGTTTTATGGCTAATTAATAACAACAATGATGAAAATAAATTTGTTTTTATTAAATAAAATAAGTTGTCATAAAATAGAAATAATATAGTTAATAAA
Organism: Gossypium stocksii; assembly: GCA_020496765.1. Classification (NCBI taxonomy): domain Eukaryota; kingdom Viridiplantae; phylum Streptophyta; class Magnoliopsida; order Malvales; family Malvaceae; genus Gossypium; species Gossypium stocksii. Next base: position 44,774,675 of record CM035630.1, on the reverse strand, counting down.
ATAAGAAAAAAGAAGGTAAAAACAACATTTTTGTTCATCTTTTTCCTTCATTGCCGAAATTGACTAAGGGAGAAGAGAAATAGGGTTCAAGCAATTTGGTTGGGGGAAATCTTGATTAAGGTACAATTTCTAGATGATTTTCTTTGCACTTCATGAAATCTAGTTGGTTTTGAAGCTCTTTTCTTGTCCCTGTTTGAATTTCTTGAGCCCTAAGTGCTATAAGCATTTGGCCATGGATGCATGCTCTCTTTGGTGATGTTTTGAAGGTCTTGTTAAGAGATTTGAGCTTGAAAACATGAAACTTTTGTGTGATAATCTAGATGGAACATTCGGCCATGACCAAGTGTAGGGTAAATTATGTTTTCCTTAATGCTTGTGTTAAATAATGGAAGGTGGGTGTTGTTTGAACTTGTTTAAGGGTCCTCTTCTTTGTTAATGTGAAAATTTCTTGAGCCTTATAGGATGAAGGCATTCGGCCTTGTCAAAATTTGTTGGGGAGTCTTGTTTTGCAATTATGAACTTACTAAAGCTTGTTAATAGACTCCATGATGTCAAAAATTCATAAGAATTGGATTTGTAAGCACAAAATAGTAAGATTGGAACTTTGGTGAGGATAATTGCCTAAAGGACCTTTGGTTCTTTGAATGATTGAGTTGTTTTACTCTTAATTTTGTTTTGATGTTTCAATTGCTATAATGTATGTATGTGCAATGGCCGAATGAGCCTTTGATGTTGCTTTTGGATGTTTTGGGTGTCAAATTGGTAATTGGTTTCGTTTGTGCTATATGGAGAAAGCTGATTATGGATGGAAGGAACATGAATTGTATATATATATATGTGTTAAGGTCAATGATTACCCTTAGTGGTGCCTTAGGAAATGCTATGTTTTAAGTATGTGCTTAAGAACATTAAAGAGTGGGTTTTGTATAAGAAATTGCTTAGTACAGTAGCAGTAACGTGTTTTGGAAAAATCACCATAAATTGTACGAGTTGAATTAGAGGCTGAATAAATTGTGTAATTGAAGCTTAATGAGTCTAGTTTCTTATAAAAGAAACTTTGCAAGAAAAGGAATTTCTGATAAATAGATTTTTAGAGTAGAGTGAGACAGTGTCAGATTGACTTCGAAGTCCCCTGCCCTGTTTTTGGAAAATCACTATAAATTGTATAAAAATTGTTATGAGACAAAATTTATATGCTTAGACTCCTTAATGAGTCTAGTTTCGAATGGAATAGGTGAGGCCATATTTGTAATTCTGTACAAGGAGAAATTCGGTTCGTAGTATAGAGTGGTCAGTTTACTCAAACAGTGAAATAGGGAAACTTTGAGAAAATTCTGGTATTGATTGGTCAAACCAAAAATTATGAAAATTTTATGGATGGAAGATAAATGAGTCTATTTTCATACAAAATTAACGGCACCTCATTTGGAGTTTCGTAGCTCCATTTATGAGTAAATTATTGAATGCTGCTCAGAAAATCAGCTTGCTGTGATTTATGATATGTATGTGAAATGCTCCTATGTGCATGAGTGGTTGCAATGAGAAGAATATGCATGTATGAATTGTCTATGAGTGAAAATGATTCATTGAGGTGCTTGAATAAGGATTAATAGAATTAAATGTTTTATTTAGCTCAAGAGCATAGAGGGACGAGTTCGGATAAAGGGAAGGCTAAAGTGGTCGAATAGCCAACTCGTAATTTCTCGTGAAAGTTCAAGGTAAGTTTTGAGTAATCGAATTTGGTATTTAAGTTAAAATGCCATGACATACATGCTGATAGTTGAAGATGTACCATTGAAAAAGAAACCTTATTCATGTTGCTATATAGCCGAATGGCTCATAGAGAAAAAGGACCAAAAAATTGAAATTTGAAATGCGTTGCTTATGTATGTTTGATCATTGGGCCGAAAGTCTAGAAAAGAAGAGCATATGTGTATAAGTCTGGAATTATATGTACATTGGTGATATAAAGTCGAGAAGCATGTTATATGTTTGTATACACATGAATGGATTGAATTCCAAGTGAAATCTTGCTATGTGAAATTTGGTTACATGTGAATATATATGTATGTGTATGAGAATTTGTGATGTGAATCCGGGATTAAAGTCCCGATGACTATATGTGGAGACTATGTCCGGGTTAAGACCCGAAGGCTATATGCAGAGATGATGTCTGGGTTAAGACCCGAGGGCTATATGCGGAGATTATATCCGGGGTAGAGACCCGATGACTATGTATAGAGTTTACCCGAGCTAAAGATCTCGATGACGATGCGAGTAAAGCCTAAGACTAATGGTCTTCAAGGTAACGATTGCTAATGAATTTCGCTAGAAGTGTTAAGTTATACAGGTATGTACCCTTAGCTTATATGCAAGCTGGATTTTTGGACCGAATACTAAGGTCATCATGTGATTTCATATGTGTGCATGAAATGAGATTATTAGTATGGTCAAAGTACATTTGGCCTATATGAAATGTTATGTGAATTTTGTGACATGTATATGTTTACGTGAATTTACTATAAGTGAAAACTATCCACTTTGGTATAAGATGTGAATGTATATGTTTGGGAAAAAAAGGGTGACTTACCTAAAAGAAGAGGGAAACAAAAATATGAACAACTATGCTATAATTTGATGCTTTATCTGTTGTCATTGCTTAAAACTTACTAAGCATTGTAATGCTTACTCCGTTTCCCTTGTTTCCTTTGTTTTATAGATCTCATTTTGGAAGCTATGGACTCGGGGATTGAAGCCTTAATCACCTACACTATCGCTGTTATTTTGGTACATTTGATGGTTATTTTGGGTCAATGGCATGTATAGGCTATTTTCCTTCGATTAAACCAAACTTCATTTTGAATTGTAATTATTCTAGCCATGCGAAAATGGCTTGCTTAGTCTTCGAGTTAAATATTTATGTGAATGATACTCGTATGGTTTAATGTTGTGGCATGTTGTTCAGTTATTAACCAATATGCGATGAATTTCTAACATGATGGTCGGTCATTGAATGTTCAGTTTAGCCCAATTATTAGTAGCCTCAAGGTATAGTTTTGCTAGCATGCTTGTAGAACTCAATGAATTCACGTCTAGCTTGTAACTATGAACCTCGGTAGTTTGTATTTTGATTTTGTAATACCTTAAACCCTAATCCGGCGACGAACAGGGGCCTAGGGTGTTACATTTTTATTGGTATCAGAGCTACGGTTTAGTCGATTCTCGGACTAACGTAGCGTGTGTGAGTATAGCTATACATGCCATTTTGTAATAATGCGATAGTGTGGTGATTTCTAACATTTGAAATGTGTTTTCGTATAGTAATGGATTCCGATCCCGATCGAGCCGTAGCGGAAGATATTGAGAGTGTAGCGGCTGCTCCCGCACAAGGGACCGCGCCGATCGACTCTCAGCCGAATGCTAGTCGTCGAGATGATGACATGAGGCAGAACTTTTATGCAATGATGAATGATTGGTTCACCCAATTTCTTCGAACTAATCCGGCTGTTCCACAACCTCCTCCCCCGAATAACCCACTTCCGACCCCTGTGGCTCCTCCTGAGGCCGACCCTGTGAGGTCGAGTAAACCCCCGGTTGATAAGATTAGAAAATATGGGGCTGAAGAGTTCCGGGCTACAGTTGATGACGATGCTGAGCGGGCCGAGTTTTGGCTCAATAATGTGATCCGTGTGTTTGATGAGCTGTCGTGTACGCCCGAAGAATGCTTAAAGTGTGCCGTATCCCTGCTGCGTGATTCTGCCTACTATTGGTGGAACACATTGGTTTCGGTGGTGCCGAGAGAGCGAGTTAGTTGGGAGTTCTTCCAAGTTGAGTTCCGAAAGAAGTATATCAGCCAAAGATTTATCGATCAGAAACGGAAGGAATTCCTCGAGCTTAAACAAGGCAGAATGTCGGTGACCGAATATGAGAGGGAATTCGTACGACTTAGCCGATATGCTCGCGAGTGTATATCATCCGAAGCTGTTATGTGTAAACGCTTCGAGGACGGGTTAAATGAAGACATCAAACTGCTGGTTGGCATTCTAGAAATTCAAGAGTTCGTTGTTCTTGTCGAGCGAGCCTGCAAGGCCGAAGAGCTTCGAAATGAAAAGAGAAAAGCTGATAGCGGAGCCAGAGAGTTCCGTAAGAGGTCTTCTGGGAGGTCTATTCAAAAATCCTCAAAGAAGTTCCGAAGTGAATCGGACAGACCATCTGCTACTTCGGGTTTTTCTAGACGAGACCGTGATCGACCCCCTATGAGTTCACGTGCCACTTCTGCCGCTAGTGTTGGGAACGATCGTCGAGACAGAGTCGAGTGCAAGTATTGTGGAAAATGGCATTCGGGGAGCTGCAGATTTCATGATCGCTCTTGTTATAAATGCGGGTCGGCTGATCACTTTATAAGAGATTGCCCTAGATGGTCCGAACAAAATATGAACCCGAGTGGAAAATCGAATACTACTTCAGCTCAAGGGAGGCCACCTAGAAATCCGGGGAATGCTAGCGGTGGTCAGAGAAGGTTTAAAGATGCTACGACAAGATCTGAGGCTCATGCTCCTGCTAGAGCCTATGCAATTCGCGCACGAGAGGATGCCTCTTCGCCCGACGTTATCACCGGTACTTTCACTCTTTTTGATACTGATGTAATTGCTTTGATTGACCCCGGTTCAACTCATTCATATGTATGTGAAACTTTGGCATCTAGTAAGACTCTTCTTATTGAGTCTACTGAGTTTGTGGTTCGAGTGTCAAATCCCTTGGGTCGTTGTGTGTTAGTCGATAGAGTGTGTAAGAAATGTCCCCTTAGGATTCGAGATTTCTGTTTCCCGGCCGATTTGATGCTTTTGCCATTCGATGAATTTGATGTTATACTTGGAATGGATTGGTTGACCGTGCACGATGCGGTAGTGAACTGCAAACGAAAGACTATTGATCTACGATGTTCGACTAATGAGATCATTCGGATTGAGTCTACGGATTTAAACGGGCTGCCGGCAGTAATATCTTCTATGTTGGCTCAGAAATTTATGAAAAAGGGTTGCGAGGCTTATCTTGCTTATGTTTTAGATAGTAAAATATCCGAACAGAAGCTTGAGTCTGTTCCTGTGGTTTGTGAGTATCCGGACGTGTTTCCCGAAGAATTACCGGGATTACCGCCTGTTAGAGAGGTTGAGTTCAGCATTGAGTTAGTTCCGGGTACAACTCCGATTTCAATTGCTCCATATCGTATGGCTCCGACGGAGTTGAAAGAGTTGAAATCCTAGTTGCAAGAATTGACCGATAGAGGTTTCGCAAGACCGAGCTTTTCTCCCTGGGGTGCACCCGTCTTATTCGTAAAAAAGAAGGACGGGACTTTGAGGATGTGTATTGACTATCGGCAGCTGAACAAGGTGACTATAAAGAATAAGTATCCATTACCTCGTATCGACGACTTATTCGATCAGTTAAAGGGAGCCTCAGTGTTTTCAAAGATTGACTTACGATCCGGTTATTATCAATTGCGAGTTCGAGACTCAGATGTGCCTAAGACTGCCTTCAGAACGAGATACGGACACTATGAATTTTTAGTGATGCCGTTTAGGCTGACTAATGCCCCCGCTGTTTTCATGGATTTGATGAATCGAGTGTTTAAGCAGTACCTAGATCGATTTGTGGTCGTGTTTATCGATGACATTTTGGTTTACTCTCGCGATGAGATCGAGCATGCCGAGCATTTAAGACTTGTGCTACGGGTTTTGCGTGATAACCAGTTATACGCGAAATTCAGCAAGTGTGAGTTCTGGTTGCGCGAGGTCGGTTTTCTGGGACACATTGTATCTGCTGCGGGTATCCGAGTTGATCCGAATAAAATCTCTACTATCCTCGAGTGGAAGCCTCCTAAAAATGTCTCGAAAATTCGAAGCTTTTTAGGACTTGCCGGGTACTATCGACGGTTTGTGAAAGATTTTTCGATGATCTCAACCCCGTTGACGAAGCTATTGCAGAAGGATGTTAAATTCGAATGGTCTGAGAAGTGCCAAAAGAGTTTTGACCAATTGAAAGCCCTATTGACGGAAGCTCCAGTCTTAGTTCAACCTGAATCCGGTAAGGAGTTTGTAGTATATAGTGATGCGTCTTTGAATGGCTTGGGATGTGTTTTGATGCAAGAAGGCAAAGTTGTTGCTTATGCTTCGAGGCAATTGAAGCCTCATGAGAAAAACTATCCGACTCATGATCTCGAATTAGCTGCTATTGTTTTTGCTTTGAAGATTTGGCGTCACTACCTTTTTGGTGAGAAATGTCATGTCTTTTCCGACCAGAAAAGCCTCAAATACTTGATGACGCAAAGAGATTTGAATCTGAGACAAAGACGGTGGCTTGAATTGCTAAAAGATTACAAGCTTGTCATTGACTATCATCCGGGAAAGGCGAATGTAGTTGCTGATGCTCTTAGCCGAAAATCATTGTTTGCTTTACGAGCCATGAACGTGCATTTATCAGTATCTAATGACGGCGTGATGATAGAGGAATTAAAAGCCAAACCGATATTTCTCCGACAAGTTTGTGAAGCTCAGAAAGCGGATGAAGATTTAATTGCCAAACGAGCTCAATGCGATGTAAATGTGGATCCTGAGTTTCAATTTGACGACCATGATTGTTTGAGGTTTCGAGGCCGAGTATGTATACCGAGAAGTTCGGAGTTGGTTTCGATGATTTTAGAGGAAGCCCACAATAGCCGAATGTCAGTTCATCCGGGAAGTACTAAAATGTACAATGATTTGAAACGTCAATATTGGTGGCATGGTATGAAACGAGACATCTCAAATTTTGTGTCGAAGTGTCTGATATGCCAACAAGTAAAAGCGGAACATCAGGTGCCATCGGGTTTGTTGCAACCGATTTTGATTCCCGAGTGGAAGTGGGATAGAGTCACGATGGATTTTGTATCTGGGCTACCGTTGACACCGAGCAAGAAGGATGCGATTTGGGTTGTTGTAGATCGATTAACTAAATCCGCTCACTTTATACCTGTGCGTACGGATTACTCACTTGATAAGCTAGCGGAGTTGTATGTTTCTCAGATCGTCAGATTGCACGGGGTCCCTATCTCTATCGTGTCGGATAGAGACCCGAGATTTACATCGCGGTTTTGGAAGAAACTACAAGATTCTTTGGGTACTAAGCTACATTTTAGTACCGCGTTCCATCCTCAGACGGACGGTCAATCAGAACAAGTAATTCAGATACTCGAGGATATGTTGAGATGTTGTGTTCTGGAGTTTAGTGGTTCGTGGGAACGATATTTGCCTTTGATTGAATTCGCTTACAACAACAGTTTCCAATCGAGCATTAAGATGGCACCGTACGAGGCTTTGTACGGTCGCAAATGCCGTACACCGTTGTTTTGGACCGAGCTCAATGAAAGTAAGATCTTTGGAGTCGATATGCCGAACAGAAAGTAAAAGTGATTCGTGATAGCCTTAAGGTAGCTTCAGATCGTCAGAAGTCTTAAGCGGATTTAAAGCGGAAAGATATCGAGTACCAGGTCGGAGACAAAGTATTTCTTAAAGTGTCACCTTGGAAAAAGGTGCTAAGATTCGGCCGTAAGGGCAAATTGAGCCCGAGGTTCATCGGACCATATGAAATATCTGAACGGATTGGACCGGTAGCATATCGACTGATTTTGCCTTCCGAACTTGAAAAGATTCACAACGTTTTTCATGTTTCGATGCTCCGACGATATAGATCCGACCCATCGCATGTGATTAATCCGTCTGACGTTGAGATTCGATCTGATATGAGTTACGAGGAGGAACCAATTCGTATTTCGGCACACGAGGTTAAAGAGTTGCGGAATAAGAGGATTTCGTTAGTGAAAGTGTTATGGGTCAAACACGGGGTCGAAGAAGCTACTTGGGAGCTTGAGGATTCGATAAGAGAACGTTACCCAAACTTATTTTCCGGTAAGAATTTTCGGGGACGAAAATTTCTTTAGTGGGGGAGAGTTGTGACAGCCTTAAAAACGACCCTAGTCGAGATGTGGTTTCGGGACCACAAAACCGAGGCATAAAATAGATTTAATGTTCATTTAGATGCCTATAATATGTGTTAATTCATATGTGACATATTTGGTGTGCCAATTTAGAGTTATAAATTTGAATTTCTCTTAAAAGGGCTCAGTTGTGAACTTTGAAAGTAGACTAGCTAGATGTGTGATGACTAATAAATGCATGCATGCAAAATAAGGGACTTGCATGTCAAATTACCCACTTTTGTGATAGTGGATGGTAATGATGACTTAGTTTGTCATTTTGTGTTTTGTTTTATGGCTAATTAATAACAACAATGATGAAAATAAATTTGTTTTTATTAAATAAAATAAGTTGTCATAAAATAGAAATAATATAGTTAATAAAATAAGAAAAAAGAAGGTAAAAACAACATTTTTGTTCATCTTTTTCCTTCATTGCCGAAATTGACTAAGGGAGAAGAGAAATAGGGTTCAAGCAATTTGGTTGGGGGAAATCTTGATTAAGGTACAATTTCTAGATGATTTTCTTTGCACTTCATGAAATCTAGTTGGTTTTGAAGCTCTTTTCTTGTCCCTGTTTGAATTTCTTGAGCCCTAAGTGCTATAAGCATTTGGCCATGGATGCATGCTCTCTTTGGTGATGTTTTGAAGGTCTTGTTAAGAGATTTGAGCTTGAAAACATGAAACTTTTGTGTGATAATCTAGATGGAACATTCGGCCATGACCAAGTGTAGGGTAAATTATGTTTTCCTTAATGCTTGTGTTAAATAATGGAAGGTGGGTGTTGTTTGAACTTGTTTAAGGGTCCTCTTCTTTGTTAATGTGAAAATTTCTTGAGCCTTATAGGATGAAGGCATTCGGCCTTGTCAAAATTTGTTGGGGAGTCTTGTTTTGCAATTATGAACTTACTAAAGCTTGTTAATAGACTCCATGATGTCAAAAATTCATAAGAATTGGATTTGTAAGCACAAAATAGTAAGATTGGAACTTTGGTGAGGATAATTGCCTAAAGGACCTTTGGTTCTTTGAATGATTGAGTTGTTTTACTCTTAATTTTGTTTTGATGTTTCAATTGCTATAATGTATGTATGTGCAATGGCCGAATGAGCCTTTGATGTTGCTTTTGGATGTTTTGGGTGTCAAATTGGTAATTGGTTTCGTTTGTGCTATATGGAGAAAGCTGATTATGGATGGAAGGAACATGAATTGTATATATATATATGTGTTAAGGTCAATGATTACCCTTAGTGGTGCCTTAGGAAATGCTATGTTTTAAGTATGTGCTTAAGAACATTAAAGAGTGGGTTTTGTATAAGAAATTGCTTAGTACAGTAGCAGTAACGTGTTTTGGAAAAATCACCATAAATTGTACGAGTTGAATTAGAGGCTGTATAAATTGTGTAATTGAAGCTTAATGAGTCTAGTTTCTTATAAAAGAAACTTTGCAAGAAAAGGAATTTCTGATAAATAGATTTTTAGAGTAGAGTGAGACAGTGTCAGATTGACTTCGAAGTCCCCTGCCCTGTTTTTGGAAAATCACTATAAATTGTATAAAAATTGTTATGAGACAAAATTTATATGCTTAGACTCCTTAATGAGTCTAGTTTCGAATGGAATAGGTGAGGCCATATTTGGAATTCTGTACAAGGAGAAATTCGGTTCGTAGTATAGAGTGGTCAGTTTACTCAAACAGTGAAATAGGGAAACTTTGAGAAAATTCTGGTATTGATTGGTCAAACCAAAAATTATGAAAATTTTATGGATGGAAGATAAATGAGTCTATTTTCATACAAAATTAACGGCACCTCATTTGGAGTTTCGTAGCTCCATTTATGAGTAAATTATTGAATGCTGCTCAGAAAATCAGCTTGCTGTGATTTATGATATGTATGTGAAATGCTCCTATGTGCATGAGTGGTTGCAATGAGAAGAATATGCATGTATGAATTGTCTATGAGTGAAAATGATTCATTGAGGTGCTTGAATAAGGATTAATAGAATTAAATGTTTTATTTAGCTCAAGAGCATAGAGGGACGAGTTCGGATAAAGGGAAGGCTAAAGTGGTCGAATAGCCAACTCGTAATTTCTCGTGAAAGTTCAAGGTAAGTTTTGAGTAATCGAATTTGGTATTTAAGTTAAAATGCCACGACATACATGCTGATAGTTGAAGATGTACCATTGAAAAAGAAACCTTATTCATGTTGCTATATAGCCGAATGGCTCATAGAGAAAAAGGACCAAAAAATTGAAATTTGAAATGCGTTGCTTATGTATGTTTGATCATTGGGCCGAAAGTCTAGAAAAGAAGAGCATATGTGTATAAGTCTGGAATTATATGTACATTGGTGATATAAAGTCGAGAAGCATGTTATATGTTTGTATACACATGAATGGATTGAATTCCAAGTGAAATCTTGCTATGTGAAATTTGGTTACATGTGAATATATACGTATGTGTATGAGAATTTGTGATGTGAATCCTGGATTAAAGTCCCGATGACTATATGTGGAGACTATGTCCGGGTTAAGACCCGAAGGCTATATGCAGAGATGATGTCTGGGTTAAGACCCGAGGGCTATATGCGGAGATTATATCCGGGGTAGAGACCCGATGACTATGTATAGAGTTTACCCGAGCTAAAGATCTCGATGACGATGCGAGTAAAGCCTAAGACTAATGGTCTTCAAGGTAACGATTGCTAATGAATTTCGCTAGAAGTGTTAAGTTATACAGGTATGTACCCTTAGCTTATATGCAAGCTGGATTTTTGGACCGAATACTAAGGTCATCATGTGATTTCATATGTGTGCATGAAATGAGATTATTAGTATGGTCAAAGTACATTTGGCCTATGTGAAATGTTATGTGAATTTTGTGACATGTATATGTTTACGTGAATTTACTATAAGTGAAAACTATCCACTTTCGTATAAGATGTGAATGTATATGTTTGGGAAAAAAAGGGTGACTTACCTAAAAGAAGAGGGAAACAAAAATATGAACAACTATGCTATAATTTGATGCTTTATCTGTTGTCATTGCTTAAAACTTACTAAGCATTGTAATGCTTACTCCGTTTCCCTTGTTTCCTCTGTTTTATAGATTTCATTTTGGAAGCTACGGACTCGGGGATTGAAGCCTTAATCACCTACACTATCGCTGTTATTTTGGTACATTTGATGGTTATTTTGGGTCAATGGCATGTATAGGCTATTTTCCTTCGATTAAACCAAACTTCATTTTGAATTGTAATTATTCTAGCCATGCGAAAATGGCTTGCTTAGTCTTCGAGTTGAATATTTATGTGAATGATACTCGTATGGTTTAATGTTGTGGCATGTTGTTCAGTTATTAACCAATATGCGATGAATTTCTAGCATGATGGTCGGTCATTGAATGTTCGGTTTAGCCCAATTATTAGTAGCCTCAAGGTATAGTTTTGCTAGCATGCTTGTAGAACTCAATGAATTCACGTCTAGCTTGTAACTATGAACCTCGGTAGTTTGTATTTTGATTTTGTAATACCTTAAACCCTAATCCGGCGACGGACAGGGGCCTAGGGTGTTACAAACATTGTGACTGGGCGTAGAATTGACACTAAAACAAATATAACTATTGTGACTTTACTACAAGTGTTACAGGTCAGTTGTAATACTTATAATGTTTAGTAAGACACTAGAGTATTCCAGGGATTGAACCCACAAGAGTCAATGATTAAGCAAATTCTTAAGCTAAGAGCATGCAAATCGAGGAGTCTAATTAACTACTCTCTAAATACCATAATAAGACAGGCCATTCAAAGGTTTGGTTATACTAATTAATTATTGAAATTAACTAAGGACTAAATTGTAAAGAAAGCAAACTATGCAACTATCAAATACAAGTAAATATGATAACAGAGAGCAATTGGCTGATTTCCTTGCGGTTAGTTGACTTTTGAATTAAAGATCTAAATTGCTAGTGCTGCTAAATTGGCTTCATTTTACATCTCAGCCTCAACATTACCAATTTCTACAAATTAGTCTAGTTTATCTCTCGACCTCATCAAGCTAACCCGAGACTTATCAAATTGATGTCCGATAAGTTCTCCTCTCGGTCTCACTTATCTTAATTTTCCCTTAGGAGCATTAATCCTAAGTTTTTAAGTCTATTTGATTTAGTCCACTTTTGCAATTTAGTCCCCAAAAATTTCCATTAACCAACTGGTAGATATTTAGCCACTCATGCTTGTATTAAACCCATTAACAACAAAAAAATAAAACAAAAACAACATTAACTTAAACCCTAAGAAAACCAATAAAAACCTAAGCTTTTTTGCAAAAGCTTGGATAGAGCAACAATGGTAGCAAGAAAAGTAAACAAGAACACTAAAGAAATTATTTTTAGTAGAGGAAATGTAGCAAGACTAAATGGCATTAAACTAATGGATTAAAGTGTAACTACAAAAGAGTTTAAAGGAATAGATAAGTAAATAGATCCTAGCTACAGTAGTAACCAACTTAACAAAAAACAAGAAACTAAAGAAAACTAGAAATGAACATGAAAGTAAAACCTAGACTATGAAGAAGAAGGCTAAAACCCTAAAAGATTAAAAGAAAATACTCTAAACTTAAAAATGTGTAGTGTGTCCCTCGTCTCAGCCAATTTGACCAATTTTAGCAGAGTTTACGTACAAAAATCTTGACCAAATTTCCCCTAAGTCTAATTTCGGTTCGAGACATGTTGGACAATGATTGCCCTTGCGGTAATTTTTTTACTCCTTCGATAGTGACGTCATGACACCCAGTACTTGGCATCCCAACATCGTCAGGAGTATTAAAATTGGGGGATGTTGGGAACTTTGGATATCACAATAACTTAGGGCCAATACTGCAATATCACTCTTGGTAGCTCAATCTTTGTTATTTCAACACTGTCAAGGGTATCATGACTTTCATTCTTCGATTTCATGATACCCTCATCTCGGTGATGTTCTCACTCCATTTGGGCCATTGTTAAACTCCCTACATCATCCACCAACCTCATTAGATGTCCCAAATGCCAATTGGTCATCTCGGGTCTCAAAATGACATAAAATGCACAATAATCACTTATTAACACAAAGAAATAGAACTAAGCAAAAACACGACAAAAACACGTAAATTGCTTGGGAACAAAATTGATAAATGTAATGGGGAGCCTAATTTGACACATCAAATTACAATAGATCAAAAAGTAGAAGAAAACTTACCAGTTGCTTCTTCCTCTAAAACGAAGGGAAAACACAGTAAAAGAAACAAGCTTAAGTCTTTTAAGTCACTTCAAGTGGAAGGAAGAGAACCAAGAAGCCTAAAGACTTATCCAAGTCTAAATGTTTCTTCTACAATAACAAAGGGCACTTCAAGGCAAATTACAAAAAGTTAAAACATTAACTATTCACTAAGGAAAAAGGTATAAGATTCTTTACGATAGAAGCTTGTTTAGTGGAAGATTAATCACTGATTATTAATTCTAGAGCCACTAATCATGTGTGTGTTTCTCTATAGGGGTTTGAGGAAACATAAGATCTTAGAGATAAGATCCTATCATTGTGGACCAAAAATGGGACAAGTTTCGTAGCTGAAGCAACGAGAGATGTACATCTTTATTTTGATAATTTAGGAAGATTATTTTAAAAGATGTTTTATATGTTCCAAGCTTCAAAAAGGAACTTAATTCCTGTTGCATTTATTTCAAGACAACTTGACCATGACTTTCAATAATAGTTTTGCAATATTTAGAAATCATAATCTTATCTGTAATGAATGGATGTAAAATAATCGCTATTTTATCAAACCAAAGATGTACACATTGCTTGAAACTGACATTTCAAATAAAAGACTTAAAACTTCTCACTCTAATGAGTCATACCTTTGGCATTTGAGACTTGGTCATATTAACTAAGAAAAAATCACTAGACTCGTGAAAGATAACACTTTATGTTCGTTGATCGTGATCTCGAGTGATGATGATAAAGTAATAAAATCTTATCGTAACTGGAAACTATACCTGGAAACTAACTAATATCACGATATAAAGGCAAGTGCACCTATCGAATAGTAGTATAGTTAGTGGCAAGACCGGAATATCGAATCCAAGGAACTATGAGTACTAGTAATAACTTTCTTCCTATTATCTAGCCTAAAAATAAAGGGAGGGTTTGTTTCTAAAATAACTAATCTAAACTAAACTGAAAAGAAATGGCAAGGAGTAAAGAGAGAGATTGCTTTTGGGAAAACTGATTGATTAAGGCAATACCTAAGGAAGAATCCACCTAGACTTCACTTGTTATCTAACTCTGAACTAGATGATTTCTTCATTTGATTTGATCCATAGAGATCCCTAAATCATGTTAATACCTCCGCCGAGGATAAGAACAACTAATCCTAAGTTGATTAACTGAAATCTCTTTCTAGTTAAAACCCCTAGTCTCGCATTAACTCGATCTATGGCTTCCCATATTAGATTTGACTCTAATCTGGCAGATTTTTATCATCTTATGTCTAGGATTGTGATGAACTCCGCTTAATTGTGTTGGATCTACTCCTATGTAGGAACTTTTGCTCCTCTACATCAGCACATTCGACTTAAATCAATATCTTAGAAATATCAATTTAAGAGTTAAAAACACAATTACAAACAAATCAAATATTTATCACACAGCTCAGATAACAATAACAATATCTATCTTAGGTTTCATCCCCCTTAGATATTTAGGGTTTTAGTTCATAATTATAAAAGAAAACATCTCAGAAGAAATAAAATAACAAAACATAAGAAAACTCAAAACTCCTGAAAGGATTGAAGGGAGATCCTCTGCCTTGATGTAGATCCTGGCTTCTGAGATGGATCAACCGGCTTCCCTTCTAGTAATCCCCTACCTTTAACTCCCCGTCTTGGCGAGGAAATAATTTGTCTTTGAAGTTGCCTCCTAGGGTCTTTATATAGAGTTTAGAATGTCTTTCTTAGCCCCTAAGCAGCCTTTTCCTAGTGAAATTGAACTTCCTCACGACAGGGACACGCCCGTGTACCACGCCCGGGGATCGACTACCAGGCCGTGTCTGTTAAAGTGGCACAGCCGTGTGGTGAACCTCCAGGCCGTGTTGATTATTGAACTGGGCCTAATTTACCCGTTTTCGGCCCGTTCCTTGCTCTTTTCTCTTCCTTATGCTCACTTAAGTATAAAACATGAAATAAAAGGATTAGGAGCACCAATTTTCACAAATTCAACGATAATTCATCCAGAATTTTGGCTAAGCATGAGGTAAAAATATGTATAATTTACGGTTTATCATTCGCCTAAATAAGTTGATCTTCCACAATGTGAATCTTACTTGGAATGGTAAGATGACTAAGCAATCTTTTAATGCAAAAGGATTGAGAGCCATGAAACCCTTAGAACTCGTGCACACTAACGTATGTGGCCCTATGAACGTCAGTGCAAGAGTTGGTTACGAGTATTATGTAACATTTGTTTATGATTATTCCAGATATGGGTATCTGTACCTAATGCATTACAAAAGTGAAAACTTTGATAATTTAAAAAGTTTCAAGCAGAAGTAGAGAAACAATTAGGTTTACCTATAAAGACACTTTATTCTAATCGAAGTGGGGAATATTTATCAGATGAGTTCTTAGGGTATCTCATAGAGAATAAGATTCTATCCTAGATAATCGTGCCAAGACTCCACAATAAAATGGTGTGGCAGAAAGAAGAAATCAAACTTTTTTAGACATTGTTTGATCGATATTAAGTTATTCGAAACTTTCTATCTCCTTTTCGAGAAATACATTACAAATGGCTTGCTATATTCTAAATGACGTACCAATTAAAGTAGCATCTAAAACTCCATATGAATTGTGGCTCGAAAGAAAGCCAAATCTAAATCATTTTGAGATTTAGGGATGCCCAAGCCACGTATTGGATAAAGATACGAGGAAGTTGGGTTCGCGGATGAAGTTATGCATGTCTTTGGGATATCCAAAAGGAACAATGAGTGGTTTGTTTTATAACTAGAAAGAGCAAATAGTGATAGTGTCAACTTGTACTACTTTTATTGAGGAAAGTTACATGAATGACTTCATACCTTGAAGTAAAGAAGTACTCAAGGAACTTTCGATAAAAACACAAAGCCCTATAAAAATGGTTCCAAAACCAACTCCTAATAGTAGACCTACAAATGATCAACATCATAGGGTGCTTTGTCATAGTGGAAGGGTCTCTCATAGGCCCGAGTGCTTTCAATCTAGAGGATATGTTTTAAAAATTGAGTCTACCGAACATGAAGATGATGACCCACTCACATATGATGAAGCGACACAGAGTGATGATTCCAAGCTCTAGAAAATAGCTATGAAATTTGAAATGGATTCTATGAATACCAAATCAGTGTGGGAACTTGTAGACTTGCTGAAAGGGATAAAACCCATAGGGTGTAAGTGGGTCTACAAGAAGAAAAGAAGTGTGAATGCAAAAGTGGAAACTTACATAGTTAGACTTATAGCAAAAGGTTATACTCAAACAAAAGGTATTGCACGAAGAGACATTTTCTCCGATTGTCATTCTCAAGTCAATTTGCATATTATTATCCATTATGGCGGCTCTTGATTACAAGATCTGGAAAATGGATGTCAAGACAATGTTTTTCAATGGTTATCTTGAAGAGAGCATCTATATATGCAACCCATCAGATATATAGCTAAAGGAAATGAGCATAAAGTTTGCAAACTGCTTAGATCCATATATGGACTTAAGAAAAAATCTTGCTCATGGAATCAAAGATTTTATCAAGCGATCACACATTTGGATTTCAGAAAAATGTAGATGAACCTTGTGTTTATAAACGTATTGGATATGGAAATGTGGTCTTTCTCATTCTGTATGTCGAATACATTCTATTTATTGGAAATAACGTAGGGACGTTGTCATCAGTTAAACTGTGGTTAACTTAACAATTTAGCATGAAGGATTTGGGAAAAGCTAACTTTATTCTAGGTATTCAAATCCTATGGGATCGAAAGAATTAAGTGATAGCATTATCACAAGCTTCATACATAGGCAAAATGTTGGAACATTATGCAATAACCAATTCAGAGAAGGGATCTTAACTTTCTGTATAGGATTACTTCTTTCTTTTGAGGACTGTCCTGAGACAGTGGAAGAAAGAAAGAAGATGAGAAAGGTTCCTTATGCTTGTAACACCCTTTACCCGAGTCCGGCGCCGGGACGGGGTATGAGGCGTTACCATACTTAACCTTGCTGAAACTTACTAAATCGAGCCTTAATTCCCACTTCAATTTAAAACTTTTATAAAAATGCTCTTAATATTCTTATCATGGGCCTACGAGGCCCAAAACATACATCGGGAGTGGTTTGTAACCAATTCAGGACCTTTCGAGCATCTTATAAAATTTTTGCTTAAACAGGGCCACACGCCCTTGTGAGGTGGGACACGCCCGTGTGGGTTGGCCATATGGTCACACACGCCCATTCTAAACTTATTTCTCAATTCTAACTTATAGGTTTTGGCTTGTACACACGCCCGTGTCCTTGGCCCGTGTCCCTCACACGGCCCAGACACGCCCGTGTCCTCAACCCGTGGACCATTCTGTTTGAACATTATGAATAACTTAATTTCACACGACCAAGGCACATGCCCATGTGCTCAGCCCATGTGCAATACTAACTTAACTACTTAAGATGCAGTGGACACACGGTCGAGCTACACGCCCTTGGTGCAGACCATGTGTCACATACAGCCTAGACACACGCCCGTGTGCCTAACCCGTGAATTAGGCTATTTTCCAAGCCTTTTTGCCACCCTGAAACACAACTAACTCATACCAATTTCAACTCACAATTCGAGCATAATTATACTTTCTAAACATTCACATCTTAGGCATCTACGTGCCACCATGCATGTTATTCCCATACATCATTACTCTACTTAAACTTGAAAACTTGCACACTCATGATTTTCATCCACATTACATAAAATATAACTTAATCAATATTAGCCCAATTCCAAAGGCCATTACAACTTGACTTAAGTGATAACAATAGCCAACATATTTGGCTACTCAAAATAACATATATCAAAATAACCAACTGCCTATACATGCCATACATCAAAATAACTAACTTTACTATGCCAAAATGAATAGCTTGATAGTGTAACTTCGAGCTCCAACTTTGGTTGATCCCCGAGCTAATTTAGGAAATCTACAAGAAAGGAAAATAAAGGGGTAAGCATTAAAATGCTTAGTAAGTTGCATGGAATAAAATAGCAACATAGATCATGAAGCATCTTTCAAAGAGAGTGTTTATGCTTTCTTACTCATTCTCGTAACTTACTCATTCTCATGATTTACTCATTTTCATGACTTACTCGTTCTCATGACTTACTTTTTATTTTTTCGTAACTTACTCAAATGCACCTGTAACACTCACTCATCATGAAACTTTAGTCCTTCTCATTAACTAATCAACTTGAATACTTTCCCTATTAATGTACTTTGAATATCGAATGATAGCCGTAATGTCACTCTTATGGAAAGATGCCAAAGCCAAATCCTAGATATGGTCTTACATGGGATCTCAAGTCGATGTTGAAGCCATATCCCAGATATGGTCTTACACGAGATCTCATACCGATGTCGAAGCCATTTCCCAGACATGATCCTACACAAGATCGTAAAC
Organism: Gossypium stocksii; assembly: GCA_020496765.1. Classification (NCBI taxonomy): domain Eukaryota; kingdom Viridiplantae; phylum Streptophyta; class Magnoliopsida; order Malvales; family Malvaceae; genus Gossypium; species Gossypium stocksii. The sequence continues at coordinate 44,755,945 of CM035630.1, read as the reverse complement.
TGATGCCGATGCCATGTCCCAAACGTGGTCTTATATGGGATCTCTCTTAAATACTCATGCCATGTCCCAGACATGGCCTTACGGGGGATCTATATCTCATCTTGGTGCCGATGCCATGTCCCAGACATGGTCTTATACGGGACCTCATGCCGATGCCAATGCCATGTCCTAGACATAGTCTTACATGGGATCTCAATTTAGTGCTGAAGTCATGTCCTATACATGGTCTTACACGGGACCTATATATCTTATGTCATGACTATGGTACCGTTCGTATTCCTTAACTTTTTACCGAGCTTTCTCATTTATTTCATCATCATTTCTTTGTAAATTTCATAACGAAAAATTTCATAGAAATACATAGAATTCATGAAATATCATCATAATAATTTTCATCATGCAAAACGCTAAATTATTACATACAACTTACCTCGAGTCCAAAATGCGGATGAATGTGCGATTTAGTCCCCCACCTTATGTGACAGCCCTATTTTGACCCTAGTCGAGAAGTGGTTTCGGAACCACAAAATCGAGTCACTATATTAAATAAATGCTAAATTCCATGACTAATCTATGAGGAATTGATTGTGTGAATAATTGATTTTTAATTTAGTGCATTTGAATGTGGGAATTATTGATTTGGACTTATGTGTAAAAAAAAAGATGTGGTAAATTGGAAGAGGACCAAATTAATGCATGGTATAAAGAATGGGAGTTGCATGTCAAACTTCCCAATTGTTGTCTTAGTGGCCGGCCATGATGATTTCATGGCATTAAAATATGCATTTTATATTCATGATTAAGTAAAAAGAAAATAATGGCTTAATAAAATAACAAAAGAAAAGTGGGAAAATAAAATTTACTTTATTTTCATCTTCCATTTGCCGATTGTGAATAAGAAGAAGGGGGTTGGAGATTTAAGAGATATTCGGCCATTGTAATCCCAAATTGAGGTATGTATTCATGTTATTATGCTTAAACCTTGTAAATTTTGGTTGAAGGTTAGGCATACGGCATAGCCCATAGGTTGGTTTTCGAGATTTTGGTTGATACTTCCTTCGGTCATGGCCATGGAATGAGGTTTTTGACTTTCAAATGTTAGAAATAGTTATGGAGAGTTTGAATCATATATTGAGATCAAATTCAAATGATTTTGTGTTGAAATGCTTGAATGATGCAAATTAGGCTCTTTGTAACTTAAATTACTTGTTGAAATATTCGGCCATATTCTTAGGGAAAAGAATGAATTGGTATTAAAGGTTCATGGGATTTAGCCTTGCCGTGATTATAGTAGCAAAAATGAAAAATTGGTTGAGCTACTTCTAGTGAGCCGAATGGAGCTAAGGAATTTAGTCTAAGATTCAATGTGAGTTAGTTTAAATTGCCTTCTTAATTAGTTGGATATTTATTTGAGAGAATTGAGGTCAATAAGCTATAATTGTGTGACTAAGGCCGAGAGGTCATGGGATAGGCATAAAAAGGTTTATGAAATCTTATATGCGGCATTTGTGAAAAAAAATGACCATTTGTGATAGGGTAAGTGTTAAAACCTTGTCAATTGGAATTAGATATACGTCTTAAAGCTATAGTATAAATGGCGAACTATATGATATCAAAATATGCATTATATGCATAAGCATATAGTTAGACATACTTTCTGTGCGTAATTCATGTGATATATATAGAGAGACATTCGGTTATATGGATTAGTAATTATGCTTGTGAACTAGAGATAAATACATATCTAATGTATGTGTGAGAGCCGAATGGCTTCAATTGTGATATTGTATATTTAGCTAGTCAAAGATTTAGTTGTGATGTACGATGAATATTCATTGGACCGAATGTGTATGAATGCATCTGTGTGTGTATATATGTGTGGTAAAAAGATTATATTTGTATCCCTTGCCTTGGTCAAGTGAAGAGGATGAGTGTTTAATGAAATTCAAATTTTGTTGTATCAAATTTAAGCTCAAGAGCATAGAGGGACAGCATCGGATAAGGGAAAGGCTAAGGTGACAGAATAATCGACTCGTAAAATACTCAGAAGGCACGAGGTAAGTTTTAAGTACTAAAATCCTACTATGTGAGTTAATTTAACATGATGTACACGTTTAGTTGCTCATGAGGATGATTCATTTAAACAAATGGCCTATGACCGGTGTAATGAGAAAGAGGAATAGAAATATAACCGAAAGTCCTTTAGACCTATGAAGGCTTTAGAAAACAATTTGATATGTGACTTATTTAAATGCTTATCGACCGAATATGTAATGGAAGTGCCATGCTATGTATTGATGTGTGAATGGAACAAATGAATGATATTTTGTGACTAACTTTGTGATAAATTTATGTGGTGAATCCAAATATATGTGTATCTGTGCTATGATCCGGGGGGAATCCCGAAGGGCATATGTGCCAGAGTTTCATCCAGGTTGAGTCCTGAAGGGCCTTTGTGCCAGTGTTATAAGCCAGGCCTAGTCCCGAAGAGCCTTAGGGCTAACGTTATAAGCCGAGCCAAGTCCCAAAGAGCTTTAGGGCTAGAGTTAAAATCCGGGCTAAGCCCGAAGGCATTCATGCTGGAAATACAAAATTCAGGCTTTACCAACCGTTATAATTAAGCTTTTAACCTAAATTAGCCAGGTATGTACTACATTTAAATTGTGTACGTGCTTCTGTTTAAATTATGCTATGCCAATCGGGTGATATCGAATCCGACCTATGTTCGGAATGGTATGAAGGCATGATGCTTAATTATCGTATTTGAAACTTGGATCGTTGGGAATGTGTTAAGATTGAATTAAGTATACGAATGTGTTATGATTTGAAGCATATGGAAGTAATTGTATGTGTTTATATATCCAATAAAGATTTAACTTTGAAACCGAATTAGATATATTGGCCTAGTGATTGAGCTCGTTTGGTATGAGGAAATTATCCATATGATTCGTAACTTTGTTAAGGAAAGATGTTTGATATGTATGATTAATAAGGATAAATTTAATCTTAGATGCATTCGGTTAAGGTTAGGCCTTGACAAGTATTAGAAGTGCCCTGCGTTAATTTCTGAATATGTTATTATGGCTTAAAACTTACTAAGCATATGAATGCTTAGTTTGTTACCTTAACTCTCTATTTTCTAGATCTTGTTCGTTAGCTACGGTCTCAGAAATTCCAGGACTAAAGTCATCCACACTATCAGTAACTTCTTTCGGTATTTTGTAGCTAAACCCTTAAAATGGCATGTATAGGCTTGACTTTTTGGTGTTAAACAAATATGATTTTGATATTGTCATTAAGTTAGCCATGCAAAAATGGCTTACCCGAATACCTTGCATCCAAATCTAAAGTTTAAATTTGATTATGTTGTGCGTGAAGGGATGTGTATGTTTTGTAATTCGCAAATTAGGCTTGAAATATGTTATATCTTGATGTCTATGTTTTATGAAACATGTGTTGATTGAATGTAATCATTTGGTTGGGGTTCGGTATGATAGTATGCTATGATATGCATGGTTTATAGCATAGTAAATCAACCTAGTTGAAAAAGTGGTCTTAAAGTTAATTGGTCATGTGAGATTTTTGAATCGATTCCTGAGGATTAAGATTTGATTGAATTGATGGTGTAGGTATGATTATGATGGTATATGTATAACTTTGACTTAGAAATTCGATAATATGTTAAGCTATTCCTCATAAATATCAGTGTCATGATTTGGGCGATCGAAATTACGTTGAATTAAATGAATGTCGTGTAATGCCTCCTAACCCTCCGGTGACGGGTACGGGTCCAAGGGTGTTACACCTTACTTTTTCCCCGATTTCGATCTGAGCTTCGTGTTTCTTGATCTAAAATGACAAATTAAGCTCGTTTATTACACACATTGGCTAATTAACCCAAAATTAATACTTCGGCAAAATTTATAATTTTGCCCCTAAACTTTTGCATATTTGCAAAATGGTCCCTAGGCTCGTATAATGAAATGCACTTATTTTTTTGGTTACCCAAGCCTAGCCAAACTTTATTTATGCTCATAACAGCCCCTATTTCTCATCAATTCACACTTTTACTACACATTTTCATATTTTTACAATTTAGTCCCTATTAGGGATTTTCATTAAAAATCACTTAGAGAAAGATGTTTACTACATATTCTACCACTAGACATCAAAATACTTGCATGTCATGCATGGTTATATTTTTGAATATAAACTCTAGCTCAAATTAGTGGTAGAAATGGCTTAATCATGTTGCAAGGATTTTAAAAATACGAAGAGAATTAAAAACGGGGCTAAATTGCACTTACTTGGAGCTTGAAAATGAAAGAAACCCTAGCTATCGAGGGCTTGGAAATTTCGTCTGGTACATGGAGAAGATGAGCTTTTTTTTTTTGGCTTATTTTCCCTTTTAATTACTTAATTTTACCAAATGACCAAAATGTCCTTATAGCCTTTCTTTAAAATTTTATCCTTCCTTGGGCATTTTTGTCCATCAAGCTATAAAATGGTCTAATTACTAAATAAAGACCTCTAATAATTTTTATAATGCTATTTCATACTTAAACCTTCTAGAAACTCATATTTTGCAACTTTTGCAATTTAGTCCTAAAGGACAAATTGACCATTTTTTCATAAAAATTTCTTCATGGGATTTTATCACTATCATGCAATCATATCATAAACTTAAAAATAATCATAAATTATACTTTTCTACTTCGAATTTGTGGTCTCGTAACTACTATTCTGACTAGGCCCTAATCTGGGCTGTTACAATGCTTCTGCAGTAGGAAGTCTCTATTGGATTTAGTATCTTAAGTGCAGTATTTTCATCTATGTATACTTCTATTTTTTCAAACAAATTAGTTAAAAAAAATTATCCATGAATTACATTAATACCCTTTGTATATTGTCCTTAATGGTTTTGCATGCAAAGAAAAATAGAAGCAAATATTAGCACATTGGTTGTCTAATGTTTAACTAATACTAAGCGATATTATGTGGTTAGATTGTAATACGAAAAAATAGCTTATATTAGTAGATGAACCTGAACATGTCCTTAGTATAATAAAAAATGAGCAAACATGTTGAAAGACTAATATATTGTCTATCAAGTCCAATTGGGAAGATGATTTGTCTTGGTCATCAGAGCTGATGGCTCCCAAAAGATAGAAATATGGATTTGATTGAATGGATTGATAATACATTGGATAGGAGCCAAGTAGAATAGATCCTAAATCCATTTATGGATTTATTCACTTGAGACGTTCACAGTGTGACATACCTTAATCTTGAGTGGATGACAGACTATTTATGCATGACTCATATACTTTAATAGAAGTAAAAGTCTATCTTTGAATATATAAGGAATCGAAAGCTAGTGTGTAACACCCCTAGTCGACCCAATCGCCAGGTCAGAGCTACAAGATATTACAGTTGCTAGCGGAATAATTACAGACATTTAATGAATAAAACGATTTGAAACCTAATAATTTCAATCATTTAAATCATCCAGTGCAAATTAAAACCTTTTTGTAGTCTTATACGAGCTTACTAAGCTCTAAAGTTGACCAAGGACTGAATAAGGACCAAACTGCAAAGAATTCAAAATTTCAAAACGACATCGCAACATGACTTCCTCCATGTCATGAAGTCACCAAAATAGTTTTTCACATCACGTCATCAGACCATTTGACGTAAGGACATCACAAACTGTTGATTGTCGTCGCAACGAGGGGAGTTCAAAGTCGGGACGATGAATCTATTTAGTGCAAAAATAGGCCATTTGGTGTTTGTTTTGAAACCAACTTCTAAAGGTAGTTAAAAGAGTGCAATTAAAAACATTTAAACCTGCTTAAAACGTCCTAAAACCATGCCAAAATATATCATACATCATCCTCCTAAACATCTAACCAATATGCCACATTGGCGCTAATACACAACAAGGCCATATGAACCATTACAAGCCACACAAGCTACTTATACCATTCAAACCCAACTCACTTTGATTTCCAATATATATATGTATACTATATAACATCCAATCCATGAACATGAGCAAATTGGCATTACCATAAGAATTCATATTCAACTATGTCTCAAGGATTCTGGAAAGAAGAATGGTAAAGAAGGGTAATCATACGGTGAATGAAGTCCTGGTTGAATGGATCAATATGTTTCCCGAAGATTCAACTTGGGAGAACCTACAAGACTTGTAGCAACAATATCCTGGTTTTAATCCTTGAGAACAAGGATCCAGTTCGTAGGAGGAGCAATTGATATGGACCAAAATAGAAATTCCACTATTTTTAATTCTATTTATTTCAATTATGTTATTTTCTATTTCAATTTTTTTTGCTTTTCTTTTTAACGTTGTATTTTACCTTTTCGTTTTAATGATATAGAACGTTTTTGGGGGGTGTCAAAGGTACAAGGTTGTGTGTTTTGTCCTTTTGTAAGACAATTATTCTGATCGTTTTCTTTCCTCTTTTTAACCTCCATTCACGTAGAGGAGTTAGTTATGAAATTTGGCATTGGTTTTTCCTATCCGTCTTATTCTCTCTCAATCCTCAATCTCTCTCTCTCTCTCTTTCTCTTTCACTCTTCTCTTTCGTTTCTATTCTATCGTTTAAGTTCTCCAAAGGTAACATATTTTTATAATTTTGAAGATTTTTTCATTAATTTTTGAATTTTTTCTTATTTTTTTAATTTTTTTTAAAATTCTTTCCTTTTAAAAATATTTATAAAATTTTAAAGATTTTTAAAAAAATTATTGAAATTTTGAAAATATTATAATTTATATATTTATTTTTATGCATATCGATAAAGATGACAAACCCATTTTCTATACTATAAATAGGATCAATTATAATAAATCACACGCTCAAATTCTGAAAATACAAAAACAAACAAATTTCATAGTCAAACTATTGAATAAAATCAGGTTAAAAAATCCGAGAACTAAAGGTTTCATTTTTTTTATTGAAAAATGAGGCTTTTTAATTTTTTATGAATCTAATTCAACAAAATTTCATCCAGTAAATTTAAAAATTATAAATCTTCAAAATAATAAATAAGAAAATTGTAAACAAAGCCATTGCGACACTCATCAAAGGAGTCAATTCCTCGTCCAGGAACAATAAAATACTTCTATGGTATATAAGGCAATTCGAGATAAAGTGGAATGACTTTTATGGTGCTTTTACTTGGATTAGAAAATTCGATCATTGGCTAAGAATTAGATGCAACATACTAGAGGTCGATGAGGTCTTGGCTAAATCCCACCAACTATAGATCCTGTCTAGGTTTTATGTTTTTTTATTTAAGTCTAAATATATTACAATTTCATGTAGATTATGTCACGTAATGTTGACTATCTAAATATGTATTATTTGTAAAAGTTAATTGCATCAAATATCTTCAAACTATGATCTTCATTTTAAATTGATTCTTATATTTCAAATCATTTTATTTACATCCTTAAACTATTGATATTGTCGAAACTATTTTTAAATTTTGGAGAAACAGGATCGACTTTAAAAATGCGGAGTCGCCACCAACCTTTTTGTTTGGGTGTGATTGGATCACCCTCTTTTTTAAAATTTTGGTCTACGGAAAAAAACAAGGTTCGGGAGTCTGTTACGTATGAGGAAGGGTTAGCACCCTCGTACGCCCAAAATTGGTACCATTTTGATTAATAGTTATCCTAATATTGAATATTTGAAAAGATTTAAAATGTTTTTTTTTTTAAGAATTTTTGGTTTGAGTTGGAATTTAAGATTTTTCTCATTTTGAAGAAATAAAATGACACATCCAGCACGTTAGGACATGTCATTTTAAACCTCAAAATTGAGATCATTTCAAAATTTCCAAATCATACACTTAAAAGGGTATTTAGCCATTTAGGTCAAACAAAAAACCGTAACCCAGCACGTTAGGGCCCAGTTTTTCGTATTTCCCAAACGCTAAATAATGCCTTGTTTTCGATGGCTATTAAGTACAACTTTGAAACCAATTTAAAATGTGTTTATTCAACTTGCTTATGGGAAAAAAAAATATGAATCGATTTATGTACACTAAAATTTGAATTGCTATTTGAAAACAGAGAAAATGCCAATGACAAACAATGGAACAATATACAAGGACAACACATTATACCAATAAATGGTAACGATATAGAGATATAAATATGCAAATCAAGATTGACACATTAATAATGGTATTACGATGTATGTTATTTAATACTTGGATGGTATTGTACAATGCTAAACAAGAAATTCAAGGGAAGAAGAATTTGAAATCGACAATGTGAAAAGAAATTTTGAAATGCAACTTGTATGTATACAAACAAATAATGTAAGTGATAGTTTGAAATAAAATAATGAAATCAATGAAAATATAACATACAAAACAATATAAATAAATTTCGAAACGAGTATTTATAAAAAAAATCCTAAGTAATAATATACGAAATAAACATATAAAACAATATAAATCAATGATATACAAAGTAATTTTTAAAACCTTAATATATTAAATAAATAAATTATATGAATAAAAATATATGAATACACGAATATTTACAAACACATTTAAATGAAATCATATTGAATTTGAAATATACATAGAATAGTACATACATAAAATGAAAACAATTTTGATAAAATTTTGTATATGTGCAACAAAGCAATGCGAAAGAATATTATATCTAACTTGAATCAAATATGCATTTAAAAGAGAGTTTTGAAATAAAACATTTATATTTTCAACAAGATAAAAAACAAATAAAAAAACTCAATTCAAATATAATCAATTAAAGTAAAACAAAATTTTAAAAATGGACTTAAATTGAAGTAACAACAAGATCTAAAGAACAATTTAAAACATTAAAACAGGGACAAGGACATAAATAAAGTGCATGTAAATTGGAAAGGACAAAAAGTGCAATTAAACCAAATCCGGAAACACTGCGTTTGAACGTGGACTCATTTGAAACAAAATGCAAATCTCATGGCAAAATTAAAATGTAGAAGAAACTAAAACAAGGCCCAATTGAACAAAAGCGCGCAATGGAGGGACTAGATGCACAATTGTTCCCTCACCGCTGAAATACACGGATCCTGGGGTGCCAGATCGGGTCGGTTCGGGTAGATGCTCACACGGCACCGTTTTGGAATCGATCTATTAACTAAACGGTATCGTTTCATGATATGTAAAAAAAAAATTAAAGAAAAACCTAAAACTAGAACATTCGATCATTTCCGAAATTGAGCAAAACTCAAAAAAAAAAAAAACCTAATTCTCTTATCCTCTCCAATCAGCCATCAAAGAACCCCCGTCCGACCACTAAAGTACCATTGAAATCGGCATATAACAGTGGATTAATGCCCGATTTGCCCAAATTAGTGTTGTATTTCAAAGATTTCACCATTTCAAATCCAAATCCCCATCGAACTCCGATATCGGTGGAAAGAACGAGGACTCTGATGGCTCGCTCATGAATGTAAACCACTTTTCTTTTCTTTTTATCTTTATGCGCACACATACAATATAGATTCAAAAGAAAAACAACACGAAAAGAAAGAAAAGAAAATGAAAATCTAAAAATCACCTTCGAATCCCTTGATTTCTCTCTTTTTTACTATTAATCTCAAGTGTTTGTTCGTACAAAAATGAAAAAATGGGATCGGATCCCGTTTACAATGAATGTATTCGGCTTTTATAGCCGAAATTAGAAAAAATAAAATACGAATTATTTTTCTTTTTTCATTTTTTACTATTAGCTGTATACTGCTGCTTGCTGTTGTGGCTGTTAATTTGTTGTAGGTACAGCTGGAGGCAGTTGCTGGAGAATGAGGCTGCAATGGAGACCGATGCTGGAGAAGGTTACGGCGCACAATACCCCTCTAGGGTTTCCAGAGGCTGGCATTTAGGCCATTTGGGCTAGTTTAGAATCAGGCATTGTTTCTTGTTTAAATTAAATTTGGGTCACTATTTAAGCTAGTTTATTAATTGGGTATTGGGTCTGAATTTGAAATGTATTTGGGCTAGTTGATTAGGAGTTTGGGTTTTGTAAATGGGCTAGGTAATTGAGCCTGCTTAAAAAAAACTTTGGACATTTATCATTTGGTTTATTTTTTATTAGATTTGGTTTTTTATTTGATGGGCCGGGCGAAATGGGCCTATTACAGCTACCCCTCTTTACTCATTGTCATGTAATGGGAATGGAGCAAAGACTTTGAATGGGCCAATTTTACCCGATTTTACTGAATCTTGACCTATGGGTGCTTCTGCTCTTCAAGTAGCCCCATATCATCCCACTGCATCTTCAAGGGCATAGGAATTGTTGCTTCGCTCCAACAAAATTTCAGGGAAAAGAGATTTGTAGCCTCAATCTTTTTCGCTGAAACTTCAAGGAGATAAGAATCATGGATCCAATATGATTTCAAAAAGAAGAGATTTGTACCCTCAATCTTCTCTACTACTCCATTGGAACTAAGGATTGATCCTCAATGTAATTTCAAAGACAAGGGATTTGCAGCTTCAACCTACTCCATTGGAACTTGGAGGAAATAAGCATTCAGGGAGAAGAGATTTGTAACATCAATCTGCTCTGCTAAAACTTTAATGAAATAAGGATTCGCCATCTTCGATCTACTCAACTACTGCTTAGGGGGACAAATCTACAATCTTCAATCTACTCCACTACTGCTTAGGGAGGTAGGACTCATGGCTTCAACTTGCTCCACTGCTGCTTAGGGAGATAAGATCTTCAATCTTCAGCCCACTCGACTGCTGGTCAGGGAAATAAGGCTAGTAACTTTAATCTGTTCCATTACTGCTTAAGGAAATAAGATCTGCAATTTCCAACCTACTCCACTACTGCTTAGAGAGATAGGACTAATGGCTTCAATTTGCTCCACTACTGCTTGGAGAGATAAAATTCACCACATTCGATCTACTCCACTACTTGCTTAAGGAAACAAGATCTACAATCTTTAACCTACTCCACTACTACTTAGGGAGATAAGACTAATGGCTTCAATTTGCTCCACTACTGCTTAGGGAGATAAAATTCACAACATTCGATCTGTTCCACTACTACTTAGGGAAACAAGATCTACAATCTTCAATCTGCCCCACTACTATCTCGAGGGGACAAAATCTGAAATCTTCAGTCTACTTCCTTGCTACCTTAGAAAGATAAGACTACGATCTTCAGCCTACTCCCTTGCTACCTCAGGAAGATAAGGCTTGGTCTTAAATATGCTCCATTGCTGATACATAGAGATAAAATTCGCTAAATTCGATCTGCTCCACTACTGCTTAGGAAGATAAGATCTGCAATCTTCAGTCTACTCCACTGCAACTTCAGGGAGATAAGACTTGCAACTGTAACCTACTCCACTGTAACTTCAGGAAACTAAAGTTGGTGGCCTAAATCTGCTCCATTGCCAATACATGGAGATAAGATTCGCCAAATTTGATCTGCTCCACTACTGCTTAGGGAGATAAGATCTTTAATCTGCTCCGCTGCAACTTCAGGGAGATAAGACTTGTATCTTTAACCTGCTCCACTGCAACTTCAGGAAGATAAGGTTGGTGTCTTCGATCCACTTCTCTGTAAACTCAGGAAGACAAAATCTACAAATTCATTGATGTTGCTACACCGTCCTCTGGGGGACCTGTCCTGTAGAATCGGTTTTATGTGTTTATGCTTATGCAAAATGATTAGGATGCCATGATCGAAATGAATCAAATGCTCCTAACTGAATGTGTTATGAATGACATATGTATGAATACCAAATGTCATAAGAATGATCCTTTTAATATTTAGGGTGTCACTCCTCCTTGCTCATCAAGGCTTTATCAATGACGTATTACGCTGCCTTCTTGCTTGGCTAGTATTCTGACCAAAAACCCGAAGAAACAATCATATTGTGCTCAATTGGTTTACCCCACTTTACTTTAGGGGAATAAGATTTAGTCTCTTCCATCCATCCTTTTGCAACTCAGAGGTATAGGACTTGTATTAACTTCAATCCATCCCACTACAACTCAGGGGTATAGGATCTGTAACTTGTTCCTTCCACTGGTCACTCCCTAAGTGACCTGACCAGATGTGTATGCATGGTACTCGTATAGATGTAGAATATCATTTTCCTTGAGAATGAATCCCCTTTTATACTTGGGTTGACATTGCTCATTTTCACCAAGATTGCATCCTCGATGTAATATCTTGTTTCTGTCCAACCAATGCCTTTGACAGAAACTCCGAAGAGACAAACTCAATTTGGGCTCAAATATTTACAACCCTTACACTTGGTGAGTTCTTAAACACTAGTCCCGTTTCAGGTTCTTGTATTATTTAGAAGCTTCTAAAGTAATATGCGAAACTCCTTTTATGAAAGTATTATTAGTCTACTAATCATTATTTCAATGCGAAATGCTTGAAAAAGATCATACCAATGGACAAAAAGAAAATTAATTGGGAGCATAGCTCGAAACAAAAAAGTTAAACAAAGATAACAAATACAATCAAGATGGAAATTTATTGGGAGTGTATTTTATTCAAAGGTAACAAATTCAGAATGGGTAAGATGGACACTAGGTGCCCCAGATATCGCAGCCTGAGCTTCTCTGTTCCAACTTCTTGAGGACCATCTTAAGCTTCATATGTGTTTAGGGATCTGGAGTACTTTGTCGATACCCCAAGACGTAGCATACTTCTTCATTGTTAATTTAGGCATAGTAAGACTACTGTATGCCCCACTTTTGATCAAAATTTGAGCCGCCCTTTTCGGGTTTTCAACTCAAATCCCTTTTGGTCTCAAAGCACCCTTTGCGGGTTTTCACTTTGGCCTCTCCTTTTCTTCTTCTTTTTTTTTTAAATTGATTTTCTTATTTGATTTTTTCTTTTCTTTCTTTTTTTGGATTTTTTTATTTTTTTTTAAAGGTCTCAAGGTTCCCTCTGCCGGATTTCACCTTGGTCTCTCCTTTTAGGTGAAATACCTCTTGACAGAATTCACCGAATTAGGCATGTCGTTGCCATCCATCTTGATCAATGTTGATGATTTTCCCAGAGTAGGCTTTCTTCACTACATAAGGTCTTTCCCAGTTTAGCATCCATTTTCCTCTAAAGTCCTTTTATATATGGAGGATCTTCTTCAGTATGAGGTCACCCTTTGGAATTCTCTAGAATGAACCCCTTTATCATAAACCTGCATCATCTGATCGTAATGGATAGCTATTAACTCTTCTCCTCAAACTCGATTGATTGTATCGGAATTAGATCCATTCTGCCTCATCCAGCTTTAGCTCTGATAAAACTCGGAAGAAAGAATCTCAACTTCAATGGGCAAGACCAATGAGAAATGTGCTGCCCCGATGACAATCCTGGCCAACGTTTGATAAGTACAGAGGGTAAACCGTAACTTCTCTATACCAACCTTTGCAAGTCTCAGTTATCTTTCAAAATCTTTTTGGACGGTTTTTTTGTTTTTTTTGTTTTTTTTGTTTTTTAGTTCCCTTTGCTGCACTGATATGGTGTCTGATCTTTGAACAAACTGTAAACTTTTGACATTGTGCAATTACGTTAGACATGTTCCTTTCTAGCATTCTTTACACTTTTTCTCTCTCTTTTTTTTGGAATTTTGTATTTGAATTTGAATTTGGATTTGAATTTGAACTTGAATTTGAATTTGGATTTGGATTTAGAATTTGAATTTTGGATTTGAATTTGGTTCTGAATTTGGTTTTGGATTTGAATTTAAATTTGATGACTGCTGACGTTGTAACTTTGGCATATGAAGTGACCTTCACTCTCCTAGTAAAGTAATCGACAACCACGAAGATTAATTAATGTTGGCGAGATTAGTCCCATAACATCCATGCCTCACATATAGAAAATTTGTGAAGAAATGTAGGAGGTATATAAGTTTTGTCTTCTTCAATTTAGCATTTACGGCATACTGATGCAATCCCTTTCTATGGTGAATTGGTAATATCCAAACTTCTTGATTAGCCTGGCCATTGGTATGTGTCTTTTCAAACAATGTCCTCCATCTTAATAACCTAGGCATATCTTGATGTGATCATGCGAAGACATCCTTGAATTCTTGGAATAACTCAATGACATCTTGCTTTGTTTCTGTGGTGAGCTATGTTTTAATTTCCCAAGCTTGCAATGTCAACTGACCCTTTGTAATGCAGGATCTATTTTCATCTTGTCTTACCATCCTTAACAAATCAGAAGGTAGGTCACAATCTCTGTCATCTTCAAAGTCCTGAGATCCCTCTAGACACATACCACACTTAAAAGGGAGTCAGTAATAGTTCGCTCCTATCGTTGATATCTAGGGACCTATTGTAGGTACGAAGGTATATTCCAAAGAATAAATGATTCTAAGGATGATTATTTGCATGGTATGATCATGAATAAAGAATGAAAGAATATTAGAAAGAAAATCGAAAGAATAAAAGAATATATAAATAGAAAGAATAAAAGAACATTTGCTCAAAAAGATGAATTTTATTGAAATAAAAATTCTAGACACAAGCCTATTTCACAAAAGGACTCTTATTGCCTCTAGGCTTAAAACAACAAGTGTGTTCTGAACATTACTCTGAGTAAGCTCTAAAAATACAGGGATCCCTTCCACAGTCCTATTGTTTAAAACACTTCCAAGTATATAAGGGCTTAAAAACTTTTATTCCCTGTTTCACTCTTCGGATTATGTCATTAATGTTCCCCAATATTTCCTCCAAGCTTTTAACTTGCTCAATGCATCACAACTCATTTGCCCCCACTTTCAGCTATCGCATTTACTGCTTCATCAAAGCAATTAGATTCTAGTGAATCATCAAACTTCACAACTCCCATTTTAATGAGCTTTTCGACCAACTTTTTAATCGTAGTGCAATTCTCAATTGAAAGACCTGTTATTCCCGCGTGGTACTCGTATTGGGCATTCTCGTTATACCATTTTGGGAATGGAGGTTGCATTGGTTCTATGTAATGAGGAGCCACTACATGCACATCAAAAAGATTCTGATACAGCTCATTGTACGATATCGGGATAGGCGTGAACTAGAGTTTTTCTACATTTGGCCCCAAGTTGGATTCCTGTCTTGAAGAGCCTTGATAGCCAGTAGTTACAACCCTTAGTTGGCCTATGGTGACCGATTTGGAATGCCTGCTCAAGATATTTACTTCATTTTCCTTATTTTTTGAAGTTGTTCTTTTAACGTTTTCTCCTATGTTTATCTTCCCACTCCTTATCGCATTTTTAATCATCTCGCCCGACATTATTATATCTAAAAAGCTCATAGTAGCACTTCCTAATATATGGTTAATGAACGTAGCCTTCAAAGTATTAATGAAAAGCATCGTAGTTTCTTTTTCCAAGAGCGACGGCTGAACCTAAATGGCAACTTCTCTCCACCTCTGCGCATACTGCCTAAAACTTTCATTCGGCTTTTTCTCCATATTCTGCAAGGTAATTCTATCAAGAGTCATGTCTGTCACGCTTGAGCCAAATCTCTCCATGAACCAATCTTAACACGACTCAACTGGTTATGTAACGCCCTAATTTTCAGGATTTTTAAGATTTTGCACGAATTTAATTTTTACTTGTCTGGACGTATTAATTTATGCTTTGAGTATGTTAATGGGCCTTTAGAAGGCCCAAGCCTAAGTTAAAACCCAGTAGAATTTTAAAATTTTAGACTTAAGGGAGAAGGGGCTTTAACTAAGAGTGCTTTTAAGAAAATGTTGTTAAATTAAGACACAAGATGACTTGTGGCAAGGTGGCAATGTAACGCCACTTAGGGACAAGGGAGTGGCAAGTGGAACCTATGCAAGAGCCAAGGTTCAAGTCTTATGGTAAGCAAGGTGCTATTTTATTTTTAATGCATGTGCAAAGCATGTGATGGACTCCAAGTTAAACTCTACTGGGAAGAGTTTAAGGTGCTCATGGGATTGAATCAAAGAGGATAAGGAGGAGAAAATCTAGGAATTTTTGAATGGGAGCTAGTGGTGGCCGATTGTAGGGGTCTTGGAGAGCAAATTCAGCACTTGGGTGTTGAAGTTACAATTTCGGCAAGTGAAGCTTTAGTATGTGTCGATTACCTTGAGTGTGTTCTTTCAGGTTTTGTTTAGACCTTTTTCTTGGTTACCGAATAGGTATAGGGGTTAGGTTTTTCATTCTTTTCTTTTCTCCTCCCTCGTTCTAAAAGCCGAAAACACAAGTTGCAAAACTCTTGTGTCGACTTGATCAAAGACCCAAGCTGTTTTCTCTCTTTTCTTCTCAAACCTAAAGTTATTCTCCTTTCTTTTCTTTCTTCTTCACTTCATAATCGATCTAGACTTGTTTGGAACCTTAGCTAGCCGTTTGCTCAAAAGCCGAAATCTAAAAAGGTTTAGTTTTTGTGTTGCCGATTTCTTTATTGACCGAAACTTCATTCTCCTTGAACCTTAATCTTCCAAAAACCCGAAACCCATAACACTCTAAGTCTCTGTTGACATCTCCTCCTCTCTATTACGTAAACCTTTCATCTTCTTCTTCTTCATACAAAAGCCGAAACCTCCATATTCATAGTGATTCGGGAACTGAGCCTTTAGATCTCTTAGATCCATTCTCTACTCGTACTTTGGGTTAGATCTACAACAAATCTGGAATAGGAAGGTACTTAGGAACGTTTTTGGCAAGTAAATCTTTGGTAAGTGCTAGAAATCCCCTCTCCATCCATTAATTAGTGATTCAAGAAAAGTCGAAAACCCCTAACTATATAGGGTGGCTGTCGATTGAGGCTAAAGGTTTTATTGGTTTTATCTTTCAGTTTATTTTATGCTAGTGTGGACTGGAGGCTATCAATTGAGGAGTATTGGAGGCTAGGACCGTGAGAGCAACTAGATCTAGATCTAGTCATTGTTTTCGGCAAAGGTAAGTATTCAAGAGCCTAAGATGATGTTGGTCGAATATGGTAAGTGATAGTTAGATTGGTTTCGTTGATTTGGAGTTAATAGTGTGATCTAAACAACTGTAGGTTGATCGTTCGAGGGGTTCCTATAGATCTCGCAAATCAGGTGTGTAAACGACACCCACTAGTAGACTAGATCGGCAAAAGCCAAAAAGCCGAAAGCTAAAATTCCGGTATTTCAAGGGCTTGCAAGCTGCGAACGCTTGTGAGTCGGATTAAAATAGTAGATTCTGTAATCGCAAATGATAAGAATGATAGATGTGCGATTTCGTGCACATTGGTGATTTCGGGCCCCGGAGGGCTGAATTTGGGCTTAATGGGCTTAAGGGCCCATATGGGTGGAAACAAGCGGTAAGAGCATTCTGATGGACTGAAAAACAAATCTACTAAAACGAGCGTAAAATTTGGGCTTAGTAGGCTGTAATAGTTAGTGGACACTGTAGGGCCTATTAAGGGTTTTAGGGCCCAATAACTCTAATTTGACTAAATGGGCTAAACAAGTTATTTGGATGACATTTGGACTGATAACAACTGAAATGTGCATAAAATCCTAAAAACTAGTAAATTTACTGAAATACCCCTTAAGGGCGGAAAATTACTGTTTTACCCCTAGGTGCAAAATGACCATTATACCCCTAAAGTTAAATTGACTGAAATGCATGCTAAATTTTATCTGTTTACGGTATGCCATGACATTTTATATTGTTGCATGGGATTGGGTTTTTGATGGAGGAAGTGCTAAGTGGCAATGCCACATTTACTGTTAGGGGTTTTGCCTCGTTTTACTGTTAGTGGCTTGGCCACGTTATTTGATTAAGCAGCCATGCTGCGACTGTGGTGTGTAGGGCTGGGTGGGTTGAGTTATTCTCCACATGGTGTGTAGGGCTAGTACAGATGGTGTGTAAGGCTAGATTGGGCTGGGTTTGCATACATGCATTAATATTATTCTGTTACTGTAATGGGCCTAAGGGCTACACTGATTTCCAAATAGGGCTAAAGCCTAGTTAAACAATGATTACTGAATAGGGCTAAGGCCCAGTTAATACTGTATCTGGATAGGGCTTAGGCCCAGTTAAGCTTGAACTTATTTGGGCTCTGGTTGGGTTTAGCTTACACACTGAGTTTTCCAAACTCACCCCCTTTCTTTCCATCTATGCAGGTGAGCCCCAACCTTAGAAAACTTAGAGCTAGTGGGACTCGGAGTGGCCACGAGGACTACTTTCTGTTTTTTTTTTAAACTTACTTTCAAGTTACTTATTTTATTATTTCATAGTTTTTGGGTTTTCAAGTTGTAATAAGGCCGCTCATTTATTATTTTTATTTTTATTTTGGGTTTAATTGTAACTTGCTTACAACAAATAGACTAAGGCTGCGCGGGTTTTTTTTATTTATAAATTAATCAACATTTTCAAAACACATCGTACGCTTTAACGGGATCACCTAAATAACTAGATATGGCCTCCTAACAAAAGAAACACCAATTAATAGTGGATAGAATCTTCCATAAATTAAATAACCTGCTTTCTCTCAAACCTCTTAAAAATGATTTTGTTAAGACACCCTTAACATACTAATTAAAGAATGAGTTGTAATTCATCGACATGTGACACACCAGATTTGGCCATAACATCTGGGCCGGGTTTGGGGTGTTACAGGTTATACCATTTGGCTGCTGCTCCCACCAGGCTATCTTGGAAACAATGGATCAACAGTTGATCATTATTAATGTGTCCAGTCATCCTCCTACAGAACATGGTAATATGAGCCTCGGGGCAGCTTGTCCTGTTATATTTCTCAAATTCAAGCATTTTAAACTTGTACGGAAGCACCAAATTTGGGACCAGGCTTAAATCTTTAGCATCAATCTCATAACAGTTATCAGCACTTTCCATCGCCTTGAACTTCTCTTCAAGCCATTTGCATCAATCCTCTAACTGCTTTGGTAATTCAGCCTTTGTTCACTATCTTTCAGCTACCTCATCCAGATCAGGGACAGTAGGATTGATTGGGTTATCTCCTGAACCTGAGCCAGTTTGATAATTCATCGGCATTGAAACGCCAGCTTGAAATTGTTGCGGCCCAATGGTAACAAATGGTTTGTGCGGGTATGTCTCATGTTGTGCCTGTGCACTAGTTGGAGTAAATCCCGGAGGATAAAGAGGATCCTTATTTTCTTCAGTATTGACCGCAGGACTCTTTCCTTTATCCAAACCCCCAGCCAACAACTGAGTTAGCTGATTCATCATATTCCTCTGTGATTCCATCATTCTGTCCATCATATCCTGCTGAATCTTTGCCAACTGCTCCTACATTTGATCTTGCATCTCTTTCTAAAGTTGTTCCAACCTTTCCATCCTCTGATCTATATTTCTTGACTTAGTGCAAGTACCGTAACGGTGTTTGGTTGATCGAATTTTGTCAGTTCCCAGGTTAACTGAAATAATTCTACCTAATTAGGGTCCCTTTTGTGAAAATCTAATGCAAGTAATGCAATGCAAATGATGCAATGCAAATGCATTAAATATAAATGCATGAAATGAATGCAAGAAAGAGAGGTGTTAATTTTGAATTCAATTCCATTAGAACAACTTTTCTAGAAAATAGATTTCTTTACATAAAACGGATTGCATATGCGACATTGCCTTCATACTCTCGACGAGGACACCAACTCTTTTCTTCATATCCGGATGTTAAGGTCAAATCTCACGAACCTCCAATAGATGCTCCTGTTAGCTCCTTCCCGCTTGATCCGAGTCGTGACCATTGCTTACTCATCCTTGTGAGGCTCATTAGCTTCTTCAAGAAAATTAACAGCTCTTGAATCATCTCTGTCAGCTTCAATCCTCGGCCAAGAAACAGTGTCGTATTCCTTCACAGACTTCTCTTATTGTCTACTTGGACCCCATTCGGGTGGCCGTATTTTAATCCATTTTATTAAGAAACCCATTTTCTTATGACAAGCTCCTCTATTCAACAATCGAATTTAAATCAACACCTCCTTTCTATAATAATGCAATGCAATGCAATCAAAAAAAAAAAAAACAAACAACGTTAGCACAAGAGAAATAAATAACATAGAACCTATCTGAGTGACCACTAAAGTTTGGCATGACTCTACCTAGGGTAGGCTCTTAGGGCTCTCTATATGTGGTCCGGTTCTAGAGAAAGGGTACCTGAACCAACAGATACCTCAATCCTCACCCATTATAGGCTCATATGGATCGAGTTCGATTCAGGGGAACACATTTCCCTATGGCCATGCGGAGATGAAAATCTCATGAAGCACATAGGTACGGATGTATTCCGGAAACGGTCTACTAGCCCATGCGAGGTGAAAACCTTACGAAGGCATAATTTCTCAGTCCCACTTAAAGGTGCGACCACAACGGTCATGCAATGTAATGCAAAGATATTCTACAAAATTATAACACACAAATGCAACCAAAGAAACATGATTTTTCAAATCAAATTTTCAAAATTTCAATCAAAAGGACAAAAATTAATCAATTTATGGCTTGACTCTTAACCAGTCCCCAGTGGAGTCGCCAAGCTGTCGAAACCATTTTTAAATTTTGGAGAAACGGGATCGACTTTAAAAATGCGTAGTCGCCACCAACCCTTTTTGTTTGGGTGTGATTGGATCACCCTCTTTTTTAAAATTTTGGTCTATGAAAAAAAACAAGGGTTCGGGAGTCTGTTACGTATGAGGAAGGGTTAGCACCCTCGTACGCCCAAAATTGGTACCATTTTGATTAATAGTTATCCTAATATTGAAAATTTGAAAAGATTTAAAATGTTTTTTTTTTTAAAGAATTTTTGGTTTGAGTTGGAATTTAAGATTTTTCTCATTTTGAAGAAATAAAATGACACATCCAGCACGTTAGGACATGTCATTTAAACCTCAAAATTGAGATCATTTCATAATTTCCAAATCATACACTTAAAAGGGTATTTAGCCATTTAGGTCAAACGAAAAACC
Source organism: Gossypium stocksii (assembly GCA_020496765.1). Taxonomy (NCBI): domain Eukaryota; kingdom Viridiplantae; phylum Streptophyta; class Magnoliopsida; order Malvales; family Malvaceae; genus Gossypium; species Gossypium stocksii. Next base: position 44,734,989 of record CM035630.1, on the reverse strand, counting down.
ATAACCTGGCACGTTAGGGCCCAGTTTTTCGTATTTCCCAAACGCTAAATATTGCCTTGTTTTTTATGGCTTTTAAGTACAACTTTGAAACCAATTTAAAATGTGTTTATTCAACTTGCCTGTGGCAAAAAAAAAAAAAAAACTATGAATCAATTTATGTACACTAAAATTTGAATTGCTATTTGAAAACAGAGAAAATGCCAATGACAAATAATGGAACAATATACAAGGAGAACACATTATACCAATAAATGGTAACGATATAGAAATATAAATATGCAAATCAAGATTGACACATTAATAATGGTATTATGACGTATGTTATTTAATACTTGGATGGTATTGTACAATGCTAAACAAGAAATTCAAAGGAAGAAGAATTTGAAATCGACAATGTGAAAAGGAATTTTGAAATGCAACTTGTATGTATACAAACAAATAATGCACGTGATAGTTTGAAATAAAATAATGAAATCAATGAAAATATAACATATAAAACAATATAAATAAATTTCGAAGCGAGTATTTATAAAAAAATCTAAGTAATAATATACGAAATAAATATATAAAACAATATAAATCAATGATATACAAAGTAATTTTAAAAACCTTAATATATTAAATAAATAAATTATATGAATAAAAATATATGAATACACGAATATTTACAAACACATTTAAATGAAATCATATTGAATTTGAAATATACATAGAATAGTACATACATAAAATGAAAACAATTTTGATAAAATTTTGTATACGTGCAACATAGCAATGCGAAAGAATATTATATCTAACTTAAATCAAATATTCATTTAAAAGAGAGTTTTGAAATAAAACATTTATATTTTCAACAAGATAAAAAAACAAATAAAAAAGCTCAATTCAAATATAATCAATTAAAGTAAAACAAAATTTTAAAAACGGACTTAAATTGAAGTAACAACAAGATCTAAAGAACAATTTAAAACATTAAAACAGAGAAAAGGACATAAATAAAGTGCATGTAAATTGGAAAGGACGAAAAGCGCAATTAAACCAAATCCTGAAACGCTGCGTTTGAACATGGACTCATTTGAAACAAAATGCAAATCTCATGGCAAAATTAAAATGTAGAAGAAACTGAAACAAGGCCTGATTGAACAAAAGCGCGCAATGGAGGGACCAGATGCACAATTGTTCCCTCACCGCTGAAATACGCGGATCCTAGGGTGCCAGATCGGGTCGGTTCGGGTAAATGCTCACACGGCACCGTTTTGGAATCGATCTATTAACTAAACGGTACCGTTTCATGATATGTAAAAAAAAATTAAAGAAAAACTTAAAACTAGAACATTCGGTCATTTCCAAAATTGAGCAAAACTCTAAGAAAAAAACCTAATTCTCCTATCCTCTCCAATCAGCCATCAGAGAACCCCCGGCCTACCACTAAAGTGCCATTAAAATCGGCATATAACGGTGGATTAATGCCCGATTTGCCCAAATTAGTGCTGTATTTCAAAGATTTCACCATTTCAAATCCAAATCCCCATCCAACTCCGATTTCGGCAGAGAGAACGAGGACTCCGATGGCTCGCTCATGAAGGTAAACCACTTTTCTTTTCTTTTGATCTTTATGCACACACACAAAATATAGATTCAAAAGAAAAAGAACACGAAAAGAAAGAAAAGGGAATGAAAATCTAAAAATCACCTTTGAATCCCTTGATTTCTCTCTTTTTTTGCTATTAATTTCAAGTGTTCGTTCGTACAAAAAAGAAAAAATGGGATCGAATCCCATTTACAATGAATGTATTCGGCTTTTATAGCCTAAATTAGAAAAAATAAAATACGAATTGTTTTTCTTTTTTCATTTTTTACTATTAGCTGTATACTGCTGCTTGTTGTTGTGGTTGTTAATTTGTTGCAGGTACAGCTGGAGGCAGTTGCTGGAGAGGGAGGCTGCAATGGAAACCGATGCTGGAGAAGGCTACGGCGCACAAGACCTCTGCTAGGATTTCCAGAGGCTAGCATTTGGACCATTTGGGCTAGTTTAGAATCGGGCCTTGTTTCTTGTTTTAAATTTGGGTCACTATTTAGGCTAGTTTATTAATTGGGTATTGGGTCTGAATTTGAAATGTATTTGGGCTAGTTGATTAGGAGTTTAGGTTTTGTAAATGGGCTAGGTAATTGAGCCTACTTAAAAAAAAAACTTTGGACATTTATCATTTGGTTTATTTTTTATTAGATTTGGTTTTTTATTTGATGGGCCGAGCGAAATGGACCTATTACAAATATTATATCAATTAGGTTTTCTCGTTACTTAAATCATTAATCTAACTGTTAAATAACATAAAAGATAAGTTCATTTTAAATTTAATTGCATAAAATTTAACGTGATATTCAAGGTTAAATTAATAATTTTAATAATAAAAATAGCTAATTGATAATAGAAATAACTTATATAACATGTTAAAGTTTAAGGTGTAATTTAAAATAAAAATGATTGTACGTTAAGAAAGAAAACAGATGGGAGATGCATTTTGTTGGAGAGATAATAGAATTGCAGGTAAGGCATAAATGTAACCAGCAATGTTGGACAGACAATTACGTATAGTATAGGCGTTAAAACATTATAGTTGCTGTCAACACAAATAATCCAAAAATAAGAATATGTTTAATCATTCATCCATCCCTTCTAAGCAATCAAATTGGAAGAAATCCCTGAATTGATAAATTTCCAACCACCACGTTGTGGGTCTGTCACACCTCAGCTAATCTTCTTACTTCTTCTTCCTCTTCCTGCTGTCATTTTCATATTTTCAAACCCTAATTCAATTGGTCAGCTTGTCACGGTTACGTATCCAAACCATCAAATCAAACCTTCATCTGGAGTACATTTTTTAAATAGGAAAAAGAAGAAGACAGCTACCACATGTGTAGTTGGCACTAACAAATATATCCTACTTTTTTCAATGGAAATTTCCCAAAGCCATGTGATGTAAGTATTGACTTTCAAGCTTTTATTCAGACCCACCAAACTGTTTACAAGCCTAACTAATGCATAAACTCAAGAAAGAGTTGATAAACTCGAAACTTAATCAGTTGATTCATGCTATCACTCGGTTTTTATCCTTTCTCTACCTCTAGGAAAACCTTCCTCTATCTCCAACCTGCAACTTATTATTATTTTAATAAAGAAATGAATAAAAAATGATTCAACAATAATTATACATTACAATAGAAAAAATGATTAAAAGAACATGATACAATCTTTCTTTCCCTCCCTCTCCTCCCCAAAAACCCTATTTTTCCCTCTGTAAATACTCCATCAAACAAAACAAATCATTCGGTTAGCTGTTGAAGAATATAATAAGAAACAACAAGAGTTCTTTTGGCTCATATTTAGCCCAACAAAGTATGAGAACAATCCGAATAAATAAACATAATACGACCATAATACACTCCGTTATCGACCCGACAGCAACTCAACCTGGCCTTCCTTTTTTGTGTGTTTTTTTGTCCTCGTAACATTTTTTACAGTACATACCTCTTCAAAATGATGCCACTTATCCCATTTCCATCACCGACCATCAGATGAGCTTAATGTGTCTGAAAATCCCGAGGGTTTTGCAGGGATACTTGATTGGGTTTGGGAGTATGATATATCACCATACATTGTTGAAGTACCATCATCTGCTTGCCATCTTAGTAGAGCCTGAGGAAGGCTCATGTGAAGGTCAATGCCCGAGTTTTCGTCATCCTCTTGGGTGGTAGGTTTCCACAGCTCAACAAGGGGGCCCAACACATTTACAGCATGCCCCATGTCAGGTCGCTGATATGGTTCACGAGCTGTGCAGTGTCCTGCGAGCTCAGCCACCTTGAAGATACTTGCCATTGTCTCCTCATCACAGTTGATTGTTTCATCAACCACTTTCGGAATGTTGTCTTTGTTGGTAAGGACTCTGCGAAACCATGTGACCAGATGTGACCTCTCATCGGGTAAGGTCTCGTCTAAAGCTTTTCTGCCAGTTATTATCTCCATCAAGACCACTCCAAATGCATAAACATCCACCTTCGTAGTCACCCTTCCAGTTGCTGTTCAGATTAAAACAGTATCTCTATTTAGAAAAATATAACATTTAACCGAACAACAAAAATGACAACGTTACGAAACCGCCAGGCGAAAGGCAATAATAATATCATTCAACCCAAATATCAAACATCACATATTATAAATGCTAATCAGACGACAACTGTTTCAGTCAATCATGATTTTTAATCTTTTAACGTACGAATACCGACTATGGCCTCATAATTTATGAAGTACGCTGTTTAAGCTAGCTTGATAATACCATGTAGAGCCCCGATCATATTAACAGCTAATACCTTAGCTATTCCAGGATTGAGACATTAAGGATACATCTAAATTACATTGAAAGGATTAATTTGCCTAGAGAAAATTATCACAGAAAATGTATAACTAAGCAAGTAAGAAGCTCATATAAAATCTTAAAGCATTTGAAGACAAAAATTCACATACCAGCATATTCAGGAGCAAGATATCCAAACGTTCCTGCCAATCTTGTCTCCACAGAGTATTTGCCTTCGGGTGCATTTTTAACCAGTCCAAAATCGGCAACCTTTGCTCTCATGTCATCCCCAAGGAGAATGTTGGAGGGCTTCAAATCTCTGTGAATGAAACTTTGTTGTGCCAAAGAGTGCAAATACTCAACCCCTCGTGCAACATCCAGTGCAATGGTGACTCTCTGCTTCCAGGTGAGCGGAGCATATCCATTTTCCCGCCATTCAAAGAGATGCTGACTTAGGGTACCTTGAGGCATATACTCGTAAACCAAGAGTCTCTCATTACCATTAATACAGTAACCCAAAAGTGCAACCAGATGCCTATGCCTAACTTTTGTAAGCACTGCAATTTCTGCCTGAAACTCATTCATTCCTTTAGTACCGGTCGACACACATTCCATCCTTTTGACAGCAATCTGTGTGCCATCATGCAGTTCCCCTTTATAAACAACCCCGAAACCACCTCTTCCTAAAACATTGGCCTCACTGAAATTATCTGTCACTTGTCTTAGTACTTGGATTGAGATCACTACATTTCCACCCTCAAAAAAATGGCGGTCACTACGATCCCCACTGCTTTGGCTTAGCATTTCACTGGGAACTCCCCCATTCCCATTCATTCCGCCACCGTTTGCTGGACTCTTAACCACACCCCTCTCAGCATCACTGCCCTCCATCTTACCAAATTTTCCATACCTCTTGTTCATAACATACTTATAAGAAACAAAGCAAACAACAGCAACAAAAATCAATACACCAGCAATAATACCAACAATCATAGCAATCGAATTCTTACTATTGCCACTTTTCAAGTTACCATCCGAACCTCCAGCGGATGCTCCAGATCCTGAATCTCCTCCATCACCAGAACCACCAGATTTTCCAAGTAAACTATTCCCCGAGTACGAGAATTTTACTGAATTCGAAAATTTCGGGATGTCTCCACTAAGATTGTTATTAGACACATCAAGAAGCTGCAAACTAGTCAACTTAGTCAGACTATCAGGAATTGAACCAGTTAATCCGTTACCATTCAGATTCAAGTTCTTCAATGAGGTGAGATTGGCAAAGGCCGGAGAAATCGTCCCGACCAAGTTTTTCTTTTCCAGATTCACTGTAATCACATTCTTTTGTGAATCACAAGAAATAAAGGACCATTCGCAAGCATCATTCCCAGGCCAATTATCAGAAAGAGACACAGGGTACCCAAAACCCCCAGCAATCTCAAGCAATGTAGTAACTTGAGGATTACAAGGATCCCCATTACTATTACAGAAATTATTGTTTCCATCAACAACTTTTTTCTCAACTGAGGTAGGAAATTCTGGGAAAGGACCCTGCAATTTATTATTAGACAATGAAACATTCTTCAAGTTCGGAAGATCAATTAAAGATTTGGGAACCGGCCCTGTCAACTGATTGTCTCTAAGCTGAAGATCGAAAATATCCAAACATTTAGACAAATCCGGGATCGGACCCGTAAACAAGTTTTTCTGAAGCCAAACCTGAGACAACTGGGTCATGTTGGATAAAACTTGTAAAGTACCAGTGAACCCAACATCCTGATTGTTGATCCAAAGATTCTGGATCATTGAACTACCGAGAGAAGCCGGTAATGTGCCGTTCAAATTGTTGTAAGACAACCTTATACTTTTCAAGCTGTTCATAGAATCGAATATATCAGGCAAGGAACCGAACAAGCTGGTGTTGTCTAGTTGAAGTTCAACGAGTCCCGTCGATTGGGACAAATCTGGGAAAGACCATGGACTTAAACCGGCATTGTCACTCAAACTCAGCTTTTGCAAGCTGGTTAATCCGGAGAAGGCGTTTGGGGATATAGAGGAGAAGGCGTTGCTGTCAAGGTAAACCTCTTGTAAGCTGGAGAGGTTGGCGAAAGATGGGATGGTCCCGGACAACGCGTTGCGTTGAAGTGACAAAGTCTGGAGCTCCGACAAGGCGGCGATGTCGGGGGAAAGGGTCCCAGACAGGGATTTGGAAGAGAGGTTGATGGAAGTAACGCTGTTGGATTTGTCGCAATTTATGCCAGGCCACTTGCAGTAGTTGTCTGAAGAAGTGGAAGACCACCCAGTGGGAGGAGGGCGGAAGGATGAAGCTATCTTGAGCATGGTTGCGCCGTCGTCCCCGGCGGCGAGAAGGGAGGAGAAAAGGAGGATGGGAAGGAGGATATGGTAGCGGTTAAGCATTTTTGCTTTTGGATTCGTTTCGGAAACCAAAACAGTTGGATTATCCAACAACGATGGTGTTTGTTGGATTGTTCTTTGAATATGGTTTTATTCTTTTTTTTCCTAACAGTGAAAAGAAAGAATAGTGTTTTAGGGCAAGGGAATACTTGGGGGAAAGACAAAAGAAATAATGAAAGGGAATTTTCTTAGTTGGAATTTTTAAAAAAGATAGAATATCTTACCTGGTTTTTTTTTTTCTTCCTAATAAAAAATTAATATGTAGAGTACTATAAATAGTTTAAATTTCACGAACATCCCTATCAATTTCAATTATGAGCAAAATGGTCCATCTAAAAACAAAGTACTTATGTCCTGTACTTTTTAAAAATGGATAAGAAAAAAATGAAAATAGCGTCAATTATTATCCAATCCAACTCTGAATTTTGAATTTTTTATAAATATTATATAACAAAAAAACAAAAAGTTCATACATTATTAAAATTAAAAAACTAATAAAATTATAAAAATGCTTTAAAATAGTATATATTAAAAATAAAAAACAAATAAATATTACAAAAATACTCCAAAGTTCCGAAAATTTTAAAAAAAATTTAAACAAATCTTAAAATTCATTTTTTTATAAAAACTAAAAAAATTTATATACAATTATAGAAAAAATTATAAAATTTATATTAATTTCAAAGATTATGAAATTGTAAAAAATTAAAAATTATCTAAATTTTAAATTTATAAAAGAAATATAGTTTTAATTTTTTTTTTGTAAATAGTGTCGCGTAACTTTTAAATTTTAATAAAAAAGCGTGAAAATTCTAAAAACAAACTATAAGAATTCAAAAGATCATAAAAATTAATAAAAATAAAAGCTCCAAAGTTTGAAAAAATTATAAAATTTTTCAAACAAATATTTTTTTCTCAAAATTAAAAAGGTAACTTTATATAATATATATGCAAAAAAATATTCTAAACTTTATAAAATTTAAAAATTATAGAAAATAATGAATTTTTTGAAATTTTAAAAATAAAATTAATTTTTACTAAATATTTATATATTTTTATTTTATAATTTTTTTGAAAGAATTTTGGAAAATTTTTAAATTTTAATTTTGTTTTTAGAAATTTGGTCATTTTAATTATTTTATTATTACTTTATGAGGTTTTGAATGTTGGGCATTATTTTAGAAATTTTAACAATGTTTTATTAAATTACTAAAAATGCAAATTTATACAATATTGTTTAAAAAAATATCAAAATAAATATTTTCTTTTATAGAACTTTTTGTACTTTGTTCATATATTTTGAAACTATAAGTTAAAGATTTTTTAGAATTTTTTAAATGTTTTTAATATTTTTTGAGTGTTTATGTGTGTCTTTTATATGGGTGAAGCTATGTATTTATATGATATGGTTACTATTCATAGATGTGATATCGTAGGTAAGTTCTATGCATGTCAGCACGTACTCTACTCTAGGTTTAACATGTGTTTATACGATGTAGGTTCGCCTATGTGATGGTGTGTGAACCCACATCGTGCGGTCTCATAGAGGGGTTTGAGTGGCGTATATGTGAACTCATAGTGTCACACGAACTTGAAGTGAGAACAGTGTAAAACTCGACCTAGACCCTATCAGGTTACGAGTCGGTAATAGTGAGTATCATAACAATTTGTCCGCCAACTGGCTTTAAAGAAGAGTTATAAAGTGACTCTTATTGGAACCCATTTCTATGAAATGAGAAGTAACACAAGAAGAAGCTTATTAAATACACTTTATACCTTAACTTGCAACATACACTTCACCACGTGTTAAGAAGGGGTATAACTATACACAGCTAATTGTGCCCTTATTCCCAGATATATGAATCGTTAAAGTGTAAAAAGCCCTTTTAAAAGGAAGTTGCCTGAGCCCTAAAAATTACATTGTTTGAATTAGAGATTTTGAAGAAGAAACCATTGTTGAGAAAAATAGTTTCAAAGGTAATTTCCTTAAAATTTCCATCGTTCTATCGATTTTTTCTTAGTTTTATTAGAACACCATGGCTAGGACTAGAAGAAATGGTCGTATTATTCAGAATATCTCTTCACGACGCCATGAAGCAAGTACCCCAATGGAGGCTAAGGCTTATGTTTGCACTACGAATGTGGAAAAAATGAATCCTATTTTGGTCGCCCAAGGAATTCAAATACAAAACTTTGCATATGACTTCTCAATCCCTGAATTATTAAATCAGTTGAGCTACACTAACGATGGTAGTTTTTACCTTCCACTGCACGTGATAGAAGCAAGTTTCCATTTACCACTCCACCCCTTTTTCTGTCACTTTCTCGATGAATACAGGATAGCTCCGAGGAAATTATCTTGTTTTTCATGGTGGGTTGCAACGGCATACTTCATTAAGTGCAATCGGCGAGAGGAAGTGCCATTGATTATCATTTTTCAGAATTTGTACCAATTGAAGGCCTACAATTAAGGGGGTTCAGTGGGTTTATTTTATTTCTCACCTTACAAAGATATGGAATCCATCATTACTAACTGGTCTTTAAACCTTCGCCTAAATCGCTACAAGTACATACGGGTTAAGTATAAGCTTAATAGTGGCTTTGACTTTCCAACTGAGTGGTCGATACCTAGTAAGGGTATTTGTCTAAGGAAGCGACAAATTATTACAGAAGTAGGTTAGGGACAATATTATAGACTTCGCAAGTGTCGCGTACTAGATTTGGAGGAAGTGCTAACTATTATGAACACGTTTTACCATTGGCTCTTAAATCTAAGTCTCAATAGATGGAGGCAAGTTGATGTTGATAATGGTGCAGACACTGTTGGATTACTATCCGCATAGTTTTTCTAGCCACATGATGCTACTGATGAGTTAAGGCTTATACTGTTGAAGAGAAAAGAGGAACCTAGAAATTATTGTTATAGCTTTTGTAAATTAAAGTCTCATCCATTATCTTCGAAATCTTCAGGGAATGTAAAAAGTGGTGCAAACCCCCTTATGCTAATTGTTGGTGCTGATATTACACTTGTTGGTGATATAGGCATAGTTAGCGGTATTGAAGAAAGTTAAAAAGAACCCATAAGCTTATCTAAGAAATCGACGAATACATGGGTGTGCGATGTTTTATATAGTGAATGCGAGTAATAAAAAGAAGCAAAAGACTACTGCAAGAACTACCTACATTGTACTAAGTAGTGAAGATGAAAGTAGTCCAATAAGGGCGTTTTGTTGAAATAAAAGGAAAGATTGTGTTGGAACATCTAGCAACTTAGCCTTTATTACTACAATTTCTGCCATAATTTTATTTTCTCCCAACTCTCCTATTGATCCTCTACCACCACCAAGAGTAGCAGTTGCTAATGCCTTAATTGTTAATTATGGCCTTCCTAGTGGCTCCATGAAATCCACTACTTCTGGTGGTGAGAGAAGATCATTATTTTCATAGAGCAAACATATCAGCATGCAGAAGTTTCCCTACAGTCTTAGTGAGGTGAGCAAAAAATAGAAAATTTCCATGTCTGAAAAAGCGAATGAGCATATCTGTCTTTCTAGATCGTCTAGTTGTACAAGGAAACCTTCCTTGCAAGAGTTTATACTTTCCCTCCAAGTTGTTTTAGTTAAAGCTGACATGGTCAGTATGGGGATCGTTGAGGGTATTGGTGAATCAAAATTGAAAAAGAAAGAAATTGAAAATGTTTATCACTCTACCATGGAGCACTAAAAAGGGCTCGCGGATTATATACAAGCTTGGATGAAGAGAACTAGAAATTGTTGGAGCTGAATAGGAGACTACAAGAGCTTCTCACCTTTGCTGAAAAAGAGGTTGAAAAGTTACATGGGGAGATTGTAAGCAAGCGAGCCGATAAATGTCTTTTGGAAGTAACCGTAAAAAGTATGGATGAACAACGTAGAGTTGTTATGGCTAATTTGGTAAAGAGCAATGAAGAAGCTTTGGAAAAATACAAGAGGGAAACTATGCAAAGCTTCCAAGACTACTTACCTGATTTAAAGTATAACTTCTTATTACACACTCAAGTAGTTGACAGTCCCTTCGATGCTCATAGGGTAAATTTTAATGCTCTTAGTAATCTTACTAGTACTTAATTGGATTTTGATGTTCACTTCCCTTCTTAAGCAGCTTGGGAAGAATTCATGAAAAATGGAAGAATTCCAGTAAACTTTACTTTGCTGAAGATCCTGTTGAGACTAATATGGCTCCCACAACTGGATGTGAAGGTGATGGAAATGAAGGAAAAAATGAAAAAGATGATTAAATGCTCGCCGATCCCCAAGATACCAGTGTTAATTCTTAATTTACTTATTTTTATTGTACTTATTTCTTTTGAATATGAAATGAAAATTCTTTGTTTGTTTTGTATTGAAACGGTGTTGTGTTTTAACTGTAAATTTATTTAAGCAAACTACATAATCAAGTTGTTAGCATAAATGAGCTAAGAAATAAAGATTGCAAAATCAACTAACATTAGTTGTGATCTTGCATCAACGAACCTTTATAATATTAGCTACGATCTTAAATCAGCTAGCTCAAATAAAATTTTTCATGGTCTTAAATCAAATGAACTTAGGTTACGATCTTAAATCAACGAACTGTTCGGAGTTGCGATCTTAAATCAACTAACTCAAATGAAATTGTTCATGATCTTAAATCAAATGAAATTAGGTGGCGATCTTAAATTAGCGAACCTAATGATATCAGTCGCGATCTTAAATCAGCAAGCTATTCGGAGTTGCGATCTTAAATCAACTAACTCAAATAAAATTGTTCATGATCTTAAACCAAATAAACTTAGGTTAGATATTAAATCAGCGAGCTATTCAGAGTTACGATATTAAATCAACTAACTCAAAAAAAATTGTTCATGATCTTGAATCAAACAAACTTAGGTTGCGATCTTAAATCAACTAACCTTAATGATATCAGTTGTGATCTTAAATTAGCGAGTTGTTTGGAGTTACGATATTAAATCAGCTAACTCAAATAAAATTTTTCATGATCTTAAATCAAATGGATTTAGGTTGTGATCTTAAGTTAGCTAATATTAATGATATTAGCTATGATCTTAAATCAGCGAGTTGTTCGAAGATATGATCTTAAATCAGTTACCTTAAATAAAATTGTTCATTATAAATAAAAAAGAAAACATTTGCAGATAATGTATGTTTAATGAAAAAAGGATAGATCATTCATAAATAAAATTTCATTAAGTGGTGTGCATTCCATGTACGTGGTAGCATAGGAATCTCCATATTTGTTATTTTGTAAACTTCATAACCTATCTTTTCTACCACTTTGTAGGGTCCTTCCCTATTTGGGGTTATTTTTTCTTGTTACAATGCTGGAACCAAAAAGATAGTCCATATAGCCACTCATTTTCATTAGGATCTACCAAAAAAACACTCGCTCCTAACCTAGTCTTCATTGTGAAGCCATTAACATAAACTGTCCAACACTTTAGCTTCGCAATTGAACTCGTTTGCCCCTATGATGAGCTAACTACTACATCTTGTGTGATGAGCAAAAAAAGAATTTTAGAGGCAAATGTGTATTTATAATAAAACATTGCAAGACAAAGTAAGTATCTATCAAGTAAATTCTAATAATCTTGTGTGAATGATAATGTTTGAAATTAAAAATTACCTGCAAAGTCTGATGGTTTATTAAAAGAGCATTCCGCCATAAATCGATTAGGATTTGAGCCTTGATCGCTATTCTTGAGGCATATTCTATTCCAAACTCAACTAATTCAATTCTAGATTTGGTCATTCTACCTGAATTATCTACTCTAGATAGAATATCTTTGATAGGCTGATTAGTCATGACAATCATAGGATGAGCCTAAAAATAAGGATGCAACTTGTGAGCTACCACAATTAAAGCGAAAATGAGCTTTTCTGTCTTTGTATACATTTGTTCACCATTTTGTAACACCTTGCTAACAAAATCTATTGGAAATTGGTGAACCCTCTCTACTTTGATCAAAACTATTGCTACTGTTTCATCCAAGGTCACCGGATAAAGATAAAATAGCTTTCCTTACACAAGGCAACATCAAAAGTGGTGAGGATGTGAGATATGACTTGAGCTTTTCGAAAGCAACCTATCATTCTTCTGTCCAACTAAAAGAAGTTCTCAAGGTTTTGAAAAATGGTAAGCATTTATCTGCTATTTCGGAGATGAACTTGTTACGTACAACCACCCTCCCCTTTAGGCACTGAATATCCTTGAAGGTCCTTGGTGAAGACATATCTAAAATGGATTGAATCTTCTCTAAGTTCGCTTCTACCCTTCTCTGAAACCAAGAAGCCTAGAAATTTTCTCGCTCTTACACCAAAAACACATTTCTCCATATTCAACTTTATGCTATGAGCTCAAAAGATAACAAAAGTATCAGATAAGTTTTGAATATGTCCCTTCAGAGTAGAGCACTTTACCAACATGTCATCAAAATAAACCTCAACACTGTATCCAATTTGTTCTTTAAAAATCTTATTAACCAATCTTTGGTAGGTCGCACATGTATTCTTCAATCCAAAAGGTATAACTCGATAGTAAAACAAGTTTTCTTCTTTGATAACGGTTGCTTTATCCTGATCTTCTAAGGCCATGAAAATTTAGTTATAACTAGAGAATGTATCTAGAAAACTCATAAATTTATGACCTGAGGATGCATCAACCAACCTCTCAATCGAGGGTAAAGAAAAACTGTCATTAGGGCAAGATTTATTAAGGTTGGTAAAATCAATGCATATTCTCCATTTTCCATTGGCTTTCTTCACCATCACAACATTCAAAACCCAATCAGGGTACGCCACCTTTCTGATGAGCCCCGCTGAAAACAGTTTTCTTACCTCATGCCTTTTGGCCTCCATGACCTGTAGAGCAAATCTTCTTTTCTTTTGCTTAATTAGCTTGATCTCAGGAGATACATTTTACCTATGAACGATCACTTGAGGATCTATATTAGGCATGTCTATAGCTGGCCATGGGAAAATGTTAGAGTTCACTCTTAAACATTGAACTAAGTCATCTTTTTCCTCCTCTATCAATGCTGAAGAAATCTTTACAAAATTATCTATGTTACCATACAACAACTATAAAGTTTTTCGTGACTTCTGCTGCTTCTAACTTACAAATTCTTTCCTCACCTCTAACATCCAAACTATCCAAGTCTAAAACTTGACCAACCACCCCTGTTTGCTACGAACTATCATTACGACACTTGTTTGTCTGTTTGTTTGATTGATAACATGTGGCACTGCCAAGCTATTCGCTTATCAAACTTCATAAAACCTATCACTACCTTTGTAGGAAACTTAATCTTCATACAAAAGGTTACAACCATCATCTTAACAATTCTCATTATAAGACGTCAAAAAATAACATTATAAGCCATTGGATGGTCTACTACAAATAACTAAACATATTTTGTTGTGGTGTACTCGCCATCTCCCAAGGTAACGGGTAAATTAATGCATCCTTTCACCTCGACTAGATGGTTCGTAAAACTATATAAAGGGCTTGCCATATTCAAAACTTGATCTTTCAACCCTATATTTTGGTATGCATCCCAAGTCAACATCTCAACTGTATTGCCACTATCAACTAAAATTCTCTTTACCTCAACCCTGTTATAGTTACTGACACAATCATTGGATCAATTCATTCTTCATTACATAGCAAATCTTTGTCTTTATCATTAAATTCCGCTTTCCATTTTTCTTGTTGACGTAGCCTTTTCAGTGAACTGATTGACATTACATTTCTAAGATGAGCCTTTCTCTTTGTATTAGAGGTCGTCCACTCTTCATCTGTACCAATTATCACATGTATTGTACCTCTAACTTTTTACTTACCCTTGTTATCACCTCGTGAAGTTTGACCTGACAATGTAGCATCCCGAGCCACAAAATCTTTAAGCTCACTGTTCCTTACTGCTTCTTCAATAACATCTTTCAAAGAAGAACAATCTTCAATTTTATGTCTTTCATCATTGTGAAAATTACACCTATCCCTTGAGTTTGACCTTGATTGATTACGTAGCATGGGTGGAGGACTTGGTAAGATGCCTAAACTTTTAACCTGACTAATAATATAGGCACGCGTGCATTTAAGGGAGTATAGGTTTCAAATTTTTCATGAGGAACATGCCTTAAGTGCTCAACTTCAAGTCTTTGAAATGCTCTCAATGATTCATTCTACGAATAACCTATCTATTGTCCTCCTCCTTGTATGTATAAACTCTAAGAAGGAAGGCCCTGATGACTGCAAACTCTCTGTCAGTTTCTAAGCTGTCTGTCATCCCTCCAGAAGGTATTGCGAGCCACTTTCTTAATTTCTTCTACTTCAACGAACTTATGAGCTCTTTCATACAAATCTGCCAAATTTTGTGGCCTATTATCAGTGAATGAATATTGCATGTGTTCATTCTGAACACCCATGATAAAGGCATCAATGGCCCATTGATCATCTAAATTTTTTATGTTTAGCGTTACTGCATGGAAACATTAACATAATTTTGTAAGAATTCCCCATCCCTTTGCTTTACTAACATCAAACCCATAAACTCAGTTGGTATAGCATGAGATGTGCATGAGGATCTATTCTTTTTTCGAACATTTTCTTTGGAACCTTAAACTCAGCCAATAGGCTCATAGACGTTATCTAGGAGCCAGTGGATCGTTAGAATAAAATAACCAATCTATATCCTCGGCATCAGGACGCAATGCTCACACATCTCTACGCAGAGCGTCTATTTCATTCTGCCATAGTTTTGCATGTGCCTTTACATCCTCCTCCTAGGTAGGTGTGACATGCTCTTGAAGATCGGAGTTGTCAAATTGCATTTTCCTTTTTCAATTATTCGTTCTGCCTTAACAATTCCTACTAAAACACTTGTTGTTGTTCAAACCTAGCACTTTGTTAGGCCATTTGCTCATTCATCAACCTCAACTACTCCTGCAAACTGAACAATTATTATGGCCATGCTTCCTGATCAGAGGGAAATAACAATCCCTTACCAAAGGGGATGTTAAGATCCAATGAGTTGGAAGCACCTACATGGCCTGAGTTACCCAAATTCTCTAGTCGGTCAGCAAACTAACCAGCAAAAAGGTCTATCTTACTAGGTTGATTGCTAGTGCGAGAACCTACTGCCTGGCTTGAAGAAAAATTAGTGGTGAAATTCTCATTAGGTGAGCCATTTTAGTTTTTTTAGTAATCTAAATATCTAAAAATCGAAAGTCTGTCCACGCTCACCGCACCAAATTGTTGAGTGTTTTTGTGTGCCCTTTAGGTGGAGTTGTGTATTTATATGATATAGTTACTGTTCATAAATGTGATATCGTAGGTAGGTTCTATCCATGTTGACATATACCCTACTCTAAGTTTAACACGTGTTTATATGATGTGGGTTCGCCCATGTGATAGTGTGCGAACCCACATCGTGTGGTCTCATAGAGGGGGTTCGAGTGCCTTACAGCGAACTTGAAGTACGAACCGTGTAAAACCCGACCTAGACCCAATCAATTTATAGGTCGGTAATAGGGAGTATCATAACAATATTATATATATTTTTGGCAAGAATATTATATATTTTTAATGTTTACTATTTTAATATATTTTATCTTTTCTAATTATTTTGAATTATTGTAATTACTTTTTTAAACTTTGGAAAATTTTAGTAATTTATCATTTTAAATAATTTTTTTTAAATTGTCAATAGTTTTGTAATATTTTTTAAAATTTGAATTTTTCTAATAACATTTTCGAAACTTTGAAAAATGTTACTGCTTTTCTATAATTATTTATGATTTTTGGGTTTTTAGAATTTTTTCTAGGTTATCTAATGTTATATAATTTTTTGAATTTTTAAATATTTTAGAATTCAGCCAACCATAGTTGAATTATTACATTTAAATATTATATTTCTTGTAGAATTATATAGTCGTTATTTGTGTAATTTAATATTCTTAGATTTTAACTCGTTACTTGGATGTTGTAAATTTGGGGCGTGGAGGGGGGGGGGGGAGTTCTTATGCCAGAAAAAGAAAATGATAACTTGCATATATTTCACTTTTTTATGGCAAAAAAGAAAATTCTTCAATTTTATAATCATGGAAATTTTTCGTCCACCAAGTAGGGGTGAAATACTACAATGTGGATTGAAGGAATATTAAAAAATATATATATTTGATAAATTTCCAATAATATTTTTAGATTCTACAAACAAAATCAAGGGTTGAAAAAGTATTTTATAAGGTTATAATAAAATATAAAAAATATTTTAAAAAATATACATATGATAATTTTTAAGGTTGCTTATGGAATAAAAAAGGACATTATCAGTGTATCAAATACTAACCCTTAAAAATTAAAAATAAATTAAAATAAACATGTATTATGTACTAAACTTTATTTATGGAGTTAAAAAAACTCCAAATCGTAGTGGACAAAATACTAATCCACTTAAGAAATTTTATTCAAATATTACATACAATAAATTAATCAACTAATCAAATTAAACAATAAATAGGTAAATGAACTTTTCATTTTATACTTAAATAAATCTAACATAAAAATAGACTAAATCCGCAAATATAAGATAATAAACTTAAAATATTAATGTTTTAGTTTTACTTAGGGTTAAATCATATTTTGGGTTTAAATTTAGTAAATTTTTTTCATATTAGATTTGAATTCTTTTTGTCTAAATTAGGTCCTAAATTTGGTAATTATTTTTATATTGGAGCCTATACTTTTTTTATCCAAGTTAATCCTTGAAAATCTTAAAGTTTAAGCCCTAATGTGGGAACAATTTTCAAATTCGGGGCTTAACTTGAAACCAAAAAAATTGAAGCACTAATATGAGAAAAGTTACTAAGTCTAAATTCCAATGTAAGAACAATTATCAAGTTTAGAACTTAATTTGGACAAAAAAATTCAGATCCCGATATAAAAAAAATTCTAAATCTATATCTCAAATAATGATTTAATCCAAAAGTATTTCAAAAAGTGGATTTGAGTTTGGAAAAAAAAATAGATGTCAAACTTGAGAAATAATGCGTACAATTTAAATTAAAACAAAATATATTTTCATTAATATTAATCATTTAACTCATTAAACTTTTTTTATTTGTGAGGTTAAAATTTTGAAGATGCACTCTTTTTTTTTTTTTTTCTTTTTCTTTATTTTCTATTAAAATAGAACAAAGTATATCATTACCATATAAAATAAGAATTTCCAAAATAAAATAACAATTGAAATTCCTTAATAGATGTTGTTCCTAACTAACTAGAATAAAATATCATTCCAACAATTATTCTCCAATCAGTTTCATTAAATATTTTTGTTTATGAGTTAAATAATTGGTAAGTCAAAAGAATTTATTTCTCAATTTAAAATTTCGAATGAAATTATTTTTATTCCCAATAACAACTTATTTAATTATAAGCATACCAACTTTTTTTACATCATATCAGAGCGATCGGATGAATTAAAAATTTATTTTCTTAATTTATTGATAAACTTTGAACTTGTTAATTTTATATTAAAGAAAAAAAAAACCTTAAATCATATATTTTTATTAAATTATTTACTATTATTATAATATTTCTTTAATATTAAAATTAATTTATCAATATTTAAAAACTCAATTAAATGAATGGATAAGTTAAATGAATAAACCAAAAACTATAAATCTTTGACATTCAATCCCGTTATTTCAAACTTAAATTAGTATGATTTTCTATTCACCTTCGTGTTGGGTTAATTATTTTTGGACTAAATAGTTAAAATTTAAAAGTTATAATATGTTCCAAGTTTTTATACTCTCTGGATATTTAGAATTTAATCCATGTATTTTTATTTTTAGAAGTTTTTATACTCAAGTTTTATGTTAGCATTTTAATTAGAAAAAAATATTTAGATTAGCTAATGGCATTATAAAAATTAAGGTACAAAATTATGTTAAATATTAAATTATAAAAATTAAAACTTAAATTTGAGTATAATAAGGGATTGAAATTGAAATTTGACCCTTTTATTTAATCTAAAAAATAAAGGGACCAAAATTGAAATTTATGGATTACTTTTAATAATGTAAAAGAAAGAACACTTAATCAAAGAATGCCTTAGGGCCTTGTATAGATTTGGAATAAATCCAAGCTTTGATGCAGACTGAACTACAATATCTCACTTCTGCCAACTAAAATATACAATTTAGTGCAGATTCTTTCTTGTTACATAATTCCAGGGTTCCATATTTTCCTTTTAAAAATCTAATAAACATAAAATTTTTTTTAATACAATGCTTATAATTATTCATAATTTCTCCTCACCTATAAATAGGATAATAAATAAATTTTAGTACACTTAAATTCACTTCTTCTACTCTGATAATAAAATCAATACCAACAAAACTATTAAAAGATGAGTACAAAAATACATCAATTTCATATTATAAAGAATACTATATTAATATATAAGTTAATGACAATAAATATTTTATTTTATCAATTTATGTATTTGTGTTGTGATTGTGTATTCAAGTTGGGATTTTTTATATTTATATGACTTTTGAGATCTATATTATTATTATTTAAATTTATAATTGAGTTTGCGTCACAAGTCGATTGCACATTAATTCAATTAGTGAAATTACAAAAATATTCTTTCGTAATTAAAATAAGATATATTATTCTAAATACTTTAGTTCATTTTTTATTGGATTTTATATATGTTTTTTTAAAAATCCAATAAAAAATTTGCATTTGCTGAAATTTGAACCCATACTATTTATATTAGTAAAACCTTAACTTTATCAATAAACAAAAAGCTTATTTTAATAAAATATTTACATTTTAATTGTATTATGAATAATTTATTACCTCCATCAATTGTATATATTGATAATGTTGATTAGTTTGTGTCACAAGTCAACTCGACACTAATTCAAAATTAATGGCAGCACCATGATAAACAATTATAGTGTATTCAATATTCTTAATATTGTGTATTTTCGTGTTTAAATTTCATTTCATCTATTTTTATTTTAATATTATACATTTTTCATACGTTATTATTAATTAGTTTCAAACCATATGTTTCATTATTTATTATATGCTATTTTAAAACTAACATTTGTGTTTTAAATACGTAGTTTCCACAAGCATATGAGTATGATAAAATTTCTAGTATCAATAATTTATGTTATTATTGCAAAAGAAAAGCTATAACTACAACTTCAAACAAATCGCAAGATATCAACAAGAGGAGAGATCCGTTTGCACCGATGTAAACTAAAGTTGTATTACATTTGTCCTTATATTTTTGTACGATTAATATTTTAACAATCCAACTATCATATTTCATTCATATGGATGATTTAAAATTTCTAATTGTTTATTTTATAAAAAAATTTTAAATTGTTCCATAAGTATTAATATAGATATTTTTTTAGATCGACATGATAGACATATCGAATCTTTTTTAAAATTTACACGCATGAAAACATAATTAGATTGATAAATTCAACTGTTTAATAGTTAAAATATTAATTTTATAAAAATATAAAAAATATAGCATTACTTTAATTTATATAAATAAATCATTAAATGTAAGCATATATTTTAATAATTATGGTGGAAGCATATATTTAGTTTATAGAATAAAATCATACGGTGTCGAATACCACATAGCGGCGTAGAGCGATAATGGTGGAATTAGGTGGAGGAAATGCGGTGCGGTCCCACCAAAGGGACAGCACAGCTGTTTCTTAGCTTAAGTATGTACATATATAAAACAAATCAGCTACGCCAACGCACCTGCACCGCAGTTTTTGCCCTTCTTTGTTTCATCCGAATGTCTGAAAACCAATGGCCCTTTTTATGCCGTCAGCTCCTGTAATTTTTAGATGTTTAATATTTAGTCCCTTTATTTTTATTTCTAATAAATTTTTTATACATTATTTCCAATAGTTTAATCATTTTATTTTCTAATCAGAAAATATATTTCAATTGATATTATTTTTAAAGAACTTTTGTTAAATTTGAAAGTATACTATTTTAATATTCAAAATCTTGATTTAAAAATTATGGTACACTTGATAATATATATTTAAATTTGAAATATTTCAATTAATAATATTATGAGTTGGACTTTCATTTTTAAATCAAACAAGTGGAGAAACTAAACTTCTGAAATTAAAAGCGAAGAGATTAAATTTCAAGTATTTGAAGAGTAAAAGGACTAATAGCATAATTAAACTTTTACTCTCCTTTGCATATGGTTGGTCTTGTGGGTAACCGTTCTTTTCCGCTTTCATTGTCTTTGACAACTAGTTTAGTAATAAAACTATTTTATTCAATAAGTCAATTTTTTATATCACAAAAGTTGAATTTTGCTGTATTTTTTTTTATTAAATTTAAAACTAATTTAATTTTTTTTTCATTTAACAGCGTGCTTGCGGTGAAATATTGTTTTTGACTTTAAACCAATAACAATGCCAAGCAAAGTTTCAATTTCTTTTATAGGTTTGTTGAGTACCGAATCTTTCTACACAAATTTTTGAAGTGCTGTCTATCATGTAATTAGGTAGATTTTCAATAATGGTTGGTATTGCTCTTAGTTTATCCCAAAGTTTTGTCTCTTATCTTTACTGAAAATTGTGTACGATTCATAAAAGAGGAACACTTTAAGGCAACGGGTTATATGTAAGCACACAGTCAATCAATCGCTCACTAAGGGGATGCAAGTATTTGGCTTATATCCCTTTGATTGGTGGTTCAAGTTCCCTAAGGGCATTTGACAATATAATTAATATTACACACTATATTGATACCTCTACTGTGAGTCTTGCAAGTCGTATCACTATATTTCCACTAATTGAAGCACTCCCCCTCAATGAACCTTACAAGGCTTTTAACGAAGGTAGAAGACAAAACCCGATATGGGGACAATAATCTACCATTGGTAAGAGTTCGACTGGCTGCTTATAAAAGATACTTTGAAAACTTCTCTTGAAAGAGTTTTCTTCTCTCGACAAAGCTAAATGAGATTATTGGTGGGACTTAAACTCTTGTATTTGCTAGAGTGTTAATGGGTCTTCAATCAACTTAACTAACTCATATGGACACAAAATTTCAATTATTTGTGGTTAAAGTATATTTAAGGTACCTGCACTCTTTGTATATTAGAAATTTAGTCTTTCTATTTTTATTTTTAGGATTTTAATTCTTCTACTTTTCAGATTTCAATATTTAGGTCCAATTGTTAACACCATTAAAATTCTTTTATTAATTTTGTTAGTGTGATATTTTGAAATAAAAAAAATTCTCTTGGTAGCAATGCATCAACACATATGATGTTGTAATGAACTTGAATTTAACAAAAGAAATTTAACAACATTAATAATTAGACTTGTATTTTTAAATAGAGTTAACTGCAACAAACATCCCTAAACTCTGACCTTGTTCTAAATTGGTCCCTAAACTTCAAATCATTCTAATTACATCCTCAAACTATCAATGTTATAATAACCAGGTCCTTCTATTACTAAAATCGCCAATATAACTATTTAATGACACATCAGATCTTATACAACATAATTTAAAATGAAAATTTTAAGAAAATGAATATTATAAAAATAGATGTTTTAAAAATCTTAGCTTTGAAGTTTTTGAAACTTTTACAAAAACTTTTACAAAAATCTTAGCTTTAAAAATCTTTTTTAATTTTTACTTTTAAAAGTTACATGACAACATTATATTTTTCTTTAAAATTTTCATTTTAAAATTAGCTACATAAGATTCGACACATAATTGAATAGTTAAATTAACAATTTTTAATAACGAAAGGACCTGATTGATATAACTTTGATAGTTTAAGGATGCAATCAGAACATTTTGAAGTTTAGGGGCCAATTTAGAACAAGGGTCATAGTTTGGGGAAGTTTGGTGCAATTAACACCTTTAAATATGAAAAATTGAGAGACTAAATTCCTTGAGATAAAAGTAAAATAACTAAATTCCAAATATACAAACAATAGAAGTAGTTGAAGCAAAATTTAACCATTATTTTTTTTATAATAATTTGGACAGGTAACAAGTAACTAACAATAAGGTTTCTTGTTTTTTTTTTTTTTTCAAAGAAAACTCTATGAACAATAATTACAAAAGTTTGACATAATTATAGTGAACCAAATTATTAGAGTTTTAAGGTTTTTGTTGGTTGAATATGAGTAGTAATTTGCACAAGCCATTGATCCTCCACCATTGACTTCACCCTATTAACTGCTCATAAATCCGGTGGGATTGGCAAGTTGAAAGCTTCCATCCAAAATTGCCCAATTTTCCTTAGTTTCAAACATGCCATTCTCATAAATTCCTACTACTGTATTGGTGGTTTGGTGTAGTCAAGGCCTGCCATTTCCACCCACTAATTATCATCATAGCCTTTCCCTTACCTTTTGTTAATCCAAGACCCTCCTACCAAACCAATCCCTTGGATTCATATCCATTTTCCTCCACTAACTATTCCATACAACCTTTTAAATTTAAAACATAATTACCAAACTATTTTAATACAATCACATCTCTCATTCTCCCCAACAACATTTCATTATAATGTACGAGATTTGTTGTAGAATTTATTTTTACTATCTATAATAGCTTTTCATTTGTAACAACAAACATCAAAATATATTGTTTACTAACATCTTATTAATTTTTTTTTTAATAAAATTAGTTCTACTTTTAAATGAATTAAGGTATCATTTCAATAAAATATTTAAATTTATATAAAATATATTAATAATATTTCATTAAATAAAAATCATCTTTAATAAATGAAATTATATTTGTAAATTTTATTAAAGATATAATCTAAATCTCTCTTACTAATATTATTATCATCAATATATTATAGTTTGAAATTTAAAAATTTTAAATATGTTCTAAATCTCAAATGTTGTTATAGGCATATAACAACCATCTCTCTAAAACATCTAAAATTTTGACATATAATTAAGACTCTTGTAGGGAGGGTTGATTGTATTAAAAATATTATCTCGTTGGTCCCCCAACTTTTAGAGTTCTTTTATTTTGGTATAAAAAATCCTTGTTATTTCATCACTCAACTTCTAGGGGTGCTTTCATTTTAGTCAATTAACGTTAAATCCTTAATGGTGGCTAATTGTACACACAAAATCATGTGCACATCATATTTACACTCTCATTTTGATCACCCAATTTTTAGGCCGCTTTCATTTGGTCTCTGAATTGAAATTTTGTCAAATTGTACTTGTTTATCTCACTGTCAAGATCTCTAATTTTTTTTCAATCTTAAAATTTTAAATTTTAAATTTCAAAATATCAAAATCAATTATTAATTTTTTTAAATCTCTTGATAATGCCAACCGATTTGTTACTATAATACTGAAATTAATTAATTAATTTAATCTCATTCTAAATTTTAAGGGGTAAATCCCAAAATTATACATGAACTTTAATTTTGTGCAATTTTATACATGAAATTTTTATTTGATCCAATTTTTTTGTAAATTATTAACACAATTATTGATATAACATCATTTTATGTTTATATATTGCATACATAAATAATTATATTTATCAAATGTAAAAATAAATTGATGTATTTATTTCTTTAAATGTGTATGATTAAATCAAAATTAAAGTTTCAAGTATACGTTCAAACCACAATTAGAGTTTCACATGTGTAATTACACCAAATTAGAGTTCATGTATACAATTGTACATTAAATCAAAGTTTATGTATAATTTGAGATTTATCCCAAAATTAAAAAAAATTATTTTATGTTTTCAAATTATCATTAACAAAATCAACTTAAATAACTCATATTTAATAATTCTCTTAATTTTTATTATATAATCTTGAGTCTTCTATGCTAAGCTAAAAGTAAAGAAAAATAATTGTAATTAATTAAATTAATTGCTTACTTTTCATTTGGGTAAAGAAGTGATGAAAGATAAATTTAATTAATTGCAATGATTCTTTCTTTACTTGTAGCTTAGCATGGAAAATTTAGGACCATATAGTCAAAAGTAAATTGGGCTTCATTGACAATTATTAAAGATGAGTTATTTGGTTTGATTTTAATTTTGAAACATAAAATAAATTTTAAATTTAAAAAGGGATCAAATTAATTAATTTTAGTAGTATAGTAAAAAATAGGTTGATACTACAA
Source organism: Gossypium stocksii (assembly GCA_020496765.1). Lineage (NCBI taxonomy): Eukaryota > Viridiplantae > Streptophyta > Magnoliopsida > Malvales > Malvaceae > Gossypium > Gossypium stocksii. The sequence goes on along the minus strand of CM035630.1, from coordinate 44,709,977 downwards.
AGGGATTTTTTTTTCAATAGTTTATTTAATTGACTTTGATGTTTTGAAATTTAAAATTTCAATATTGAATTTTTTTACCTCAATTAATATTGAAAAAAGGGATTTTTTTTTTTTGGGTGACCAAAATGAAAGTGGCCTAATGAACATTTTTAAGTTAATATAGCAACACCTATGTACATGCCACAAAACCGAGTCTAATATGTTCAAAAGACTACTGAATAGATGGTAGGATAGTGTGGTCATTAAGTTGATCCGATCGATAGGTTCCACAAACCGAAAATCTATAGGAAAAAAAAGAAAAGAAAAACATCTATGTAAGCATTTTGAATGATTAGTAAGTCAATATGAAAATTTTACATAACTTACCTTGACATTTATAAAAATTTAGCAATTGAAACAAATTTGTACAAACATGACATCTTTTGGCAACCTTTTACTGTCATGAACAATTCAATCACAGTTCATTTGCATATCAAACCATAATAAAAAAATCATATACATAAATAACCATTTCATATTATGACATATACTATTAAACCATGCTCAATTTATAAATATCACATTTCTAATCCATGATCAATCATTTCATTTTTGCTTTTAATTATCATTTTAATTTCTATTTTGGCCGAAGAATTATATCAAAATGAACTCGGATATACGAGACTAATTTGCTCACACGAGCTGCCATAATTGGGCTGCAAACATTAGCTTCACATAGGGTTGCTCATACGAGCTTAGTTCGATGCTGCTAACATTAGCTTTAGAGAATCCGCAACATACGCCAGATCTCAAGCCATCGTATTAATTAGGGATGAGCAAAACTAGATTCGATATGAAAAAAATTTTGAATTTCGAGTTAATCAAATCGAGTTGTTCAAGTAATTCGAATTATTCAAGTCAACTCGAATAAGTAATTTGAGTCTTTAGTTCGAATTAATTACAATTCGAATAACAAATTGGTGTAAATATCCTTTTGATTCCTATCAAGTTTGAAAATGAGCAAATTGGTCTCTTTCTCAACAAAAATTACAAAAAATTCAAAATATTTATAAAAATTCCAAAATTTATATTTTTTTTAAAAATTATAAAAATTTCAAAAAAAATTCTAAAATATACATAAAGAAACTTAAAAAAATTAATTTTTTTAGAATAATAATTTTGGGGACCTAAATGAGTTAATTAATTATTCAAGTTTATCATACTAAAGTATTTTTTTTTATTTTGCTTTGAAAAAGTTTTCAAATATATATGGTTTCAAATTTATGTGCTCTAACATGAAATTAGTTATACTATAACAAGATTTTAATTTGACATGTTTAATTTTTTAATTTAACTCGAACAATTTCAATCGATTCAAATCGACTCGACTCAATTCGAAAAAAATTTAAATCGAGTTAGGATGGTAAAATAGGCCTTGCCAACTCGATTAACTTAAAATTTTTTTCACTCGATTCGATCAACCGCTCATCCCTAGTATTAATCTGTGATCAAACACCTTTTTCCATTCTTTTTTATTGAATTATTTCCTTTTTCCTTTTGGACCCTAAGACATGCTATTCGTATCCTAATTGTTAATTAAGTACACACGGGCACTATTATTGTTTCTGTACCATTTCAAATCTTATAATATAATCATTTCACATTCATTCAATACATTGTATCTATTCAAAATAACTATATTTTTCGTACTTTACGATTTAGTCCTTTATATGACAACATTATCAAATTACAATTAACCTAAGCTAATATTATAATATGATTTAAACATAATACAAAAAACATAGTAAGTTCCATGTGAACTTACCTGGAAAAAACAAGAAGATGTCAAGGATTAATCCACAATTTTACCTTTTCCTCGATTATCTTCCGGTTGGTTCAAATCTCGATCTATACAATAATTCATTTTAATTTATCAATTCCAAATACGTTAAATCATCCTATTATATACATATGACAGTTCAATTACACATTTTGAATGTTTCCTAAAGTTTTGCATTTTATTCAATTTAGTCTCTAAAACCAGAATTGCTATAACTTTTAAATTTAAGCTTTGATTTTGAAATTGATCTCAATTTCATCCCTCTATAACCTTCTATTATCAATAATTACAAAAATTTAACATCAATTTCAAAATTTATGCACTTTGGTCCCTATGTTCAAAAATTAACAATTAAACTTTACTAGCTAGTCATTTTTCTATCTAACCTTAAAATCTAAAAAATTAACACCAATTTCATCAAGTATTCAACAATGACAACTTTTGAAAACTTTAACAATTTTACAAATTGGTAAACAGGCTAGCTAATCAAGCTTTCGGGACCTCAAAAACATAAAAATTACAATAAAATGACTAAATTGAACATACCAATTGAGGGATCAAAAGTTTGGAAGCTTTAAGGGTTTTGTTTCTTCTTCTCACGACACAAGGTTGAAGATGAATAATAAATGTCACCTTTTTATCTTTTATAATTTAATTAACATTTAATTAATTATAATTAGTTTAATTAAATTTAAGTAGTTAATTTTTAATCTTAGTTAACAATGTTGATGTTGTGCAACTAGCATGCACCACCGCTTGACTATAATCTAATGGAACATTTACTTAATTGGTCCTCCAAATAATTAAAAATCCATAGCGATTACCTTTTATCACCTTTACAATTTAGTCTTTATACCTTAATTAACTATCCAATTGAAAAAATTAAGGGACCAAACTTTAATTAAACTTTATGCTAACCTTATGAACTTGAATATAAGAAATGGGGTTTCGAAACTACCATTTACGACACTATTAAAAAATGAGTTGTTACAAAAGTATTGCCTACACATGAAGAAGAAACTGTTGCAACAACTAAAGCACTTCGTCGTGTTCAAAGAAGGCTCGTATGGTTGCAAGATTATGAGGTAATTGAAATTGGAAAAAATGATGATGCAATTGTTCATTTTCCATTATTTGCGTATTATGACCCAACAAGTTTTGAAAGTGTTGTTATTGAGGCAAAATGGAAAGAGACAATGGATGTTAAAAATCAAAGCCAATAAAAGGAATGATACTTAGAAGTTGATTGATCTTCTTAAAGGGCACAAAACCAGTGGTGTCAAGTGGGTCTACAAGAAGAAGATGAAGGAAAATGGGGAGGTTGACAAGTGTAAGGCGCGGTTAGTGGTTAAGGGGTACAAACAAGAGTATGGTGTGGACTACACAAAAAATTTTATCCCAATCGCAAGACATGACACCATTAGATTGGTGATTGCTTTAGTAGCGTAGAACTTTTGGCCTATCTTCGAATTTGATATCAAATCGACATTCTTATATGGATGCTTGGAGGAGGAGAAACCTATGATGGATGAGTTTGAGTTGTCTGATCTTGGGAAGATGCACTATTTCCTTGGCCTAGAAGTGATGCAATCTGATGATGGAATTTTTGTCTCCCAGAAAAAATATGTGGGAGAAATTTTGGACAGATTCAAGATGATGAATTGCAACTCTACCAACACTCTAATTAAGTTTGGCTTGAATCTAATTAAAGAAGGAGATGGAAAGAATATGGATAGCACACTTTACAAGCAAATTGTAGGTAGTTTGATGTATCTTTCTACTATGAGGCTAGATATTATGTATTCTGTTAGCCTTATTAGCAGGTGTATGGAGAGCCTGACTAAAAAACATTTATTAGTTGCCAAGAGAATCTTTTGTTACTTACAAGGAACCAAGGATTTCGGGATTTTTTACAATAAGGGTTAAAAGTCAAACATGATTGGCTTCATTAATAGTGATTATACAGGAGATCAAGATGACAGAATGAGCACTTCAGGTTTATTTTTATGCTTGGCACAAGGGCTATTTTGTGGTCATCTAAGAAGCAATCCAATGTCACATTATCAAGCACATATGTTGAATTTGTTGTTGTTAGAACTTATGCTTGCCAAGCTATTTGACTTAGGAGAATCCTTAAACAGCTACAATTCTAGCCAGGAAGAGCCACTACAACTTTTTGTGATAACAACTCAGCATCAAGTTGTCAAAGAATCTTGTGCTGCATGGAAGAAGCAAGCATATTGATGTAAAATATTACTTTCTAGAAGATCTTAGGAATGAAGGAGCAATTGAGCTAGAGTATTGTAGAAGTGAGAATCAAGTTGTTGATTATTTACAGAGCCTCTCAAGTTGGCATCATTTGTCAAGTTTAGGAAAATACTTGGCCTTTGACATCAAGTAGTAAGTATGTATTAAACTAAAAGTGTAAGTTTAAGGGAGGGATTGTTGAAATATTTTTTATATTTGGTAAATAAATCATCCCTAAAAATTAGGGATTATCAAATATATGGTTGATAATTTTTTTTTTTCATATTTAGTTTTGTTATTTTTAGGTTTAAATTTATTAATTTTAGCTATTGTAAAGCTAATAAAAAGTTAGAATCATTTGGAATTATTCATCAATTCAATAAAAATCATCTTCTCTCATTTAAATTAAAAACTCGTTTTTTTTTTCTACTTTGTAAATGCAACATATTCCGATGAAAATAAATATACCACTTTAATTAAAAAAATCATAAACAAATACCAACAAATCCCTGACACAATTCACGTAAAAAAAAAAAAAAATTCGACTTTAGTTATCACTTTTATATATTCTTATCTTCTATACGAGGGTACTGTTGATGTATCATTTACTGGAGAATTCATAAATTTCATTCCCATTACATTTAAATTTACTTAACGAAAATATTTACCATGTGTATTGAACCTTTTCTTAATAACGAAAATATTCATAAATGCAGGTTGGATCTTGAAAATAAAGGTGAGTAAAATTCGATATGATATAAAAAAACTGAAAATAAATATTTAATTTTTAATTAATCAAATCAAGTTATTTGAATTATTCGAGTCAACGGAAATTAGTAATTTGATTTTCGAGTTCGAATTGTGTTAAATTTAAAAATTCGAATAACTCAAATAATTCAAATAATAAATTGGTGTAAATACCCTTTTGGTCCCTATCAATTTTGAAAATAAGCAAATTAGTCTCTCTCTCAACAAATATTACAAGATACTTTAAAATAAATTTTAAAAATAAAAATATTTATAAAAATTCTAAAATTTATATTTTAAAAAAAATTCTAAAGAACAGATAAAGAAAGTTAAAATTTTAATTTTTTTAAAATAATAATTTTGAGACTTAAATAAGTTAATTAATTATTCAAGTTTATCTTATTAAAGTATCTTTTTTATTATTATTTTGCTTTGAATTTTTTTTAAATATACATGGTTTCAAATTTATTTGTTATAACATGTAATTAGTTATACTGTAGCAAAATTTTAATTTGACATGTTTAATTTTTTTTAATTTCACTCGATTTGATTCGACTCAAATTTTATTTTAAATGATTCAATTCAAAAAAAATTTAAATTAAGTTAAGATAATAAAATAAGACATCTTAATTCGATTAATTTAAAATATTTTTAATTCATTCTAACCCGACTAAGGAAGGGCGACTCAAGAGCGATGAAGTTGTGTTTGTGCAGTTTCGTTTTATTATATTTTTATCGTTATGAAGCGTTACAATTTCTAATTCACGAATCTAATCCTTAGTAATAGTATTAAACATGATCTATTACTTTTATATTTTTTTTATTAATTTGGAAACATTCCCACCACATTTAATACATACTTAGTACCATTGTATCATGTCATATATATATTATAAGCCGGAAACAATCTTATATGGAGGACTAGTATTGTGACAAATGGGTAACCTGTTTGACACATCATCACCATTAATATTAAAATATTGTGTGGGTCCTATTATTAATTATCAATATTTATAATATTTTGTAATTATTTAATTTAATCTATTTTTAAGTGTATGTTAACCTTAAAAATTCACAATTATTCATTTTAATTTGCCTCCTTACAAGTTCATTTTTTTTTATAAAAAAAATTGTAATACCTATTTTTTACAATAATAGTAACATTTTTAGGTTTTTTTTTTAAATTATTTTCAATATTCAAAGTTTTTAAAAATAAACATCTTATTGACTTTACATTTTACCCTTAAATTATACTTGTACAATTTACCCTACATTTATTACATCGATTAAAAAATAATTGGTAATTAATTAAAACTAAATTGGATTTCTTATATTTTATATAAATATATAAAAATAAAAAGTTTTAATAAAAAAATATCTATTCATTTTAATATTTATTATTATAAATATCATTAAAAATATAGTTTAACTATAAAATCAACATCCTCTAAGACAATACTAACACATTTAACAACAATTTTATTCAATTTTAATCTTATTTAATACTTAAGGTACCAAAATTTTCACTAATCCAAGCATATTAAGTTAATCATTTTTATTATTATTTTACTAATTTTAATTATTTTTAATTTTAACCTTTCGATATAAATTATTTTATATAAAATGCATTCACACAAGTTGACTAATATTAATTAATAGTTTTTTAATATTTTATTTGTTAGTTATTATGTTTTAGTTTTTATCATATTATATTAAAATAAATAAATTTCAATACAAAACTATTTAATATAAATTTTATTAATAAATAGAATTAACCCAAACTAATTAAATTATATAAACATAAAGTAGTCTAGTACATATTAATATTGTAGAACTGGTCGAGAAAAAAATATTGTAGAAAAGGTGAAAATCTGACAGTAAAGGTTAAAAAGTAAAATTTTTAGGTATTAGCATTGAAATAAATAATTATAATTATTATCAATTGTAATATTATTCAATGTTATTATAAATTTTATTCATTAGGAGAAAACAATAATAATAATACTTTAATTATTAAAATTAGATTCACTTGACAGTAGTATTAAATAGTGTACAATATAATAAAATATTTAAGTAATTGTAATTATAAATATTATATTAGATGTAAAGTAATATTTAGAAATTATTTGGTTATTCATAAAATAAAATAAATTTTATAAATTCAAAAACTTTAACATTTAGGACTGTTTTAATTAAAGTTAATAAAATTTAAAAATTTCCATCTGTATATTAAAGCATGTACACTTGGCAGAATAAGAATCATGCTAACTAAGCAAAATTTCCTAATTTGCAAGAATATCTTTGCAATAGAATATATATATATATATATATATATATATATATAATCATAATTTTTTAAAGAAAGATGTTATTGTATTTAATTGGTGCATGTAATTATATTATTTTGTGATTTGTATTGAGATTTTAATTTTAAATTTTAATTATAATTTAATGCATGATGTTTATTATTATTGTTATTATTATTATTATTATTAATGACATGAAAATGGTATTTAAAACTTAATTTTAAAAACATGACCCACTTTAAATATAATTAGAAAAAGAAAGCATTTTGAAATTTAAAATTTCCATATATGCTCTCGTACCTTCTTTTATATAATTTATATATATAAATATATGATATTCATATTTTATATTAGGTTAAAATGTAGCTGTTGAAACCATTTTTCGTGAAAACGGTGGTCGATTTTTATTTTGAAAGTGAAAACAAAAAAAGGGGAGTTGCCACTAATCGTTTTTGTTGAGGTGTGATCGGGTCACCTCGAGAAGTAATTGTTTTTAATAAACATTTTGGTTTATTAAAACAATGGTTTTGGTCTACGAAAATCAGAAAGATGGGTTCAGAAGTCGATTACGCACGAGGAAGAATTAGCACCCTCGATACGCCCAAAATTGGTATCTAGTTGATTAATCAATGTCTTAGTGTCGAAGATTTGAAAATTTGTGTAACGTCCCAAAAATCTCGAACTTCTTTTTGTTTGGTTTTTTATGTGAATATGTGCTTAGTAGTCTTAGTCAAATATTATTTGGGTGTTAGAAGGCCCATAGTAGAGTTTGGGTCCAAGCTTAAAAGGGAAAATATTAAATTTATTTTGGAGTTTAATTTTAGGCTTCTAGAAGATTAGTAGTGGTGTGAAGTTGGACTCTTAGAGAGGTAATAAGAAGAGAAAATTTACTAAATAGATTGGGGAGTTATCAGGGAGAAAAACGAGGAGATGAGAAGGGAGAAGTGATGGAGCTAAATTGGGAATTGAGGCTATGGGCTATAAATATGTGCCGAATTTGGGATCCTAAGCTAATGCCAAATTTCTCATCTTTTCCTCAAGTGCCAATTTGTATTTTTTTTTCTTCTCTTCTTTCTTCTTTTTCTTGCAAAATCCTCTACATTCGGCCTTGTCCATTTTCCTTATTCCTTTGATTTTTATTACCTACTTTCGCTGGATCTTGAATCTCCAAAGTCGACTAGGGGCTTGTCAGGAAGAGCCGAATTCCTCATTTAGGCTACCGTGTTCGCAAAATTAAGGTAACGTTAAGGGTTGGTAAGGATGGTCGAAAGTCCTTTTTTTAACAAGTTTTTGAGTATCGTTTTAGTTGCTAGAGTATCGGTCTTGACTCGTGATTGGATGCCAGTCACGTAATACTCAGGTTTTATGATTAAGTTGGTACATATCTAGGGTCTAATCGCGGTTGGTGATAAAGAAAAGGGGCTATTAAGGCTTGGCACATGGTAAGGTTACGGTGAGACTTCGGGATTTTTATAGATAAAGTTTGTATTTAGCCTATGATTAATTGTTAAGTAATATCGAATGTAGGTTCGTGACTAAGAGAAAATCGCAACACGCTCTATCGCCAGGTGTGTACAAACACTACACACATGACATCGGCAAAGCCGAAAACCGAAAAGTAGAAAGTGGCTAAATGGGCCAGGTGGGCCCTGAGGCTAAGTTTTGTGAAATTTATTGATTTGGTTATATGAATTGAGTTAGTCATGCATATTACATGATTTGAATTGGATTTGGGCTTAATGGGCCACTTAACAGAGATTTAGGCCTAATGGGCCATACGATTGTGATTTGGGCCTAATGGGCCATATGATTAAGAATGGGCTTTGTATATGGGTTTGGGCATAGTATCTGTTAACTGCCAAACATTCATAAAACTTAAAAACACAAATGCAACCGTGGACAAGTCATAAGGTTGAAGTGTGGTAATGGGTATATGCATGTCTAGGATTGGATCTAGGGAGAGCTTGGTACTTAAGCGGTCTCAATGACCCACCTCCTCTTCTCTGGAATCCTACCTCGTGCATAGTGCCTATTCACTTTGGCTAACGGGGACTTGTTAATGGGCCAGATAGGTACTGAATCCATAATACTTAAAAATGACAGAAATACCCCTAAGGGCAAAAATTACTAAAATACCCCTATGAGTTAAACTTAGGATTTATGGGTGTGACATGCTGCATTCATGTGATATACTGCTTAGGCTACATGTGGGTGGGAAATTATGGTACGGAGGAAGAATTTGAGGATCGCATGGTTGCTTGACGACCGTGGATCCACCGTTGGCTTTTTAAAGCCCAATATGTGATTAGCAGCTTTGCTGCAACGTTAGGTAGTACCGCAACCGGGCTACCATTGCTGTGTAGTGGATGGGTGGGTCGATTTAGAAATCCCCACAGGTGTATAAGGTTGGTTGGGAAATGTTGTGTACCGGATGGATTACTGGGGAGGGTTTTTACTGCATTGCATATGTGACATATTACGATGATACTGTGATTAGGGCTTAGGCCCAATTGATTGCTTGCATGTTAATGATTGCTGAAGGTTGTACACACTAAGTTTCGAAACTCACTCCCTCTTTAATTTTCTCAGGAGACCCTTAGTACGCGGTTCGATGAACAGAGGGACTCGGAGGTGGCCAGCTAGTAAGACACTTTATTTTATTTGTTTTTCTTTATAGTTTGTAAGTATTTTGATTTCAGATTGTAATAAGGCTTTACCTCTGCTATTTTTTACATTGAACACTTTATTTATTCCCTTTAAGTTATCCCACGTTTTATTTTGAAACAATGGATTTAATCAAAATTAAGTTTCCGCACATAAAAATATTTTCCCTAAAAAGGTAAAAAAATAATTTTTAACCTATAGAAAGACTGATTGATTTTTTAAACACAAGCCATTTGAAAAACAACTTTAAAATGGAATTTTACTCAAATTTCTTTAAGAAGGGCTTTCAATGAAAAATAAGGTTTTTCGCAAAAACACTTTAATGTGACACGCCGAATTCAGGCCTACCTTCTAGGCCGAGTTTGGGGTGTTACAATTTGAAAGAATTTAAAATACGATCCCTCTTTGTATTAAAAAAGTTTGGATAAATTGGAGTATGTGTATCAAAGGCTATCTCGTCTTAAGGTAAAATGTCATATCCAATACGTTAGGACACAACACCTCGACCTTTGAGGCTAAACTTGCTTTTTATTTGAAACTCATGTATTTAATTTTTGGAAGGATATTTAGATACTTAGAGTAAACAAGAAAAATCGAAACCTAATATGTTAGAGCACGATTTCTCAAATTTCTAAATACAGAATATAGCATTGATTTAGAAAATCTTATCTCGAGATAACAAAACCACACATCCAATGCGTTAGGACACGACATCTCGAATTCTCAAGAATAAGCTTTTTTTATTTAAAATTTATGTATTTGTTTTTAAAAAGGATATTCGATTATTTAGATTAAACGAAAAAAATCAAAACCCAATACGTTATGGCAAGATTTCTCGAATTTCTAAATACATAATATTGTCTTTATAAAAGAATCAATTTTGTGTCGGGCAAAGGTTAATATAACATAAATTAGCAATAAAATGAGATAATAGAGAATGAGTAAAAAAAATTTAAAATTTCGGTATTGATAACATAACAGAATAAAGATAAGCTTATAATGAGAATAATAGGAACAGAAATGGAGAAATAAATCAAACGAGCAATGTAAAAAGAAGAAATGATAGGTGAAATTCAATAATGCATATAAATATATACATATAAGTAAATGAATAAATATATATATCAAAAAAAGATAAATAAATAAATAATAAGAAGAAATAATAAAAGTATATATAAAGAAAATAATAATAATAAAAATAAACAAGATTAATAAACTGATGGTCCCTTAATAAATAAATAACTAAATAATACATAAAATATTTGAAAATAATAATAGTAGTACTACTAATAATAGTAAGTATAGTAGTAAAAATAATAATAGTACACTAACGGGAGAAATAATAATATAATAGTAAATATAATAGAAAATATAAGAATAAAAGATATAATAATATTAGTCGTAGTAATAAAATACTACTACTACTAATAATAAGTAATATAATAATAATGATAAAACTGATTAGTTTTAATTATAAAATATCAAAATAACGAAAAAGGGATTAAATCGAATTTAAAACAGAAGTATCGAGGCGAAATCTAGAATAAAAAGGATAAAAGGGACCTGATTGAGGTACACGCGTAAAATGGAAGGACCAAAAAGAGCAACAAACCCTCCCTCCAAAACGCACAGCATCAGGGAGGACTTTATTGAAAAGCAAATAAATTCTCGGGGTAAAAATTGAAATAAAAAAACTTAATTGCAAAGTAATAAAAAAAGCGGAAGGGCTAAAAGTGCAATTAGCCCTTCCGTAAAAAAAGGCGTGGATCTCAGGTGGAGTGGGTCGGATCGGGTCGGACTAAGGGATAAACGACATCGTTTTGGGGCTTATGGATGCCAGCCAAAAAGGCGTCGTTTTACACGACCTATATAAGTTAAAAAAACTAAAAAAAAAAATCATTTGATTTCAGTTTTTTAAAAAAACTTTTCCTTTGTTTGTTTTCTCTGTAGGTTCAAGGCTCTGGCGAGGGATCCGGCCAGTCGTCCGCCGCACGCCGCCGCGTCTTCACCATCGGTGCCGCCATACGCAGAGGCCGAAAGTCGAACTGTCGTCACTTTTTCACGATTTTTGAGGGTACTACTCTTTTATTTCTTTTATTTATTACATATATATTTATATAAGAAAAAAAGAGTCAAAATAGAACAAAAATAATGAAAACAAAAGTGTAAAATCACCTCTTTTGGCTTAGGTTTTTTATTTCACTTTGATATTCCGATTACACTCTCTTTTTTAGTGTTAACCTTTGCTCTTTTTTGTGTTTAATCTATGCTTGCAAGTGTTTGAATCTGAAATCTCACTTTTTTGTATTGATGTTCGAAGAAGAAACAAAATGGGTTTGATTTGGCTTTTTATAGCCATTTACACTATTATTATTTATTGTTGTCTTTTCTATTTATTTTTGCAGGAGCAAGTGGCCACGATGAAATGATGGTGGCGGTGGAGAGGAGGTGCTGCAGTGGTCAAAAGCAGAGGTGGCAGCAGCCAGGTTTAGTGAAAATTAGGGTTTTCTGATTTTGATTTTGGGCTAGGGTCTGCTGGGCTTGTTATTGGGCTGTTTTCAATTTGGTTAGGTGTAGGCTTTAATTGGTTTGGGTTGTTTGGTTGTAGAAACGGGCTGGGGTTTAATTTGGGTTTATGGGTTTGGTGGGTTGTATGGGTTTTGTTTGTTGGGCCCGAGGCCAAAATTGGCCTACAATAGTTGTCCCTCTTTGCTCATGACCATGTAACGGGAATAGAGCAAAGACTTAAAGAATGACCAATTTTGCCTGGTCTTGCTGAGTCTCGACTTCTTTGGCACTCCTCTTCTTCAGGTGACCTCATTCCAGCCTACTGCATCTTGCTGTTTTGATCTATTTTGTTGCAACTTTAGAGAGATAAAAACTTGTAGCTTCAAATTGCTCCGTTGTATCTTCAGGGGGGATAAGATTTGCAATCTTCAGCCTATTCCACTGCTGGTCAGGGAGATAAGATTTGCCTTCGATCTTGCCCCACTACTGTTTAGGGCGACAAGATCTACAATCTTCAACCTATTCCACTGCTGGTCAGGGAGATAGGATGGTGGCTTAAATCATGTTCCACTACTGGTTAGAGAGACAAGATTTGCCTTCAATCTTGCCCTACTACTATTTAGGGCGACAAGATCTACAATCTTTAACCTATTCCACTGCTGGTCAGGGAGATAGGATGGTGGCTTAAATCATGTTCCACTACTGGTTAGGGAGATAAGATTTGCCTTCGATCCTGCCCCACTACAGTTTAGGGCGACAAGATCTACAATCTTTAACCTATTCCACTGCTGGCCAAGGAGATAGAATGGTGGCTTAAATCATGTTCCACTACTAGTTAGAGAGACAAGATTTACCTTCGATCTTGCCCCACTATAGTTTAGGGTGACAAGATCTACAATCTTCAACCTATTCCACTGCTGGTCAGGGAGATATGATGGTGGCTTAAATCATGTTCCACTACTGCTTAGGGAGACAAGATTTGCCTTCGATCTTGGCCCACTATAGTTTAGGGCGACAAGATCTACAATCTTCAACCTATTCCACTGTTAGTCAGGGAGATAGGATCTACAAATTCTGATGTTGCTATACTGCCCTCTGGGGACATATCCCGTAGACTCGGTTTCATGTGCTTATGTTTATGCCAAATGATTAGGATGCTATGATCAGAATGAATCAAGTGCTCCTAACTTAATGTATTATAAATGGTATGAATGAAGAAATGTTATGAGAATGATTCCTTTTTAAGTGTTTAAGGTATCTTCACTCATTGTTCATCAAGGTTGCTTCACTGACGCAATATCTTGTCTTCTTGTGTAACTGATATCTTTAACAGTGAGTCTGGAGAGATAGTCACAATTTTAGACTCCTCTTTTTTAAAAGTTTCCAAACCTTAGGCTTGGTGAGTTCTAAACAATAGTCCTGTTTCGGGTTCTTGTACTGTTTAGAGGCTTCCAGAGTAATATGCAGGACTCCTTTTATGGAAGCATTATTGGTCCATTAATCGTTACTTCAATTGCAAAATGCTTGAAAAAAGACCAAAATAATGGGCAAAACTGGAGTTTATTAAGAATAGAATTGGATTATCAGGGAAAGCAAACATTGCTAGAATACAAAATGAGCAAAAAAAAGTAGGTGCCCCAGATATCGCAATCTGAGCTTCACTATTCAATCTTTTTAATGATCATTTCGAGCTGAATAGGTGTTTGAAAGATTTGCAGTATTTTGTAGATGTCCCGGGATGTAACGTTCCTCCTTTTGTTAATTCTGAGAGAATAAGATCGCCATGTACCCCTTTTTTGTCAAAATTTGAGTCGCCCTTTTCGGGTTTTCGACTCAAAACCCATTCGATCTCAAAGCGCCCTTTGCGGGTTTTCGCCTTGGCCTCTCACCGCTCTTTTTTTTTGGAAGATCTTAAAGCGCCCTTTGTGGGTTTTCGCCTTAGCTTCTTCCTCTTTTAGGTAAAGTATTTCTTGACCGAGTCTGAATTGATGGGATTAGGCAAGCTTTTACCATCCATCTCTGCCAGAATCAATGCTCCTCTAGAGAATGCTGTCTTTACAACATAAGGTCCTTCTCGATTCGGCATCCATTTCCCTCTGAAATCCTTTTGTATAAGAAGGATTTTTTTCAACACCAGGTCTCCTTCTTGAAATTCTCTTGGGTGAACTTTTGTGTTGTACGCCTGCATTATTCATTTTTGGTACATTTGACCATGACGGATGGCTTTCAGCCTCTTCTCTTCAATCAAATTTAACTGATCATATCAAGCCTGGATCCATTTTGTTTCGTCCAACTTCAGTTTGGACAAGACTCGAAGGGAAGAAATTTCGACTTCGATGGGTAAAACTGCTTCTATTCCATAGACTAATAAGAAAGGAGTTGTCCCGGTGGAGGTTTTGACCGATGTTCGGTAGGGGAAAAGGGCAAATGGTAACTTCTCGTGCCAATCTTTGTAAGTCTCGGTCATTTTCCCCACTATCCTCTTGATGTTCTTATTAGCTGCTTCAACCGCACCATTCATTTTGGGCGATATGGTGACGAGTTGTGGCGTTTAATTTTGAACTGACTGTAGACTTCTGCTATCGTGCTATTGTTCAAATTCAATGCATTGTCAGATATGATCTTTTCTAGCATTCCATACCGACATATGATTTCCTTTTTTAAGAACTTGCTGACTGCTGATTTGGTCACATTGGCATATGAAGCGGCTTCTACCCACTTAGTGAAGTAGTCAATTACCACAAAGATGAACCGATGCCCGTTGGACGCTTTTGGCGAGATTGGTCCAACGACGTCCATGCCCCACATAGAGAAAGGCCATGGGAAGGTCATAACATGCAGAGGTGAGGGTGGTACATGAATCTTGTCCCCATAAACTTGGCACTTATGACATTTCTTGGCATAATCGATGCAATCTCCTTCCATGGTAGACCAATAATACCTGAATCTCATGATTTGCCTAGCCATTGTGAAGCCATTGGCATGTGTTCCACAGACACCCTCATGAACTTCTTCTAGGATTTTCTTAGCCTCGGTGGTGTCCACACACCTAAATAGTACTTGGTCATTTCTTCTTTTGTATAGGATCTCTCCATCTAAGACATAGTCATAGGCTAGTCTTCTCAACGTCCTTTTGTCATTCTCAGTTGCTTGATCAGGGTATTCACAATTTTTCACGTATTGCAGTATATCGTGGTACCACGGGTGATCATTTTTCTCTTCTTCTTCGACGTTGTAGCAATGAGCCGGGGCCTCATAAATACTCATTTAGATAGGCTTTATATCCTCATATTTGTTTATTCTGACCATGGAAGCCAAAGTGGCCAAAGCATCAGCCATCTGATTTTCGTATCTTGGCAGATAACTGAAAGTGATATCATCGAACTCTTTGATCAATCCTTGGACCAATCTTTTATGGTCGACCGGCTTGGGATCTCTTGTCTCCCATTCTCCTTTGAGTTGATAAATTACCAGTGCAGAATCCATATACCTCCAGTACCCTAATTTTACGTTCTATAGCACCACGAATACCCATAATACAAGCTTCGTATTCTGCCATATTATTTGTGCAATCAAAATCCAATTTACAAGTAAGTGGATAATGATCTCCGTTTGGGGATACCAGGACTGCCCTAATTCCATTACCAACAGCATTTGATGCCCCGTCGAAGTTCAGTTTCCAAGGGCGATCTTCTAGGGTACCTTCTTCGGTGGTTGCCACATACATTAGATCTTCATTAGAGATATCGAAGTTCAAAGGTTCATAATCTTCTAGAGCTCTACTGGCTAGAAAATCTGCTATTGCGCTCCCTTTCACTGCCTTTTGGTTCACATAAACTATGTCAAACTTAGAAAGCAGAATTTGTCATCTGGCCATCCTTCCATTCAAAGTAGTCGACTCCATAATATATTTTAGAGGGTCTAGCCTCGAGATTAGCCAAGTCGTATGGTACAACATATACTGCCTCAATCTCTGAGTTGTCCAGATCAAGGCACAACACAATTTCTCAATTGATGAGTACGTTGTTTCACATTCAGTGAACTTTTTACCAATGTAGTATATTGCCCTTTCTTTCCTTCCTAACTCATCGTGTTGGCCGAGCACACACCCCATGGAATTCTCGAATATTGCCAAGTACAGTATCAAAGGTCTATTTGGGCTGGGTGGCACTAGCACTGGGTCATTGGACAAGTAATGTTTGACCTTGTCGAAAGTTTTTTGGCATTCTTCATCCCATACACCTGGATTATGTTTCTTAAGGAGGCGGAATATAGGATCACATTTCTCAGTTAGCTGTGAAATGAAATGAGCAATGTAATTCAATTTTCCCAGAAAGCCTCGAACTTCTTTTTGAGTACGTGGTAGAGGTAGCTCTTGTATGGCCTTAACTTTATCCGGGTCGATCTCAATTCCCTTTTCACTAATTACAAACCCCAATAGTTTTCCAGACCTGGCTTCGAAAGTACACTTTGCTGGATTGAGCTTTAACTGGAATTTTCTCAACCTTATGAACAATTTTCTCAGGACTTGAACATACTCCTTTTCTGTTCGAGATTTGGCAATCATGTCATCAACATAGACCTCAATTTCTTAATGTATCATATCATAGAATAAGGTTACCATGGCTCTTTGATACGTTGCCCCAACATTTTTCAACCCAAACGGTATCACCTTGTAACAAAACGTACCTTACGCCATCACGAATGTGGTCTTTTCCATATCTTCAGGGTGCATCTTAATCTGGTTATATCTGGAGAAGCCATCCATGAAGGAGAACAGCGAGTGTCCTGCTGTGTTATCCACTAAGGTGTCGATATGTGGTAGTAGGAAATTATCTTTTGGGCTGGCCTTATTTAAGTCCCTATAGTCTACACACATTCGTACCTTTCCATCTTTCTTAGGGACGGTGATGATATTGGCCACCCATTCTGAGTATTTAACTACTTTAAAAAATTCAGTGTTATATTGTTTCTTAACTTCCTTTATTTTTAGCAAGACATCGGGCCTCATTCTCAGGAGTTTCTGCTGAACCGGCTTGCATTCTTCTTTTATGGGGAGTTGATAGATCACGATGTTAGTATTTAAACCGAGTATGTCTTGATATGACCATGCGAAGACATCTTTGAATTTTTGGAGTAGCTCAATGAGTTCTTGCTTTGTCTCTACAGTGATGTAAGCCCCGATCTTTACCTCTTTTCCTTCTCCTAAACTCACAACTTCTACTGGCTCTTTGTGAGGTAAGATTTGTTTCTCGTCTTGTTCTACCATCCTTAACAGTTCAAGAGATAGGTCACAACCACGGTCATCTTCCAAATCCTGAGAATCTTTTATACCTATATCTTGCTCGAAAGGACATTCTGAGTCATTGGTAGCGTCGCTCAGATCATTGATATCTAGGGACCTATTATGGAGATGAAGAAAGATCCATAGAACAAAAGAATCTAAGCATACTTATTGGCATGGTATGATTATGAATGAAGAATGTGAACACTTAAAAGAACATCCAAAGAACACAAGAATAATTATGATGATGAGTGAAGTAGAAAAAAGAAGATTTGCTCAAAAGATAACAGAGAGCATTTCATTGAAAATAACGATATTTTAGACATAAACCATGCTTCACAAAAGGGAAACTTATTGCTTCTAGACTAAAAGCAACAAGTGTGTTCTGAATATTACTCTGAATAAATTCTAAAAGCTACAGGAATTTCCTCCGCGGTCCAGTTGTTTAGAACACTGCCAGGCTCATAAGGATGGATGCCGGACAAGTTTTCTTCTTCTATTTTTCCTTCGGATATAGCATTGACGTACATGCTTCCCAATGTTTCTTCCGTGGTTTCCTCATTTTGCATTCCTTGCTCAGGATGAATAATCCCCCTAATATGAAAGTCTTGGAAATATGGGGGAGTATCATTGTTCCCATTTAATTTCTTCCCCACTCAATCGTGCTTTCCTTCTTTCTTGTTTCTTCTCTAACTCTTCCTTCTTCTGTCTTGCATCCGGCTTGAATCCTAAGCCGAAACAGTCTTGTTTTTCTTTCAGCATCGGGGCCTCAATTCTTCTTTGAAGGTATTTTCCAAGTCCTCTTCTTGGCAAAGCCCCTTTTCCGACTGTCAATCGCAGACTCATCCTTGTGGTTTTGGATATTTTGGGCACAGGGATCTTGTTCCCTTCGACAATGAATGTTGCATTGATGAATTCCAACGATCGAAAGGAACATTCAATTGCTTCATCATCTATCCCTATGTATGGTTTATTACTAGTAACAATGCAATAATATCTTCCTCTGCATTTATCGTTATCAATCTTCCTTCAGTTACCAACTTTAGCTTTTGGTGTAATGATGACGGCACTGCTCCCACCGAGTGGCTCCAAGGCCTCCTCAAT
This sequence comes from Gossypium stocksii, assembly GCA_020496765.1. NCBI lineage: Eukaryota > Viridiplantae > Streptophyta > Magnoliopsida > Malvales > Malvaceae > Gossypium > Gossypium stocksii. The sequence goes on along the minus strand of CM035630.1, from coordinate 44,691,298 downwards.
AGACAATTGTACGAAGGCTTAATATCTATCACCAAGAAGTCCACCTCATATGTGTTGGGACCAATCAAAAGGGGTATCTCGATTCTTCCCATCACCTTCCTTTCAGTACCATTGAATGCTCTCACTATGCTTTGGCATGTTTTCATATGAAAGCTATCCACAGGTAGCCTACTTAGTACTGATAGGGGGTAAGACATTTAGTGCCGATCCGTTATCAATCAATATATCTGGCAATGTATATTCCTTACAGCGGGTGGTGATATGCAGAGCTCTTGTAGATCCCATGCCTCTTGGCAGTATTTCGTCATCGTTGAAGAAGATGAAATTGTCAGCGCTTATATTGTTGACCAGATGGTCCAGCTTGTTGACAGGGATGTCATCCGCAACATAAGTTTCATTCAACACTTTCATTAAAGCATTGCGGTGTGTCTCCGAGCTTAAGAGTAGGGCTAGTATTGATATGAGTGCTGGTTGCTTGTGCAATTGCTCTACAACGTTATACTCGCTGTGTTTTAGAAACTTCAGAAACCCTTTAGCTTCTTTCTCAGTCACTGGTTCATTGATAGACGATTCAGGTCTGGTCGTCTTCTCTTTCTTTTCTTCAAACATTGCGGATTTTCCTTTAACAGGCTCAGTTTTTGTAATCGGGGTATCATAGTGCCTCCCACTGCATGTGTAAAAACCCACACCTTGTCCTTCATCTAAAGCGTTATCGGGTTCTCCTCACCCGGGATCGTCATGCTACAGTCATAGTTCCAAGAACCCTTTTGCTATCCTTGTAAGGAAAAGCTACAGGCTTCTGAATTATGGCTTTTGGTGTTATTTGTGCTCCGACTTCATTGCCTCTTGGTCGTGAGATGATGACTACTAAGAGATTACTTTTGTAAACCTGATTGGCTAACCCTTCTTCTGAGGTGCATACATCCTCGCTCTCTGTGCCTTTGGTATATTCGAAGAATTCTAGCTCCCTATTATCCATCAAATTTTGTACCAAGACCTTGAATTCAACGTACTCTTGGATTTCATGGCCCTTTTCAGCATGGAACTCACAATAGTTCCTTATTTCTTCACATCCTTCCTCCGGATCTGATACAGCTAACCCCCTTTTTACCATTTCCTTTCGAACCCATCTTATCAGGGTTTTCACTTCTGCAACATCCATTTTAACTCTTTTCCCACATTCTCGCCTATCATATTTACCCCATTGTTAGCATGGTTAGGTAGTGGGTGTTCTGCGCTAGGGGCATCATAAAATTTTACAATGCCCATTTGGATGAATTTTTCTACTAATTTCTTGAAAGCGAGGCAATTCTCTATTGAATGCCCCACGATCCCCGCATGGTACTAGCATTGTACATTTGCACCATACCATTTAGGGTATGAGGGCTGTAGGGGCTTTAAGTAATGAGGGGAAACAACATGTGCAGCGAACAAGTTCTGGTACAACTCCCTGTATCTCAATGGGATCAGCATAAATTGGAGTTTCTCTATATTCTGCCTTATATTGGATTCCTCTCTTAATGGGCTTTGATGATCAGTAATTACTGTTCTTGGTTGGCTCACAATGATTGGCTTTGAATAACTTATGTTACAGGTACTTACGTTATTTACCTTATTCTCTCTTTTCTTTAGGGCCGTCTTTCTAGTACCTTCCCCCGCATCTATCTTGCCTCATCTGATTGCATTTTCTATCATCTCTCCAGACATTATGATATCTAAAAAACTTTTAGTGGTGCTTCCCAACATATGGTTAATGAATGGGGCCTTCAAAGTATTGACGAAGAGCATGGCTGCTTCCTTCTCTAGGAGGAGTGGCTGAACTTGTATTGCTACCTCTCTCTATCGTTGGGCGTACTGTCTGAAGCTCTCGCTTGGCTTTTTCTCCATATTTTGCAGCGTGATTCTGTCGGGTGCTATGTCTGTCATGTGGCCATATTGTTTCATGAAGGCCTATGCCAGGTACTTCCATGTCTTAATTTGGGCACGACTTAGCTAATTGTACCATTTGGCCACAGACCCGACCAGTCTGTCCTGAAAACAGTGAATCAACAACTGGTCATTATTAACATGACCTGCCATTCTACGATAGAACATCGTGATGTGCGCTTTGGGGTAGCTTGTCCCGTTGTACTTTTCAAACTCTGGAGTTTTAAACTTTGAGGGGAGTACTAGATCCAGGACCAAGCTTAAGTCTTTAGCGTCGACCCCGTAGCAGTAGTCAACGGTCTCTATTGCTTTGAACTTCTCTTCTAGCCATTTGCACCGGTCCTCGAGTTGTTTTGGAAGATCTACTCTTGCTCTGTCTATTTCTGTCACTTCATCGAGATCAGGGACCCTAGGATTAGCTGGACTATCTCCTGGGTTAGAACCTGAGCCTGTCGAAAAGTTCACAAGTACCATGGTACCGGTCTGGTACTGAGGTCTGATGGTGACGGGTGTCCTTTGAGGGTACATATCTAGTTGTGCTTGGGCGTTTGTCAGGGTGAATCTTGGAGGATAGTCGAGGTTTTCATGATCAAGCCCAGGATTGACCACATGGCTTTGTCCTTTATCAAGCCTTCCAGTCAATAGTTGTGCTAATTGATTCTTCAAGGTGTTTTGGGATTCTATCATCTGTTCCCTTATATCTTGTCGAATCTTAGCCAGTTGCTCTTTCATCTGTACTTGCATCTGATCTTGCATCTCTTTTTGCATTTACTCCAATCTTTCTAGCCTTTGATCTATTGCTTTGGTTTCGCGACGGGTGTTGTAGTGATATTTAGTTGGTGGATTTTCATTAGTTTCTAGGGTAATTGACATAATTTTAATTAATCAAGGTCTTTTGACGAGATTTAATGCATGTGATGCGATGTAATGCATATGAATGAAATGAATGCAAAAAGAGGCGTTGATCCTGATTCAATTCTATTATATCACTTTTCTAGAAAGTGAATTTCTTTACATAAGGTGGATGATTACATATACGGCTTTGCCTGTAACACCTGAATTTTGGGCCTAGAAGTATTGGGCCTTAGTTAAGTTTTGGATCCTAGCTTAGTATTTTTAAGAGTTTAATTTTGGCCTTCTAGAAGGTTGGTAATGGCGTTGGTATGGACTCTGATAGAGAGTGATCAGAAGAGAAAATATAGGAAGAGGTTAGGAGAGCTTATCGTGGAGAAAAATTACGAGATGGGATGTGGATGAAGTGGAGCCAATTGGGACTTTAGGGGTTTGGCTTTGGGTATTTATAGGGGGTGCCGAATTATTTTTGAAGAGTTTCCCTTACTTTTCCAAACCGAATGCTTCATTCTTCTACTTCTTTCTAGTTCTTTTTCCTCTTTTGCAAAAGTCGAATACCTATATCCCATTTGCCGATTTCTTTCCTTAATCTCTTAAAAGCCGAATACCCATATCCCCTTTGTCGATTTCTTTTGCTTTCCTTCATCGCAAATTTGTTTTTGTTATTTACAACCTTTAATTAAGAAAAGCTGATCACACTCAGTAGATATTTAGGCCGCAAGATCAGATACGAGTTTCGGTAAGTGTCTCATTCTCAATTTTGGTTTCTTAGGGAGGGTGGCCGAATATATGTGTAGCCATAAGGGTGACTCGTGTGGAAGACGATCATTTGATGTTGATAAAATATGTGTGCTGATACAGATCTAGGAATATTCGAGACTATTCGCTAAGGAAATGCTAGAAAAGCCAAAGGTTCACGGTAAGGCTACGGTAAGGCTATGGTAAGACTTCGAGATTTGATAAAGTTTTAGTAAGGTTTGGAGTTGATTTGGAAGTGGTTTTGATTGTAGGTCAAGATTGGGGATAGTGTAGGTGCGAGTCGTCAATCAGGTGTGTACAAACACTACACACACGGCAAAACGACCAAAGCCGAAATCCTGTATGGGCCTACCGAATTTGTGGGCCCAAATTGGCAAAATTGTGATATGAAATTCTATGATGAAATGATATGCATGAATTGTATGATTGAAATGGGCTTTATAAGCATGATAGGGTTTAATGGGCTTTATAAGCATGTTTGGACTTTGTGGGGTTGTAGGAATGCATGCTAGGGTTTAATGGACTTTAGGCCTAGTTCAATGGACTCTCAAATTTTCATAAAACTTAACTAAGTAATAAACATGTCTGTGAACAAGTTAATAGACTAAGGTGTGGCAACCGACGTATGCATGTCTAGGATTGGATCTAAGAAGAGCTTGGTACTTAAGCGGTCCGAGTGACCCACCTCCTCTTCTCTTGAATCCTACCTGGTGCATAGTGTCCACTCATTTTAGCTGCGAGGACTTGTTGATGGGGCAAAATTCATAACTAAAATCTGTATCATTAGAAAATTACGAAAATACCCTTCTAGGATAGAATTACGAAAATACCCTTCTAAGGTAGGATTACGAAAATGCCCTGTAAGGTAGAACTACTGAAACAACCTTGTAGGGTAGGAGTACCGTAATACCCCTGTAGGGTAGATTTACAAAAATACCCTTGGGTAGTGAAATGACCAAAATACCCCTAAGTGCTTAATATGTGAAAATGTGTGAAAATGAGTATGATGCATTCATGAATTGTATATTGCACTTGGATGAGTTTTGATGATATGGAGGAAGTGTTTTGAGGATCACAAAGTCGCTTGACGACCGTACTTATATAGCAGCCTTGCTGCAACGTGAGTAGTGCCGCAACCGCTACTACCTCTGGAGTGTAGAGGATGGGTGGGTTGATGTAGACATCCCCACAGGTGTGTTGGGCTGGTACGAGTGGTGTGTAGCGGTTGGATTTGGGATGGGAACATGTGCATTCATGAAATTCTGATGTGATATGAGGTCATTGCGGGCTAAGGCCCAGACCACCGAAATTATTAGGGCTTAGGCCCAATGTGATATGTGTATATTGAATTGATTTGATTGACAAGGGTCGTACACATTGAGTTTCGAAACTCATGCCCTTATTATTAATATTTCAGGTGATCTATGGTAAACGGCTCGATACGGGAGAGGACTCAGAGATAGCCACACTACAAGTTACTTAGGAGTTTTCAATATAGATTTATTAAGTGTTTTATGATAATTACTTTTAAATCTCCACTGTATTGTAATAAGGCTATGTATCTTCGATTTCATTATTTACTTGGGATTTTATTTAGTTACTGCTATATTTAATAAACATATTTTTTTCTAGTTATTCATTTAATTTAATTCTTTGAATTTTTAACTAACTAAATTCCTATCAAGCATATTTCGTTTCGAACTAAGTTTTTAACTAAACCATTTTTTAAAAGCAACCCTTCAATGTGACATCATTAGATTCGGGCCTAACTTCTAGGTCGGGTTTAGGGTGTTACATTGCTCTATTCCCTAGAGCCTTAACTTTTTTAAGAAGCCAAGCTAAGTTTAGGCCACGATCCGATTCTGACTCATATTTTAAACTTAGTACATTGGCCTGAACTGCCAGGGTTTGCAGGTGATCGGCTACTTCTCAAACTTAAGCCACAGCTTCACCCATGACATGATCCCGGTCTCTAACCTGACATTGAGAATGGTGGAGCTACTCTTTCCAATGTTCGTTATTTGCTTCAAGAAATTCAATTCATATTTCACAATTTTGCAATGCCGTTTCTAGCTGTTCTATCTTTTCTTTTAACTCCTCAATCTTGCTTAGGCTGGCTTTTAACTCAATTATGGAGTTACGGTTATGGTGATGAAGTAGTAATTTCTCCAAATCTGCCACCTGAGCTCGTACCCTTTCTTTTTCACTTTAGCTCTCTAGCAAACTTATTTTTAGAGCGTCTTCCCGTATCTAGGCTTCCTGAAATTGCCTCTCCCACTAACCGGCTTTAGTCTTTTCTTCTTTGATTTCTTGCCGCCACTGTTCTGATGTCTTGCCCAAACCAGCAGTTCTTTTTGACCTGCAAAGCTTCTTGTATTCCGTTTTCAGACTATCTAAATCTTCTTTGGCTTTGTTCTTTCCCTTTCTTAATTTTTCGGCTTCTAGCTTGTTGATGTCGACATCTAGTCCCAACTGCATCTTTTCTTCTTGTAACTGTTCTATCCTTTTTCCCAGTTCCTGACTCTTTTTTTCAAAGTCTTGCTTGATGATTTCTAACTCAGATGGGACTACTCGTAGATGCTCTTCTAACGGTAGAGCATTTTCTCGACTTGGCATAGGGATGTTATCATTGACTCTCCTACCCCATCACCAATCATACCCCACCACTAATCATACTTGGGGGTTGTCATCAGACTTGCAGCGAATTCTTTCATTCTACGGGTTTGGCTTCAAGCCTTTGATTTCTCATGAACTTTCTTCTTATAGTTGTTGCCCTTGTATATGAACTCGCATTGAGCTAAACTTTGAGTTATCGATACGAACTGCCTCAACTGTTACTATGTTAACACAAGTAGTGGAGCGTATCTGACGGCTTCCCATATCCCGATTAGAGGGACCCAATCAAAGTTACTATAGCGATATAAGATCTCATCAGGGATCATCCACGGAGCCTTCCATTCGATGTCTTCGACTTGTAGATTCTGATGAATTGCCATCCATTTCTCTTCTGGAATGTCGTCTCGCCCTGGTGTCGCCACTATTTCCTTTAATGGGGAGTAGTTCTCGAAGAACACTTGGTAGGACACCTTTCTACTTTCCAAAAATGGCTACGAAACCAAGCCAACAAAAGTTGTGCACACCCTATGAATCTTCCCTCACCTGCTCTCCGACATGCATTCAAGGATCTAAAAGTTTCTGCCAAAATTGTAGGAACAGGAGTGACCCTTTTATCTAGTCGATCAAACAAATCGGCAACTGCTTCATCTATATGTCTCAAAGCCTTAGGGAAGATCACCAGTCCATAAATACTCAAAGCGAACACGTCAACTCTTTTCTTTATGTTAGGATGTGCTAGAATCAGATCCCTCAAATTTACCCAAGGGATGCACTTGCCTTCACCTTTCTGCTGAATTTGGGCTACAACCTATTGTTCGCTCATTCCTGTGATATTCATTAACTTTTTTACAAAAGTTGGGACGTTGGCTACCCTCACATAGGCTTTGTCAGCTTGCACCCTTGGACAACGAAGTAAGGTTGTATATTCTTCCACAGTGGGTACTAAATCTACATTATCGAAAGTAAAACAACTGTAGGCTGGGTTCCAAAATTGAGTCATAGCTTGAAACAAGTGCTTATCCACCTTGATGTTGAGCAGGTAAGGCAGATCATCATAACTACAGTAAAATAACTATTTCATCTCGTCGTCCCAATGGGCCCATATCTCTTTCAACTCCCCGAGATCATTTTGCGTTATGCTGATATGAGTGAAGTCCAAAAACTTTGATGTATATCCCTTAGCCAGACTATCTCCCTTTTCTTGCTGTGTTCTCTCGGACCACATTCGGACGGTCGCATCTCTTTCCACTTTATCAAGAAACCCTTTTTCCACGATAAGCTCTCTATTTAGCAACTGAACCTAAATTGACACCTCTTTTCTATGACGATGCAATGCAATGCAATGCAATGCAATCATAAACAAAACAAAACAAAACAGTCAGTACAGAATAAACAAATAATAAATAGAGCACCTACTCGGGTGACTACTAAGGTTTGGAGTGGTTTTGCACATAGTAGGCTCTTAGTGCTCGCTACATGCAGTTCGGTTCTAAGGAAAGGGTACCTGAACCAGCAGATTCCTCAATCCTCACCCATTATAGGCTCATATGGATCGAGTTCAGTTTAGGGGCATACATTTCTCTATGGCCATGCGGAGATGAAAATCTCACAAAGACATAGGTACGGATGTATCCCGGAAGCAGTCCACTAGCCCATGCGGAGGTGAAAACCTCACGAAGGCGTAGTTTCTCACTCCCACTTAAGAGGTGTGACCACGATTTTCATGCAATGGAATGTGTAGAGATATACAAAAGCTCGAAGTAATTAAAGAAAATACGAATAAAGTGATGAAGATCATAACATAAAATGGATAAAATGCAATGAAAGGATTGTATATTAAAACCAAATTTTTAATTTTCGACCAAAAGAAAAAAGTTAATCAACTTGTGGCTTGACTCTCCTTTTTTCATGTCCCTAGTGGAGTCGCCAAGCTGGCGAAGCCATTTTTCGTGAAAATGATGGTCGACTTTGATTTTGAAAGTGAAAACAAAAAAATGGGAGTCGCCACCAATCCTTTTTGCTAAGGTGTGATCAGGTCACCTCGAGAAGTAATTGTTTTTAATAAATATTTTGATTCATCAAAACAATAGTTTTGGTCTAGAAAATCAGAAAGATGGGTTCGGGAGTCAATTATGCACGAGGAAGGATTAGCACCCTCGATACGCCCAGAATTGGTACGTAGTTGATTAATCAATGTCTTAGTGTCGAAGATTTAAAAATTTGAAAGAATTTAAAATACAATCCCTTTTTGTATTAAAAAAGTTTGGATAAATTGGAATATGTGTATCAAAGGCTGTCTCGTCTCAAGGTAAAATGTCATATCCAATACGTTAGGACACAACACCTCGACCTTTGAGGCTAAACTTGCTTTTTATTTGAAATTCATGTATTTAATTTTTGGAAAGATATTCAGATACTTAGAGTAAACAAGAAAAATCAAAACCCAATACGTTAGAGCACGATTTCTCGAATTTCTAAATACAAAATATAACCTTGATTTAGAAAATCGTATCTCGAGATAACGAAACGTCACATCCAATACGTTAGGACACGACATCTCAAATTCTCGAGAATAAGGTTTTTTTATTTCAAATTTATGTATTTTTTTTAAAAAAGGATATTTGATTATTTAGATTAAACGAAAAAAATCGAAACCCAATACGTTAAGGCACGATTTCCCGAATTTCTAAATACAAAATATTGCCTATATAAAAGAATCAATTTTGTGTCAGGTAAAGGTTAATATAACATAAATTAGCAATAAAATGAGATAATAAAGAATGAGTAAACAAAATTTAAAATTTCGGTATTGATAACATAACAGAATAAAGATAAACTTATAATGAGAATAATGCGAACAGAAATGGAGAAATAAATCAAACGAGCAATGTAAAAAGAAGAAATGATAGGTGAAATTCAATAATGCATATAAATATATACATATGAGTAAATGAATATATATATATATATATATATATATATATAAGATAAATGAAAAATAAGAAGAAATAATAAAAGTATATATAATGAAAATAATAATAATAAAAATAAACAAGATTAATAAACTGATGGTCCCTTAATAAATAAATAAATAAATAATACATAAAATATTTGAAAATAATAATAATAGTACTAATAATAATAAGTATAGTAGTAAAAATAATAATAGTACGCTAACGGGAGAAATAATAATATAATAGTAAATATAATAGAAAATATAAGAATAAAAGATATAATAATATTAGTCGTAGTAATAAAATACTAATGCTAATAATAATAATAATGATGAAACTGATTAGTTTTAATTATAAAATATCAAAATAACGAAAAAAGGATTAAATCGAATTTAAAACGGAAGTATCGAGGTGAAATCTAGAATAAAAAGGATAAAAGGGACCTGATTGAGGTACGCGCTTAAAATGGAGGGACCAAAAAGAGCAATAAACCCTCCCTCCAAAACGCACAGCATCAGGGAGGACTTAATTGAAAACCAAATAAATTCTCGGGGCAAAAATTGAAATAAAAAAACTTAATTACAAAGTAATAAAAAAAGCGGCAGGGCTAAAAATTCAATTAGCCCTTCCGTAAAAAACAGGCGCGGACCTCTGGCCGGAGCGGGTCAAATCGGGTCAGACTAATGGCTAAACGACGTCGTTTTGGGGCTTATGGATGTCGGCCAAAACGACATCGTTTTACACGGCCTATATAAGTTAAAAAAACTAAAAAAAGTCATTTGATTTCAGTTTTAAAAAAAAAAACTTTTCCTCCCGAAAAAAAAGGCGTGGATCTCAGGTCGAAGCGGGTTGGATCGGGTCGGACTAAGGGCTAAACGACGTCGTTTTGGGGCTTATGGGTGCAGGCCAAAACGGCATCGTTTTACACGGCCTATATAAGTTAAAAAAACTAAAAAAAAATCATTTGATTTCAGTTTAAAAAAAAAACTTTTCCTCTGTTTGTTTTCTTTGCAGGTTCAGGGCTCCGGTGAGGGATCCGGCCAGTCATCCGCCGCACGCCGTCGTGCCTTCGCTGTCGACGTCGCCACGGCGGTCAAAAGTCGAACCGTCGTCACTTTTTCATGATTTTCGAGGGTATTATTCTTTTATTTCTTTTATTTATTACATATATATTTATATAGGAAAAAAAGAGTCGAAATAAAACAAAAATAATGAAAATGAAAGTGTAAAATCACCTCTGTCGGCTTAGGTTTTTTATTTCGCTTTGATATTCTGATTACACTATCTTTTTTAGTGTTAACCTCTGCTCTTTTTTTGTGTTTAATCTATGCTTGCAAGCATTTGAATCTAAAATCTCACTTTTTTGTATTGATGTTCGAAGAAGAAAAAAATGGGTTTGATTTGGCTTTTTATACCCATTTACAATATTATTATCTATTGTTGTCTTTTCTATTTATTTTTACAGGTGCAAGTGACCACGATGAAATGATGGTGGCGGTGGAGAGGTGGTGTTGCAGTGGTCAGAAGGCAGAGGCGGCAGCAGCTAGGTTTAGGGAAAATTAGGGTTTTCTAATTTTGATTTTGGGCTAGGGTCTACTGGGTTTGTTATTGGGCTGTTTTCAATTTGGTTAGGTGTAGGCTTTATTTGGTTTGGGTTGTTTGGTTGTAGAAATGGGCTGGGGTTTAATTTGGGTTTATGGGTCTGGTGGGTTGTATGGGTTTTGTTTGTTGGTCCCGGGGCCAAAATTGGCCTACAACAGTAACACCCCAAACTCGGCCTACAAGTTTAAGTCGAATCTGGAAGAGTTACCCAACATATTGAAATTTGATTTCAGTAAATATTCAAAAAACACTTAACCTGTTACTTGATTGGTAACAAAAAATCTTTTAAGGGTTTAATTGTGAAAACCAAACTCCGTTTAGCCTAACTTATGTCATTTTGTACTTTCATGTTAGAGATTATTAGTTACTGGTGAGATTATCAAAACCAAGACAAGTTTACAAATAGATTACAAATCGAAAGTATCAAAACATTTCTATATCAATGCAAAACAATCTGAGCTCCACACGCCGTCCGGTCCTAAATTAGAGATTTACCTGAATAGATAGAAATAAAACAAATGTAACACCCCTAACCCGTTTCTGTCGTCGGAATAGGGTTACAGAGTATTATTGTACTAAATGGAACATTTTATAACCAATAACAATTAATTTTTCAATTTAATTTAATAAATACTTAAGAAATTCAAAATGGAATAATCATGCATTTACGGGCCTTAAAAATAGTATTCAGGCAAATAAGGACCAAATCAAAACCAATCAGAGCATTTCTGTATAAACTGAAATATCTCATTATAGGGATCACACGGCCATGTGTCTAGGCTGTGTGATAGAGCCCAGGCCGTGTGGCTTCCCCACACGCTCGTGTGTTTAACCATTTGCTCACTCGTGTAACTCACTGACTTGGTTCACAAGCCTGTGTGTCAACCTGTGTGCTAGTCCGTGTGACTTATTGACTTGGTTCACACACCCATGTGTCAACTCATGTACTAGCCCTTGTGAACCTTGTACCTAACACGCTCAGGGCATACGCCCGTGTAGGTTTCTCGTGTGTGACACACGACCATGTGACAGCCCGTATCCTAAGTCGTGTGTGTTAAAAAATAACCAAGTTCATCCTATTTGCTCACCCAATTACATAGGTACCTAAACCAATTTATAATAAATGTTCACAAGTTTATAAACACATTTTATACAACCAAAACATGCCATTTTCAATAGCCTAGCACCATACCAAGTATCATATACCAAACACATTTTAATGCTTATGTTACTAATTATCAAAACAATCATCTATAAGCCATAGCATACACAAAACTAACCCATTTCAAACACACCATACCAACTTAATATGACACTTACCATTTCATAGTCTCATACTCAAATTTACCTAAAGTTTAACAACCATAGTACAAAGCCTACCATTCTATCATCAAGTACCAAACATAACACATAGTGATGAAATATAGCATAATAACCATTAGCCCTATTACATGTCATAAGCCAAATGTTTACAAAATCTACCAAAAGAGTCATCGGATAGTGTGATTCTGCGAGTTGATCCGATCTCCCGATCACAAAATGTAATCTACAAAACAAAAGACAAGACATGAACAAGCTTACTTGAAGCTTAGTAAGTTCGCTAAATTAACAATAAATCTTACCAAATTAACTCAACATACAAAATTATAGATTTAAAAATGATGTTCCTATAAAAAAATAGCTCACAATAGGTGAGTATTACATAGTGCGTTAATTTACATTACATTCTTAATCATTGCATTAATAAGATCTAATCTTAGGTAATCAAAGGGTATCATTCATTCCAGTTTAATTTCAGAGTTTTGACCGGCTCACAATATTGCTCACACAAGCTGCAGAGAATCTACAATAGATGCAGGATCTTAAGCCATCGTTACGGTCTATATCGACGATACATAGTACCTACTAAAATAATCACTGACTCACTATATTGCCCACACAAGCTGTAGAGAATTCGCAACAGATGTAGAATCTTAACCATCATTACGGTCTGTATCACGTGCTCAATGCCTGATAGTTGATATTCATACTCATTATCATGCAATCTCCAATCAATCCAAAGTTAAGTATAACATTAAATATAATCATAAAATACATGAAATAAAATAAATGCAATATAAAAATAACGATACGAACTAACAGGACTATTTTGCAGTAACAGCTCAAGTACAGGGACTACTCAGAAAGCTTTTCTTTTCCACGATCACCAATACGTTCTTAATCTAAAATAATAATTCCATTCAATTAACTAATTCAACAATAGAAATTAAATCATTTTATAAAATTAAACCCCTTATTGATATTTTACAAAATTGCCCTAAACTTTTCACTTTCGTTCAATTTAGTACTTAAGCCTCAAATCATGCAAATTAACCCTTTTTATTAAATCCAAGTTCAACCGAATATTCAATGACTTCAATACAACCCATTTTTGCAATTTATGTTTTAATAAGTCATTATAATGTTATCGTTTTAACCATTTAATCATTAAACTTTAAAATCATCAAAAATTATTTTACAAAAAAAACAACCATAATCAATAACCTTCCATAAAATTTCAAGAATGACTTAAACTCAACAATGGCACAACTCAAAACATTTAATAGTTTCAAAAATTAGTCATTGGGTTAGCTAGATTAAGCTAATACGAGCTCAAAAACATAAAAATTACTAAAAACGGGCTAAGTTTCACTTACCAATTTAAGCTTCAAAGTGGAACTATGGAAACCCTAGTTTCCCTTTTGGTGCCATGGAGAAGATGAGTGATTTTCAACAAAGTATCATCATTTCTTTACTTAACTTTGATATATATACTTAGGTATTTTTGTAAGTTTTAAAAATTTCCTAATTAAGCTTTAGTTAATCACTATTAACATTAATTAAAATTATCCACACATAAAAGTAATCATGTTAATTCACTAACTTAACCCCTATTGGTTATATTATTCATTTGATCATTTGAATTAATTAACTTAACTTTTGTAGTTTTTACGATTCAGTCCTTTACACTCAATAAACTATCTAAATGATAAAATTTTCTATCTAAAATTTAATACGACCCTAAAGATCTCGTAAATATTAAATAAATAAAATTTATAGATTATTATGTCAGAATTGTGGTCCCGAAACACTATTTTTGACACCACTAGAAATCGGTTATTACAACTCTCCCTCTTAGGAAATTTTGTCCCTGAAATTTCTTACCAGTAAAAAAATTCAGGTATTGTAATCTCATTGAGTCTTCAGTTTCCCATGTAGCTTCCTCAACCCCATGACGATTCTATAAAACTTTAACTAACAATACTCTTTTGTTTCGCAGTTCTTTTATTTCACATGCCAAAACTTTGATCGGTTCTTCAGAATACAATAAGTCTAGCTATATCTCAACCTCACAGAGGGTAATCACATGTGAAGGATTTGACCTATATCATCTTAGCATTGAGATGTGAAAAATATTGTGAATCATTTCAAATTCTGGAGGTAACGCTAATTTGTGTATTACATAGGTAATCAGAACTAGAACCGAGGAAGGCAAGGACTGTAATCCAATTTCTATAACCCATCTTGGTGAAACAACCCTAACCTTTCTTGGAGTAACCAAGGGGGTAGACCAAATAACACTTATGCCCAACGTAGACCGACCTAGCCATATGTTTTTATCCAACAAGTTCAGAAGCAACCTCAAGCCAAACTTCTAAGGGCTTAGAAAACTTGCTGAAGGCATACATAGCCAAAAATGATGCCTTGATCCAAAGCCAAGTAGCCACATTGAAAAACCTGGAAAACCAAATGGGCTAGCTTGCTACTGAACTCAGAAACTGTCCACAAGGTGCTTTGCCTAGTGATATGGTGAATCCAAAAAATCCAAGGAATGAGTATTGTAAAGCATTAACATTGAGGAGCGGAAAGACATTAGAGCCTAACACTATCAAAGTTGAAGAAGAGCCAACTGATGCTAAAGACTCAGTGGAAGTTCAGCCGAGTATTGAAATTCCAGTTTCACCGAAACCAGAATAAGTAAAATCCAATAAGGTAAAATTTGAACTAATTAATTTTGATAAACTAGCAACTTCATTAGATACAGAATTGCCACAGAAGATGAATTAACCAGTTCCAGTAAAGAAGCTTCGACCACCCTACCCTCAAAGACTTCAGAAGAAGAAGTATGAAGTCTAGTTCAAGAAGTTCCTAGACGTACTCAAGCATCTTCATTTCAACATTCTGTTGGTAGAATCACTTGAAAAAATTTTGAATTACATCAAATTCATGAAGGATATCCTATCCAAGAAATAGAGACTTGGAGAATTTGAGACGGTAGCTTTGACAAAAGAATGCAGTGCATATCTTCAAGACAAACTACCTCTAAAGTTGAAAGATCCTAGATGTTTTACCATACCCTGCAATATTGGAGCAACTTATTGTGGTAAGGCACTATGTGATTTAGGTGCAAGCATTAACTTGATGCCCATGCCCATATTCGAAAGTTGGGGATAGGTGAAGTTAGACCTACTACGGTTACACTTCAATTAGTAGATTGATCTTTGGCACATCTAGAAGGAAAAATTGAGGATGTATTGGTACGTGTAGATAAATTTATTTTCTCTTCTGACTTTGTTATTTTAGACTTTGACGCAGATAAAGAGGTGCCAATCATTCTAGGAAGACCTTTCCTAGCAATTGGAAGAACCCTTATTGATGTGCAGAAGGGCAAGCTTACTATGTCTTTTCAGGATGACCAAGTAACATTTAATGTTTTTAAGTCTATGTGATTTTCTAACACACTTGATGATTGTTCTGCAGTGTCCAATTTAAAGGAATTAGTCATGGAAAGGGAACTCAACTATGTTGAGGACCCTTTGGAGCAAATTTTGACATCAGACCCTCCAAGTGGTGAAGAAGGTAGGAATACTTAGCTTTGCTAAAAGCTAATCAAAGGGGATTCAATTTGCAGTCCCACTTTGAATCTTTAGAGTTAGAAAGTAAAAATTACATCCAGCCGAAAGCGTCAATTAAGAGCCACCTAAATTAGAACTAAAAGTATTTCCTTCATATTTAAAATATGTTTATTTAGGTAACACTTCTACTTTGCCTGTGATTGTTTCGGCATAATTGATCGAAGAACAAGAAGAGAAACTTATTCTAGTGTTGAAACGATTCAAGAAGACTATCAAATGGACCATAGGGAAATTCGTGGCATTAGTCCGTTTTTATGCATGCACAAGGTCATCTTGGAAGATGGTAGGAAAGGGACGATTGATGGACAACGAAGACTGAACCCCATCATAAAGGACGTAGTAAAGAAAGAAATCATTAAGTGGTTAGATGCGGGTATAATTTAACCTATATCAGACAGTTCCTAGGTAAGTTTGGTCCAGTGCATGCCAAAGAGAGGAGGTATTACGGTCGTTGAGAACAAGAATAATGAGTTGATACCGACTAGATAGGTTACGGGATAGAGAAGTTGCATCAATTACGAGAAGCTAAACAAGGTGACTAGGAAAGATCACTTTCCTTTGCAGTTCTTAGACCAGATGCTGGATAGACTTGCAGGGTGAGACTATTACTATTTTCCCGATGGATACTCAGGGTATAATCATATTACAATAGCACAAGAAGATAAACACAAAACAACATTCACATGCCCGTACGGTATATTTTCATTTAGACACATGCCATTTGGTTTATATAATGCACCTACTACATTTCAAAGATGTATGATGTTTATTTTTACTAACATGGTTGAAAAGTGCTTGGAAGTATTTATGGATGATTTTTCAGTGTTTGAAGACACATATGATGATTGCTTAGCCAATTAAGCCAAGGTACTACGGTGATGCGAAGAAACAAACCTTGTACTCAACTGGGAAAAGTACCATTTCATGGTACGAGAAGGTATTGTTTTAAGGCATCAGATAATGAGACATGGAATCGAGGTAGATAAAGCAAAAGTAGATGTTATCAACAAACTCCCACCCCCAACATCAATAAAGGGTGTTAGGAGCTTTTTGGGCTACACTGATTTCTATCGAAGATTTATCAAGGACTTTTCCAAAATGTCTAAACCCTTGAGCAAATTATTAAAGAAGGACACGATGTTCAAATTTAATGAGGAGTGCTTAAGAGCTTTTAATGATTTAAAGATTCGGTTAGTTTTAGCACCCATCATCGTCACATCGGGCTGGGATTTGCCATTTGAACTGATGTGTGACACAAGTGACTTCACGATAAGAGCTATGATGGGTCAGTGAAGGAACAAAGTTTTTCATCCCATCTACTATGCAAGTCGGACTCTGACGAGAGCTTAGTTGAATTATATGGTAACAGAGAAAGAGTTACTTGCTATTGTGTTTGCTTTTGACAAGTTTCAATCTTATCTTGTAGGTACCCAAGTGACTGTCTATACGGGCTATTCAGTAATTAAGTATTTACTTGCTAAGAAAGACACCAAGTCGCGATTGATTTGATGGGTACTTCTACTCTAAGAATTCGATTAAGAAAATTAAGATTGAAAAAGGGTAGAAAACCAAGTAGCAGATCACTTGTCCATATTAGAGCAACAAGAAGGGAATTCTCCATTTATACCCATTCAGGAGACATTTCCAGATGAACACATACTGAAGGTAAATCATCTTCATAATACCCATTGGTTTGCTGATTTTGCTAACTATTTAGCTTGTGGTTTGATGTCGATTGACAAGACGTATCATCAAAAGAAAAAGTTTCTTCACAATGTGAAGTACTATTTCTGGGAAGAACCATATTTGTTTAAAAAGTATGCAGATCAAATGATCAGTAGATGCGTGGCGGAAGATAAAGTACATAAGATTTTATATCATTGCCATATAGCTCCAAGTAGGGGACACTTCGGAGGTACACGTATTGCAGCCAAAGTATTACAAGCCAGATTCTTTTGGCCGCTGTTATTCAAAGATGTATATGCCTACATAAAAAGTTGTGATCGATGCCAAAAGGTTGGAAACATTACCAACAGAAACAAGATGCCCCGAACAAACATCATTAAGGTAGAATTATTTAATATTTTGGGTATTGACTTTCTCAGTCCTTTCCCTCTGTCTTTTGGTCACAAGTACATATTGGTAGCAGTTGACTACATGTCTAAGAGGGTTGAAGTTGAGGCATATTCGACAAATGATGTCAAGGTTGTGACGAAATTTTTGCAGAAGCATGTGTTCAAAAAGTTTGGAACCCCGACAGTTATCATCAGTGATGAAGGGTCCCATTTTGTGAACAAATGGTTGAAATGGTTACTCGACAAACATGGAGTGAAGCACAAGGTTGCAATAGCTTACCATCTGCAGATGAATGGGCAAGTTGAACTGGCAAACAAAGAGATCAAAGGCATACTCGAGAAGGTAGTTTGCCCGAATTGATGAGATTGGTCCAAAAGACTGGATGATGCTTTATAGGCCTATAGGACAACATAGAAGATACCTTTAGGGATGTCACCTTATAGGTTGGTTTTTGGGAAAGACTGTCATCTGCCCTTGGAGTTAGAACACAAAGCTTACTAGGCTCTCCAACAACTCAACTTGGATATTAAGCTTGCTAAAGAGAAATGAATGCTTCAACTTAATAAGTTAGAAGAGTTCTAATATTCTCATACGAGAATGCCAAACTAATCAAGGAAAGACTAAAAAGATGGCATGACAAGCACATTCAAGTTCGAGAATTTGAAGCAGGTTAGTAAGTCTTGTTATTCAATTTCAGATTAAGGTTCTTCCCATGTAAGTTGAAATCACATTGGTCTAGTCCGTTTATGATTCACCAAGTTTCCCATATGGATTTGTCGAACTTCAAGGTAAGGGAGGTAAGTTTCGAGTCAATGCCCAACACTTAAAACATTTCTAGAGGAATAAAATTAGACGGGATACAGTCTCATTCATTTTTTCAGATATTAAGTTTTTCTTTTTTTTAAATAAATGATTTAGGGTATTTTTTCAGGATTAGTATGTTGAAATAAATTTTGTTTAGGAGATTGGATGTAATGCCCTAAAATTTCTATATTCATTTTTGTGAATGTGTGACACAATTGTTTGTCTGCTTCAGTGGTTAAGTGTTCTGGGTGTGTGTGTGAGGTCCCAAGTTTAAGCCATGACTTGGAAAAATTTTGGCAGTTTTATGAATAAAGCCCTATCTTTGGTTAGTAGGCTTTTAACTAAAAGTTGGTAAGTAGTGAACAGAATGGGCCTACTGGTCTGGTGGTTAAGTAGAGTGTTAATATGTTAGAGGTCTTGTGTTTGAATCTCGACATTGGTAAAGGGTAATATTTTTGCTCTAAGTTTCAGTTAGAGTTGGGCTGAGATGGGGAATTGAGTGGTGGCTTTTTAGTAGAATTAGTGGGAGGAAAGTTAGGGAGTTATCAAATTTTTTGAGTAGTTTGTTTTTCCCAAAATTCGTCTCTCCTTCTTTCTCAAAATTCCCCGCCGTTTCTTTATCCTTTTTTTCCCTTCTTGCTGAAATTTCACTGAGATATTCTCCCTTTCCTTTTTCTTGTTCTTTCATCCTTTTATTTTCCTTCGTTTTTGTAATGTGGTTAGTGTTTGCTCAAATTCGGTAAGTTTTGGTTCTTGATTGATCTTAATGGTTTCTTCTGAACATTGGTCAAAGAGGGGTTTCGGCTTGTTGTTAGTGTTAATTGAGGGGCTGTGTAACACTCCTTACCCATATCCGATGTCAGAATAGGGTACAAGGCATTACCTAACTCAAACACATACACACTTTCATTTTTGAGTTATCAGATCTTCGTTCCAATTTAAAACTTTTTAAAGATTAGCTTAAAGTCCCTTATATGAACATATGAGGCTCAAATTACACATAAGGACACAATTCGGGACTAATTTGAACACTTAGAAAACTTTTAAGAGAAGCCTTTGAAAACAGAGCACATGTCCGTGTGGAAGGGCAGCACGCCCGTGTGGTTTGCTAACATGGCCGTGTTGGTGGCCCGTGTAACTTACACGGCCTAAGTATATTGGGACACACCCGTGTCCCCTACCCATGTGAATTACTTTTCCATCATCAACCTATAGGGGTTCTCACATAGCCTGGCGCACGTCCGTGTCCCTGGCCCGTGTCTCTCGCACGGCCGTGACACGCCCATGGCGTGCCCATGTGCAAAAACCTTGGCATTCTGTTTCTGATGTCATCATCCGTTAAGGGCCACACGGCTAAGGCACACACCCGTGTGCCCAGCCCATGTGCGATATTGACTTAGCCAACTTAAGGTGCAGAAGACACATGGTCGAGCTACACGCCCATGGGGCAGACTGTGTGTCACACACTGTCTAGACACACGTCCGTGTGTCTACCCGTGTGGAGAAAAAAAGGCTATTTACCAAGCCTATTTGGCACCCTTTCTTGTACCATCCTACACAACATTACAAAGCTACCTTCCCAATATATGCATACATCCTAAACATTCATAATCAATACCTCAATACATCATTCAAATGCTTCTTTAACCATAAAATATCTTCACATAATTAATAAGCCAAATTCATGGCTAAACGAGCGCTGAACACTAAAGCAACCATGGTTAAACTCACTTTACACTTAATACGACAACTAGCCTATACATGCCATATAACTAAAATTTGCAAAGCTTTAAGTACCGAACCATGATGAGAAGTGTGTTGAGATCTCCATCACCTTCCAACCCGAGCAGACTTCCAAAATCCTACAACATGATAGAATAAATGAGGTAAGCTATAAAGCTCAGTAAGCTCATATGATTATTAGCTTTATGTTAGCTAATAAATACATTTCGAGTATTTCCCAAGCATAAAGAGTTTATATAGCCTCACCGTACAATCATTTACTCCCTTATAGGGATTTACCTTGATTTTTTTGAAAGCTTAATCATTTCAATCATCGTATTGAATGATTTCCTACTTATCAAATCTCTTACCCTTACATATGCATAATCGATATGAAATAGATTACATTCAATTCATTGATCATTTCATAAGCATAATATATTATTTTGCATGTCAAACCATAACCTTTCTTATGTCTACAACATGCGCTTAAGTTACTTTTACTTGACGTTCACAGGGAGTTCATACGTATCTGTATCACTTAACTCAATTATGTCTTCATCCTCATCTTGACCTTGTCCGTTGATTCACTTAAATGTTGAAAACAACACGGTATCTTGGTTCATTATTATCAATATCATGAATTCATATATCTTTTACTTCATATTCATAAAACTAGATGTGAATTCCATAATCTCTGACTTACCCGTTGAGTCATTCAGAACACCATCGAATACTCGGGAAATCTCGTATGCATGGTACCAATGCCATATCTCAGATATGGTCTTTCATAAGGTCATTTGTCGGTGTCGATCAAGGCCAATGCCATGTCTTAGACATGGTCTTACATTGGCTTCATTTATCTGTGTCAATGCCATGTCCCAGAATGGTCTTACACTGACACATATCGAGGCTGATGCCATGTCCCAGACATGGTCTTACACTAGCTCTCATCTCATCGCCGATACCATGTCTTAGACATGGTCTTATACTGACTCTCTCATAACGAGGCTGATGCCATGTCCCAAACATGGTCTTATACTGACTCTCCTCTATCCGTGCCGATGCCATGTCCCAAACATGGTCTTACACTAGCACATATCGAGCCGATACCATGTCCCAGAAATGGTCTTACACTGACACACACATTGCCATGGTCCAACCATAGTCTTTTTCGTCAATTCATCACGAGTCGTAGTACTATCGTACTTTACCCTGCATTTCTCCTGATTTGCTTTTTTGACCCAATCTCGTACTTGCAGAATATCATGGTTAGTTGACAACATATAAAATAATACATTATCTCATTTTAAATTTAATAATTGATCACTAAATTAACCATATGAACTTACCTCGTTCGCTGTAACGATAAATTGCGTTGACTAAATCCGATACTTTGTTCTCCCTCATCCTCTGTCCAAATCTCATTTCCCCAATCTATGAAATAACCACTTTTATTTATTTAGTCATCAATTTATACAATTTAGTCCAAAATTTCACATTAGGCTAACTTTACACTTTTGCCCCTAATGTTTCACATTCTTGCAATTTAGTCCCTATCACATAAAAGTGCAAATTCATGAAATTAAGCACAATCCATGCTTATCCAATTTTTATAATTATTACCAGCAGTCTACGAAACATACTTTGGAAATTTTACAGTTTTGCCCCTAAACTTTCACAAAATTATGATTTTGCCCCTATGCTTGGAAATTGATTTTTATCTAATTTCTTTATTTCTTAAGCCTAACCAAACCCTTTTTACTCTTATAGCAACTCAAAATTTCCATTATTTCACAACATTACTATCTATTTTAAAATTTCTACAAACTAGTCCATTTAGTGACTTTTAATGAAAATCCTTTCACAAAAGTTGTTTACTAAGCAACGAGATTCATTTTCTTCCATAAAATTCCAGAACACAACATAAATGCTCTCATGGAAAATCCCTAAACTCTTAACCATTTTGCAAAATAGTCCCCTCATTAGCTAGATTAAGCTTTAGGGGTTCCAAAAGTACAAAAATCATCCAAAATGGCTACCAAAATGACTTACTTGTAAGAGATTTGCTTGGCCAAAATTTTGAGCTTCAAAACCCCATATTTTTCTGCACATTTCGGTGGTGAAGAAAAGAGAGGTGAAAAAATGATAGCTTTTTCCTATTTACTTTATTTTATTGCTAAATAAGTCACCTAAGACCACCAACTTTGACTTTTTAACATTTTTGTCTCCATGTTCAGCCACTATCTTTGTATTGGTCTATTTACTCAATAAAGGCCTCCAATTTAATGTTCCATTAGAAAATTAACACCTTTAGCTATTAAAACAAAACTTCTGGACTTTATGCTATTTAGTCCTTTCTCGCGATTAGGCAAGCAATCGCTAAAATAAATTCACCAAAAACAAACTTTCATGCACTAATATAATCATGCTAGAACACAAAATAATATTAGAAATAATTTCTTCGGCCTTGGATTAGTGGTCCCAAAACCACTATTTCGACTAGGCCTAGAATCGGGCTGTTACAGGCTGAATATCGTTTATTGGCATTTTAAGAGTGTGGAAATTTTTGTTATTTAATTGAAGGTAATGGTTTTTCGCTCGAAAGATGGATACCCTATTTCATATTTAGTTTAGTTCGATTGTTTAAGTGATTAATTGAGTGAAATATTGGTTAATTGTAGGTACTGGAGCGCTCGGGAGCGTTTAGGCATTAAGAATGATATAGGTGTGTACCAAAAAATGCAGAAAATGGGGTTTCGATGAAAGCTAAAAACTCTACTATCAATTCCACACGGGCGTATGGTCGTCCATGTGGTAGGCTGTGTGTCCTAACACGGGCGTGTAATCGATGAGGCCAGGCCGTGCGTGAAGGACATGACCGTGTGATGGCCAGGTAGGTCGTGTGCGAGACACGGGCAAGGCCAAATTGGGTCATGTGGGCCACACGGGTAGGCCACATAGGAGTGTAAGCCCATTTTTACCGAATTAATTGCTAAGGTTGCATGGGTCGCCCAAGTCAACTGTGAACCTACCGTAGGGCCGGTAAGCACTATTTAGACCCTTAATTATGTGAACTAAATAAATGATGGTTAGGCTAAGCATGATAATCTACATGCCTGTATGTTTGTTTACTGATATGTATATGTTTAACGATAGTTGCATAGAAGCATGACATCTATTATATGTTGCATTGTATTGGGTTGGGTTGTTATATTTGGAAGAAGTGTGCTGAAAGGCTCTTAAGCCTAATATCTAGCAGCTCAGCTATAAATTACTGTTAATATGTCGCATTCGATACTACTTAGTGTGTAGGGATGGGGGTGATTTAATCCCCACATGGAGTGTAGGGTTGGATAGAGTTGGTGTGTAGAGGCTGGTTAGGTAGGACTCTGCTATTGAATACTGTATATCTGTTATTGATTCTGTAATGGGCTAAGGCCCTTCTGCATACTGATACTGATACTGGATTGGGCTAAGGCCAAACTGATACTGATATTGAAAGAGGCTTAGGCCCAATACTGCTTTTGACTGTGCACTGTGATTATTGTTTGTTTGTTTTCTACAGGATTACACACTGAGTTTACGTAAACTCACTCCTTTTTGTTTAATGTGTACAAGTAATCCCCAAACTTAAGTGGATTGGTTCGGTGGAGCACTTAGCAATGGCCACAGTTTTTGGACTTTTACAATTTTTGATTCGTGATTTATGGTTTATTTATTATTGGTTTATTGGGATGTAATTTGAGGACTCTCTAGGTCTTTTGCTTAAATTTAGGTTTTTGTTTATTTATTTATTTATTTTATGGATTTATAACTGCTAGTCATAGGAAATTTGATTTTCAAAAAGTTAAAGTATTTTTTAAACTAACGATTGATCATGATTTGATGAAGTAATAAAATTGATCGTACCTAGAAACTAACTATTATCACGATAAAAGGCAAGCGCACCTATCGAATAGTAGTATAGTTAGTGGCAAGATCGAAATATCGAATCCAAAGAACTAAAAGTACTAGTAATGACTTTCTTCCTATTATCTAGCCTAAAAATAAAGAGGGGGTTTGTGTAAACTAATTAACTCTAAACTAAACTAAGGATGCAACAAAGAGTAATTAGGGAATTGCTTTGGGAAAATTGAATGATAAAGACAATACCTAAGGAAGAATCTACCTAGACTTCACTTGTTATCTAACTCTGAACTAGACAATTTCTTCATTCGACTTGTTCCGTAGAGATCCCTAAATTATGTTAATATCTCCATCGAGAATAAGAACAACTAATCCTAGGTTGATTAATTGAAATCTCTTTCTAATTAAAACCCCTAGTCTTGCATTAACTCGATCTATGGATCCCCATATTAGATTTGACTCTAATCCGGCAGATTTTCGTTGTCCTATGTCTAGGATTGTGATCAACTCTGCTTAATTGTGTTGGATCTACTCTTAAATAAGGACTTTTGCTCCTCTGCCTAAGCACATTCGACTTAAATTAATATCTCGGAAATATCAATTCAAGAATTAAAAACACAATTAAGAACAAATCGAATATTTATCATATAGTTCATATAACAATAACAAGATTCATCTTAGGTTTCATCCCCCTCAGGTATTTAAGGGTTTAGTTCATAATAATTAAAGAGAACATCTTAGAAGAAAGAGAACAATAAAAAATAAAGAAAATCCAAAACCCCTGAAAGAATTGAAGGGAAATCTTCAGTCTTGATGTTGATCCTTGCTTCTGAGATGGATCAATTGGCTTTCCTTCGAGTAATTCCCTGTATTCTACTCTGAGTCTTGGCGAGGATATTGTACACTATTGTAGTTGCCTCCTAGGGTCTTTATATAGTTTGGAATGTCTTCTTAGCTCCTAAGTAGCCTTTTTCGCATGAAATTGAAACTCGTCACGACAGGGACATGCTTGTGTGAATCGGGCCTAGGCAGTGCTTGAGCCTGTTAATGTGGCACGGCCGTATGGGTTGCCTGTGTGCTGAACTTCAGGCCGTGTTGATTATTGATTTGGGCCTATTTCGCCCATTTTGGCCCGTTCCTTGCTCTTTTCTCTTCCTTATACTCACCTAAGTATAAAACATGAAATTAAAGGATTAGGAGCATCAAATTCCCCAAATTTAATGATAATTCATCCATAAATGTGCTAAATATGGGATAGAAATATGTATAATTTACAGTTTATCAATGATCATATAAACTATTTTTATTAAACCTTCTGCAACAAAAGGTTTTTTAAAATAAATGATTTAAATGAGTAAAACGATTTCTTTTAGAACTAATAAGAGTTAAAGAAATATAATAACATGGAAATGATTTTATCGCAACAACATAGTTTTCAAACACACTATCATGTGACATTGCTAGATTCGACCATAACAACTAGACCGAGGTTGGGGTGTTACGTTTAGTGGTATTAAAGCCAGGTTGCAAAACTCGGCTGTGGATTATGGGTTTTAAAACTTGGTTTTTAAAGAACTGATTTTTAATGATTTGAAATATTTTTGTTGAGTAAGTGGTTCGCCGAGTCTCCGGCGCCGATCCTGTAAGTATTCTAAAACCAATATGTGTTTAAACTGAAAATGCTATAGATAGAATATTATGAAACTACTATAGGTAGAATAGGTAGTATCTACTGAAAACTGTAGTTAAAGTGGGACTATAGTAAAACTGATAGAGACTGCGACATACGAAAACAAACTATGAATTACTGAAACTGTTTACATAAAACATCTGTTAAGAACTAGAGGCTGAGGTAGAGGCTATAGAGGGGCTCGAGCTGAGTCCTCATCATTGGGCAACCTACCAAATCTAGACACGAGTGAGATGTTGGTGTTGCTTGCTACTGAGACTGGGTCTTAAGATCGCATGCTGGGGATGTCGCACTATCCCAGACAATGCTCAGGATTTTGGAGAGGGTCGCTGGGTTCAATACTGGATTTGGAGGCTGAGGGTCGGTTATAGAAAGACTCTGATCCAATGGAGTTGAGCTCTTCAGTGGTGTCACTAGAGTCACCCCTAATGTGGCCAAGTATTGGATTGAGGTCACGAAGAGGATCATGGATGATATAGATTGCACCCCCGAGCAGAAATAAAAAGGTGCAATCTCACTGCTGCAGGATGAGGCTTATCAGTGGTGGCTTATTGTTAGGGAGGGTACTTAGCCCGATCATTTGACCTGGGTGTTCTTTAAGACCGCCTTCTAGGGGAAATATGTGGGAGCCAATTATGTGGACGCCCGTAGGAGGAAGTTTCTGAATCTTACACAAGGGGATTGATCAGTGGCGGAGTATGAGGCTGAGTTTCTGAGATTGAGCCACTATGCGCGAGGTATAGTGGCATCAGAGTATGAGAGGTGTGTCCACTTTGATGATAGCCTCAGAGATAATTTGAGGGTTTTAATAGCTCCGTAGAGGGAGTGAGATTTTTCGGCACTCTTCGAAAGGGCGAAGATCGCTGAGGAGGTTAAGTGTGCTAAGTGCCAAAACTATGATAAAGAGAGAGGTAGGAACAAGAGGGATTTAGAGCTCTCGAGTTTTGTGTAGAGGCCTAAGAAAAAGGGCAGAGCTGATGGGCCAGTTAGATTTGGGCCCCCTGCTGCTTCTGCTGGGTTGTTACTTTGTGGGTATTATGGTAGACGCCTATCAAGGCGAGTGTTGGAGGAGGACTGGGGCGTGTCTGAGATGTGGATGATTGGATCATCGTATTAGGGAGTGTCCGCTAAGAGCCGATCAAATGCAAGCTCAGGGTACTGGTACCGCATAGCCATAGAGGATAGCACAACAACCACTGAGAGGCCATGGTGAGGCTAGGGGTGATAATGGTATAGGCCGTAGGCAGAGAGTATGGGGCAGAGATGCTGGATAGACTGAGACGAGGCAGCTGACTCTAGCATATACTGTACACCGCCGAGAGGATGGAGATGCTCTAGACGTCATCACGGGTACATTCATTATCTATGATGTGCCATACATTGCATTGACAGATGTAGGATCCACTTACTCCTATATAGCCCGTACTATGTCTGAAAACTTGGGGATTTTGGTTGAGAACACTACGGTAAGGTTATTATACTGAGCCCATTTGGGCGGTTCGATTGGGTGAATAAACTATTTAGAGACATTTCTTTAGAGGTCCAAGGGGTAATATTTTTGGCTAATCTGATGGAGCTTCCATGTGGGGAGTTCGACCTAATTTTGGGGATGGATCCATGTAGATGTGTATTGACTACCGACAACTAAATAAGTTAACCATTAAGAATAAGTACCCACTACCGAGGATAGATGACCTGTTTGACCAATTTCAAGGAGCTTCAGTATTATCTAAGATTGACCTCTGATCTAGGTATCATCAGTTGAGAGTTAAGGAGGCTGACGTGCATAAGATTACGTTTAAGACTCGTTACAGTCATTACAAGTTCCTAGTGATGCCATTTGGACGGACTAATGCACAGGTGACTTTTATAGATTTGATGAACCGAGTATTTCAACCTTATCTAGATCAGTTTGTGATGGTGTTCATCGATGGCATACTAGTTTACTTGAGGACTGAGGATGAGCATGACGAGCACCTTAGAGTTGTTCTTCAGATGAGCATGATGAGCACCTTAGAGTTGTTCTTCAGACTTTGAAGGAAAAGCAACTCTATGCTAAGTTTAGAAAGTGCGAGTTTTGGTTACATGAGGTGACATTTCTAGGTCATGTGGTTTCTGCTGAGGGGATTCGAGTTAATCCTCGAAAGATTAAGGCTGTGTTGGATGGAAGCAGCCAAAGAACGTGTCTGAGATCCGTAATTTTCTGGGACTGGTAGGTTATTATCGGCGGTTTGTGGAAGGATTTTCACTGATCACAACACCCTTAACTAAGTTGCTACATAAGGGTATACCGTTTGACTAGACTGATACGCAGCAGGAGAGCTTTGAGAAGCTCAAGAGTGTACTGATTGAGGCTCCTATTTTGATATAGCCAGAACCTGGAAAGGAGTTCATAATTTATAGTGATGCATCTCATGTCGGTTTGAGAATGTGTGTTAATGCAAGATGGTAAAATGGTAGCATATGCGTCTCGTCAGCTTAAGACTCATGAGGTAAATTATCCGATACATGACTTGGAGTTGACCGCCATGGTATTTACACTAAAAATCTAGAGCCATTATTTGTATGGTGAGAAGTGTATCATCTACACTGATCACAAAAGCCTCAAGTATCTCCTCACTCTGAAGGAGCTAAATCTTAGGCAGCGTAGATGGATCGAGCTGCTTAAGGACTACGACTGTACTATTGAGTATCATCCTGGCAAGGCCAATGTGGTGGCCAATGCACTGAGCCGCAAAGCTATGACTGATCTGAGGGTGACGTTTGCTCGCCTTAGCTTATTTGATGATGTTAGTTTGTTAGCTGAGCTTCAGGTTAAACTGACTTGGATTGAACAGATTAAGGGTAAGTAGTTGGAGGATGAGGCTTTGGTTCTCCGGTTCCGACAGATTGAGAGTGGTGGCACTACAGATTTTGGGTTGAACTTTGAAGGTGTGTTGTGTTTCCATGGACGGATATGTGTGCCGAATGATATTGATTTGAGACAGTCTATACTAAGAAAGGCACATAGTAGCCCTTATGCTATGCATCCAAGTAGAAATAAGATGTACCGAGACTCCGTGAGTTATATTGGTGGCCAGGATTGAAACGAGAGGTTACCGATTTGTGGGTAAATGTTTGACTTGCCAGCAAGTTAAGGCTGAGCATCAGTTACCTTTGGGTTTGTTGCTGCCAGTTAAGATTCTCCTATGGAAATGGGAGCGAGTAACTATGGACTTCGTTAGTGGGTTGCCCCTAACATCTACTAAGAAGGATTCAGTATGGGTCATCGTGGATCGATTGACCAAGTACGCCCTCTTCATACCTATTCGTACTGATTATTCTCTACAGAAGCTAGCAAAACTTTATATTTTTGAGATAGTGAGACTGCATGGGGTATCAGTTTTGATCATCTCTGATAGGGATCCTCGCTTCATGTCTTAATTTTGGAGGAAGTTACATGAGGCTCTAGGTTCAAGGCTGGATTTCAGTATTGCGTTCCACCCTTAGACAGATGGTTAATCTGATAGGGTGATTCAAATGCTGGAGGATGTGTTGAGGAGCTGTGTTATGGATTTTCGAGGCAGTTGGGAGGAGTATTTTCCATTAGCGGAGTTCGCTTATAATAATAATTTCCAGTCTAGCGTTCAGATGGCACCTTACAAAGCTCTGTACGGTCATAAGTGTCACACTCCTTTATGTTGGACTGAGTTGGGTGAGCGACGTGTTCTGGGTCCAGAGTTGGTTTCGGAGACAGAGGATAAGGTTAGATTGGTTCGGGATCAGCTGAAAGCAGCATCTAATAGACAGAAGTCGTCTGCAGATCTGAAGAGACACAAAATCGAGTATTCGGTGAGGGACTTCATATTTCTCAAGGTCTCACCATGGATGAAGGTTTTGAAGTTTGGTCGTAAGGGCAAGTTGAGCCATAGGTTTATTGGACCTTATTGTATTCTGAAAAGAGTGGGACCGGTTACTTATCTATTGGAGCTACCTCTAGAGTTGGATCGTATCCATTATGTGTTCCACATCTAGATGTTGAGGCACTATCACTCTGATCCTACTCACATTGTTCCTATTGAGGTGATTGAGGTTAGGCCAGACTTGACCTTTGAGGAGGAGCCGGTTCAGATTTTAGATCATGGTGGAAAGGTTCCAAGGAGGAATTCTATTCCTCTATGCAGGATCTATGGCGTAATCATAGCACTGAGGAGGCCACGTGGGAGCCTGAGGACGCGATGCGTTAGCAGTATCCTCATCTATTCTAATCAGGTAAATTTCGAGGATGAAAGTTTCTTTTAGGGGGTAGAGTTGTAACGCCCCAAAATTTCTATTTTTGTTTTTGTGAATGTGTGATACAACTATCTATCTACTTCAGTGGTTAAGTGTTCTAGGTGTGTGTGTGTGAGGTCCCAAGTTCAAGCCATGACTTGGACAAATTTTGGTATTTTTATGAATAAACCCTATCTTTGGTTAGTAGGATTTTAACTAAAAGTTAGTAAGTAGTGAATAGAATGGGTGTATTGGTCTGGTGGTTGAGTAAGTGTTAATATGTTGGGGGTCCTGAGTTCGAATCCTGATGTTAGTAAAGGGTAATATTTTTGCTCTAAGTTTCGACTAGAGTTGTGCTGAAATGGGGAACTGAGTTGTGGCTTGTTAGTAGAATTAGTGGAAGGAAAGTTAGGGAGTTATTAGTAGTTTCTTTTTCCCAAAATTTGTCTCTCCTTCGTTCTCAAAATTCCTTGCCATTTCTTCATCTTTTTTTTCCTTTTCTTACCAAAATTTCACTTAGATTTTCTCCTTTTCCTTTTTCTTGTTCTTTCATCCTTTTATTTTACTTCATTTCTGCAACGTGGTTAGTGTTTGCTCAAATTCGGTAAGTTTTGGTTCTTGATTGATCTTAACGGTTTCTTCTGAACATTGGTTAAAAAGGGGTTTTGGCTGGTTGTAGGTGTTAATCGAGGGGCTGAATATCGTTCATCGGAGTTTTAAGGGCGTGGAAATTGTTGTTATTCGATTAAAGGTAATAGTTTTTCGCTCGAAAGATGGATATCCCGTTTTGGGTTTAATTCAGTTCGATTGTTTAAGTGATTAATTGAGTGAAATATTGGTTAATTGTAGGTATTGGAGTGCTCGAGAGCGTTTAGGCATAAAAAACGATATAGGTGTGCACCCAAAAACACAAAAATGAGGTTTCAGTGAAAGTCGAAAACCCCACTGTCGACGCCACATGGGCGTGTGGTTGCCCATGTGGTAGGCCGTGTGCCCTAACATGGGCGTGTGATCGACGAGCCAGGCCATACCTGAAGGACACGATCGTGTGATGGCCAGGCAGGCCATGTACGAGACACGTCAAGGCCAAATTAGGCCGTGTGGGCCACACGGGCGTGTGGGTCCACACGGTGTAGGATTTTGGGACAGGTCGTGTGATCTAAACGGCCAAGGCCAATTTAGGCCGTGTGGGCCATACGGGCATGTAGGCCCACACGAGCAGGCCATATGGGGGTGTGAGCCCATTTTTACTGAGTTGATTGCTAAGGTTACACGAGTCGTCCAAGTTGACTATGAACCTACTGAATGGTCGGTAAGTACTATTTAGACCCTTAATTATGTGAACTGAATAAATGATGATTGGACTGAGCATGATAAACTGTATGCATGTATGTCTGTTTATTGATATGTATATGTTTGAGGATAGTTGCATAAAAGCATGACAGCTATTATATGTTGCATTGCATTGGATTAATTTATTATATTTGGAGGAAGTGTATTGAAAGGCTCTTAAGCCTAATATCTGGCAGCTCAGTTGCAAATTACTGTTTTTGTGCTGCATTCAGTACTAGGAGTGTAGGGATGGGTGGGTGATTTAATCCCCACATGGAGTGTAAGGTTGGACGGAGATGGTGTGTAGAGGCTGGTTAGGTAATATCTGTTACTGATTCTGTGATGGGCTAAGGCCCTTTTGCATACTGATACTGATACTGAATTGGGCTAAGGCTAAACTGATATTGATACTGAAAGGGGCTTAGGCCTAATATTGCTTTTAACTGTGCACTGTGATTGCTGTTTGTTTGTTTTCTACGATGTTACACACTAAGTTTGCGTAAACTCACCCTTTTTTTTAATGTGCACAAGTAATCCCTAGATTTAGGCAGATCGGTGCGACGGAGGACTCAGTAGTGACCACAGTTTTTAGACTTTTACAATTTTTGATTCATGATTTATGGTTTATTTATTATTGGTTTATTGGGATGTAATTTGAGGACTTTTTGGGTCTTTTGCTTAAATTTGAGTTTTTATTTCTTTATTTATTTTATGGATTTATAACTGCTAGTCGTAGGAAATTTGATTTTCAAAAAGTTAAAGTATTTTCTAAACTCACGATCACATAAACTATTTTTATTAAAGCTTCCGCAACGAGAGGTGTTTTAAAATAAATGATTTAAATGAGTATAAAGATTTCTTTTAGAAATAATAAGAGTTAAAGAAAGATAATAACATGGAAATGATTTCATCGCAACAACTTAGTTTTCAAACACACTATCATGCGACATTGCCAGATTCGGCCATAACGTCTAGGTCGGGCTTGGGGTGTTATATTGGAACTTAAGCGGGACCGCTTGTGACCTATCCAATCTTTCTTGGGAATTGATTTTAACATAATCTTCTGAGAAATTATTTCCTAAGTGGAAAAATAAATTTTTAGTTTTTCAAATAAAAAGGGTCAATTTTGATCCAAGTCTTAATTGCACTCAATTTTCAAATTTTC
Source organism: Gossypium stocksii (assembly GCA_020496765.1). Lineage (NCBI taxonomy): Eukaryota > Viridiplantae > Streptophyta > Magnoliopsida > Malvales > Malvaceae > Gossypium > Gossypium stocksii. The sequence goes on along the minus strand of CM035630.1, from coordinate 44,658,685 downwards.
TTTAAGTCTAGGTACTTAATTGAATTATTTTCAAAATTTGGTTGCTCTTTTTGTAAATATTAAAAATTAAGTGTCTCTTTTTTGTAAATATTTTCAAAGGCATCTAAAATAAATGTTTTTAATTTAATTTTAATAATAAGATGATAATAACTAATATATAATTATAATTATTATAATATATATTAATTATTATCAACTTTGCATAGAATTAGGATTTGTTTAAATTTGATCATATTTCAATTAATAGTTTTTATTTCAATAAATTAGTAGCAAATAATATTTTAATATGCATTATATTAATTATTAATTGTTATTAACTTTGTGTATAATTAGAACTTAGAATAGTTTAATTACTATTTTGTTCTAAGAATTCTAATTGAACTCCTACCCTCTTCATTATAAATTCCATCCACCCTCTCCACCTTTTTCACATCACCTTAACTGAACCACACTAACACCCACCATCGGTAACAGCAACCCCAATGCATGCCAGGCTCTGGTTCCAACTGCAACCTAGCAACCTGCTCCCTGTCGCTGCACCTGCCCGCACGCCCAGCAGCTTCCGCACTAACTCGCGCGCCCAATAGCTTACCAGGCCTTGCTCGACACACCTACCTGCTGCCAGCATCTGCATAGCACACACGTGCCCTATTGCCCATGCAAGGCTTCGCACATGGCTGCTGCCTTCATCGTACCAAGCTGCACCTAGCATACCACTGCTCCTTTACGTGCCACTGTTGCCCTTACCTCTAGCCCATGCACTCTTTGTCACTTGTGCACCATAATTCATTCTTATTTCACCACCAACCAATCACCCTTCTAACCAACCCTCAATTAAAATCTTTTGCTTCTAATTTTATTTTTTTGAGTTCTTAATTTTCATACAAAGGTGGTAAGAAATTTTTTTCCTAAATTTCAATTTTATTTAATTTTTCAATTTATTGAATTGCTAATATTTTATGCAAAATGAATTTTTGAGAAAAATTTGTTTCCATCTTATGTTAAGGTTAATCATGCCTCGCAAAAGAACTCATGCCTCTGTCCAAATTGACAAATCACAAAACAAAATTCACTCTGAAGAAGCCGAAGCAAGATACAAAAGCGTTTTCAAGAATCAACAAATGCACCCTGAAAAAGGCTTTACACTGAAAGAAAACAACTATATTGATTTCATGGCACACATTCGACAAATTGCTAAAGCTTTCAATTAGGAGTTATTTTGTGAGAAAAGACCAAGTGCAGATACGGAATTAGTTTGTGAATTTTATACAAATTTGACCTAGAGTAAATTAACGAAATTTTTCATCCAAGGAATCAAGGTACCAATAAGCTCAACCACTATTAATGAAATCTTTGAATTACTTGATTTTGAATACAACCAATATTATTCCTTGATGAGAAATATTGATGCTAAAAATCTACAAGAAATTCTTGAGGAACTTACAGTGCCATGTTCTAAGTGGAATGTGTCAAAGCAAAGAATTCACACTTGTCGCAAAGAGTATTTGACACCACTAGCAAAGCTATGGTTCTATTTCATTCGATTCAGCCTTATGCCTATTTCACACGGGACTACAATTTCACTAGAGCAAATAGTCTTGTTATACTTGATTTTAATGACAAAGACTATTGATGTGGGAAAAATCATTCTAAGAGAAATACGGAACTGTGCCGCTAGACATTCTAGCCCAGCTTACTTTCCCTTTCTGATAATAATTTTGTACTTGAAAGCTAAAATTCTTGCAAACATAAAGAAGATAGGTTATAACCAAGGCACAATCACAGATTGGGACCTCTACCGAATAGCCAGAGACTTTATTCTCCAGCAATAAGTTGAAGAAAGTGAGGATCTCGAAGAAGAAGAAGAATAAGAAGAAGATCCCATAGAGATCGAACTAATGCAGTCAGCTGAAATCCCTAAGAAGGCAGAACCAATAGAACCAATAACCAAACCCGACATGACAACCTCAATGTTCAGAACTCAATCACCTCACCCAGTTCCTCAAGATGAGCTGTCAAAGTTGATGGACATAATGCAACATATGCAGTGGCAGCAACAAGCTTATTGGAGATATTAAAAAATATGGGATGACTCAATAGAAGCGCTCTTATGAAAATATTCAATGACCCATTTATTTTTGTTCCTAAGTTTCCAGATTTTATATTTGAACCATGGAGTCCATTATGGAAGAAGTAACAAAGCGATTCATGCAAAAACAAAGATGATAGAGCAAAAGATGAGTCAAATTTTGAGGGATCTACAAATAAATAAGAAAGGGGGATCTTTACCTTATTTTATTTTCTTTCCTAGGTTATTTTAGGATTAGGATATATTAGGATTTTTAATTTTTTTCATAATAAAACAAGAGATGGAAATCATTAATAAAATGAACAAGTTTTTATAATAAGAAGTGTGGTAATAGATGTATACATCTCTAGGATTGGATCTAGAAAGAGCTTGGTACTTAAGTAGTCAAATTTACTCACCTCCTCTTTTTTAGAGTCCTACCTGGTGTATAGTATCTATTCACTTCTAACAATGAAGACATTGTTCATCTTAAGTAGGAGGGACCAAAAAATTGAAATTGTTTCCTCTCAGAATGAAATTTTCTTTTAATTATGATTAGGTTATATTTTGTTCAAAAATATGAAATTTGTTAAGTATGCTAAACTTTAGTATGAATAAAGTCCTATTATTTCAAATAATTGTTATGTTAGCTGAATTATGACATAAATGTACTTTGAATAAAGTATGTAAATCATACCATAAAATTTTAGTTCCTTAGGAAAGCTAGGCATGCATGAAAGTTTAAGTCTCTAGAATTGACTTAGTAATTTCTTGAGGCGAAATCCTAGGAAGCATAGAATGCTGAAAATGATTTAGGCAACTTTTATTTTGAACGTTTGAGCCTTTCAAGCTAACCTTGATGAATTTTTATCCCTTGAAAATGATTTTTTTAACCACTCTTATTTGAACTCATTTTTCTGATCAATAATACGATGGAGAAAACAAAGCATTACTGATCTACTCAACAGTTTTAAACATTAGAGTGTAAAACTTTTGCTAAGGTATTCGTTATCATTTATAACCAACTTATTGAATTTAGGATCAAGAAATTCTAAATGCATTAAAAGAATCTTACTACAACCTTAATTGCATTGATACTTAAGTTGTTCTACATTTAGGAATCAATTTTCAAACATACATCTTCAGCTAAACATGCTTAATCAACTTCCACAATTTTCTAAATTAGTCGAAGAGTTATTATCCTTATCGAACATCACCAATATCAATATACTCATCATAGTTTATCAGTTATTTGGCATTTGTATGTAATAGCAAAATGAATGACAAATGCATGAATATTAAAGCCTCTATCTATAATATACTATATGTACAACACAACATACCCCCAAGCCTAAAAGGATGCATTGTCATCAATGCATGAACAATGAAATTTGGAAAAATGCAAAAACAACAACTATCAATTATAAAAATGCCATGACAACTAAATATGAATGCATGAAACAGATAGTATAAAATGAAATAAAGAAAAACAAAATTTTAGAGAGAATTGAGGTTACTCTATTTGGGTTGGGTGGATTTCTTGGTAGCACGTTTGTAGCGCTGCTTCCTCTCTATTTCACTAGCACCATCTTGGTCAGATTTTCCAACAGTTTGCTTGTAGCGCTTCTGTTTGAGCTGGTTAATAGGCACCTCTTCTTCGTCATCAGTGTTTGACTTCATGAGATCATAAATCAGTTGATAAATTGCAAGTTCTTGTTTTGCCATAGGTGCAGTGGTCGACATAGTGGTAGTTTCTGTAGGTGTAGTAGCTTGAGTCACATCATCGTCTTCCTTCTCAGATTTAACATGGACAGATTTGATTTTCTCTACTTCTTCTTCTTGTTTGGTGGCCTGCTTCTCCACAGTATGTTCTTCGCCATCGTCATCTTCCTCTTGAGGCTCCAACAATAATTTCTTAAGGAAAATAGGGCATGGGCTTGGTAAAGTTCTTCTAAAGAGATTTCTTCATGGCCTTATCTCTTCGTCAGATATAACCCTAAAAGAGAGCCATTTCCTCTTGAGTACAGCCAAAATCATTAGCCAACCTTTTTTGGTGTTTCTCTAGTATGCAAAATTATTGCTGCAACATCTCAAACAGGTCAATCACTTTCTACTCAAAATTACTCTGAGATGTTGATGGGGTAGTATCAGTAGGTAGAAGTGGTGAGGATGTAGATGTGAAGCCTAGATGCCTTGGCATTTCCTCTCTAAAAAATCATAAGGTGAGTTGCTTTGTGATGGCTCCTATTTTGGGGATTGTATCTTCATTCGTTTGAATACAAACCTTCATTCGCTGATAAAGTGCTGTATTTAAGGATGGAAAATTTAAGGCACCAGCATCTTCTGAAAGCAACGGTGGACTTCTCAAAAAATAATGCTTCCAACATTGATCTTTCTGCCCATCATAATCTAGAGCAATAATAACATATGTTCTTTTGAAACAGTTGAGTTATGAGTAGAAGGGATGAGATGAGTTTTAAGGAAATGATACCAAACTCGGCAGTAAGGCTTCAATGATACTCGGTCAATGGTATAAAAATAATTTCTAAAAACCATCCACTTTGTCCCCTCCCCATATAAATCTATCAGTACTTTTTGAAGTCCTTCAGTGGTATTAGACTTGACAAGTTGGGCTTGTTTGTTTAAGTCATTAAATAACCCATATTGTGCATTAATGGAGTCTTTATCAAACATCACTAATACACCGCACACATATATAAAGGTATTATCTGGAGAGATAAGATGAACCTAAAACTCTTTCACTACATTGATGAGAACATAATTTGGGTGGAGACAAAAGATTTGCCATCCATGTTTCTCCACTACAGAAGAGATAGCTTCAGAGTAACCTATAAATGGAGCATCTTGAAAAAGGAACCCTTTTTCCAAAAAAAATGGCCACTTTGATATGTTCTAGATATACTTCTGTTCCACGATTTTACTGAAAAATGTTCGTAGAGGTACAAGGGTGGAAAATGATGGTGCTTGGCAAGCTATTGTATCGACAATTATGACTGGAAAATTAAAAAAAAAAAGTGAGACATTTACAATTTGAATGGAGTAAAAACAGAGAAAGTTGAAGAAGGTGAAATGGAAAAAAGTTAGCAAAGAAGTGAAATGATTAGGGTAAACATGGGAGAAAATATAGCGATGACGTGTTGGATAAGATTAACCTGAGAGTGTACCCTGTCAAAGACAAAGGAAAAATTAAGCGGGAAAAGAAAAATAGCAGAAAAATTAGGAAATAGAATTAACCAATGTAATGAATGGGCTGATGTCTACAACCATGGGCCATAGTGTGCCTATAAAAAATAATAAGTAAATAAACTTATTGAAGAAATGAAACACAAAATTAAAAACAATGAATAGAATAAAATAAGAAAGAAATATTAAACAATTTGAAAATTGACGGAACTTTTATCACAACTTATAGGGGCTCCAAAGTAGTGCTTTAATTGTTAGCCATTAACTTTGAAATTGGAACTAGTCTTATTGTCTATAACTTCTACAGCTCCATGAAGATAAACATGTACTATCTCAAATGAACCACACCAACGAGATTTCAATTTGCCAAGAAATAATTTAAGTCTGGAATTGAATAAGATGACCTATTGTCTAGGTACAAATTACCGTGGCAAAATTTTATTGTCATGTCATCGCTTAATCTTTTCTTTGTATAGCTTGGCATCCTCATAGGCTTCTGCTTGAAATTCTTTCAACTTATTCAACTCCAAAAGGCAGTGGGTACCCAAAAACACGAAAATAAACACACTTTTTCATGCCCTTTTTAACTCAGATTCATGTAATTTTGTAGTAATTCTTGTCGAAAAATATATAATAATTATAAAATAATTAAATTGTACTTAAATTATTAAAATTTTGAATTTTAATTAATTTTATAATAAATTTTAATTTATTTTCGACAGATTCGCACAAAGGATGAAAATTGGCTCGGCAAACACTACTAGAAGCACAAAACCGAGAAGCGATTTTGAAGTATCGAGGGGAATTAATTTTTCAGCCTAAGATGGTAAAAATTATGAATATTAATTCATAATATAATTAATTTTAATTTTAATCCAATTTATTTTGTGTTAAATAATTATTATTAATTAATTATGAAAAGAGGCTGAATTATGCTAAACCGAGGAGACCGATCCAACCGAGTAATGGGCTGCCCAAAATCGTCCCACATGCTGACCCAATTAGCTTATTTAGCTGATTATTTTTCTTGGGAAACAGCCCTTGAAGCTTCCTTGAAATTACATTCAAACCCCTCCACTATTCAAGCCTTTGTAAAGTTGTTCGTAGCTAAATTTAGCAAGTTTGAAAGCTTCAAACTTGCCACATGTGTGGCCGGCCATGGGGGAATCAATGGCTGCTGATTTTTGAAATTTTTAGTAGCCTATTCAACCTATAAATACCCCCTTGGCTACTCATTTCAAACACACCTCTCATCCTTTCATTCTTCACTTCTCTCTCACTTTCTCTCTTCAAAACCCTTTCTTTGATCTTTTCTTTCCCTTCCATTTCCTTTGCTGATTTCCCCTCTTGAAAAAGAGCCTTTCAAGTGACATTCAAGTTCTTGTAGAAGCCTCGGTTTAGCAAGAACAAGCGAAGAAGGAGGAGTGGAGCAAACTAGTCAAGCCTCAGAGAAACATTGGATTTGATTCTAGTTCCCTATTCTTTAATTTTTATTGTTGTTGTAATGAACATTTCTATGAATACTTGTGATGTTAATATGTTTAATTTAATTAATTTGACTTAGATTGATTGTATTTCATCCACTTGAGTTATTAAAATTGTGTTTGTATTGTTAAAGGCCTTGGTAAGTTGTTTGATTAAGTAAAATGATGATTAAGCTATTCTTGCATTACAATTGTAAGGTAACTAATGAATTAATTATTTAATCGTGTTGAATTTGTAATTAATTGACACAATGCTTAATCAGTGCATGTTTAATCTTCTAAGGTAGCTGAGGGTTAAATTAGCGACGGAATTAGACGATACATTAGCCTTGCATAACTTGCAAGATGATTGTGATTACACTGTTTCAAGGTAGGAATACATTGTTACCTCACTTAATCTTTTATGTGCTTATGAATATTGATGAATTGTTTGAATTGGCATTGGAAAATGTTCAAGAGATTAGTTAATTTAATAACTATGTATAAGCAATAGTTAGCAAATTACCGAGTTGTCGTGAATTTATTCGTAACAACATGAACATGAGTTTAGTAATTCTAAGTTAAGAAATGTAATTAATCTAACACAATTATGTCATCTTGATCAAAATCATCTTTTGAAATCATGCATTGGAATTTTTATTTTTAATTTATTTATTTTACTTAGTTAAACTTTAGTTTTTAATCACTTCCTCAAAATTAAAATATTTTTATTCACCAAAGTGTTTTTAATTGCTTTCATAATTAATTCTTTTCATAGTCCTATAGGTACGATCACTTGACATTTACTTGTCACTTTATTACTTATTGTGATTGTGTACACTTGAACATTTCCATCATTCCAGTACCAGCAGCATGCCAATCCATATTCAATTTTTTAATTACCCAATATGTCCTTTGTTCAAGCTCAACGGAAAAATGATAGGGTTTCCCATACACAAGCTTAAAAGGCAACACCCCCAATGATGTTTTGAATGCAGTGCAATATGCCCATAAAGTTTCATCCAATCTGGATGACCAATCTTTATGATTGGAATTGACTACCGTCTCCGAAATTTGTTCAATCTCTCTATTAGAGACTTCCTCCTACCCATTTGTTGGGGGATGGTATGCCATGGCAATTTTATGTTTAACTTGATACTTGCTCAGAGCATTAGCAATTAATTTGCAATTAAAATGTGAACCTTCATCACCAATTAGAGCATGATGAGTACCAAACCTAGTAAAAATATTCTTATGGAGAAATTTCAGTATCGATTTGGCATCATTTGTTGGTAAAGCAACAGCTTCAACCCAATTTGAGACATAATCAATAGCTAAAAATATGTATGTATTGCCCCAAGAAGGTGGGAATGGTCCTATAAAATCAATTCCCCAAACGTCAAATAGTTCCACTTCTAAAATAGTGTGCAAAGGCATCTCATACCTCCTAGATAGATTTCCAATTCGTTGACAGCAATCGCAAACTTGGCAAAATTCAAGATCATCTTTAAACATGGTTGGCCAATAAAAACCAGATTAAAGAACTTTTCCCGCAGTTTTCATTCCCCCAAAGTGCCTTCTAGATGGTGTTGAATCACAATGAAATAAAATACTTTGAATCTTGTCATCTGGAACACACTTACGAATTATCCGGTCTGCATAGTGTTTGAATAAAAATGGTTCATCCCAGTAATACAACTTTGCATCATGGAGAAATTTTTTCCATCTTTGATTTATAAGGTCAGGTGGCAATAGTCCACTAACAAAAAATTTACAGTATCAGCATAATGCCATGACAACTAATAATTGCTCATCTAGAAAATCATCTTGAATGTGCTACATATGAACATCTTCATTTCCTGATTCAAGTCAAGACAAGTGATCAGCCACATGATTTTCCATGCCTTTCTTATCTATAATTGCCAGATCAAATTCCTGCAATAATAATATCCATTGAATCCATCTAGGCTTGGCATCTTTCTTTGTCACCAAGTATTTAATGGTGGAGTGGTCTGTATAAACCGTCACTTTGGTGCCTACTAAATAAGCCTTGAATTTGTCGAAGGCAAATACCACAGCTAACAGCTCATTCTTAGTAGTGGTATAATTTAGCCTTGAATCAATCAGCATACGGCTTGCGTAGTAGATAGCATGAAATACCTTATTCTATCTTTACCCAAATACTACCCCTACGGCAAAATCACTGGCATCACACATAAGTTCAAAAGGTAGATTCTAATATGGTGCTATGACTATTGGTGCTGTGACTAGCCATTTTTTCAACTCCTCAAATGCATGTAAGCACCGATCATCAAAATTGAAAGGTCTGTTATTTTCTAATAGTATACATAGGGGTTTTGATATTTTCGAGAAATCCTTGGTGAATCGTCTATAGAATCCTGCATGGCTAAGAAAACTGCAAATACCTGTAACTGTAAAGGGTGGAGGCAATTACTCAATAATGTCGATTTTTACTTTGTCAATGGTAGTTCCTTACTGTGAAATTTTATGTCCCAGAATAATGCCTTCATGAACCATGAAATGACATTTCTCCCAATTAAGAACAAGGTTGGTTTCTTTACATAAATAAAGAACTAATTCTGAAATTTTTAAACAATCTTTAAAAGTATCGCCAAACACTCAGAAGTTGGCCATAAAAACTTCTAAGAATTTCTCCACCATGTCTGAAAATATTGCCATCATGTAACGCTGAAATGTTACAGGGGCATTGTATAATCCAAACGACATTCGTAGGAACACAACAGTTTCATAAGGACATGTGGATATGGTCTTCTCTTGATCAATAGGAGTTATGGCATTCTAGTTATACCTCGAATAACCATCTAGAAAGTAATAGAAGGCTTTCCCCGCTAATTAATCTAGTATCTGATTAATAAATGGCAAAGGGAAATCGTACTACCTTGTTGCTTTTTTGAGCTTCCAATAGACCATACAAACCCTCCATCCTATGACAGTACGAGTAGGAATGAGCTTGTTGTTATCATTGCTTACCACGGTGACATCCTATTTTTTAGGTATACATTAAACAGGGCTCACCCAAGAACTGTCCGAAATTAGGTATATGATTCCAGCATCCAGCCATTTGATAATCTTCTTTTTGAGAACTTCCTTCATAATGGGATTCAGTCTTCTCTACTGCTTGATAGATTTTTCATGGCAATCCTCTAATAATATTTTATGCATGTAGATTGCTGGACCGATTCCTTTGATATCCACAATCATCTATCCCAATGCTTTCTTAGATTTCTTCAAAACTTTCAATAATTGAGCTTCTTGATCTACTATCAATGCCACAGAAACAATTACTGGCAATGTGTTATTGTCTCCCAAATAAGCATACTTTAGATGTGCTAGCAAAGGCTTCAATTCCAATATAGGAAGATCTTCTATGGATGGTTAAGGAGGTTTAAAAGATCGGTCTGATAAATCTAATAATTCCAAACTTCTCATTACTCCATTCTCGATTTGCTTAACATCCATCAGTTCACCGAGCTCTTTAATCATTTATGCTTCAATCAACTCAATTAAATCTGCATTATCATTGCATTTATTATGATAAAAAAACTACAATTTCTTCCTGAACTATTGTGTCAACTATTTCCATGGCGTGGCATTCTTCATCTATATCTACACACTTTATAGCATCAAAAAATTTAAAAGTTATCTGCTGATCATAAACTCTCATAGTTAATTCATCTTTTTGAACATCAATTAATGTTCTGCAAATTGCTAGAAAATGTCTCCCAAATATGATTGGTACCTCTTTATTAGCCTCATATTCCAAAATAATAAAATCTACTGGAAAAATAAATTTGTCAACTTTTACCAACATATCTTCTATTTTACCTTCTGGTTGTGCATATGAATGATCAAGTAGTTGGAAAGTGACAATTGTAGGTCTTGCCTTCCCTATTCCCAACTTTTTGAAAACAGACATAGGCATTAGATTTATACTCGTACCTAAAGCACGTAGTGCTTTTCCTACATAATGGTTTCTAGTAGAGCAAGGTATAGTAAAACTCCCTGGATCCTTCAGTTTTGGTGGCAATTTGTTCTCAGCATTGTTGTGCATCCTTCAATGAGAGCAACAATTTCAAACTCTCCTAGCCTTCTCTTCTTTGATAAGATATCTTTCATGAATTTCATATAGTTAGGCATTTGTTCCAATGCTTCCACCAGCGATATGTTGATATGTAGTTGCTTCAGGACATCCAAGAATTTCTTGAATTGAAAATCTTGCTTAGATTTTTGGAAATGCTGAGGAAAAGGTGGTGGTGGCCTTCCTTCCATTTGTTGAGGTTATTTTGTCGTGCCATTTCTATTTGAAATGCAAGGTGAATCTACTTCAATATTTTTCTGGTTGCTCTTTTCCTTTGTAGCATGCTCTATTATTGGTTTTGAATTCTTCTTATTTGTAAAATCTAAACTACTCTCTTCAATGGTGGTGTCATTAACAACTCCTGATAACTGCGTAACACTTTTGAGTGTAATAGATTTACATTGTTCCTTTCCTTGATATCGTGAATTTTTGGTATCACTCGGTAGTGCTCCTTGCGGTCTTGTGCTTATTGCTTTGGTAATTTGCCCCATTTGATTCTCTAAAGCTCTTAAAGATGCAGCTTGACTTTGGATGACAGTATCATTCTTGGCCATGTATTCCTTCAATAGATCTTTCATCAATAAGGAACTCGAAGCTGAAACTAACATTTTTCTGTGGCATGAGTTGATTGTATCCAGGTGGTGCACCCACAGCATTCTGTCGAATAACATTACTAGAATTATAACAGCCCAGTTTAGACCCTAATCGGAACAGTAGTTTCGGGACCACAAATTTGAGTCAAAAAAATATTTTAAAATTTTATTTTGTGTTTAGAATGTGTGAATTGATATGTATGAAATTTTCGTGTTTTAATTTTATCGTTTGAGTGTCCGATTAATTAAAAAGGGCTTAATCGTGTTAAATGAAAAAGTTGGCAGTTAATTGTGTAAGTGCTTAATTGAATTTGTCTTTATAATAGGAAGCATTTATGATGCAACTTGACCGTAATTTAAAGTGATGGACGGTATTAGTCTTATTGTATAATGGTTTCATATTATATTAAATAAAATAAAACATAAAAGAAACATGTTATTCATCTTTGCATGGCCAAAAATTAGAAAGAAAAGAAAAAGAAAAAGTGTTTGAACATTCGGTCTTGGTGAAGCTTGATTCAAGATTAAGAACCAAAGAAATCAAACTTGGATCAGGGGAAAACAAAAATAATTGAATAATCGTTCTATTCCGTCCGTCAATATCCGAGGTAAGTTTATAAGCAATTTAATGTTAAATTTCAATATATGTAAAATTTAAATGTTGAATTGAATTTATGATTATATAAATGTGATTGCCGAATGGTTATAAGCTTGAAGGAATTATTTATGAATTCGATTGATCAATATGTGATGTGCGAAGTAAGTTCGTATGTAATTACGTATTATTTTAACAAAGTTTATATTTTATGAAATGAGTTAAAATGTGAATGTGAAGTACAAATAAGCTCGATGATGATTCAGTGATATTTGGCACTAAGTGTGCGATATATATTTATAGCTCCGGCTATTTATTTGACGCTAAGTGTGCGATATCTTTATATAGCTTCGACTATTCATTTGGCACTAAGTGTGCGATATATTTATAGCTTCGTCTATTTACTTGGCACTAAGTGTGCGATATATATTTATAGCTCCGGCTATTTATTTGGCACTAAATATGTAATATCTTTATATAGCTTCGGCTATTCATTTGGCACTAAGTGTGCGAGTTCATTAAATACTTAAAGACTACCGAATGATTTAGCATATTGATAAAAATGTGCAGTGAAAAATGTGATAGATAAATACAAGAAAGTACAGGTACGTACGAAACCTATGTGGTTGATGATACTTGTGTATGAGTTTGAAGAAATGGTATGAAAATGAGTAATGATTCATGAGTAAGAATTAAGTAGTAAGATTATTGGTATTGAGTTGAAATAATATGTTTCCTATGATGTTTAGATGAGTCAACGGGCAATGATAAGTTATGATCGAATGTGTAATCGAGCAAAAGTGAACGGGTATATGATAATTAATTGTTTATGTGAAATTGGGTAAGTTGGCTATTTAATATGTGATACAAATTATATATGATGCAAATGAAAGTATATGTGTACATGGAAATCTATATTTGGCTAAATAGTAAAGATATGTGATATCATAGTTGTGATTTATGTGCTTATATATACATATGAATACGTTCGGTCAAGAATGTGTATGTGACCTTATAAGTGAAAAATAGCTATGTTAGTAACTACATGTGTATTCGACCAACTTGAATTGATGCATAGTTATATGTTTGATATATGAATTTTTGGTGAGCTTGAATGTGTATATATGAACATGATAGCATAATTTGGTTTTATTATAACACCCCAAACCCGGCCCAGACGTTACGACCAAATCTGGTGTGTCACATCACCTACAACTAACCATGTTACCTAGTTACTAAGATTGGGGTGAGCTTTGCAAACCGATATTGTGGGTTTAAGAGAAATTCCCGGTTTTTGGAGAACGTCCTAACCATTACTAGTTATTAAGAAGATAATATTAAAACTCAACTTTGTTACTCGTTTGAAACGTGTGATGAGATTTTGAAAACATTTGATTAATTTTAAGAAAAACTTACGCAGCTATATTAGAAATAATTAAAGTAGGGTATGAATAGATAATTAAGAACCCAAAATAAAAATAATTAGAGTGGTCTTATTACAAACCCAAAAACATAATAAAAATAATTAAAAATAAATACAGATATAAAATAAGTTAAAATAGAACATAATTAAATAACTGCAGTCCATGTGGCCACTCTGAATCCCTCCCAGCTCCAAATCGACTTAAAAAATCCATGGTAACTCTCTCCCACTTCCAAAGTGGAATCTTCACTGGCTACAACAGTCCAGAAGGCAGTTGGTGCTCAGCCTTAACTTGCTGACACGTCAGACATTTCCCCACAAATTTTGTCACCTCTCGCTTAAGTCCAGGCCACCAATACACCTCTCGCAAGTCTCGATACAGTTTATTCCCTCCAGGATGGATGGCACAAGGTCCACCATGAGCCTCTTTCAGAATCATCTGCCTCAAGTCGTAGTCCTTCGAGATGCAAACTCTTCCACGAAAGCATAGTACTCCATCAGTATTCAGTCTAAAATCCAAATTCTCACTACTCTCAGCTTGCTGAAACCGAGGAATCAACGACTCATCCTTTAACTGCTTCTCTTTAACCTACTCATTCCAAGATGGTTTCACTTGCAACTCTGCCAACAGATTTCCATCGTCATAAAGACTCAACCGAGCAAACATCGTTCTCAACTCAGCTACAGCCCTTCGGCTTAGCGCATCAGCCACCACATTCGCCTTATCTGGGTCGTACTCAATCGAACAATCATAATCTTTAAGCAACTCTATCCATCTTCGCTGCCTAAGGTTCAACTCCTTCTAAGTCAACGGATACTTGAGACTCTTATGGTCTGTGTATATAATACACTTTTCCCCATATAGATAGTGTCTCCAGATTTTCAATGCAAAGATCACGGCTGCCAACTCTAGATCATGCGTAGGGTAATTCGCTTCATAAGGCTTCAGCTATCGCGAAGCATAAGCTACTACTTTACCCTCTTGCATCAGTACACAGCCTAGGCCCACATGCGACACATCACTGTACACAGTGAAATCCTTTCCAGACTCTGGCTGAATCAACACTGGCGCCTCCGTCAATACCTTTTTCAGCTTGTCAAAACCTTCTTGCTGTTTCTCAGTCCAAACAAACACTACTTCTTTTCTTAATAGTTTCATTAGCAGTGCAGCAATTAGAGAAAATCCCTCTACAAATCTTCTGTAGTAACCTGCCAGACCTAGAAAACTCTGAATTTTCGATACTGACCTCGGTGGCTTCCACTCTAGAACTGCCTCAATTTTTCGAGGGTCTACCCTAATCCCCTCAGCAGAAACAACGGGACGCAGAAAAGTCACCTCACGAAGCCAAAATTTACACTTATTGAATTTTGCATAGAGTTGTTTTTCCCTCAGCACTTGTAGCACAATACGAAGATGCTTATCATGCTTCTCCTCAGTTTCTTTATACCAGAATACCGTCGATAAAAATGACTACGAATCGGTCCAAGTAAGGCTGGAACACTCGATTCATCAGATCCATAAAAGCTGCAGGTGCGTTCGTCAGTCCAAAAGGCATAACTAGAAACTCGTAATGACCATACCGAGTTCTAAATGCTGTATTATGAATATCCACCTCCTTTACCCTTAACTGATGGTATCTTGATCGAAGATCGATCTTGGAAAATACCAAAGCTCCTCTAACTTGGTCAAATAGATCGTCGATTCTTGGTAGAGGATACTTGTTCTTTATCGTCAGTTTGTTCAACTGGCGATAATCGATGCACATACGCATCGTCCCATCCTTCTTCTTCACAAACAGTACTGGTGCTCCCCACGGAGACACACTCGATCTAATAAAGCCCCTATCCAACAACTCTTGGATTTACGCTTTCAGTTCCACTAACTCCTTCGGTGCCATCCTATAGGGCGCGATGGACACTGGAGCCGTTCCAGGTAGTAAGTCGATTCCAAACTTGATTCTCGGTTTGGAGGTAATCTAAGAAGCTACTCAGGAAAAACATCTTGGAACTCATTAACAGTTCTGACTGTCTCCATAGTCATATTGATAAACGTAAAATTATACATATTTTTACCCCATGTTTAGCCTATACCTTGGATGGATTATTATCAATTTTTGTGAGAATTGGTTCTCTTAATCTTTCTTTTTCATATCTTATACTCAGGAGAGCATAGGGAAGAGAAAAGAATAGAAAACGGGCCAAAAACGGTGAAAAATGAGCCAAGATGTGTGAACAACACGGTCCAAGAAATGCCACACGGCCTTGCCGCACGGGTATGCCACAAGAAGATCACATGGCCAGGCCCTCAACAAGCACGGCCAGGCCACACGTCCGTGCCTCCACCGATAAAATCACACGGCCTCTGTCGAAGTCACACGGGCGTGGCACACGGGCGTGTTCTAGTCACGACGAAGGGGAATTTCACTCGAATTGAGATGCTTAGAGCCTAAGAAAGACCCCCCAAAAGCTCTCTATATAAAGACCCCATGAGGCAACACAGAGGGGAGGCGGTTATACACTTTAGATCCAGAATATTTAGATTTCTTCTTATCTTTCTACCACACAGAGGGTAGAAGTAAGGGATTACTCCAAGGGAGAAGCCGATTAATACATCCCAGAAGCTGGAATTCTACAACAACATAGAGGATCTCCCTAAATTCCTTCAGGAGTTTTTGGTTTCTTTTATGTTTTGTTATTTTATATCTTCTGAGATGTTTTCTTTCTTTATTATGAACTAAACCCCTCAAATACTTGAGGGGGATGAAACCTAAGACAGATCTTGTTATTTATTCTTGATTTATATGATAATTACTTGAATTGTTCTTAATTATTTGTTCTTCATTCTTGATTTAATAATCCTAGGTATTACTTCAAGAATTAGATGTGCTTAGAGCAGAGGAGCAAAAGTCCCTGTGATAAGAGTAGATCTACCATAATTAAGCGGAGTTGCATGCAACCCTAGACATAGGGCGACATAAATCTACCGGATTAGGGTCAAGCCTAATATGGGGAACCACAGATCGAATTAATGCAACCTAGGGAGTTAATTAATAAAGGAACTTTAATTAACAACTTAGGCCTAGTTGCTCTACGCCTCGACGGAGGGTTTAGCATAAGTTAGGGATCTCTACGGATCAAGTCAAGTAAATAAATCATATAGTTCAAGGAATAATAATAAGTGAAGGCTATGTGGATTCCCCCTTGAGTATTGTCCTTATCAATTCGCTTTTCCCTAAAAGTTTTCCCAATTTACTCTTTGTGCTTTCTTAGTTTAGTTTAGAATTAGTTTAAACAAACCCTCTTTTATTCTTAGGCTAGATAATAGAAAGGAAGTAAGTAATAGTACTTTTGGTTCCCTTGGGTACGATAACTCAGTCTTGCCGCTAAACTATACTACTGTTCGACAGGTGCGCTTGCCTTTAAGGTCGTGATATTAGTTAGTTTTGGTGTGATCAGTCTTATAAATTTTATTACTACATATCGCGAGCCGTTATCAAGTTTTTGGCGCCGTTGCCGGGGAATTGAAATATTACGAAAACTCGATTTCTATTACTTTAGCCATTACTATATTTATATAAAATTTTATTTTTATTTTTATTTTTATTTTCTTTTTTATTTATTTATTTTTATTTTTATTTTCTTTTAAATTTTTGAATTTTCTTTGCTTTTTCTTTTTAGGTATTTTTAGTTTATGACTAGAAACAACCCAACAGGACCGCTACTTTTTGACGAAGATCTAGAAGCAACAGTTCGCAGAAATCGCAGAGAAATTAGACGCAGTTTACATTATCCAGAACAAGAACCTGAGTAAGAGCCAGAACCTACACCAGAGATGGAAGCAAATCAAAACGTTCCACCACCTCCAGCACTACCAGCAAAACCAGTAAACCAAGAAGAAGCTCCGCGCACTATGTATGATTATGCTAAACCTAGTTTGGTTGGTACCCAAACTAGCATTCTTAGACCTACTATTGCTACGAATAATTTTGAATTAAAGCCTAACACTATTCAGATGATACAGCAATTGGTGCAGTTTGATGGTTTACAGGATGAAGATCCAAATTCACACATAGCCAACTTTTTGGAACTTTGTGATACTTTTAAAATTAATGGCGTTTCTGATGATGCCATTCGTCTAAGGCTATTTCCATTCTCTTTGAGAAAAAAAGCCAAACAGTGGTTAAATTCCTTGCCACGAGGATCAATCACTACGTGGGAACAAATAACCGAAAAATTTTTACTCAAATATTTTCCTCCAACTAAAACAGCCAAATTACGAAACGGTATTTCTTCTTTTGTGCAGATGGATTTGGAAACACTTTACGATGCATGGGAGAGATACAAAGATCTTTTGAGAAGGTGTCCTCATCATGGTCTACCTTTATGGCTACAAGTTCAAACCTTCCACAACGGGTTAAATCCGTCAACCAGGCAAATGATCGATTCAGCCGCAGGAGGGACAATCAATAATAAAACACCTAAAGTAGCTTATGAACTTATTGAAGAGATGTCATTGAATAATTATCAGTGGCGAGTCATGAGGACAAAGCTGACAAAAGCTGCAGGAGTTTATAATATTGATGCTGTCGCTATGCTTACTAATCAGGTAGAACTTTTAAATAAGAAATTTGATCATTTTGTTGGTTCTACGTAGGCACAATCAGTGATGCAATGCGACGCGACTCAAGGAAACACATTCAATCCAAATTTCGTATCCTATAGACACAGCATGGAAATTGAACAAGCCAACTATATGGGTAACAATTCTAGATCTCAAAATAACCCTTATAGTAATACTTACAATGCAGGTTGGAGAAATCACCCAAATTTTTCATGCCTCCAGGATTTTAGCAGCCACCATCACAATAAGAAAAAAAGCCAAATCTTGAAGAGATGTTTACCAAATTTATGATCGCATCAGAGACCTGTTTTCAAAGCACTGAAACGACACTGAAAAATCAACAAGCATCAATTCAAGGGCTTGAAAACCAAATCGGTCAACTTGCAAAGTTGATATCAGAAAGACCACAAGGTGGACTACCAAGTAACACTGAGCCAAATCCCAGAGAACATGTCAAAGCGATTACTTTAAGAGATGGAAAGGTCCTAGCCGAGCCAGAAAAGAAGACTAGTCCAAAACCTTCAGAAGAAAAGACAGAGGAACCCAAGGACAACACTCCACCACCACTCAAGGAATACAAACCGCGCATTCCATATCCGGCAAAATTGAAGAAAGACCATACAAACGCTCAATTCGGTAAGTTCCTTGAACTTTTTAAACAATTACACATTAACTTACCTTTTATTAAAGCGATTTCACAGATGCCAAAGTATGCGAAGTTCCTTAAAGAACTTTTAACAAATAAAAGGAAGTTGGAAGAATTGGCCACAGTAGAACTCAACGAGGAATACTCAGCTATTCTCCAAAATAAACTGCTGGCAAAACTGAAAGATCCAGGGAGTTTTACTATTCCTTGTTTGATTGGTAGTTTACTTATTAATAAAGCATTAGCTGATTTAGGTGCTAGCATTAATCTCATGCCTTACAAAATATTCAAACAATTAGGTCTAGGGGAACCCAACCCCACTAGGATGAGTATTCAATTAGCCGATAGATCTGTTAAATATCCTAAGGGAATCATTGAAGATGTGCTAGTAAAGGTAGATAAATTTATATTCCCTATTGATTTTGTTGTGCTTGACATGGATAAGGATATTGAAGTACCTTTGATTTTAGGGCGCCCATTCTTAGCCACTGCTAGAGCTGTTATTGATGTATGGGATGGTAAATTAGTTCTTAGAGTTGGTGAGGAAGAAGTCATTTTTAAAATCTATGATGCCATGAAATTTTCTAAAGAACAAGATGATTCTTGTTATTTTGTTGATATGATTGATCACTTTGTTCAAGACAATTTTCAGGAACTTTCTCTCGTAGACACGTTGAAACTGTGTCTTGTTCAAGGTGGGGGGGAGATGAAACCACCACCGAAATTAATGAAGTAAGAAAAGAGTTGGATTCTAATGAAATCATCACTAGGCACATAAGTTATGAAAATATAAAGATGAGTGATGAATTGAGACAGAAACCTTCCATTACTGAACCCCCTAAATTAGAACTAAAACAACTGCCAGATCATTTAGAGTATGCCTTTTTAGGGGAAGATTCGACTTTACCAATTATTATCGCATCTGATTTAAGCATTACAGAGAAAGAGGAACTACTCCATGTGTTAAGAGAACACAGAAGTGCTATAGCTTGGAAAATTTCAGATATCAAAGGAATTAATCCTTCTTTCTGCACCCACAAAATTTTAATAGAGGACGAATTCAAACTATCAGTGCAAGCCCAAAGGCGATTGAATCCCAACATGAAAGAAGTTGTGAAGGCTGAGGTAATTAAACTTCTAGATGCAGGTATTATTTATCCTATTTCTGACAGTTCTTGGGTAAGCCCTGTGCAGGTTGTTCCTAAGAAAGGTGGATTGACCGTGGTGACTAATGACAAAGAAGAGTTGATACCTACAAGAACAGTCATAGGATGGAGAGTTTGCATTGATTACAGGAAACTGAATGACGCCACTCGAAAAGATCATTTTCCTTTACCCTTTATTGATCAGATGTTGGAAAGTCTATCAGGTCACATGTATTATTGCTTCCTAGATGGCCTCTCTTCCAAATCCCGATAGCTCCAGAAGATCAAGAGAAAATGATGTTCACATGCCCATATGGTACATTTGCTTATCGTAGAATGCCCTTTGGTTTATGTAACGCTCCTGCTACTTTTCAGCTATGCATGCTAGCTATCTTCAATGAATTTGTGGAAGACATCATGGAGGTATTTATGGATGATTTCTCCGTTTTCAGTAATTCTTTCCAACACTGTCTAAACAATTTAAAGCATGTTTTGATGAGATGTGAAGAGACAAATCTAGTGCTTAATTGGGAAAAATGTCACTTTATGGTCCAAGAAGGTATTGTATTAGGACATAAAATCTCTAGTAAAGGAATAGAGGTAGACAAAGCAAAGATAGAAACTATTGAAAATAGCTAAGCCTTTAACTAAATTACTAGAAAAAGACTTTTCTAAAATAGCTAAGCCTTTAACTAAATTACTAGAAAAAGACGTACCCTTCAACTTTGACCAAGAATGCCTAGAATCTTTCAAGATCCTTAGAGAAAAGTTAGTCAACACCCCAATTATGATCTCACCTGATTGGAATCTACCTTTTGAACTAATGTACGATGCAAGTGATTTTGTAGTAGGTGTAGTTTTAGGACAGCGAAGAGACAAGCACTTCCAGCCGATCTATTATGCTAGCAGAACCTTGACAGCCGCTCAAGCAAATTACACGACTACAGAGAAAGAATTGCTAGCTATTATTTTTGCATTTGACAAATTTAGATCTTACTTAATTTTGTCAAAAGTCATTGTTTATACTGATCATTCGGCTCTTCGTTACCTCTTAACTAAAACTGATGCAAAACCTCGATTAATAAGATGGATTCTATTGTTACAGGAATTCGACTTGGAAATAAAGGACAAGAAAGGAGCTGAAAACTTGGCAGCAGATCACCTCTCAAGACTAGAGAACATACAGCCCAAGTATCTAGACAAGATAAACGATTTGTTCCCTGAGGAACAACTCCTAGCCTTAGCAGATACGACAGTTCCTTGGTTTACTGATTTTGCAAATTATTTAGCAGCTAACATAACCCCAAAAGGGCTAACCCATCAACAAAAGAAGCGATTCTTCACTAATGTGAAAAACTATTTTTGGGAAGACCCTTTTCTTTTTCGAATTTGTGCAGATCAGGTTATACGAAGATGCGTTGATGACACAGAAGCATATCAAATTTTGAATCACTGCCACTCAGGACCCACAGGAGGACATCACAGCAGAACTAGAACTGCTCATAAGTACTCGAATCAGGCTTTTACTGGCCTACACTTTTCAGAGATGACAACAGGTATGTGACCTCTTGTGATAAATGCCAACGAACAGGTAATATCTCACAGCAT
Source organism: Gossypium stocksii (assembly GCA_020496765.1). NCBI lineage: Eukaryota > Viridiplantae > Streptophyta > Magnoliopsida > Malvales > Malvaceae > Gossypium > Gossypium stocksii. The sequence goes on along the minus strand of CM035630.1, from coordinate 44,637,199 downwards.
AATGAAATGCCTCAGAACTATATATTTTCATGTGAAATATTTGATGTATAGGGTATTGATTTCATGGGTCCATTCCCTAATTCATTTGGGAATAAATACATATTAGTAGCAGTAGATTACATGTCAAAATGGGTAGAAGCCCAAGCCTTACCTACGAATGATGCTAGAGTGGTAGTACGCTTTTTTAAAAAACTTTTCTCTCGATTTGGAACACCTAGGATAATCATTAGTGATAGGGGCACACATTTTTTCAATACTCAATTTGAAAAAGTCTTGAAAAGGTATGAGGTACATCATAGAACAGCCACCCCTTATCATCCACAAACCAATGGTCAAGTTGAAGTAACCAATAGGGAACTAAAACGCATTCTAGAGAAAACAATAGAAAAAAATAGGAAAGACTGGTCAAGAAAGTTAGACGATGCATTATGGGCTTATAGAACTGCTTTTAAAACACCCATAGGAACATCTCCCTATAGAGTTGTTTATGGAAAAAACTGCCATCTACCATTTGAACTTGAACACAAAGCATTATGGGCTATAAAATTTCTAAACCTTGATTTTAAGAGTGCAGGTGAGAAGAGATTAATGCAGTTGAATGAACTAGATGAATGGCGCTACAATGCTTACGAGAACTCACGACTATATAAGGAAGCCATGAAGCAACGTCATGACAAAAGACTGAAACAACCTAAGCAGTTCAAAATAGGTGATCTCGTCTTACTCTACAACTCAAGGCTAAAATTATTCCCTGGAAAACTCAAGTCAAGGTGGTTAGGTTCATTCACTATCCTAAATGTCTTTCCATACGGCACCATTGAGGTAACTCATCCTAACCACGGTACTTTCAAGGTAAATGGCCATAGGCTTAAACATTATAAAGGAGAGAATTTTACAGAAAACAGGGAGGAGCTTTGACTCCACCACATCCTTTCTTGACACATCCAGGTAGAGTCGAGCTTAGACTCTAAATAAGCGCTTCTCGGGAGGCAACCCGAGCACTAAACTTAGTGACTTTTATTTTCTTTATGATTCTAGTGTTTTTTATGCATAAACTAACTTTTTGAATGCATAAAATTAGGACCACATGGCCAGGCACACGGGCGTACCTAAGGCCGTGCGCAAACTTAAAACAGGACACGGTTGTGAATCCAGACCGTGTACAAACAGAGTAAAATTTTCCCAAAAGCACGGGATGTCGACAACTCCCCACGGCCGTGCGACATGGCCGTGGCAACCCTTCAAAATCCACACGGGCAATCAACCCTTACCCACGGCTATGCGATATGGCCGTGGCAACCATGCAGCATCAACACGGGTACACACAAATACACACGTCCGTGCCTAAAGCCCGTGGGAGACACTGTCAATTTGAACACGACCGTGGCCCAGAAACACACGACTGTGTGACGAACAAACGCTATCCCCCACGCCCGTGTATAACATCACACGACCGTGTGACTGACGAAGAAGCGATCTCCCACGGGCGTGCGCACTATTACCACGGGCGTGCTTATCGAATCAAGTGTGTCATAACCTCTGATTTTTGAAACACACAGGCAAAATATGACTCACACGGGCGTGTGACATACCCGTGTGACCCAAAATGTATAAATAGGGGGCACTATTCACCTTTCCCTTCACTCAAAACCCTAAAATTTCTCTCCCAAACTCCCCCTCTAAACCTCCACAAACGCCACCACAGCCATTAAACCACCACAAACCCGAACTCAGCCTACCCACGCCCGTGTAACAACCTCCTACGACCGTGCAAGCCCATAATTGGTTCTATCTTCTCATTTTTTCTCATTTATTTTTATTTTATTTCATTTCTTTTAATATTTATTTATTTATATTTTTCTTTTTAATCTAATTGTTGATTCAAGTATGGAATTAGGAGAATTAGGTGAATAATCTAGAATAGTACAGAATGTAGTGGAATTTAATCTTTTGCTTGCCATTTGGATTTCATTTGCCATTTAAGTACATAATTGAATACCACTTAATTTTATTTTTGTCTGCCATTTGGATTTCACTTTTATTGCCATTTAAACTCACATTTGCATACCATTTTGTCATAATTTCACTATATATTCACCCATAGTTCTTAGCTTTTTTTTGTTACAAGGTTTTAACATGATTAGATTCTACTACTTAGGTTAGTCCTCATTTGTTATTTTAGGAACATTGTCATTTTATATTTTTATCTATCTAGTTTAAATTTAATTTTTCTTTTAGAACTAATGCTCTTGTTATTTTTTTCAGATACTATGTCATCTTCACGCACTAGGAAAGCTGTCGTCCCCGTCTCCAAGAAACGCAAAGGGCCAGGGAATTCTTCAGCGAGGCCCACCTCTAAGGCACGCCACCCTTTTATCACTTTCACCCAAGACTCCCAGGAGGAACGCTACCAGTTACTCTGGGCACGCACTATCTCTATGGGCCGGTGCATTGACTGGGAGGCCCTTGCGCAAGTAAACTTGGTGGACGATGTCTGAGCCCTGTTAGCAATTGACCCATGGGACCAGTTCTTCAGGATTGTGGAGCCCACTTACCTAGAACTCACCCTTGAGTTCTGCTCCACACTCCACCTCCAGACCGTAATGACCATATTTGACGATCCAGGGATGGTTCAATTTCACTTGGGAGGGCTTGTACGACAGCTCAGTGTACCGAAATTCAGCGTAGCACTGGGACTCTACACCGAGCAGTTCATGGCAGAGGAGGACTTTTCCATCCTTTCTCGTCGCATCCACATCCGGCCCCTCGACTGTTGGAAAGAGATCGCTCCAGGACGGCAAATTTACAACCCCAGTGTCAGCAAGGCGTCCGCCCTCGTGCCTTCTTTGAGGTATGTCCATGCCCCCCTCGCTCACACTCTGACAGGTCACTGAGAAAGCACAGGCGTCGGAAACACACACGACGTCTACTTCCTCTGGTGCGTGGCAAACGGATGCACCATCAACCTCGCCTACTTCATTGCGTTAGCCATGCAACACCAGACCGAGAGGCACCGAAAAGGCGTCATATCCATGGGCCCTTACATCACGCGACTAGGCCGCTACTTCGGCCTATTCAACACTGCAGCCCAAACATCCTCTTATACTTTCTTGGGCCAGATGTCCTCACAGGGCATCCAGAGCATGCTCCATATGAGGATGATAGAGCGACGACCAAGGGGCGGCCACTTCCACTTTCGACTCGTACAGGAGGGTGAGGAGCCAGAGAACATTCCTGACGATGCCCCACCGCCAGCAGAAGATGAGCCAGCCGAGCCACCACGCCCTAGACAACCTACACAAACGGCAGCCCCACGAGCCGACATATCCGAGCTCCTGGATCACTTTGAGCAGCGTCTCGATTACATCAACGCCACTTTAGCGCACATATGTTAGCACCTCGGCATCGCCCCACCACCACGAGACCCATCAGTGGACTAGATCCTCTTTTATCTTTTATGTTTACCTTTATTTTTATTTTTATCTTTTATCTTTTGTTTTTATCTTTTATCGAACCTATAAGCACTAATATTTGTTTTTGCCAGTTCTTCTAACTTTATTTTCATTTGAAGTTTATCTCTTTTCATTTTGTCTTTTTCATTATTGAAATAACTTTAGTATTTTACTTTATTTTATTTTTTTCTATTTTCATAAATGGCTATCTCCTAACAAAGTAACCCCTCTTCATCTTAACCTCCCACGAGTAATAAATCCATTCACAATTTTTAAAGGAGCTTTGTAGCTCACATCTCTAAGGAAATGGGAACACCATGCCACAACTCCCGTCTCACAAATCCATCCTCATTTCAGGGAGTTTCATACCTTTCCCTATCTTTTGATCTTGTGCTTCTATTGCTATTAATATTTTCTTTGTACATTGAGGGCAATGTACATCTTAAGTGTGGGGGGTAACTTACTAGAATATATATGAAAACCCTGAAATCTGAAAGCATTTTCTTCAGTCTCCTAGTAAGAATTAATTCTGATTAATTTATGATTTTTATTGATATGTTGAGAATTAAGATATAAGTTATTGTACTTTGATTATTCGAACTTTAAAACATTAGGGAATCAAGCATGATAAGTTGAAATTTTTTAGAACCCCCAGTTTTTGCATAAGTTATCTTCCCTAATTTTAAGTATTATCTTGAGATTTGAAATTCACAGGATTGACATCAAAAGCCATAATTTTAGTGAGATTTTTAAGCCTTTTTGAGCATACATTCTTTCGTGCTCACTTTTATTATTGCTTTGAGTGAGTCACTACTGATTTGTTATTCTAGAACTTGCTTTGATTATACATGTCGAGACCACATCATTGATTTGATATACCGAAATGATAAAGGCACCTAGGATTTAAGCCACTTACTCCACAAAAAGCCTACCTTCATGAATTAACCCCTAGTGAACCCCGTTGAGCCTAACAACCCATTCTTTTGACCTATCCGCTGATTATTAACCATTAACCCGTTTTTGTTGAATTTCTCATTCAATTACTTTTGATCCCTATTTTTGTCGAGATTTGAGTTGAAATTATTATCTAGCTTTAGTCTCTTTTCGAAAATGTATAATTTTATTCAATGTATTGTATCATAGTGAATTGTTCTTAAAAAAACTGTGTAAACAAGCCAAATTCAGTCGTAATTTCTAATAGTTCAAATACTTTTTGCATATTTCTATTTTAAGGCCACCAAGGAAGAAATGATGTTATTAAGCTTTAGAAATATGTTCCAGTGATCGAAAAAAATTTTTTTAGCTAGATAAATTTTCAATTCAATCTCGATTCTAACCTTCTTTTGCAGCCTGTGACAACACCCCTAACCAAGCCCTGCTACAACCACGAAAAGACCTTTTGATCAATGTATCACATCAAATTTTAGTGGTGGAGATTTGATTTTCTTACAAGCTTATGGTAATAACTTTTCAGGTTGACTAGAGAGTGCTTCAATTTTAAACCCTAAACACTTCGAGTGAATAGAGTAAACCTTTAGTGAGGATGTCAACTCCTGTTAATTAAGATGGAGAGATAACTACCTAGAAGGAAGGAAGAAACTTATGTTTTCAATGATAAAATTCTCAACTTAGAGTGATTGAATCTTTAATGTTCTTCTGATTGAATTATTCATTGTACGATTACCTGTAGATTAGTTTGAAACATTATTGATAAAGATTGTAGGTTGAGAAGAATGATTCTTTTTAAGGATTGAGATCTTGCTTGAGGACAAGCAAAGGCTTAAGTGTGGGGGTATTTGATAAACGTAAAATTATACATATTTTTACCTCATGTTTAGCCTATATCTTGGATGGATTATTATCAATTTTTGTAAGAATTGGTGCTCTTAATCTTTCTTTTTCATATCTTATACTCAGGAGAGCATAGGGAAGAGAAAAGAACGAAAAAGGGGCTAAAAACGGTGAAAATTGAGCCAAAATGTGCGAACAACACGGTCCAAGAAATGCTACACAGTCGTGCCGCACGGGCGTGCCACAAGAAAATCACACGGTCAGGCCCCCGACAAGCACGGCCAGGCCACACGGCCATGCCTCCACCGATAAATCACACGGCCTCTGTCGAAGTCACACGAGCGTGGCACACGGGCATGTTCTAGTCACGACGAAGGGGAATTTCACTCGAATTGGGATGCTTAAAGGCTAAGAAAGGCCCCCCAAAAGCTCTCTATATAAAGACCCTATGAGGCAACATAGAGGGGAGGCGGTTAGACACTTTAGATCCAGAATATTTAGATTTCTTCTTGTCTTTCTACCACACAGAGGGTAGAAGCAAAGGATTACTCTAAGGGAGAAGCCAATTGATACATCCCAGAAGTCGGAATTCTATAGCAACATAGAGGATCTCCCTAAATTCCTTCAGGAGTTTTTGGTTTCTTTTATGTTTTGTTATATTATATCTTCTGAGACGTTTTCTTTCTTTATGAACTAAACCCCTCAAATACTTGAGGAGGATGAAACCTAAGACAGATCTTGTTATTTATTCTTGATTTATATGATAATTACTTGAATTGTTCTTAATTATGTGTTCTTCATTCTTGATTTAATAATCCTAGGTATTACTTCAAGAATTAGATGTGCTTAGAGCAGAGGAGCAAAAGTCCCTGTGATAAGAGTGTATCTACCATAATTAAGCGGAGTTGCATGCAACCCTAGACATAGGGCAACATAAATCTACCAGATTAGGGTCAAACCTAATATGGGGAACCACAGATCGAATTAATGCAACCTAGGGAATTAATTAATAAAGGAACTTTAATTAACAACTTAGGCCTAGTTGCTCTATGCCTCGACGAAGGGTTTAGCATAAGTTAGGGATCTCTACGGATCAAGTCAAGTAAATAAATCATATAGTTCAAGGAATAATAATAAGTGAAGTCTAGGTGGATTCCCCCTTGAGTATTGTCCTTATCAATTCGCTTTTCCCTAAAAGTTTTCCCAATTTACTCTTTGTGCTTTCTTAGTTTAGTTTAGAATTAGTTTAAACAAACCCTCTTTTATTCTTAGGCTAGATAATAGAAAGGAAGTAAGTAATAATACTTTTGGTTCCCTTGGGTACGATAACTCAGTCTTGCCACTAAACTATACTACTGTTCGACAGGTGAGCTTGCTTTTAAGGTCGTGATATTAGTTAGTTTTGGTGTGATCAGTCTTATATATTTTATTACTTCATATCGCGAGCTGTTATTACATATCCTTAGTTTCAGTTTGGCTTACAAAAGCCAAGTACGCCTCGCATCCCTTGCGAATCAGTTTCTCAGCCCTTAAGGCCGAAACAACATTGGACAAGTAGTCCCTTCGTTCTCCAATAATCATTACCTCCTCATCCTCAACAGTCCTTAACACCATCCTCTTAGCCACACGATCCAAAGTTGCCTTATGCTTGGTCAACCAGTCCATTCCTAAGATCATATCAAACTCTCCGAATGGTAACTCCATCAAGTTTCCACAAAAAATCCTACCTTGAGTATCTAAAGGCACCTCCCTAAAGAGTTTATCTACCCTAACCGAGTGACCTAGCTGACTTATCACAGTTACCCCACTCACAGTTTCCTCAGAGTGCACACCCATCGACCCAGAAATGCCACATGCAACATATGAATGGGTTGATCCTACATCTATCAAAGTAGTGTATGGCATGCTAGAGATCAAAAACGTACCGGTTATGACGTCCGGTGTATCACCCTCCTCTCGGTGACGAGTAGCATACACCAAAGTTGGCTGATGAGCCGTAGCATTGCCAGCACCCCTGCTAGGTGCTCCACGTCCACGTCCACGTCCATTACCACCTCTACCTTGTCCACAACCTCTTGGCGGTGGCGGTCTAGCTCGCTCTGGTAGGGCAACCCTCTGCTCAGCAACTTGAGTTTGAGCTGGCCTCCGAGGACAATCCTTAATTCTATGTTCTTTGGATCCACATCGAAGACATGCCCCCATACACTTCCAACACTCTCCTGGATGCACTCTTCCACAATCCCGACATGCTTGTGGTCTAACTGTATTTACCGGAACTGCTCGAACCGGTTCCTCAACCCTAACTCTCTTGGCATTTTTGGTTGCAGCACCGAAGGGTCCAGAATCCCTCCTGAATTGGTTTCGATCCCTATCACAGTTCTGCCATTCAGATTACTTCACCTCTTCGGCTATCTTAGCCGTCTCCACTAATACAGCAAAATCGCGCTCCCTCTATGGAACTATCAGCACCCTAAGTTCATCTCTGAGGCCATCCTCAAAACGAATGCTACGCTCGTACTCGGTAGCAACTATACCACTAACATAACGACTCAACCTCAGAAATTTCACCTCGTACTCAGCAACAAACTTATTGCCTGGTCAGGTTCAGAAATTCCTTTCTAGCGCATCTACAGAACTTGCTCCAACGTACTTCCCCTTAAAGGACGTCTTAAACAGTTCTCAAGTCACCCGCTCAGCTGGGGTACTTTCCCTCACAGTGATCCACCATTGATAAGCTTCGTCTCACAGTAGAGACACTGCTCCCTTCAGCTTTTACTCCACTGAGCAGTCCAGGTCATCCATAATCTGTTTCGTAGCTTCCAGCCAATACTCCGCTACATTTGGGGCCACTCCAGATATGCCCCTAAAGACCTCCGCTCCGTTAGCTCGAAGTCGCTCAGAAATAGATCCCCTATTTATTGGCCCAACATTAGCTCCAGCAACCCTTTCCAGAACCCTTAACATTGCCTGTGACAAGGCATCATCCCCTACGGCCCGATCATATGGCCCATTTTCAGCTACCAGTGGCGGGCGTGCCCCACCAGCTGGCATGTGTTCCGAAGATGCAGACCCAGCTTGTATAGATAGAGGTTCAGAGTTTATTTTCGTGAAATCATAGCCTAGCTACAGTCTCAGTCTTCTAGGGTTTAGTTTCCCTACAGTCTCAGCCTTACAGTTTCAGTACTAACCTATCTACAGTATCATAACAGGGTCTCAGTTCTATCTACAGAATAGTCTTAGTACAGTACAGTATGAGAAACAGTAATACTTAAAGACTTGGTGCCGGGTATTCAGTGTGCCACTTGTTCGGATACCAGATTTCATACAACTCAGAAATATTTAAACTTTTCAAAATCAAACCTTTAAAACATGTATATTTTGAGGAAAACAAGTTTGAAAAGGGTTTTTCTAAATTTTTCAAAAATCGATTTCCAAAAATACCCTTCTTGGGCCTAAATTTTAAGAATTTTTGAAAACATTTTTAGACCCGATCCACAGCCAAGTTGCTGCAATCAGGCTCTGATACAATTAAATGTAACACCCCAAACCCGGCCCAGACGTTACGGCTAAATCTGGTGTGTCACATCACCTACAACTAACCATGTTACCTAGTTACTAAAATTGAGGTGAGCTTTGCAAACCGATATTGTGGGTTTAAGAGAGATTCCCGATTTTTAGAGAACGTCTTAACCATTACTAGTTATTAAGAGGATAATATTAAAACTCACCTTTGTTACTCGTTTGAAACGTGTGATGAGATTTTGAAAACATTTGATTAATTTTAAGAAAAACTCTCGCAGCTAGATTCGAAATAATTAAAGTAGGGTATGAATAGATAATTAAGAACCCAAAATAAAAATTATTAGAGCGGCCTTATTACAAACCCAAAACCATAATAAAAATAATTAAAAATAAATACGGAAATAAAATAAGTTAAAATAGAACTTAATTAAATAACTGTAGTCCATGTGGCCACTCTGAATCCCTCCCAGCTCCAAGTCCACCAATCTAGGACTCACCTGCATGGATGGAGAGAAAGGGGTGAGTTTGGAAACTCAGTGTGCAAAGAAGTCCATCCAGAGTCCAAATTAGCTCAAGCCCACTGGGCCTAAGCCCTATCCAGTCTCAGTAATTACTGGGCCAAAGCCCTATCCAGATACAGTAAATTGGGCCTTAGCTATTTTCAGATAACAGTACGGCCCATAGGCCTATTTCAGTAGCAGAACAGAGCCCATTACATGTGGGGAGACTATTCAACCCACCCAACCGCTACACTCCACCCGTACTAGCCCTACACTCCATGTGGGGAATAACTCAACCCACCCAGCCCTACACTCCACAGTTGCAGCATAGCTTCTCAGATAATAGTAAAATGAGGCAAAGCCTCCAGTACGTGGTCAAGCCACTTTCAGAACTTCCTCCATCAATAACCCAGCCCCATGCAACAGATATTCATGATATGGCATACAGTAAACAGAAACAGTAAATCATGCATTTCAGTCATATTTAGCCCTAGGGGTATAATAGTCATTTTGCACCCAGGGGTAAAATAGTAATTTCTCACCTATAAGGGGTATTTCAGTAATTAAGCCAATTTCTAGGGTTTCATACATATTTCAGTCACTAATAATCCAGTTTCTGTCTCAATAGTCTAGTTAACTCGTTTTAACAGTTTTTAGTTACTAGGCTCTAAAATCCCTAATGGGCCCTATAGTGCCAATTAGCTAATTTAGCCCATCTAGTCCAAATTTTACGATCAATTTACTAGTTTTTGCAGTATTAGACCTACAGTCTATTAGTACGCATTTATTGCCTAGTTTTACCCATATGGGCCTGTAAGCCCATTGGGTCCAGTTTTAGCGCATCAAGGCCCAATTTACCGAAGTGCATGAAATTACGCACTCAACCATCTTACCACTTGTGAGATCCAATTATTTCCATTCAACTTACAAGCGTTCACACGCTCACAAGCCCACAAAATGCCAGAATTTTAGCATTTTAGCTTTTCGGCTTTTGCCGATTTGAACTACAAGAGGGTGTTCGATACACACTTGATTTGCGACGACTGCTAACGAGATCTCCCACGATATCTACAATCGATCACTAGACACATTAGATCCAAAATACAATGACAATCATCACAATCCTACATACCATAATCGGTCATCACCACCTAAGGCCCTTGAGATCTTACCTTTGTCGAAACTAGTGACTAGATCTAGATCTAGTCGTTCCACTTGTCCAAGCCTTCGATCAATCACCTTTAAAACATACTAACACCAAAATAAATCAAGTGTTAAACCCCTTAGAGCTTTAAGTCCCAATCGATAGCCTCTCTAAGCCTCTAGGGATTTTAGCTTTTCCAAATCCCGAAATAACGAATATATTTGAGATGTCGATTACTTACCATAGGTTTTCCTTAATCAAGTGATTCTTCTACTCAGATCTGATGTAGATCTAGCCCCTAAACACTAGCAGTTTTCGAATCTTAGCGATCTAAAGATTCGGCTATATGTCCCTAAAAACTATGGTGTTTTCGACTTTTGGAGCTGCGAAGAAGAAGATGATTTGGTGTGGTGGTTTTGAAGTGGTGTTGCCGACAGGGGTTGGGGTTTAGAGGGTGTGAAAATTGGCCAAAAGAGATTAAGGAGATAGAAGGATTTTGGCTAGAAAAAATCGGCACAAGAAGTAGTCTTTTGGGATTTCGGCTTTTAGCAGTTGATGGGTTTTAGAAGAAAAGAATGGTAAATTTGATTTTTGAAGCAAAGAAAAGTGGAGATGAATGAGGAGGAGAGGTAGTTTCAGCTATAGAAGAAAAGAAAAAGAAAAGAATAGAAGAGAGGAGAAGAGAAGGAAGAATTCGGCACAAAGGAAAGCTTACTTGCGTTTTCAGATTTTTGGCACACTAAAGGCAGAATAGATCAAGGGTCAAAACTCTAGGTGGCTAACCCTAATTTACCAAGACAGAAAAAGAAATAAAAACTAACCCTAATGACTACCTAAGCAAATGGCATAGCCTCCCCAAGGCCCTAGCCGAATTCTACTTAAGTCCCATCACATGCCCGGCACATGCCAAAAAGTAAAAGTATCATCTGCTTACCTTGTGACTTGAACTCTAGCCCTTAAACTCAGTCCACATGCCACTTTTTTAGGAACTTAGTGGCACCCCCTTGCCACTTTACCAAGGCCCTCTTTGTATCTCAGTTTACTAACTTTTTCTTAAAGGCCTACTTAACTAAGCCCCTTTCACTTAAAAATCGAAGTTGATATTTCTGCCGGGTTTTAACTTAGGCTTAGGCCTCCTAAAGGCCAACTAACATCCTTAAACATAATTTCAGTAACCAAATACCCAAAATTCCAAGATTTCACCAAAAATCACAAAAACTCGAAAAATCTCGAAAATCATGGCGTTACATTTATCTTGTTGAACTATTAATGTTATTGAGTTGTTTATTTGCTTATGACTTACTAAGCTATGATAGCTTACTCTGTGTGTATGTTTGCCTCTTTTTATAGATCTTGGAGACTAGTTACGGACTCGGGGATTGTCAGCGAAGTCTATCACACTATCGATTGTTTCTTGGTACTTTTATAAGTTGAATTTCAAACCTATGACATGTATAGGCTAGTTTATATTTGGTTAAGTTTGAAGTTGTGTATATAAAAGCCATGCAAAAATGGCTTGTTATTTTATTAAGTTTGGTTCAAATGCATTTGCTTAAATGATGGATATATTTGGTTTTGGTTGAATTGGCCATGGCATATAAATAGATAGGAATTACGCTTGGTACGTTTTAATCAAGGTTTTAATGATTCGGCTATTACATACACTTATATGTGAATTATGTTGCATATATTTGCTAATGGTGTAAAAGTTAAGTGAAGATATATGCGTATGGCGTATTTTACTATGATGTGAAATTGTGGTAGTTTATATTAATTAAGTAATAGTATTTGATGATGTGATGAATAGATATGGAAGATGATTAGGAGCTATTCATGATTTTATATATATGATGGAATGGAATGAGATGACGTATAAATGGTATTTAGATGCTCTGAAAGTTTGATTCGGTTATTTTAGAAAAAGTTGCATATGTTAAAAACAATATACTATTAAAATAGGTGTACCATAAGTTTTGTTTTTGTGACCAAAAATGGTGATAGGGATATAGCTAAAATAGATGTAAATTAATGAAGATAAATTTGTGGCATGATTATGATTGTTTAAATAACTTTTAAATAATTGAATTAAGTAAGAATGTATTGGCCGAATAAGTACATGTTATATGACTTTTTTTTTTTTTTTGTGTATTAATGGAATGGCTTATAAGTAAGTTTGGTTTAGTCAAAAATTGATAATAAGGTTGCATGCATATTTGGTTTTGAATGATGAGTAATGAGTTGTTTAATTCATAAGCTTATATTCGGACAATTGATAATGACTTATGGTTGTATGTATGTTAATTGCCATGCAACATGTAATGTTTTGGTTTGGTTTAGTATTCATTCATATGAGGTAAATAAAATGATATATTTGCTATGTGACAAAAGTATAATAGACTATGTTTCTAAAAGTTAATGTCGCATATTTTATGTTTGGTTATCTAGTATTTGTATATCATTGAGATATTAAATGCTGAAATTTTATGAGGTATTTGGCTTTCTTATGAAAATGATGCATGAATATTTGTAAATATTTGAAAAGCATATTGTACATGACTTTGAGTTTTCATTGTTAATTTTATTATGATTTAAATTATTTGAATAACATTTTAATCAGACTTATCTTTTAAAAATGTGAATATTTCCTATGTGTATTTATGAATGTTCAAAAGTTATATCTCGTCCGGTAATACCTCGTATCCCTATTCCGACGACGGATATGGGTTAGGAGCATTGCAAGAATCTCCCCTTGAATTACTCCAATTGAAGTTAGGATGTTGCTTCCACCATGGATTATATGTGTTGGAATATGAGTTGTTATTTTTATGATTTAAATTTCCCATATAATAAACTGATGCTGGATTTGATGGCATTCATCAAAAACATGATCTTCTCTGCAGTAAACACATGCTAACTCGGTTGCTTTCATTTCCTACACTGCATCTGGTCTTTTCAATGTTTTAATTATATTCGTTAAAAATGATACCTGAGCTGTTAAGGAAGTGATCGCATTAAGTTCCATTACTCTAGCAACTCTTCTACCAGTCCCTACTCTGGTAGTAGAGTATTGATAATCATTATTTATTATTCTCTCCAGAATTTCATATGCTTCATTGTATGATTTATCAAGCAATTTAACACCCTGATTTTGGGCCTAGTCAAAATAGTGGTTTCAAGACCAAAAATCTGAAGTAGAAATATTTATTTTATGATTGTTTTGAGGTCTATGACATGTTTGCATGATTGTGTGAAAGTTTCATGAAGAAATTTTGTGAAAAAGTGTCCAATTTGACTTTTACGACTAAATTGCAAAAGTTGCAAAATATGAAATTCTAGAAGCTTTAAGTATGAAATTGCATTGGAATCTTAATTAGACGTCCTTAAATAGCAATTTTCCCAATTTCTATATTTTTGGACAAAAATGGGCATGTATGGATAAAATTTGAAAGTTTAGTAAAAAGGGCATTTTGGTCTTTTGGTTAATAAATGAATAAAAAGGGAAATTGAAGTCAAATTTTTCTCATCTTTCTCATGTGGCTACCGAAATTCTAAGGGAGCCATAGCTAGGGTTTCTTCATTTTTCAAGCTTGATAGTAAGTGCATCCCAGCCTAGTTTTTAATGCTCTTTACATTTTTGAAGTCCTCATAACCCGATTTACCTATTTCTACCATTTATTTGAGCTAGGGTTTATGTTAAAAAATTTACCCATGTGTGACATACATGTTTTTTGATGTTTCATGGTAGATTATGAAAGTTTGATGTGCAATAAACGACTTTTACTAAGTGATTTTCGGTGAAAACGTCCAAAAGGACATATTTATAAAAGTTTATAAAATGTGTAGTAAAAGTGTGTTCTAATGAAAAATGTGGGGCTGCTATAATTATGAAAATGGTTCGGTTAGTTTTAAAGTACAAAGAAATTGAATGAAAATCACTCTACGAGCCTAGGGACTAATTTGTAAATATGTGAAAGTTTAGGGGCAAATTTGTAATTTTTCCAAAGTATGATTTTTGGACTGATCTGAACAATGTGATAATTGAATAAGTGAAATTTGCTATTATAGATCAAGAAAAATGGAGTCTGGACCTAAACCGAGGAAAGAACAAGGTTGTGGACTAAATCGAATAGTTAGCCATATATTGGTATCGAGGTAAGTTTGTGTGTAAATAATGCAACATTTCACTATTATGTATTTAATGCTTTAATATTGCATGAATTGTATAATTATCTTTGTGGATTTGATTAATGATGACTCGATGACGATTCGACGAAGATTTGATACCTCGAAAATCCTGGTTGAGCCTTAGGAATAGATAGGATACAAATGTCATGACATTAGGGTTATTGAGATCCCGTATAACACCATATCTGGGATATGGCATCAGCATGTGATTTCGTATAAGACCATATCTAGGATATGGCATCGATATGAGACATCGTGTAAGACCATAGCTGGGCTATCGGCATCGATATGTGATCTCATGTAAGACCATATCTGGATATGGCATTGGCATCTTACTATGTGTATGAGATTTCTTGGGTATCCTTTAGTATTCCAAGTGGTTCAACGGGTAATCCAAAGATAATGTCAAAGAGATGACAATGTATGATCACGTTGAAAGGGTATAGGTATGTACACAAAGCTCATAAATATTGAGATTATGAATCGATAAGACCTCAAAAGAAGTGAATGAATGAATGAAAGATGATCATGAGTTTTATCATACATTATGTAAATGACATGATTTTAAATGTATCTATGATACTTGATGACATTGTGATAAAGTATATTATGTTATGAGTATAATAATGCATGGTTAATGTTGTTATTTATTTACATGCAAACTTACTAAGCATTATGCTTACTCCCCTCTCTTTTCCATTTTCTTATAGTATCGCCAAGCTAGCTCAGGGATTGAAGGACGTTAGAGACTTGATCACACTATCAATTGGAACATTTGGGTATAACTAGTCTTAACATTTTGAGTATGGCATGTATAGGGACTTGGTCTTTTTGTTATATGTCATATTGATTTACCCAAATGTGTTGGCTTATGATGATAATTGGTTCATTTTGTATAAGGCCATGAGATATGGCTCATCTTGATTATTGAGTTGTAAACCTATTCATATATGTATGCATGTGCTCATGCCATTGTGATATTGCCTATGGTTATTGATGGTTGAATGATGATACGTTGCATGTAACTTACTAAACTTGAGTTGGATGAAAGATGATAGTTTTGTGTGTGTATATGTTGGTATGAAAATGCATGCAAGCAAGTGAATGAAGTTTAACTATATGTGAGGTGGTGTAATTGGTCTTGATAAAGTATGAAGTCTTATGCATGTATAAGTAGAGATGAAATGATCATAATCATGTCTTGTTTGTGTAAATTAAGTGTTCAATCATGCTTTGTTAAGTGTCATTGAAAGTGTACATGTGAGTGAGCAATTGAGGGTGGCCAATGGCTTGGAAAATAGCCTCAAAATGGTCCACACGTGTAACAGCCCAATTTTGGGCCTAGTCGAAACAGTGGTTTTAGGACCACAAATCCAACAAGGAAAAGATTATTTTTATTATATTTTTATGGTCTACAACTTCACGGAATGATTTCATGAAAATCTCGTTCGAAAATTTTGACGTTTGGGCACTCAATTTAGTCAAAAGGACTAAATTGTAAAAAGAGTAAAACTTGAGCTCTAAAAGCTAGGGGTGTCAAATTGCTATGAAATTTTAAATTGGAGGTGGTAATAAGACCATTGGTTAATTGGTTGGACAAAAATGGACATGAAATATGTGATAGAATATTTTTAAGTTAGGGGCATTTTGGTCATTTAGTGATTAAACGATTAAATAAACAAAATAAAAGCCAAAATTTGTTCATCTTCAACCCTTTGGCTGAAATTACCGTGAAGAAACCATGACTATGGTTTTCAAGCTTCCAAGCTCCATAGTAAGTCCGTTCTGATCCATTTTTTAATGATTTTTACGTTTTTGAAATTCTCGTAACAAGATCTATCTATTTCTACCACTAATTTGAGATATGGTTAAAGTCTAAGGTTTTGACCCATGATCAATATGTGTTTATTTTTGTGTTTAATGATAGAAAATGCATGTTTATGGTTAGAGAGATGACTTTTACTAAGTAATTTTCGGTAAAAATGCATAAAAGGACCTATTTGTAAAAGTTATGAAATATGTGTTAAAAATCTGAGTTAATGAAAAATATGGGCTGCTATAAGTATAAAAGAGGTTCGGCTATGCATGGGTAGTAAAGAAATTGAGTACATTTCATTTTTCGAGCTTAAGGGCAAAATGTAAATATGTTAAACTTTAGGGGCAAAAACATAATTTTTTCATAATATAATTTTTTGGTCACATTGAATAATGTGACTAACAAGTGAGCTAAATTTGATATTATAGATCAAGAAAAACGAGATTCGAGTCTAGAATGAGGGAAAAATAAGTATTTGACGGTTTGGTCCTTTTCACCATTTTTGGTATCGAGGTAGGTTTGTATGTAAATAATGCATCATTCTAGTATGTTTTAATGTTTTAATATTGTGTAAATTGTATGATTGACCTATGATTGACTTATTTGTTAAAATCGACAAAGTTTCAATAAGTGAAGAAAATCCCAGTTAAACATTAGGAATAGAATAGGATACAAGTGACATGTCACTAGGAACCTATGTGTGATTATGTGATTATGTGATTATGTGATGTCCGGGTACTGGTCTTGTACATCTATCAGTGGCTAGGTAGTCCTGCATATGTTGCGGATACCTGTCAGCTTGTGTGAGCAGCACTGAGTAGCTACGTCTCGACCATCAGCTTGTGTGAGCAGACCTGTGACTAGCTCGAGAATGAGCATATATGTGAAATGTGATAAGAGATAGCTTCGGCTACATATATGTGGCACGTATGTGCAAGCCTTCCGAGTATCCGTTAGTATTCCGAGTGTTCAACGGGAATATCAAATATGTGAAAATATATGATAATGATACAATTTGGTACAGGTATGTACGTAAAACTCGTAAGTATTGAATTCATTAAATGGTGAACTTTTGGTAAGGTGATGTTTGAGCAATGGTACCGCTACGAAATTGTTTTATGAAAGCTTGTGAATATTGATCCATGCTTGTGATGTATGAAATACATGGTGAAGTTGGTTGGTGGTCATGAAATTGGCCTTCGGTCAAATTAAGTTATGACATATCATATTTTATTTGTATAAATTATGATTTTATCGGATATGAGAAAAATGATCGATTGGCATAATTTCCTATTAAAACGATGATGGGAAAATATGTGCTTTGATCAACCGAAAGATGTTAAAAGATATATATTCGAAAAGTGAATAATCATAATTAATGTGTATGTACAATATGAGGTTGGGAATGATTGGATAATGGTGGTAGTTTGTTAGAATGGAGAGCTTTTGATTGCTAGATTAATGACAAGATTTGTTAAATTATGCTTGCAAACTGATAGAATAGACAATGTGATCGAATAAGTTATATTACCTTGTGGTTATATTGTTGGTCTTGGAAAATAAATTGTAGGATGCTTATTATTTGCATATAAACTTACTAAGCTTTATAGCTTACTCTCCTTTCCTTTCCCATGTTTTATAATGTCATCAGGTTGGCTCAAGTTGGAGATCGTCAGAGATTCTATCACATTATCAAGCTAATAATTTGGTATCAAAGTTTTCAAGCATTTTAGGTCTATGGCATGTATAGGGACTAGATTACTTTGTTATATGAGTTATTATTGATTAGCCAAGTGTGTCGGCTTATAATGGTCAAATGATTCATTTATATTTGGCCATGAGATATGGCTTATGTTGGCTAATTGGATTGTAATCTATTTATACTACATGCATGAGTTAATGCCTTTGATGTTGTGGGAATGCCATGTTCATGGATGTTTGATTGCCAATTAATGCCACGTTAAATACTATTGAGATGTATAAGTATGTGTGTGAAGTTGAGGGTGGACACACGGGTGTGTGTCTAGGCCGTGTGTGGCACACGGTTAGCCCCACGAGTGTGTGAATAGGTCGTGTGTCCCCTGCACCTTAATTTGAGAAACAAAATGCCCAGTATAGAGCACACGGGCAGAGACACAGGTGTGTGCCAAGGGCGTGAAGTCTGCACCTATCTTACGAGAATTTAATTCGTCACACGGCCTAGCATACGGGCGTGTGGCTTGGCCGTGTGGTTTCATTTGGCTGATGATGTCATAAACAGAGAGTTACACGGGGTATGGACATGGGTATGTCCTAAGCCACACGGGCGTGTGTGACCACACAGCCTTTCTACATGGGCGTGTGACTCTCCAAAACGTGGAAATTTTCTAAGTTTTCCAAAGTTCCCGATTTAGTCCCGAACCACTCCCAATGGATGTTTTGGGCCTCGTAGGTCCGTATAAGGGATGATATACATGCGTATGAATAGTTTTGAATTGAATGAAATTTTATGGCCCGGTTTTGCATGATTGGTTATGTTTAAGTCTGGTAATGCCTCGTACCCTGTCCCAGCGTCGGACTCGGGTAAGGGGTGTTACAACATGAGTAGACACACAAGCATGTGTCTAGGCCGTGTGTGACATATAGACACACAAGCATGTGTCTAGGCCGTGTGTGACATATAGCCAGCCCCACGGGCTTGTGAATAGGCCGTGTGTCCCCTACAACTTAATTTCGAGAAATAGAATGCTCAGTTTGGAGCACACGGGCAAAGACACGGCTATGTGTCTCAACCGTGTGAAGGACACAGTCATAGGACATGGGCATGTGCCCAAGCCGTGTGAAGCCTGCACCTTAAATGCAAAAATTAAATTCACCACACGGCCTAGCACACGGGCATGTGACTTGGTCGTGTGACCCTATTTTCCTGATGACGTCATAAACAGAGAGTTACACGGGTTGAGGATAATGACGTGTCCTGAGCTACACGGGCGTGTGTGACCACACGGCCGACTCACACGGGCATGTGGCTCTCTAAAACATGAAAATTTTCTAAGTGTTCCAAATTTTCCGGTTTAGTCCCTAACCACTCCCGATGTATTTTTTGGGCCTCGTAGGTCCGTATAAGGGACGATATACACATGAATGAATGGTATTGAACTTAATGAATTTTTTATGGCCCGATTTTCTACGATTGGTTATGTTTAAGTTCGAAAATGCTTAGTACCCTGTCCCAGCGTTGGACTCAGGTACGGGGTGTTACAAGCAAAGTCCCATTGGCAGATGCGTCAACCACAATCCTTGTACCCGCATTCAATCCATTATAAAATATTTTCATTTGTGTCCAATGTTGGAAACCATGTATCGGGCATTTTCTAATTAACTCATTGAATCTCTCCCATGCTTCATATAATGTTTTGCCCTCAGGTTGTCGAAAGGAAGTAATATCATTCCTTAGTTTTGCATTCATGTTCAGAGGATTATATATCAGCAGAAACCTATGACAAAGTTCATTCCAAGATGCTATAGTACCTAATGGCAATGCATTTAACCATGCTCTAGCATGATCTCACAATGAATAAGGGAATAACTTCAGTTTCAGGTAATCTTCAAGAACACCCTGCTACCTGAATGAATCGTAGACTTCCAAAAGGAGTATTAAGTGCAACCTTGGATCCTCAGTAGGCAATCCACTAAATTGCCCAACTATTTGTAACATTTGAAACATCATTGGCTTTAACTTGAAATGTTGAGCTTGAATATGCAGCCTGACAATTCGTGAATTCAAATCATCTAAGACTGGCACTTCATGTTCTCTGATGGGTCTTCCTCTGTATCTATTATTCGAGGAATATCAGCATCCCTTCCTTTCTGATATAATGACTCTTCTCTAACCTCTAATTCTTTCTATTTCTCACAATTCTTTTCTCATTCTTCTCAAGGTTCTATCAATTTCTAGATCAAAAGATTATTATTCAATTATTGAAATATCTTTACTCATGCAGCAACAAACAAAAATCCTAAGAAACAAGAAAAATCAACATATTAATTAAGCTAAACTAACAAAATTTAAGAGATAATAACACACCAAATATTTCATCAAAATTGTCGATCATTGGCAACGGTGCCAAAAATTTGTTAAGTGTGAATGTGTAATGCGAATGTGCAAGTATTCACATCGAATCAAGTAATAAAGTGATGAGTGAGTATCATCTCCGCAAAGATCGAAATTGACTAAAATAATTGGTTATGCTATTACTATGGAATTGAGTAATTAAACTATGCCAAAAAAAATTGTTAATTGATAAAGAGATGTGATGGAGTATTAATAAAATCAATTATGACTAAAAATATGTTAGGGCAACTAAAATGTTGTGGCAATTCTCAAAAAATAAGTGGAAAGGAGTTTGTAATGTTGAATGATAAAGGTTGAGATTACTTGGGTTTATTTTTATAACATAATAATGCTATGACAAAATCTTGACCATTCTATTGCTCAAGGAATCATTACTGTAGTCTTCTTCTTTCAAAAGCCAAACTTTGAACTATCATTCTGAGTTTTAGTATGTCTACAGAACTCAAGAATGATGTCGAGATTTTTCTCCCTTTCCCTATATAGATTGCAACTTATATGTCTAGAGTGCTACAAATATTCTTTCGAATACTTGCTTATATCAACCGATTATAATCCAATCTAATTATTTTTTTCAAAATTAAATCAGATCTAATAACATGCTACACAATCATCTTTGTCTAGAGCTTGCATGCATGCATTAAAAATAATCACAAATCGAATGAAACAATATTCAACTCAAAATCAAACCATGGGCATTAAAGTTAATAAAAATTCCCCCAAAATAGTTCCAGCCCAAAAGAAATTAGTTCATGGGTTGAATATTTGAATCCATAACAAAACCATTCAACATCATTGTTTAAATTCACGAATCACAAGTTCAAATCAGAAAATAAAGGTAGAACTGCAAGAAGCTTTCACTACTACAGCTTTCAATCTGATAATGAGATTTGATGCAAAACCTAGGGTAGATTTCTCTTCCCCTTCCTTGCGTCTGTAAATCTTTTACTCTGTAAGCTGCTACCCTTTCCACTCTTTCTTTGAGAATTCATGAGAATTTGATGTAGAGAGATAGAAACTATTTTTCTCTTTTTTTCTCTTTCCTCGATCCTCCTTTTTCTCTTTTCCTATTTATAGGGTAAGTCTATCCCTCTTAGCACACACCTTTTGCTTCCTCTTTTTTAGGGTGATTTATCTTGTACAAGTACAACTGGCTGAGAGTGATGTAGACTGAGTGCTGCATCATCTTCCTAGAAATGCCATGGCATTTTTGTTGGCAATCTAACCAACATTTTTCATGGAAATATTTCACTTTCTTCATTTTCCTATCCTTTTTCTTTTCTCTTCTTCATCCTGCACCTACTGCCAACCACAAACAGTACATTTCTTCCCCAATAATAGAAGTAACAAATAATAACATGTATAGCAAAATCCAAGCTTTGTTATGTAATATTCTAAAAATATCTAAAAATACAAACATATTTACTTAATTACAAACAATTAATTCAACCTAGAGGCTTGGAATATAACTCTTTTCAAGAGTTATCAATCACATAGCTAGAACGACATAGATCATATAACCAAAACAAAACAGATCGGAATATCGCAGAAATTTTCATAATGATAGTAAAATAGAACACAACCAAAATAGGATAGAACAAAACAAGTAGAACGGAAGAATGAGAACAAAATATGTATGTTTATGCTGATGTAGTATTTTCAAAACTATTCAAAATGCATATTTATCAGAATACATACTACCCAACTCTGCTACAGACCAAAATAAAGTTCCCTAGAACTCGTCCAACCGAATCATACTAAGAGATAACTGTGGTGAGTGCCAGCTGAATTTGCAGTCACAACTGTCAGACTAGATATATGTGATCAAGCCACTATATTATAGCCAAGCTGCCAGAACAGAATTATGGATTAACCACCAGATAATGCAGTTCATTAAATTACTAGAAACTTCCTCTTTTCACATCAACCTAAATCCCATGCAATGTGGCATGCATATACAGAATTAGAGTGATGAGCATGTAAGTCATGGTATCATTCAATACAGAATCAGTAAACATGGTAGTCCATGTTTTGTAAAACAGACTTATTAAGCCTTCACAGATCATATCAGATTTGCCATAAAGTCACCTGCATGGTTATAAATTAGAATCTGAATCAGTATCAATCAATTTAACACATTCAAATATCACATATTCTTAATCAACAAAGCGACGCAAATGTGTACCAACAAACTTAACAGAATACGAAACGTACAAGGGTAAGACACATACCTTAACACATTTAAATAGAGGCACATTATACATTAGCAAGTCATCATTACTTAACTTATACCAGAATAAACATACATACAGATAGCAGATTATACACTAATAGATCAACAAATATCTAAGTTTATAGCTTAATACAAATCATACGGACCCTACAGAAGGCATATGTTCGATCCGAACGACGATTACAGCTATAAGGAAAATTCCAAAATTTTGACCCACACGCTCGTATGGATCCACACGGCCTAGTTAGATGGCCCGTGTAGTCCACATGGCTTCGCACACACCCGTGTGGCCCTTTTATTATCACACGCGACCTAACACATAGCCTGATACATAGTCACCTAACCCAAAATAGTGAGTTACATGGTCTCTCACATGGCCCAACACACATTTGTGTGATTAAATCCTCAAATTCTCTCACACAGCCTGGGCATACACCTGTGTCCTTAGCCTGTATGTCCCTAATGCAAAATAGTCTCGAGCACGACCTAGGCACATGCCTGTGTCCCTAGCTGTGTTGGCCAAAACAGTGCCTACACGGTCTACCACATGACCCGGCACACTATCGTGTGGCACACGGCCTGACACACGCCAAGTGGCGTCAAAGGCCATATTTTTCGGCGTTCACAAATTACAGAAATTTGGGTTTCGATTACCCACCGAAACGGTCTCGATGTAGAATTAACAATGAAAATACTGAAACATAAAAATGATGTTCAAATGATCAATCAAACAACTCATCAAATCAAATTGCTAACTAGCATTCAAAGCCGAAACTACGTTAAATGACTTCGATGCAAAATCTCAAAATGGAAACTAACAGTTACCCTTGCACGAAATCAACAACATGAAACTTAAAACGCTGCAGGATCTTGATTAACTACCTCTTTGCCTAAAAACAAAATCAATCGAATACTTAACGGAGGGTTCGAAATGAAACAATAGTAAATTGAACCTCAATAAGGTATAGACAAAATCAATCAATAACAGAAGAAAACAACGACAAACCTTATGCTATAGCCTTTTAATTGAACAAGAACAACCCAATTCTTCGTCACATCCCACAGCAGAACTAACGGAAGAATGAAAAGAAACAAAAAAGGAAAAAATGGAGAAGTAGAAGAAAGAAACGGTAGAATGTTGGGGAGAACAAAACATGAAAAGAACATATTTTAAAATCAAGAATTTTAGTTATCACAAAAGGCAACTTAAAAAAAAAAAAAACATTTCTTATTGCTTGCACAGAAATTCGAATACAAGACCAAAGAGTTTACAAATGCTCAACCATTAAACCAGCAAACTTGTTCTTAACATCAATTGATTGAAGATATCTTATAACAAAATTTTCAAGAAACAATATTCGAACCCAAAACCTCACACACAAAACTAGACCACTTAACAACTAAACCAGATCAATTCACTTGTCATAATTTCGCAACCCTAATTCAAACTCAAGACATAATCACCCTTGGTTTCACTACTCAATTTCTTCTAACTCGATTTGTGGGATGTTACATAAAATATGACATAAGTCCCTGTACTCTTTGTAAATTTTGAATTTAGTCCTTGTACTTTTATTTTTGGAAATTTAGTCATTTTATTTTTGGGAATTTAGTCATTCTATTTGTTAGATTTTAAAATTTAGATCCAACTATTAACACTATTAAAATTATTTTGTTAAATTCAAGTTCATTAAAACATCAATTTTTAGTTGCGTGGCTACTTATGAGTATTTTTTTTTTTTAAATGTCACATAAACAAAATTAAAAAAATAATTTTTAACAATTTTAACAACTGGACTTGAAATTTGAAATTTAAAAAGTAGAGAGACTAAATTCCTGAAAATAAAAACACAGGAACTAAATTCCTAATTTATGAAGAGTACATCGACTTATAACATATTTTAAACTTAATACTATAAAATATTTATTTTAATACATTCATAATTGCAATATATATTTATTATTAAAATATTAATATAAATATTTTTTAATAATATATGAAGACTATTATTTAAACTTTAAAATTATTATATTTAAAGTTTATTATTAAAATAAATTCTAATATTAAATAATTTATTAAAATAGTAAAGTATATTAATAATAGAAATAATTAAATATGTATTTTAATAATATTGGAAATTTTAATATTTGATTTTAATATTTTCAAATTTAAAATTTATTAATGTACTATTATTATGCTTGATTCAAGTTGATTTTTCTATAAAAATTACTTAGAAAGGAGTTTTTTTTTTTTTTTTTGAAAAATAGCTTACATTTTAAAAAAGTTAAAGAAAAATGACTTATTTTCCATTAACTTATAAGTCCTTTTCCGTTGACCAAGTTATTTCTGAAAATGCAAAAAAAAAAAAAAAAAAATTTTATAAATAATTTTCCATGAAACAAACACTCATAAATAGGGTTAGATGAAATAAATAATTAAGAAATAACTTAGATTAACTGGTTAAGTAGTTTGCATGCTTCTTAAAGATCCTAAGTTCAATCTACTGTTTTTTCCATTTCTTTTCTTTTTTAATTTCAGCAAATCATGACAAAAATCATACCAAAATAAATAATATTTATAGTGAAAACTTAGAGTGGGTGGTAGTTCAAATTATTAAAGCCTTAACAGTTTCTATTTTGCCAACCAAGTTCAATTCATGCTAAACTCCTCCATTTTCTTTTTATTTTCAGCAAAAAGGTAATTTTTCATCCAGACCCTCAAATTTAGAAAACTTTAGATATTTAATCTCTTTTCTTGATCACAAAAGAACTATAGTTTTCTTTTCCAATTAAACTAAAATTTTGCTTTCTTTTTCCCTATTTCTTTCTCCTTTTCTTTTTCATCTTTTCTTGCAAATAATTTTCTCTCCAATTGCGAAAATTATTATTGCATCCTGAATCCGAAATCAATCTCCATTCAATCTGTTCTTTCTATTGGTTTAGCGTAACATTGTCAATTCGTCTCTAATCTTGCCAAGAATTGGTAAGTGCCTTGTTCGTCAACTGAAATTCAAGATTCATAATATCATTATCTCAAAATTAACTTTTCATCCATTCAATCAATCTTTTAATGATTTCTTGCCAAAATTCTCGGCAATCTTGATAGATCTTGAAAACAAACCTTAACTCGTGTTTAAATGTTGTTTGAAAAACCTATTACAGGTGCATCAAACTAGATTTGAATACAGGGGATGTCGTTCGAGATCTCAATGACAGATGCCACACGGCCTAGGACTCTCCACACGACCTGCCACACGGTCGTGCCTCCTCCATAAGTTGATTTTGCGAATTCCACACAGCCTTAGAATAGCACCACACGGCCTGCCACATAGTCGTACCTCCCTTGTAAGTTGATTTTGCAAATTCCACACAGCCACAGTGTAGCACCCCCACGCCCGAGACCATCGCCGGAGTCGAGCCTGAGGTGTTGCCGAACATAATTTATCATTTAAACAACTTTACAAAATCTATTTTCATTTTCGGAATAAACTATTTTCTGCATCATGGTCGCTCAAAAATTCATATCTCGAGTTACAAAACTCGAAATCAAGATCCATAAATTTTCCCTGAAACTAGACTCATATGGCTATCTACTAATTTTTTTCTAGAATTTTTTTGGCTTGGCCAATTAGTACAGTTTATTAGTTAAATTCTCCCCTGTTACACCGCTCAACTGCTCTGACCTCTGTTCACTACGAACTAATTTTCTCCCTGTACAAAATTCAAACAGGCATGCCATCTATTTCATTAGAAACTAGACTCAATAAGGAATCTAGGCATATAAACTATAATACCTAATTATTTATGTGCAATTTATAGTGAATTTTTGAAGTCAGAACAGGGGATCACAGAGTCAGTCTCACTCAACTGAAAATTTCTCATAATATACAATTCTTTTTCCTACTCTGTTTCTTCCAAATGAAAATAGACCCATTAAGTTTTAATTTCATACCTTATTCACCTTTTAATTCCATTCCTATTTTTAGTGATTTTTCAAATTCACGTCACTGGTGCTGTTTGCATCTGTTTTCAAGCTACTTTCATACTTTTCATAGTTTTCATGTGATAGTTACCATTTAAGCACACATACCATTAAACACATGCATGGTTAGCCATTTCATTAGCTACTCACTTCCAAGCATTTATACACCATATATTGAACATATCATTCCATAAAAGACTAAGTCCCTATACATGCCATACACAAAATGAAACGTCTAGTTATACCAAAATAACTCCTTTGATAGTGTGATCTGAACTCCGACGTTTCCTTCGATCCCCGAGTAGGCTTGGCAAGAACTATAATAAGAAAGAAAATAAAGGAGTAAGCACTAGGCTTAGTAAGCTTACAAGCAAATAAATTGCAACATTTAACATATTGAGCAATTATACATAATATCGTCTGGCATCATAAACTTTCTTTACTTCTCACTTACTACCTTCTTTCTTACCTGACCTTTCGTTATTCATAAACATAATCTAACTTCCCTTTGCTGATAGTTCACTGAATTTAACTTGTACAATGACCCGTTGAACCACTCGGACTACTAAGGATACTCAGGTTATTCCTGTCTGATAAAATACTGCCAATGCCATGTCCTTGACATGGTCTTACATGAAATATTCCTGTCTCCAAAGCCATATATACGATATGGACTTACATGGCTCAATACTGTCCTGTCTCCAAGGCCATATACACGATATGGGCTTACATGGCGCAATACTGTCCTGTCTCCAAAGCCATATGTTTAATATGGACTTACATGGCTCATTACTGTCTGTCTGTTAACCCAAATATCCTAGCATTCCTAAGGCTCAAAACGGGCTTTCTAATGCTTCTTCTCTGTCACTTCTCTTTAAATTCGACTTTGAATATTTCCATAAAATAAATATATGAATGCTGGAAATTGACAATATCAATGTAAAACAATGAAATATTGCATTTATTTACCGTAAACTTACCTCGATGCAAATTGTGACTAAACTTTACAATTTAGTCCTTTACTTTTTCTTTTCCCCGATCTACTCTTGAATTCCGTTCTTCTTGATCTATAATAGCAAATTTAGCTTATTTAATACTCACATTTATCAGAACAGCCCTTTTTCAAATTTTGGAAAAATTACATTTTTGCCCCTAAACTTTTGCATATTTACACTTTTGCCCCAAGGCTCGGAAATTAAAACTTATCACAAATTCTTGTATTTTAAGACATGCTGATCATTTATTTACCAATATCATCTTCAAATTCCTACTATAACATACACTTATGTACAATAGGTATTTTTACCAATTAAGCCCTTTTACTCGTTTTTACCTAAAACCGAGTAGCTCAAGTTGTCTAACATAATTTAAAACCTCATATTCTATTATAAAACATCAAAATACACAAATTTCACCTATGGGTATTTTTCCAAATATGAACCCTAACTTAAAATATTGCTAACATAAGCTTTATCGAGCTACCGAGATCTCAAAAACGTAAAAATCATTAAAAACGGGGCTTGGATGCACTTACTATGAAGCTTGAAAGTTGAAGAACCCTTAGCTATGGTGGAGAGCAACAATCGGCAGCAACTAATGAAGAAGATGATCAATTTTGTCATCTTTTTCCTTTTTAATTCATGTTAATAACCAAATGACCAAAATGCCCTTCCTTATTAAACTTTCAAAAATTCCCTCCATGTCCAATTTTTGTCCATAAACTTAAAATTGGTCAAATTGCTATTTAAACCCTCCTAATTAATATTCCAAAGTAATTTCATACTAAAAACTTCTAGAATGCAAGTTTTGCAATTTATTCAATTTAGTCCTTACTTTCAAATTAAACACTTTATGCATAGAATTTCTTCACGAAATTTTCACACCATCATGCAATCATAATATAGACCTCAAAATAATTATAAAAATAATTAGTTCTATCTCAGATTTGTGGTTACAAAACCACTATTCCGATTAGGCCCTATTTTGGGATGTTACACACAGTCTGTCACATGACCAAGTCATATGGTCATGTAACCCCTCCACATGGTCTAGGGTTTTCCACACGATCTGGTCACATGGCCATCTGTCCCCTATTTCTCATATTTTATAGTTTTACCCAAAATTTTATAAATTGTTCAATTCAGTCTCTGCATGACTCCTGAATTATTTTTTAGTATTTTATCTCTTTTAATTAAGTCCTTAAAATTATGAATAATGTGGGATTTATGATCTAATTGATTAGATTAGTACTATATGTGCATGATTTGTTACGAATACATGCCTTCTATGACTGAATTACTGATTATTTGTTACCGTTACTCATATCAACGAACTACCGATTGCATGAACAAGCATGCCTACTGTATTGATAAACCAAATATATGAAAAGCATATCTACTGCTACTATTGATATAAACACATGTTTAAACATGTTTACTGCTTCTGTAATATATTGATGCTCGCATGTCATACTACATTGCATGGGGCGAGACGCTATGAAAGGAGAAAATACTAGCAATTTTAATTGCAAACACTAGTGGTTTATCCACAAACTACTGACAGCTATTATTTGCAAACCCGTTGTGCATTAACAGCCACGGGCAGCATATTAACTTACAAACATTAGTGGTTATCCACGATTTTTCCTGGCAATTATTATCTACAAACCTATTGTGTATTCACAGTTACTTGAAGCGTATTAACCTACAACACTTATGGTTCAACCACAAATTGGAGTGTCTGGGATATAAGAGTTCTGGGAAACTCTTACTGTGGAGTGTAGTGGTGGGGTAGGACCTATCTTTACTATTAAAATGAACTTGTATTATATTGCATCGACACACATAAGCATGACCATTAAACTACCTAAAATACTACTATATTATATGATTGATGCCGTATTAAATATTGTTAATATTTACTTAGTTTATTTATTTGCACTGGTTTTCTTGTGAAGGAACTCACATGAGCGTCATAGCTCACTCCCTCTTTAATTTTCATCCTTATAGATAACCTACCAGGTTAGGACACGGACATGACATCTGGCGGGTCTCAACTTGATTTTTAATTACAAATTATGTTTAGGTTCATTACATGATTTATTTTGTTATTCGAGGACTGTAATATTTTATTTTGAGTTGTGGTATGAAACTTAGGATTTGGGTATTTCTTTATATATATATATATATATATATATATATATAGCTTGAATGATATTAAGGCTTTACCTGTAAAAGCCTTTCTGTAAAAGCTTTTCAGCCTTTTCTGATGTTTGTTTGGCTGAAAATGATTTTCCACGATAAAACATTTTACAAAACATGGGAAAATGAGGTCTTTATTGGGGAAAATGTCTTACCTTTTTTATTTCAGTAAGACATTTTCCAAAGTTTTTCCTCTTCACATCCCAACATCAGAACTTGCTAAATGCTCTCTCCTTCTCCTTCTATTTCCCCTTCTCTTTATTGCGTCCCCGACCCAGGATTAATCTCTATATCAAAAACAACCAGCAGTAGTTTCGTTGATGAAAAGAAAAAAGCCCTATCCATTTCTAGTCTTTCAATAAATGAAACTCTCAACAATTTGGGGATTTTTTCTCTTCAATTTTTTCATCTATTTCCCTTCAGCGATTTGCCACTTCAAGTGAAATCAGTCGATTCAAGTTTGAAACTCAATTGTCAAAAAAGACGGTGAGGCAATTAACTATGGGAAATAATAAAAAATTGAGAACCGTTTTGGAATTATATGATTTTTTTGCTTGCTTCTTAGCAAAATGTAATAACATTTTTGTTTTCATATAGTCGTTTTTCCCTTTGGTTGTTTCCTGATAATAATTGAAAAGAAACCTTTTTGAATCGGTGTGATTAAAATAAGTAGTTTTAATTAATTATTAGGCTTCAATAGATCTATTAAGTTGGCAATTCAATTTGTTTGTATTTTTTTAAAATGAATTTTACTTTTTGTGGAATTGATTAGATGGGATCCTGATCAGATTCAATTTGTGATAAGGTTAATGATTTTGTGTTGAATTAGGCCTTTTGATGTGTTTGATTTTATGGGTATTTGATTTTGAACCACTTCTCTTTATTAGATTGTCTGTTTTATACTACAACACTGGAATGGATGTTAGCAAAGATGGGTGATTTGTGGTCACCCTTAATTTTGTAAAATGGAGGAAATGGTTAATTCTTTGTTTGGTAAGATTACTTATTTTTATCCTCTGATTTGTGTTTCTTGATTCCTGATGAATAGTGTTGTGTACGTTGCCTGATTGTATTTTGTTGATATCCCATGTATGAGAAATAGACATGAAGAAGTTAATTCCTTATGTGCTCCTCCATGCACAAAAAATAAGGAAGGGGAAACACTTATGGGATGTTTTTAAATCTATAAGGACAAAATAAAATTCAAGTAGGTTAAAAGGTTAAGATCATGGTTTGATTTTATAAGACAAATACTGATTTCACTTGGAGTTTAAGGTCTCCCGGTTTTATCAGATTCCAACTCCAATATTTGGTTTTCAGTCAACAGAATCAGGAAATGGTTAAAAGGTTAGTCCTATTGTTTGCTTTAGAATGATTGAGTGTATGGAAAGAATAACAGGAATAGGATTTCTGGTTTCTTTTACAGTTGCCTGGGTATGGAGTGTATTGATGTAAAAAGAATATGATGTTGTAGTGCGTAGATGGATTGAAGCCTTTATTTGCTTCAGTGCTGCAATGATGTGATAATGATTTGTACAAGCAAAACTCTTGCAAGAGAGATCGTTTGTATGTTATCATTTTTTCTTTCTTTTTAAATATTATTCTCTATTGCTTATGTGATAAATTCAATGCTTTTGCTTGATTTAACATTTGTCTAGTTTTTGCCTATGTTATTTTAGTTCTTGAGTCATTCTATTGAATTTTTTTTTTTTTTTGCTCATCTTCATGCAGTTAGTGTAAGGGAAATAGAAGCACTCTATGAGCTTTTCAAGAAGATAAGCAATGTTGTTATAGATGATGGGCTGATCAACAAGGTCTTTGTTTTTTCATAGTTCCCACTTTATTATATAATTGATATCTTTTGTTATGTTTGTCAAGATTTTGGCTTGATGATCACTCCTTGTCTTGAGTTGGTTCTTTCCCTCTCATCTTTGTAGTATTAAAGTTCTATTTATATTACTATTTGACAGGAGGAGTTCCAATTGCCGTTCTTCGAAACAAACAAAAAGAAGAGTTTATTTACTGATCGGGTATTTTTATCTAATGTTAATTAATAATGTCTCTATCCTTAAAAGAATTATTCTTGTTAGCATAATATTACTTGAGTTGTTGTTAATATATTTCTAATTTCATTGCAAATATTTGACTTGTTTGATACAAAGCATAATGGAATTTTAAGTTTCGAAGAGTTTGCTTGTGCTCTCTCTATCTTCCATCCAAATGCGCCCATTGACAATAAGAATGATTGTATGTGTTAAATATTTTAGTTATTTGTATACTTCGTCTCTTTGTTTACCTTTCTTGTTGTAAGTCATAATCATGTTAACATAGTAGTTGGATGTAAATGACTGGTATGGAAATGAAATAATGGACTTTTGTGCATAGATGATTCGTCTAAACTATGTATTCTTGTGTATACATATTCTTGTGTAATCTATTTTCTTAGACTAGGGAATTTCTTTTTGTAATTAATTTTTTTCTCTTTGAATCCTTTTCTTTGGTACTAGTTCTTAATGTTTAATTTGATGTATTTATTTATAAATAAATCATTGCGTAAAATATAAATTTAATAGATATAAAATAAAATCAATTAAACAATGAGAAGACAATAAATTCTTAAATGTATGTTTGTTTCATTTAAAACATTTTTTTATAAAATATTTTCAGAAAACCTGCCAAACAATAGAAAATATTTTACACAAATTCATTCAAACACTAAAAAATATTAGCTTTTCCAAAAAAAAAAGTCATTTTCTAGAAATCATTCTTCGGAAACCATTTTCAGTCAAACAAATGGACCCTAAGTTGTTTTTAGGATATCGAAATATGATTATTAATTTGTTATACATGAACCCCAGTTTTTATTTTAAACATATATAAAACTTCACTTTTCCGTTATTAAATTATAATTTAAATTTCGAGAATAATTAATCGGTATTTAACTAAGTTTTCTCCCAAAATTAAGCAAATGTTTTAAAATAATTGTTTTCAAAATTTCAATAGCTTATTAAGTTATTTCGGTGGCTAATGTAATCCTCTAAATTCGAGTCTAACGTTTATGCTGAGGTGGGGAAGTTACATTAGGTATCCAATCGAGAATTTTTTACTTGAAGTATGGCCTTATGAGATGGAGTATAATTTATGGGCTCAAATGGTATATTAACCCAAAGTTTGACTATGATCATGACTTGGCCTTTAAGTTTGGTTGTAGAACGTTATGTTAATAGTTGGTGTACACGTGGAAAACCAAAGTCGGCTGTTTCACTTTGAAATGAGAAAAAGAAGAGAGAGAGAGAGAGTTAAGTCGGCTTAACTTCAACTATATGTAAGAGCATAAGATGAGAAGAAAAGGCGTCGCTCCTTATTTGTTAAACACAAAACAACAATGGGAAAATCCTCAGGCAGAAAAAGCCGGAGTTTCTCAGCGATGGAGATGGACGTAGCTGGGCAGCTCATGCAGCTTTGCCAATACTACATTAGCAGCAGCACCGCTGAACAAAGGAGACAAACCAATCCCGTGCCGGGATGCTTGAACAAAGATCATCCGCCGCCATTAATGGAGGAGCTTGAAGAAGAAGAAGAAGAGCATCTCCAGCCAAAGAAAAGGAGGTTTAAGTCCATTGATTTCATTTACAGCTCTACCAAGCCTTTGATTCTTAAGAAAATGAAGGTGTAGATTAAGCTCTGACTCTCTTTCGATGCTTGGATCTGCTTAGTTTTTCTCCAGCACTCTAAAGCTTTTGTTGGGGCTACTTTTGCACCAAGATTTTGTATTATCCTTAAATATTAAATTAATGTAATTTATAGTTGTAGATATCAATTAAAATAATACTTTTGAGTTCCAAGTAAGTTGTGAGATAATTATATGAATGAATATATTTTTAGACGAAATCATTATTGATTTAATATCTAATAATATATAGTTGTTCTAAACTTAAATATTAGGTTAAAATATCTTTCTATTTTTATTTTTAAACTAGTTTTTTTTAGATTTTAAAAATTAAGTTACTTTTCAAAATTTTAAATTATTTTATTAAATTTAAGTTTATTTGTTAGTTATAACTATATTAAATTAGTGTTTTTAATTTGAAATGTGAAAAATAAAAATCTAAATTTATAAAAATAGAAAGATATTAACTTAAATATGGTTACCCAATTAACTTTGGTATTCACAATTTATATTTATTGATAAAGCAGTAGATTATTTTGATGACGTGGTAAAGATGAGATGAATTTGAACAAATTAAAGATTTTGGATAGAGATTATCAAATAATTTTTAAATTTTTATTTTTATTTTGTTATTTTTGAATGTTTATATATATTTAATAAAAAAATTTTATTTTTACGTAAAGATGTTATGTCATGTGACACTTCGTTAAAAAAATTATGCTAAAATGTTATGCTATTGTGAGCTGACTGTTTTATTCTGTATCATGCATAACTTTTAAGGGTGACGTATAATTTTATTTTAAAATTGATTTATATTAAGAACTACTATTTTGACAATATTTTATTTTTACAATATTTTATTTAAATATCAATGTTTGGAATTGAATTATTATACTTTCTTCAATGAAATTTATTTATTAAAAATTTATACGTAAAATTATTTGTACGTTATTTTAAACGGTTAATGATACATTTAAACTTTAGTAAGTAACAAGTATTATATGTTTGATATCTTTAATTTTGTAAAATCTTATAAAACTTTTGCTAAATGTTTTAAGGTTAGTCTAATTTTAAGTTATGACACACCATACTCGAATCTATTTATTAGGCTAAGTTTAGCATATTACAAAATCACTCCATCAAACACCTTATTTGGAGGTTTGGCAGAAACAAAATCGTCATAGACTTTTGATGGAAAAAATTCTAAAATTTATTTAAAAGACAATCAAAAAGCTTCTTACAATCCAGAGCTTGCAAAGAGTATATAACACAAAATCAAAGTAAAAAAGCAACAAAAGAATCACAAAATCAGCAAGAAATTGAAAAAAAATCAAGCCAGAAAACCCCTTAAATCAAGAAGAAGTAGCAAGGAACAAAGAGAATTATGGCATGCCACAAACTTGCTAATGTACACAGAGAGGATTGCCTTAACGTGCGCCTTTCAATTTCATACCGCACCATCATTAGTGTTTAAAAAAAAAAAAAAATCAAGAATTGACTGGGATAGAATCTGCATATGCTTGAAATGATGATAATAAATACTATATATTGAGGAACTCTTGAGTAAAAAGGAATTCTCAATTATATTTGGGAAAAAAACGATAAAAGAAATAGGAAATACTCAAATCTAGTTATTAATATGAAAAAATGATAATAATAAATATTAGATATTAAGGAACTCTATTATAACATTTTTAGTTTTTTAAAAGATATATATAATTCTTAAAAGAGGTTTTCCACTTTTTAAATCAACTCATAAATTAAATGTTGAAAACTTTATTCATAAATTTTAATACATAAATTTAACAAATTTTGATAAATACATATTTTTAGCTTGTGCATGTACATAAATTAGTAAATAAATAAATGAGAAATTTGACAATACTTTAGAATTAAAAAAAAATTACTACTAGTGTATCAAATAACAATCAATAAGCATTTAAAGCCCACTTGTAGAATTTTTTTTATTTATTTCAGTAACAGTGTACAAAACAATTACATGTAAATTTAACGTATTTTCAAATAACATTTAAGAGTAAATCCCTCCCAATAAGTAAACATCTCAACTAATCTTATATCGAGTTGAGAGCATTAGAAAAATAAAGCTTTCCCAATAAATTTGCTTCCAAATATTTTAACCTAAATTATTATATTTTGATAGAGATTACTATCATCTCAACCAACAATTTGCTGAGTTAATGCATTATTTACTCTAAAAAAGTTACCTTTAATTATCACTTTAGTATTTAAAAAAATTATCAATTTAAGTTTCAAATCGGTACACGCTTTACCTCAACCATTAATGAAATTAGAAGAAAAAAAGCTAACGTGGATGTCTTCTTCTTTCTTTTTTTTTTTCAAAATAAATACAAAAGTCAAAAAATAGAAAGATTCTAAAAATTCTAAAATTTTAAAAAAATATAAAAACATAAAATTAAAAAAATTAAAATATAAAATATACTTTTTTTAAAATACATAAAATAAAAAAAGAGCAAAAATTCAAAAACACATAAAATTTCAGAAAAGGGAGAGAGAGAAACCGGAAATAATATAGATATATGATATAGTATAGTAATTTTTATTAACCTCGGATGTTTTTCTATTTTTCTGAATTTTTTTAACTTTTTCTTTTTGAAATACATTATTCTATTTTTTATTTCTTTCTTTTTTTAATTTTAGCCTCCAAAGAACTATAAAATTTCATTTAATTTACCAATATGCCATGTTTCACGTTGTAACACCCCAAAATTCTTATTTATGTTCTATGTAATTATATGACATAAAATATTTGTATACTTTAGTAGTTAAGTGTTTTGGGTGTGTGTGGGAGGTCCCAAGTTCAAGCCATGACTTGGGCAAATTTTGGAATTTTTTTTAAATGAAGCCTCACTCTTGTTCAGTAGGCTTTAATTAAATTGTTTGTAAACCTATAATACAATGAACTTGTTGGTCTAGTGGTTAAGTGAGGTGTTAGTTTGCTAAAGGTCTTGTGTTTGAATCATTGCACAAACAAGAGAGTTTATTTTTGCTTGTTTGACTGAGAGAGAGTTTCGGTCAAACAAGAATTCTGAGGAGGTTGAGTAGTGTGTTAGTGGGAGTAAAATTAGGGGATTTGGGGATAATTTGATTTTATTCTTTTTCTTAAATTTTTTTCCCTGTTTCTAGTAAAGAAAGTTGACGTTCTTTCTCTTCTTCCCCTCTTCTTGCCGAAATTCTGTCACTTCCTCTCCCATTTCTTTTGATTTCTTTCCTAAATCCGTCTTCCCTTTTGTGTAACGATTGTTTGCGTTCGTTTGGTAAGTACTGTTCTGCCACTATCTTTTTGTCTCTTGGTATGGTATTAATGAGGGCTTACATTCGACTTTTCGATTAAGGAAAGGGCAAGTTTCTGCTTGTGCTCGTATAGTAAATTGAGTTTTGGAGGATCCTTTGCATTACCGATAAGTTTTTGAGTGTATGGTTGGATTTTGTAAGTTCCGCTTATGGAATTTTTTGTTAGATTTTCGAAGATGTAATTGAAATTTGGCTTTAGATACACTGATTTTAGGTTACGGGAGGCTTAGCTTAGGAGTGGTTTCGCATCCACTGATACCAGGTGTGTACCTAAATCGCAGAAAATGAGGTTCGACGAAAAGCCAAAAAAGTAATCTGTCGACGCCACACGAACGTGTGGTCTACCGTGTGGTAGGCCATGTGAGGGGACACGACTGTGTGATCGACGAGGCCAGGCCATGCGCGAAGGATACAGTCGTGTAATGGCCGGATAGGCCATGTGCGACACACGAGCTAGACCGAATTGGGCCGTGTGGGCCACATGGGTAGTCCACGTGGACGTGTGGGATTTATAGGCCAGGCCGTGTGATCCACACGGTCAAGGCTAATTTAGGCCATGTGGGCCCACACGAGCTGGCCACATGGGCATGTGAACCCATTTTCACTGAAAAGTTCTCTAAGGTTACACAGGTTGCCCAAGTCGATTGTGGACCTACTGTAGGATCGGTAAGCACTACTTAGACCCCTATATGTCTAAGTTGTCCGTCTGATTTCTATATTAAGTATGATTATTGATATGTATGTATAGACTATTAACTGCATAACAACATGACTTTATTGTATTTTGTATTGCATCGAGGTGAGTCGATGAAGTTTAAAGGAAGTATCTGAAAGGCTTTTAAAACCAGTTATCTGGGACCTCAGCTGTATATTTCTAATTGTGTGCCGCATTTCGGTACAGCATGGTGTGTAGGGATGGATGGGTGTTCTAAACCCTACGTAGTGTGTAGGGATGGGTGGGTGTTTTAAACCCCACATGGTGTGTAGGGATGGTCGGAATGGTGTGTAACACCCCTTACTCGGGTTCGATGCCAGAACCGAGTACTAGGCATTACCAGACAATATCACAACCAATCATAAAAAGTCGGGCCATAAAATTTTGTTCCAATTTAAAAATTTTTCATAATATAACATACAATCCTTAAAATGGGTTTATTGGGCCTAAAACATAATTTGGAAGTGATTCGGGACCAAACCGAGAACCTAGAAAATTTTTGGAAAATTAGGTCAAAAACAGGGCACACGCCTGTGTGAGACAGGGACACACATGTGTGGACAGCCCGTGTGGTCACATACGCTCGTGTCCCCAACTCGTGCTGAATTATTGAAAAATTATTTTTCATTTCAAACCTACAAGGGTTTTCACACGGCCGAGCACAAGCCCGTGTCCTTGGGCCGTGTCCTTCACACGGCCTCAACACGCCCGTGCTTTCACCCCATGTGAAAAAATAGGGTATTCTATTTATGATGTCATCATGCAATTTTGGTCACACGACCACGGGACACGCCCGTGTGACCAGGCTGTGTGACGTTCTTATTCTCCAAAAATTTCATGCAAGGTTTACACGCCCTACACACATGGCCGTGGTGGTCAGTCGTGTGCCCCAAAACACATACAAACTTTACCACTTTTAAGACCACACACCATACACATTTTTAGGCATCTAAATGACCTCATTTAACCACCAATCATCCATTTCAATTCATCCACATACAAGCACACCAAGCATTTCATGAATTACCTCATAAAGATATATATAAACCAATATCATCATTGACCATATCACATGGCCTTAATTATAAAATAATTTATCAAAAGACAATTGCCCACATTATAACCAAATCAACATGACACTTACAACACCACTAAGTCCCTATACATGCCATAGTTTTAAAAGAATTCATATTACAATACCAAAAGAACATTGTAGATAGTGTGGGTGATCCTCCGATACTTCCCGATCTCCGAGCTAGCTTGACTACTCTATAAAACAAGGAAAAGAGAAAGGAGTAAGCTTTAAGAAGCTTAGTAAGTCTATATGCAAATAATTAACATCATACCAACTCTTTTAATAACAAAAAATCATATCATCACATAGCATCTTACCACCTAACCTTACCAATATCATATATATACCAAGCACATTATTTACATATACTTAAGTTCACATGCACCCTTGTATACATATACACTTGCCCACATATTCACTGTCCCATAATTACACCTGCACTTACACACCACATAACCACACAATATCTTTTAGTAAAATTTCCCGTTGAACCCTTCAGAATAACATCTGATACTCGGTGGTTTCAGCATATAGCTCCACCAACACATAATCCGGCTCTCGTATACACATGGTGAGCTCTCATTATCACCCATGTGACCTAGCCATTAAATCCCGCAGCTCTCATGTCTACATGGTGTCCAACACCAGAATCACATATGCGACCTAGCTACATATAACATAGCTCTCATGTCTACATGATGTACCCTCGGTAACATACATGCAACCTAGCTATTTTAAACCCGTACCTCTCGTGTACACATGGTATACATCCAGTATTGCGCATGTGACCTAGCTACTTGTGAAAGTATTATCTCGTAGCTCTCTTGTATACATGGTATACACACCGTATTACATATGTGACCTAGCTACCACATAATGTCTCGCAGCTCTCTTGCACACATGGTGTCCTACCCTCGGAACCACACATGTGACCTAACTACACATTATCCGTATCTTTCATTTTTCTGAAGGTTCAATCGGGAACTCCCAATTTCCACAATTCTCAATATCATAAAAATCATCCAACATTATCCATAACATACATTAAATTATTATTATGAAATTAAAATCGATGTATTACTTACATATAAACTTACCTTCATAATAAAATGCAATGGTTCGCAATTTAGTCCGAGACCTTACCCTTGCCCCGATCAAGCTCGATTCCTTGATCTTCTCGATCTATAATGACACATTTAGCTCTTTTAATAATTACATTATTCAAAACAACCCAAAGTCTTCCTATAGCAAATTTTACAATTTAACCCCTAACTTTTTTAATTTTACACTTTAATCCCTTGGCTCGGTTTATGATTTTCATTCAATTTTCATGCATTTCAAGCCTAGCCGAATCACTTTTCCTCTTATAGCAGCCTTGAATTTCCATCATTTCACAATTTATGCACATAATATTTCACCTTTTAGAAATAGGTC
The DNA here is from genome assembly GCA_020496765.1 of Gossypium stocksii. Classification (NCBI taxonomy): domain Eukaryota; kingdom Viridiplantae; phylum Streptophyta; class Magnoliopsida; order Malvales; family Malvaceae; genus Gossypium; species Gossypium stocksii. Next base: position 44,597,036 of record CM035630.1, on the reverse strand, counting down.
CTTTTAACAATTTTCACAAAAAATCAAATAGTAAAAGTTATTCATCACACTTTAAACTTTCATATTCTACCACTAGTCATCAAAATACATGCATGTCATTCATGGATAAAATTTTAAACATCAACCTTAGCTTAAAATAGTGGTAAAAATAGCTAGAACAAGTTGCAAGGATTTCAAAAATACAAAAAAACATTAAAAATGAGGCTAAGAGATACTTACAATTAAGCTTGAAAGATGAAAGAAACGCTAGCTATGGCTTCTTGATAATTTCGGCCAAGGAGGAAGAAAGATGGACAAAATTTTGGCTTATTTTCCCTTTTTATTTCTTTTATTAACTAATGACCAAAATGCCCTTCATTAAAAACCTTTGATATTCCATCCTTCCTTAGGCATTTTTGTCTAAACTAAGTTAAAATGGCCTAATTACCATATAAGGACCTCTAATTTAAAATCTAAATTCAATCAAGTACCTTTTTGGATTAAAACTCATATTTTTCACCTATTGCAATTTAGTCCAACCTATCAAATTGGACATGCAAACAATAAAATTCATGCACCAAAATTTCACATAATTATTCAAGCACCCAATAAACATCAAAACTCAATCGAAAAACATATTTTAGACTTCAGATTCATGGTTTCAAAACCACTATTCTATTTAGCCCCTAATTTGGGCTGTTACATGGTGTGGAGGCTGGTGGGTTAAATTCTGATTTCTATTACTACGTGTATATCCGAGACTGTATCTGTATGGACGAAGGCTTAAACTAAATCTGTGATGGGCTCATACCCTTAACTATATATGATTGATTTATAATACATGTTTTCTGTGGGGTTTACACATTGATTTTGTGAAAACTCACATTTTTCTGTTTCAACCATACAGGAAATCCCCAGACTAGACGAGTCGGTGTAGCGGAGGACTCGATAGTGGCAACACGTAAACTTTAGACTGTTTCCGTAATTTATAGATTTTATTTCTTATATGGGTATTTTATGTAAATTGGACTTTATGGACTGTTGTTTTTTATTTGGGATTTTAAATATTTTCATGGGTTCGTAACTTTAATCATCACAAAGTACGATTTTCTAGAAAAACAAAACTAAAGTTTCATCATATGAGAATGATTTGCTTAAAATAAACGGTTAATAAAGCTTCCGCTATAAAGAGACAATTTCAACATAACGAAGAACATGCATTTTACTCCAAATTAAGATAAAAGCTAATTAACTAGAATGATTTTAAACGTGACATCTCGCTTTCAAATTCCATTCCATGTGACATCGCCAGATTCGACCATAATGTCTAGGCCGAGTTTGGGGTGTTACATTAAGTGGTATCAGAGCCAGGTTGAAAAACTCGGCTGTGGATTTTAAGTTTAAAAAAATGGTTTCAAATAACTAATTTACAAAGGTTTTAAATGATTTGATTGAGTATGTGGTACATTGAGTCTTTGGCGCCGATCCTATAAGTGTTTTGAAACTTTGATAAGTTTTATTTGAAAATACTATTGATAGTATATTTTGAAACTACTGTAGGTAGCATACTGTAGAAACACTTTAGCTTGTGTACTTTGAGACTGTAGGAAATCTAATAGATACTACGATTCGCGATAACAAACTTTGAACTTCTAATACCGTTTGCATAAAATATTTGTTAATAAATATCGAAACTGTAACTGATCCATAAAACTGTTAATGTAGATAACTTTCGAATTCTACGATGAGCGCACGAGGTATTCGCGAACAGGGTGCTAGATGCAGAGGTAGAGGTTGAAAATGGGCTCGAGATGGGTCCTCGTCATTTGGCAATATGCCTAATCTAGATACTAGTAAGACGCCGGTTTCACCTGCGATTGAGACTGAGTTTCAAGATCACTTGGCTGGGGACGACGCATTGTCTCAGGCTATGCTGAGGATTTTGAAGAGAGTCGCTGGGTCCAATATTAGATCTGGGGGCTGAGGGTCAGTTACAGAATGACTTCAGTCTAATGGAGTTAAATTATTCAGAGGTATCACTAGAGTCGCCCTTAATGTGGCTGATTACTGGATAGAGGCTACAGAAATGATAATGGATGATTTGGACTATACCCCTGAGCAGAAACTGAAGGGTACAGTCTCTTTGTTATGTGATGAGGCCTATCAGTGGTTGCTGACAGTTAAGGAGGGCACTCAACTCGAATGGTTGACTTGGGAGTATTTTAAGACAACATTTTAGAGTAAGTATGTAGAAGCCATCTATGTTGATGCTAGGAGGGGTGAGTTCTTAAACCTCATGTAGGATGATTAATCAATGGCTAAGTATGAGGCCGAGTTTCTGAAGTTGAGCCGCTATGCGCGAGACATGGTGGCAATTGAATATGAGAGATGTATCTGCTTCGAGGATAGCCTTAGAGATAATCTGAAGGTCTTAATTGCTCTATAGAGGGAGCGAGAGTTCTTTGTACTGGTTGAGAATACGAAGATCGTCAAAGAAGTTAAGCGCACTGAGTGCCAAAACTGAGATCGAGAAAGAGGAAAGAATAAAAGGGATTAGGAGCCCTCAAGTTCTGCACTGAGGCCTAAGAAAAAGGCTCGATCTGATGAGCTAGTTAGAGTTAGGCCCCTTGTTGCACCTATTGGGATTTTGCCTTGTGAGCATTGTGGTAGACGCCAACCGGGCAATTGTTGGAGGACGACTGGGGCATGTCTAAGATGTGGATCTATTGAGCATTACGTTCGAGAGTGTCCGCTGAGGGCCACTTAGGTGCAAGCTCCGGGTTCTGGTACTGTGCAGCCACCAAGGGTAGTTTAGCAGCCACCTAGAGGTCGTGGCTAGGTTAAGGGTGGTAACTACATAGGCCAAAGATAGAGAGCACCGGGTAGAGGTGCTGGACATACTAAGATGAGGCAGCCTGTTCTTGTTTATATTGCTCGTCGGCGTGAGGACAGAGATGCTCCGGACATCATCACAGGTACATTTTTAATTTATGATGTACCATATCTTGTATTGATAGACATAGGTTCTACGTATTCATATATAACTAGCACTGTGTTTGAGACTTTGGGGATTCTGGTTGAGAATACTTCTAGTGGGGTGATTGTTGTGAGTCATTTAGGGCAATCTATCTGAGTTAGCAAGTTGTATAGAGATGTTCTATTAGAGGTCCAAAGGATAGTATTTCTCGCTGATTTGATGAAGCTTCCATTTGGGGAGTTTGACCTGATTTTGGAAATAGACTGGTTGGTTAAGCATCGAGTAAGTCTGGACTATGCGACTAAGATGGTCTTATTGAGAACCGAGGAGGACTATGAGGTAGTTGTGATTGGGGAGCGTCAGAATTATCTAACTAATGTGATTTCTGCGTTGGTGGTAGAAAAGTTGGTTTAGAAGGGATTTGAGGCATTTTTGGCTTATGTGAGCATTTTTTATTCTAAGGATTCTTCTGTAAAGGATATCAGAACTGTGAGGGATTTTTTGGATGTCTTTCCTGAGGAACTACCGAGTTTGCCTATGAGTCGAGAAGTAGAATTTGAGATTGAGCTTATTTTGGGTACAACTCCGGTGTCTATCGCACCTACCAAATGGCACCGAAGGAGCTTACGGAGCTTAAGGCTCAGATTCAAGAGCTGTTAGATCATGGGTTCATTCGTCCCAATGTGTCCCTATGGGCAGCACCTATGTTGTTTGTCAAAAATAAGGATGGGACAATGAGGATGTGTATCGATTACTGACAGCTGAATAAGCTAATGATTAAGAATAAATACACATTTCCAAGGATTGATGATTTGTTCGACCAGTTCAGAGGGGCTTCTGTGTTTTCCAAGATTGATCTATATTCGGGTTATCATCAATTGAGGGTTAAGGAGACTGATATGCATAAGACAGCATTTAGGACTCAATATAAACATTACGAGTTCCTAGTGATACCTTTTGGATTGACTAACGCACCAGCAGAGTTTATGGACTTGATGAACCGAGTGTTCCAGCCTTATCTAGATTAGTTCGTGGTGGTGTTCATCAATGATATCTTGGTGTATTCTAAGACTGAAGACGAGCATGATGAGCATCTTAGAGTGGTACTACAAACTCTTCATGAGAAATAGCTGTATGCAAGTTCAGCAAGTGTGAGTTCTGGCTCCAAAAAATGACTTTTTTTAGGTACATAGTTTCTACTGAGGGGATTCATGTCGATCCTCATAAGATTGAGGCTGTGTTAGATTGGAAACAGTCAAAGAATATGTCTAAGATCCGTAGCTTTCTAGGGTTGGCGGGTTACTATCGGCGCTTTGTAGAAAAGTTCTCCTTGATCTCCAGCTCCGTTAACTAAGCTTTTGCTTAATGGGGTTTCTTTTGTATAGACTGATAACCAGTAAGAGAGCTTCAAGAAGCTCAAGACTATTCTGACTTAGGCTTTTGTTCTGATACAGCCTGAGCCTAGTAAAGACTTCGTAGTTTACAACGATGCATCACATATTGATTTGGGTTGTGTGTTGATGCAAAAGGGTAAGGTGATAGCATATACATCTCGTTAGCTCAAGACTCATGAAGCAAACTATCTGACGTATGATTTGGAATTGTTTGCTGTAGTTTTCACTTTGAAAATCTAGAGGCACTATCTGTACGGTGAAAAGTGTTTTATCTAAGGTGATCATAAAAGTATTAAGTATTTTCTCACTCAGAAAGAACTGAATCTTAGGTAGCGTAGACGAGTTGAGCTGCTTAAGGATTATGATTATACCATTGAGTATCATCCTGGCAAGGCTAATGTGATGGTCGATGTGTGGAGCCGTAGGGTTATGGCTGATCTGAGATCAATGTTCGCTTGACTTAGCCTTTTCGATGATGGAAGTCTGTTGGCAGAACTTCAAGTTAAACTGTCATGGATTGAACAGATTCGAGGTAAACAGTTGGAGGATAAGTCTCTTGAGTTGCTATTCTATTAGGTTGAAAAGGGTAACACTACTGATTTTGGGATAAACAGTGATGGGGTACTTTGTTTCCGTAACAAGATTTGTGTTCCGGATAATGATGATTTAAGACAGTCGATTTTGAGGGAGGCGCATAGTAGCCCCTATGCTATGTATCTCGGAAGAAATAAGATGTACCGAGATCTTCGAGAGTTATACTGGTGGCCAAGGTTGAAGCGTGAGGTTACTGACTTCGTTGCTCGCTGTTTAACTTGTCAGCAGGTTAAGGCTGAACATCAGTTACCTTCAAGTTTGCTGTAGCCGATTAAGATCCTGTTATGGAAATTAGAGCGAGTAACGATGGACTTCGTTAGTGGGTTACCTCTAACACCCACTAAGAAGGATTCTGCCTGGGTCATTGTAGACCGATTGATCAAATCTACTCATTTTGTCCAGTAAGGACAAACTTTTCTCTTCAAAAATTGGCTAAGCTCTACATATCGGAAATAGTGAGATTGCATGGGATACCTGTCTCGATCATTTCTGGTAGGGATCCCATTTCACATCTCGGTTCTGGAAGAAACTACATGAAGCTCTAGATACAAGGTTCAGTACTGCTTTCCATCCTCAGACAGATGGTCAGTCAGAGAGTGTGATTCAGGTACTAGAGGATATATTGAGGACCTATGTTATTGATTTTCGAGGTAGTTGGGAGGAGTATTTGTCATTAGCAAAGTTTGCGTATAATAATAACTTCTAGTCTAGCATCCAGATGGCACCTTACGAGGCCCTGTATGATCGTAAGTGTCACACTCTCTTATGTTGGACTGAGTTGGAGGAATGATGTGTTCTGGGTCCTAAGTTGGTTTTTGAGACAGAGGATAAGGTTAGGCTGATTCGGGATCATTTGAAAGCGGCTTTTGATAGATAGAAATCCTATATAGATTTGAAGAGGAAGGATATCAAGTTTTCTGTGAGGGGTTTGGTATTTCTTAAGGTCTTACCATGGAAAAAGGTTCTAAGGTTCGGTCACAAGGGTATGCTAAGCCCTAGGTTTATCAGGCCATATCGAATTCTGGGTCCGCTTCTCGATGTTGAGACGCTACCACTTTGATCCTACACATATTGTTTCTGTTAAAGAGATTGATGTTAGACCAGATTTGACCTTCGAGGAGGAGCCGGTTAATATTCTAAATCGTGATGTTAAGGTGCTGCGGAGGAAATCTATCCTTCTGGTGAAGGTTTTGTGGCGTAACTATAGCTCTGAGGAGGTTACGTGGGAGCCTGAGGATGTGATGCGACAACAGTATCTACATTTGTTCTGATCAGGTAAATTTCGAGGACGAAATTTTCTTTTAGGGGTAAAGTTGTAACGCCCCAAAATTCTTATTTATGTTCTGTGTAATTATGACACAAAATATCTGTATGCTTCAGTAGTTAAGTGTTCTGGATATGTGTGGGAGGTCCCAAGTTCAAGCCATGACTTGGGCAAATTTTGGAATTTTTCTAAATGAAGCCTCACTCTTGTTCAGTAGGCTTTAATTAAATTGTTTGTAAAACTATGACAGAATAGGCCTGCTGGTATGGTAGTTAAGTGGAGTGTTAATCTGCTAAAGGTTTTGTGTTTGAATCCCTACGCGAGTAAGAAAGTTTATTTTTGCACATTTAACTGAGAGAGAGTTTTGGTCAAATAGGAATTTCGAGGAGGTTGAGTAGTGTGTTAGTGGGAGTAAAATTAAGGGATTTGGGGATAATTTGATTTTATTCTTTTTCTCAAAATTTTTCCCTATTTCCAGTAAAGAAAACTGATGTTCTTTCTCTTCTTCCCCCCTTCTTGCTAAAATTTTATCACTTCCTCTCCCATCTCTTTTGATTTCTTTCCTGAATCTGCCCTCCCTTTTGCGTAACGATTGTTCGCATTCGTTTGGTAAGTACTGTTATGCCACTATCTTTTTGTCTCTTGGTATGGTATTAATGAGTGCTTACATTCAACTTTTCGATTAGGAGAAGGGTAAGCTTTTGCTGGTGCTCCTGCAGCAAATTGAGTTTTGGGGGATCCTTTGCATTACTGGTAAGTTTTTGAGTGTATGGTTGGATTTTGTAAGTTCCTCTTGTGGAATTTTTCGTTAGATTTTCGAAGATGTAACTGAAGTTGGGCTTTAGATACGCTGATTTTAGGTTTCGAGAGGCTTAAGAGTGGTTCTGTAACATCCCCCACCCAAGTCCAATGCCAGGACCGAGTACGAGGCATTACCAGACTTACGAATGCACAAACACACGATCTCGACTCACAGATTTCACGACAATTTAAAACTTTTTCAATTTTGTTCAAAACACTCTTATTATGGGCTTGTAAGGCCCAAAAGGCTCATTGGGTACAATTCGGAACCAAACAAGAACTTTCGAACACTTGGAAAAATTCTACTTAAAACAGGGCGCACGCCCGTGTGGGACAAGGACACACCCGTGTGGGCAGGCCGTGTGGTCGCACACGCCCATGTCCCTAGCTCGTGTGAAATCAATTTTTAGTTCAAACCTATACGGGTTTTCACATGGATGAGCATACGCTCGTGGCTTTGGCTCATGTCCTTCACACAGCCTCCACACGCTCGTGTCCTCTCCCCGTGTGAAAAACTAGGACATTCTATTTATGACGTCATCGCAAAAACTTCGTCACACGGTTAAGCTACACGCCCGTGGGCTAGGCCATGTCTATCACACGGTTGGGACACACAACCATGTCTCCAACCCGCGTATTTACAACAAAACATTTACTTTTAATAAATTTAGGTGCAAGGGACACACAACCTACAACACGCCTGGAGGCTGTCCGTGTGTCACACACGGCCTAGACACACACCCGTTTTTCTACCCGTGTGGACAATTATAGGCTATTTTCCAAGCCAATTGCCACCCTAAAATATAAACCAACACAAACCAATATTGCCAATACATAATACAACACAAATACACATCCAAAATCACATTTCGGCATCCACACACTACATTTTACCAATCACACACAAGCATACACATCCATACACATTTTACTCATACTATGCAATCTTGCACATTAGTAAGTTACAATATTTTCACAAAATAGGACTTAACCATTCGTGGCTCATTTCTCATGGCCAAGTATCAAAATACCACTACTAACAAATGGACTCGAAAGAGTTATGACACATGCCCAAAACAATAAACCACCTATACATGCCATAACTTCCAAAGTTTGTAATCAAAGTACCACAAGAGATCGTTGATAGTGTTGATGGATTCTCGATGATCATCGAGCCTCGGATTAGCTTGACGAACCTATAAGGGAAGGGAAAAAGAAAGGGGTAAGCTATAAAGCTTAGTAAGCTTATATGTAAAGAAAATGAGTATTTAAACTAAATAAACTTAGCTAATGGAAAAATAAGTTTTCTAATGATACAATTGGGTTGGGAATTTATCACTTACTCATGTAATCTTACCACATGCTCAATACATACACTAAGCACTTAGCACATACAATGTTTTTCATATAATCTGTACATACACAATCTCAAACACATAGTTATATCTTTTCACAAGCAATCATATATTATAACATTAATTCAGAGAGCCCGATGAACCACATGAAATACTAAAGGATACACGGAAATAAGGCATAAGTGCCACACACATAATGTAGCCGAAGCTACCACTAATACATAGCCGATGCTACCACTTATCACAATAGGCTCAATAATGAGCTATTATCGGGTTTGCTCACACAAGTTGACAGCGTAGTCGATCCTACTCAGTGCTGCTCACACAAGCTGACAGGTATCTGTAACAAATGTAAGCTTACCTAGCCACTGGTACTCGAACTAAACCAACACCCGAAATCACATAAACAATTGATAACGGTCGATGGTTTCCTAATGACATGTCACTCGTATCCTAGTAGTTTCCTAATGTTCAATCAGGACTTTTTCATCTCTTATTAGTTTATCACATCCAATAAACAATAACTCGAAATACTATTTCAAAATTTCAAATAATTAATCTAATTAAAGATAATGATTAAAAATAACTCATATTTTACATATAGGACTTACCTCGGTACAATATGCTAATCTTTTCGATTTAATCCGACACCTTGCATTTCCCTCGGTCAAGGTCGTTTTCACGTCCTTCTTGATCTATAACATCAAATTTAATTTATTCAATACACACATTACTCAATTGGGCACAAAAACATTCTATGGTAATTTTTACCATTTTACCCTTAACTTTGCAATTTGTACAATTTAGTCCCTAGGCTCGTAAAGTGAAATGTATCAATTTTTCTACATTCCCAAGCATAGCCAAACATATTTCTCTTCTATAGCAGCCCACAATTTTCAATGTTTCACAATTTATGCACCTATTTTACAACTTTTGCATTTTAGTCCCTAAATGCATTTTCATGAAAAATCACCTAGCAAAAGTTGTTTACTACACTTCAAACTTTCATTTTCTACCAATAAACATCAAAATGCTTCCATGTCACATATGGGTAAATTTTTAAACATGAACCCTAGCTTAAAATAGTGGTATAGAAAGCTAGGTCAAGGTACGAGGATCTCAAAAATACGAAGAACGTGAAAAATGGGGCTAGGAGTCACTTACTTTGAGCTTGAAAAGTTGAAAGAAACCCTAGCTATGGTGGTTGGGAAATTCGGCCAAGGTAGGAGAAAGATGGACACTTTTTTGGCATTATTTTCCCTTTTTATTTCTTTTAATAACCAAATAACCAAAATGCCCTTCTTTGTAAAATTTTCCTTCTAAGGGTATTTTTGTCCATAATGCCTAAAAATGGTCTAATTGCTCAATAAGGACCTCTACTTTATAATTTCATTTCAATTTCACACTAAAATCTTCTAGAACAGATATTTTGGATTTCTTGCAATTTAGTCCTATCGTTCAATCGGGTACTTTATCGGTAAAATTTATTTACAAATTTTCACTCATGTATTCAATCACACAATAAACCTTAAAACTTAATCGAAATAAAATTTTCTACGTCAGATTCGTGGTCTCGAAACCATCACCCTAATTTGGGCTGTTACAACTCTCCCCCCTTAAGGGATTTTCGTCCCCGAAAATCTTACCAGTGAAAAGATGTGGGTATTGTTTCCTCATGGTCTCCTCCGGTTCCCATGTAGCTTATTCCATGCCATGCTTTTTCCAAAGTACTTTTACTAAAGCCATACTTTTGTTCCTTAACTATTTCATTTCCCATGCTAAAATTTTTATTGGCTCTTTGTTATAAGTCATATCCGGTTGAATTTCCACTTCGGTTGGTGAGATCACATGTGACGGATCAGAACGGTATCATCGTAGCATTGATACATGCAACACATCATGAATCTTTTCTAACCCTGTCGGTAAATCTAATCGATAAGCCACTGGTCCAACTCTTTCTACAACCTCATATGGTCCGATGAAACGTGGGCTTGATTTGCCTTTCTGGCCAAATCTCAGAACCTTCTTCCACGAAGATACTTTTAGGAACACTTTATCACCCACTTGGAAATCGATTTCTTTTCTCTTCAAATCTATATAAGATTTCTGTCGATCCGAAGCAACTTTCAAACAATCACGGATAATCTTTACCTTCTCTTCGATCTCTCTAATCAAATCAATCCCATGGACACGCTTTTCACTAAGTTCCGTCCAATACAGTGGAGTTCGACATTTGCGACCATACAATGCCTTATACGGTGCCATTTTGATACTCGATTAAAAACTATTATTGTAAGCGAATTCCACCAACGATAGATACTTCTCCCAATTACCTTCGAACTCGAGAACACAACAACAGAGCATATCCTCGAGGACCTAAATCACTCGCTTAGATTGACCGTCTGTTTGTGGGTGAAAGGTAGTACTAAAACTCAACTTGGTATCCAAGACTTCTTATAACTTCTTCAAAAATCTCAAAGTGAATCTCGGGTCTCTATCTTATATAATAGAAATCGACACCTCTTGTAATCTTACAATCTTGTCAATATACAATTCGGCTAGCTTATCCAATGAAAAATCCATACGTACTAGGATGAAATGAGCCAATTTCATTAACTAATCAACAATGACCCAAACGACATCTTTCTTTTTCGGGGTTAATGGAAAACCCGTCACAAAATCCATAGTAATACGATCCTATTTCCATTCGAGAATCGTTATTGGCTATAATAGACCGGAAGGTACTTGATGTTCAGCTTTACCTATTGACAAACCAAGCACTTTGATATGAACTTGGAGACGTCTCTTTTCATTTCGGGCCACCAATATGATTTCTTCAAATCACTATACATTTTTGCACTACCCGGATGAATAGATAGACAACCATTATGAGCTTCGTATAGAATTTCCTGAATCAATTCAGTATCTTTCAGTAGACATATTCTATCTCGAAACATCAAACAATCATTCTCACCAATTTGAAAATCTGTCTCATTATTCTTTTGACACTAAACTCTTTTTGCTTGCAACTCACTATCACCCTTTTGAGCTTCATAAATTTGTTGAATAAGCGATGGCCTAGCTCGCAACTCGGCCAAAATCGAACCATCATCGGATAAGGTCATTCTTGTGTTCAAGGCTCTCAAAGCAAACGGAGATTTTCTACTCAATGCATCAGCTATTACATTCGCCTTCCCTGGATGGTAGTCAATCACTAACTCACAATCTTTCAACGGTTCAAGCCACCTTCGCTGTCGCAAATTCAAATCCTTTTGTGACATCAAGTACTTAAAGCTTTTATGATCGGTAAAGATGCGACATTTATATCCATAAAGATAATGACGCTAAATCTTTAAGGCGAAGATAATGGCGGCTAACTCCAAATCGTGTGTCGAGTAATTCCTCTCATGTAGCTTTAATTATCTTGAGGAATACACTACCACTTTATCTTCTTGCATCAATACACATCCAAGACCATTTAGAGACGCATCACTGTAAATCACAAATTCTTTACCAGATTCAGGTTGCACTAGTATTGGTTCCTCGGTTAATACTGGCTTCAGTTTTTCAAAACTTTGTTGACACTTCTCTGTCTACTCGAATTTAACATCTTTTCGCAGTAACTTAGTCATCGGAGAAGCGATCATCAAAAATCCCTTTATAAAGCATCGATAGTAACCAGCCAAGCCCAAAAAATTTCTAACTTTCGATACATTCTTCGGCGGTGTCAAATCTACTATTGCTGAAATCTTACTCGAATCCACTCAAATGCCATCTCTGAAGATGATGTGACCCAAAAACCCAACTTCATTAAGCCAAAACTCACTTTTACTAAATTTTGCATACAACCGTTCATCTCGCAAGATTTATAAAATCGTTCTCAGATACTCAGCATGCTCTTTATCATCACAAGAATATATCAAGATGTCATTAACAAAGACCACTACAAAATTATCCAAGTACGGTCTAAAAATTCAATTCATTAAGTCCATAAACATTGTTGGGGTGTTAGTCAAGCCAAAAAGCATTACGAGAAACTCACACTTGTTCTGAAAGCAGTTTTTGGCACATTGGACTCTTTCACCCTTAGCTAGTAATATCCCGATCTTAAGTCTATTTTAGAGAACACAATAGCTCCCTTCAACTGATGAAATAAGTCATCAATCCTTGGCAAGTGATACGTGTTCTTTATTGTCACTTTGTTGAGTTGCCTATAGTCGACACAAAGTCTCATCGATCCATCCTTTGTAACATCCCGAACCCGGCCCCGACGTTAGGGCCATGTCTGATGTGCTACATCACCTAGACTATCCTACGCCGCCCTATCTACTAAGTCCGATGGTGAGTTTTAAAAAAAATAATGCTTGATTTTAGAAAATTCCCGTTTTAATAATTATTCGACTTAATCTCTAGTCCATTTATTAAGCGGTTCATTTTAACCTTATTATCCTACTTAGCCATTTGTACTATCAGGTTGGTTAAGAAAACTTTTGTTTAATTTTTGAAAACGTTGTGTATTTGTGGCTGAAATAAAACAATTGAACATCCCAAACAAAAAACAGGTATAGTGGCCTTATTACAACCCATAACAAATAAAACCAATAGCAAAAAGTAATCAAATTAATAACCAATTAAAATGTGAGTTCAGTCATTGTGGCCACTCTGAATCCCTCCCAGCATCCAAGTCACGCTCTAGGGCTCTCCTGCAAGGATGGAAAAGAAAAGGGTGAGTTTGGGGAAACTCAGTGTGTGCAGAACCCATCCAAAGCCCACATCGGCTCGAGCCCACTAGGCCTGAGCCCTAACCAATCTCAGTCAGATACTAGGCCGAAGCCCTATTCAAATTACAGATACTGGGCCAAAGCCCTATAACAGATATTGGGCCGAAGCCCTATAACAGATACTGGGCCGAAGCCCTATTTAGATAACAGTTTGGCCCATAAGCCCATAACAATACAGTACAGTATAACAGTATGAATGCAACCCAATTGGGAGACTACTCAACCCACCAACCACTACACACCACCCGTGCCAGCCAACACACCATGTGGGGAATAACTCGACCCACCCAGCCCACACACCACAGTCGCAGCATAGCTGCTCAGATAAACAGTATACAAGGCGAAGCCCCTTTCAGAAACAGTACGAGGCATAACCCCTTTCAGTAACGTGGCAATGCCACTCACACTTCCTCCAATATAAACCCAACCCATGCATCAGACATACATACATCATGATATGCAGTAATAGAAACAGTCATGTTAAACAGTACAATCGATTCTATCCCTAGGGTATAATGGTAATTTTCCACCTAGGGGTAAATCAGTAATTTCTCACCCTAAGGGTATTTCAGTAATTCTGTTCTCTTATTACAGTTTTTATTATTATTGCAGCCTCTACTATTACAGTGGTTGTTACAGAAACTTATTTAATTCAGTTTGTCACTTTTAGCCCTTAGGCCCTAAAACCCCTAATGGCCCTACCATGTCAATCAGCCCGTTAAGCCCACTTAAGTCTTAATCTTTAACCCATTACTCGTTTTAACAGTTTTTACGACTATAGTCCATATTATTACCTTGAACCTATTCTTATCCCAAATGGCCCAAATTGCTCATTGGGCCCATATTCGGCCCACCGAGGCCCAACTTACCGTAGCGCCCAAAATTTTGCGGTCAACCCGCCTGACAGTGCTGATTCCAAAACCAACCTTCTCCTACCAACTTGAGAGCATTCGCACGCTCACAAGCTCTCGAAATGTCAGAACTTCGGCATTTCGACTTTTCAGTTTTTGCCGTTTTGAACAATGAAGGTGTTTGGAGCACACACCTGTTTTGTGATTCAACCGATGAAATCCTCCATGTGCTAACTCCTACAATCCATTTCCTAATAGATTAGCCAATAGATCCACGAAAAACACTGCAAAAAGTTCCTTACCAAATTCGGCAAATACCTCTAATGGCCTAAAAATCTTACCTTTACCGATTTAGATCCCTTTAGATCTATATCTGATGATCCCAATGCCTTCACTGCCTCACTTGCTCGCCTCCTTCGCTAACTATCAGTCAAAAAGAACCAAAACACAACTTTAGATCACTAATAGACTAAATCGACAACCTCCCTAACTTTAGGGACTTTCGACTTTTCTAAAGTATGAAATATCTTAAGGATTTGAGTTGATAACCACTTACCACTACTTTTACCTTGACTCTAACTCAGATCTGAAGTAGATCTAACCCTTAAATGTTAGTAGAACCCTTATTCTGAGATCTGCAAATTCGGCTATCTCCCTAAAACCATGGTGATTTCGGCTTTTCACCAAGTGAAGAAGATGACGATTTGGGCTATGGGTTTGAGTGATGGTGTCGACAATGATGTGGCTCAAGGGAATGTAATAATCGGCCACAACAGGTGAAGGGAACAGGGGTAATTTGGCTTAGAAGGATTCGGCAAAAGGAAGTAACTTTCGAGATTCTGACACTTTGAACAATCGGCTATGTGTGTTTTTGAGAGGGATGGGAGCAAAAGAAAGAGTGGATCTGAATATGAAGGGTGTTCGGCTAGGGAAGAGATCAAAAAGGAAAAAGAAAAGTGAAGAAAATAATGGTAGAGGTGAAGAAGAAGAAATCGGCTAGAAGCTTTCTAGGGAGGCAAGTTTCGGCTTTTCTGTCAGTAAAAGAGAAGATTATACCTAAGGTGGCTAGCCCTAATTCTTATGACAGAAATAGAAAAAGATGAAACCTTAATAATCTCTCTAAAGCAATCGACCCAAGTCCCTAAAGCCCTTGCCAAAATTCACTTAAGTTAGTCACATGCTCGGCACATGCTCAAAAATTAAAAAGAACACTACGCTTACCTTGCAACTCGAACCCTTGTCCTTGAATACCCACTTAGGCGCCACTTTTTTAGGAGCTTAGTGGCGCCACCTTGCCACTCTACCAAGGCTCCCTTTGTGACATACTTTACACGGTTTTTCTTAAAGGCCCACTTAACCAAATTCCCTTTCACTTGAAAATCCAACTTAATATTTTATCAGGTTTTAACTTAAGCTTGGGCCTTCTAAAGGCCCACTAACTCATGTACATACATTTTCAACCTTCAGAACACCAAAATTTTAAAACTTCACTAAAATTTACAAAACTCGAAAAATCCCGAAAATTAGGGCGTTACAACTCTACCCCCTTAAAGAAATTTCGGCCTCGAAATTTACCTGATCCAAATAATTGAGGGTATTGTTGACGCATCACTTCTTCTGGCTCCCACGTAGCTTCTTCTCTACCATGGTTGCGCCATAGCACCTTAACCAATGGAACAGACTTCCTCCTTAAGACTTTGACTTCACGATCTAAGATTTGCACAAGCTCTTCCTCGAAGGTCAAATGGGTATTTACTGCAATATCCTCTACTAGTACAATATGCAAAGGGTCTGACCGATACCGTCTTAGCATAGACAAGTGAAAAACGCCATGGATACGATCCAACTCTGGTGGCAACTCCAACTGATATGCTACTGGCCCAATCCGCTTGAGAATCCTATAAGGCCCAATAAACTGCAGACTTAGCTTGCCCTTTTTACCAAACCTCAAGATCTTCTTCCATGGTGAAACCTTTAGAAATACCATATCTCCAACAGCAAATTCAATTTCCTTGCGCTTAAGGTCGGCATATGACTTCTGCCGATCAGACACTTCCTTTAATCGATCTCGAATCAGCTTAACCTTACTTTCAGCATCTGCCACTAACTCTGGTCCAAGCACTTTACGTTCTCCTAACTCTGTCCAACACGTAGGAGTACGACATCTCCCGCCCATAAAGTGCCTCATATGGAACCATCTGAATACTCGCTTGATAGCTGTTGTTGTATGCAAATTCCGCCAATGGCAAATAGTCTTCCCAACTACCACAGAAGTCAATCACACATCCTCTCAACATGTCCTCCAACACTTGAATAACCCTCTTAGACTGACCATCTGTCTGAGGGTAAAATGCAGTACTAAAGTCCAATCGCGTACCTAACGCCTCATACAACTTCTTCCAGAATCGAGATGTAAATCTAGGGTCTCGATCAGAAATTATCGAAATTGGTACCCCATGCAAACGCACAATCTCTGCTACATACAATTTGGGCAACTTCTGCAGTGAGTAATCGATTCTGACTGGTATAAAATGAGCAAACTTCGTCAACCTATCCACGATTACCCATACAGAGTCTTTCTTCGAAGGTGTCAAAGGCAACCCACTCACAAAATCCATCGTTACTCTTTTCCAGTTCCACTGCGGAATCTTCACTGGCTGCAACAATCCAGAAGGCAATTGGTGCTCAGCTTTAACTTGCTGACACGTCAAACATTTCCCAACGAACTCAGTCACCTCTCGCTTAAGTCCAGGCCACCAATAAACCTCTCGTAAATCTTTATACAACTTATTACCTCTAGGGTGCATAGCACAAGGTCCACCATGAGCCTCACCCAAAATCAACTGCCTTAAATCAGAGTCCTTAGGAACACAAATTCTCCCACAGAAACAAAGAACCCTATCAGAATTCAGTCTAAAATCCTCACTCTCACCATTCTTGATTTGCTGAAATCGAGGAATCAACGAATCATCCTTTAACTGTAACTCTTTGATCCTTTCAGTCCAAGTCGGTCTTACTTGCAACTCTGCTAGCAAGCTCCCATCATCATACAAACTCAAACGAGCAAACATGGCCTTTAACTCGGCAACGGCCCTTCGACTCAGTGCATCAACCACTACGTTAGCCTTGCCAGGGTGGTATTCAATCGAACAGTCATAGTCCTTAAGCAACTCTATCCATCTCCGTTGCCTAAGATTCAACTCCTTCTGAGTTAACAGATATTTGAGACTTTTATGGTCAGTGTATATAATACACTTTTCCCCATAAAGGTAGTGTCTCCAGATTTTCAATGCAAACACCACTGCTGCTAACTCCAAGTCATGCGTAGGGTAATTCGCCTCGTGAGGCTTAAGCTACCGCGAAGCATAAGCAACTACCTTACCCTCTTGCATTAGCACACAACCTAATCCCACATGCGAAGCATCGCTATAAACCGTAAAGTCCTTCCCAGATTCTGGCTGAATCAACACTGGCGCCTCAGCCAACACCTTTTTCAGCTTTTCAAAAGCTTCTTGCTGCCTCTCAGTCCAATTAAAGGCTACTCCCTTCCTTAACAATTTTGTTAACGGAGCCGCGATGATAGAGAACCCCTCAACAAACCTTCTATAATAACCTGTCAAACCCAGAAAACTACGAATTTTAGACACAGTCCTTGGCGGCTTCCAATCCAGAACTGCCTCAATCTTGCGAGGATCTACCTTAATCTCCTCAGCAGAAACAACATGCCCCAGAGAAGTCACTTCTCGAAGCCAAAATTCACATTTACTAAATTTCGCATACAATTGCTTTTCTCTTCGAATCTGCAGAACAATTCGAATATGCTCATCATGCTTCTCTTCTGTTTCTGAATACACCAATATATCGTCAATAAAGATGACCACGAATCGATCCAAGTACGGCTGGAATACTCCATTAAATCTATAAAAACTGCCAGTGCATTCGTCAATCCAAATGGCATAACCAAAAACTCGTAGTGACCATAGCGAGTTCTGAATGCCGTCTTATGCACATCCACCTCCTTTACCCTTAACTGATGATATCCAGATTGAAGGTCGATCTTGGAAAACACAGAAGCTCCTTGAAGCTGGTCAAACAAATCGTCTATTCTCGGCAGAGGGTACTTGTTCTTTATCGTCAGTTTGTTCAACTGGCGATAATCGATGCACATACGCATCATTCTATCCTTCTTTTTCACGAACAGTACCGGTGCTCCCCATGGAGACACACTCGGTCTAATGAAGCCCCTATCTAACAACTCTTGAATCTGGCCTTTCAATTCCACTAGCTCCTTTGGTGCCATTCTGTAAGGCGCAATGGACACTAAAGCTGTTCCAGGCAACAGATCGATCCCAAATTCAACTTCTCGGTTAGGAGGTAATCTAGGAAGCTCCTCAGGAAAAACATCTTAAAATTCATTAACCGTCCTCATTGTCTCCACTGTCACCCCTTCGGGTTCAGTTTGACTTACGAAAGCCAAGTATGCTTCACAACCTTTGCGCATCAACCTTTCTGCCCTTAAGGCAGAAACCACATTGGACAAATAGTCCCTACGTTCACCAATAACCATCACCTCCTCGCCTTCGGTTGTTCTCAATACCATTCTTTTGGCTGCGCAATCCAGCGTTGCCTTGTGCTTGGTTAACCAGTGCATGCCCAAAATCAAGTCGAATTCCCCAAAAGGTAACTCCATTAAATCTCCAGTAAAGATCCAACCCTGAGTCTCTAAAGGTACTTCCCTAAATAGTTTGTCCACTTTAACAGAGTGACCTAAAGGACTAACTACTGTGACCCCACTCGCAGTCTCCTCAGAATGCACACCCAACGACCCAGAAATTTCACAAGCAACATACGAATGCGTCGAACCCATATCAATTAAAGCAGTATATGGTGTATGAGATATTAAGAACGTACCAGTTATAACATCAGGTGCATCACCTTCCTCACGACGGCGAGCAGCATATACTAAGGCTGGCTGACGAGCCTCAACATTACCAGCACCCCTACCAGGTGCTCCATGACCATGTCCATTACCATTGCCTCCTCTACCTTGACCACGGCCCCTTGGCGGTGGTAGTCCTCCTCGCGCAGGCTGAACAACCCTCTGATCAACAGCTTGAACCTGAGCAGGCTTCTGTGGGTAGTCCTTAACTTGATGATCCTTAGACCCACAACGAAAACAAGCTCCACTGTGTTTCCAGCATTCTCCTCGATGAACTCTGCCAGAGTCTCCACAAGCCTGTGGTCTAACAACATTCACTGGCACAGCTCACACTGGTTCTTCTACTCTAGCCCTCTTAAAATTTCAGTTTGCAGCTCCTGATGTTCTAGAATCTCTCTTAAAACGGTTGCGATCCCTATCGCAATTCTACCTTTCAGATTGCTTCACTTCCTCAACTATCTTAGCCTTCTCCACCAGTGCAGCAAAGTCGAGCTCCCTCTGCGGCGCTATCAATACTCTCAGCTCATCTCTGAGGCTATCCTCAAACCGAACACTACGCTCATATTCGGTGGAAACAATGCCGCTAGCATACCGGCTTAGTCGCAGAAATTCTGCCTCATATTCAGCCACAGTCTTACTACCCTGGATCAGGTTCAGAAATTCCTTCCTTCGTGCGTCCACATAACTAGCCCCAACATATTTCGCCTTGAAAGACTGCTTGAACAATTCCCAGGTTACCCTCTCAGCTGGGGGTACCCTCTCTCACGGTGATCCACCATTGATACGCCTCGTCCCTCAGCAACGATACTGCTCCTTTTAACTTCTGCTCTACTGAGCAGTCCAAGTCATCCATAATTCGCTCCGTGGCTTCCAGCCAGTACTCAGCCACATTCGGGATCACTCCAGATATGCCCCTAAAAACTTCCGCTCCATTGGCCCGGAGTCGCTCAGAAATGGACCCCCTATTCATGGCCCCAACATTGGCTCCAGCCACCCTTTCTAGAACTCTCAGCATGGCCTAAGACAGAGCGTCGTCCCCTGCGGCCCGATCGTACGGCCCATTATCCTCAACCGGTGGTCGTGCCTCTCCAGCTGGTATATGCTCAGAAGACGACGATCCGGCTTGAGCACTAACTCGGCCTCGTCCACGGCCTCGTCCACGAGCAGCTCTTGTACTCATATCGATTATCTGATTTACAAATTTTATGACATCAGTTAATATTTCAGTTGTTTATTACAGAATATCTTATGAACAGATAAAGTTTCAGAGTTGTGTTTGTGCGATCACAGCCTAGCTACTGTCTTAGTTTCCTAGGGTTTAGTTTACCCTACAGTCTCAATTTTATAGCCTTAATACTACCTCACCTATAGTATCATATCCAAGGCTTAGTACTTTCTACAGTTCTATTTTCAGTACAGTACAGAATATAAAGCAGGACACATTTACAACTTGGAGCCGGGGATTCAGTGTGCCACTTTCCGATTTATCAGATCAAATAGTTTGAGGCCTCTTTAAAAAAAATCAATGTTTCAAAACATCTTGTTTTAAAAAAAAACTACAATTTGAAGGAAAAAAAAAACCTTTTAAAAACCAAAAATTTTTTGAAAATCTGATTTTCCAAAAAATACCCTTCTAGACTCTAAACATTTTTTTGAAAACCCTTTTTGGACCCGATCCACAGCCTAGTTGTTGCAACTGGGCTTTGATACCACTAAATATAACACCCCAAAGCTGGCCCAGACGTTATGGCCATGTCCAGTGTGCTACATCACCTAGACTATCCTACGCTGCCCTATCTACTAAGTCCGATAGTGAGTTTTGAAAAAAACAATGCTTGATTTTAGGAAATTCCCGTTTTAATAATTATTCGACTTAATCTCTAGTCCATTTGTTAAGCGGTTCATTTTAACCTTATTATCCTACTTAGCCATTTGTACTATCAGGTTGGTTAAGAAAACATTTGTTTAATTTTCGAAAACGTTGTGTATTTGTGGCTGAAATAAAACAGTTGAACATCCCAAACAAAAAAACAGGTATAGTGGCCTTATTACAACCCATAACAAATAAAACCAATAGCAAAAAGTAATCAAATTAATAACCAATTAAAATGCGAGTTCAGTCCTCGTGGCCACTCTGAATCCCTCCCAGCATCCAAGTCACGCTCTAGGGCTCTCCTGTAAGGATGGAAAAGAAAAAGGTGAGTTTGAGAAAACTCAGTGTGTGCAGAACCCATCCAAAGCCCACATCAGCTCGAGCCCACTAGGCCTGAGCCCTAACCAGTCTCAGTCAGATACTGGGCCGAAGCCCTATTCAGATTACAGATACTGGGCCAAAGCCCTATAACAGATACTGGGTTGAAGCCCTATAACAGATACTGGGCCGAAGCCCTATTCAGATAACAGTTTGGCCCATAGGCCCATAACAGTACAGTACAGTATAACAGTATGAATGCAACCCAATTGGGGAGACTACTCAACCCACCAACCACTACACACCACCCGTACCAGCCAACACACCATGTGGGGAATAACTCGACCCACCCAGCCCACACACCACAGTCGCAGCATGGCTGCTCAGATAAATAATATACAAGGCGAAGCCCCTTTCAGAAACAGTACGAGGCATAGCCCCTTTCAGTAACGTGGCAATGCCACTCACACTTCCTCCAATATAAACCCAACCCATGCATCAGACATACATACATCATGATATGCAGTAACAGAAACAGTCATGTCAAACAGTACAGTCGATTCTATCCCTAGGGTATAATGGTAATTTTCCACCTAGAGGTAAATCAGTAATTTCTCACCCTAAGGGTATTTCAGTAATTATGTTCTCTTATTACAGTTTTTATTATTATTATAGCCTCTACTATTACAGTGGTTGTTACAGAAACTTATTTAATTCAGTTTGTCAGTTTTAGCCCTTAGGCCCTAAAACCCCTAATGGCCCTACCATGTCAATCAGCCCGTTAAGCCCATTTAAGTCTTAATCTTTAATCCATTACTCATTTTAATAGTTTTTACGACTATAGTCCATATTATTACCTTAAACCTATTCTTATCCCAAATGGCCCAAATTGCCCATTGGGCCAATATTCGGCCCACCGATGCCCAACTTACCGTAGCGCCTAAAATTCCGCGGTCAACCTGCCTGACAGTGCCGATTCCAAAACCAACCTTCTTCTACCAACTTGAGAGCGTTCGCATGCTCACAAGCTCTCGAAATGCCAGAACTTCGGCATTTCAGCTTTTCGGCTTTTGCCGATTTAAACAATGAAGGTGTTCGGAGCACACACCTGTTTTGTGATTCAACCGACGAAATCCTCCACGTGCTAACTCCTACAATACATTTCCTAATAGATTAACCAATAGATCCACGAAAAACACTGCAAAAAGTTCCTTACCAAATTCGGCCAATACCTCTAATGGCCTAAAAATCTTACCTTTGCCGATTTAGATCCTTTTAGATCTAGATCTGATGATCCCGATGCCTTCACTGCCTAACTTGCTCGCCTCCTTCGCTAACTATCAGTCAAAAAGAACCAAAACACAACTTTAGATCACTAATAGACTAAATTGACAACCTCCCTAACTTTAGGGACTTTCGGCTTTTCTAAAGTATGAAATATCTTAAGGATCTGAGTTGATAACCACTTACCACTGCTTTTACCTTGACTCTAACTCAGATCTGAAGTAGATCTAACCCTTAAATGTTAGTAGAACCCTTATCTCTGAGATCTGCAAATTCGGCTATCTCCCTAAAACCATGGTGATTTCGGCTTTTCACCAAGTAAAGAAGATGACGATTTGGGCTATGGGTTTGAGTGATGGTGTCGACAATGATGTGGCTCAAGAGAATGTAATAATCAGCCACAACAGGTGAAGGGAACAGGGGTAATTCAGCTTAGAAGGATTCGGCAAAAGGAAGTAGCTTTCGGGATTTTGGCACTTTGAACAATCGGCTATGGGTGTTTTTGAGAGGGATGGGAGCAAAAGAAAGAGTGGATCTGAATATGAAGGGTGTTCAGCTAGGGAAGAGATCTAAGAGGAAAAAGAAAAGTGAAGAAAATAATGGTAGAGGTGAAGAAGAAGAAATCGGCTAGGAGCTTTCTAGGGAGGCAAGTTTCGGCTTTTCTGTCAGTAAAAGAGAAGATTATACCTAAGGTGGCTAGCCCTAATTCTTATGAAAGAAATAGAAAAAGATGAAACCCTAATAATCTCTCTAAAGCAATCGGCCCAAGTCCCTAAAGCCCTGGCCGAAATTCACTTAAGTTAGTCACATGCTCGGCACATGCTCAAAAATTAAAAAGAACACTACGCTTACCTTGCAACTCAAACCGTTGTCCTTGAATACCCACTTAGGCACCACTTTTTTCGGAGCTTAGTGGCGCCACCTTGCCACTCTACCAAGGCTCCCTTTGTGACATACTTTACACGGTTTTTCTTAAAGGCCCATTTAACCAAGTTCCCTTTCACTTGAAAATCCAACTTAATATTTTACCGGGTTTTAACTTAAGCTTGGGCCTTCTAAAGGCCCACTAACTCATGTACATACATTTTCAACCTTTAGAACACCAAAATTTTAAAACTTCACTAAAATTCACAAAACCCGAAAAATCCCGAAAATCAGGGCGTTACATCATTTTTCTTTACGAATAACACGTGGGCACCCCAAGGAGAAAAACTAGGTTTTGGAAACCCTTTATCCGTCAACTCTTGCAACTGCACTTTCAGTTCCCTTAGCTCTATTGGAACCATTCTATACGGGGCTATCGATATCGGGGCAATCCCCGGTAAAAAGTCGATGGCGAACTCTATCTCTCTAGCAGGAGGTATACCCGGCAACTCCTTAGGAAATACATTCGGGAACTCACAAACCACTAGTACCGATTCCACTTTCAGTTTAGACTCTTTTGTATTCAATACATAAGCCAAATATGCTTCGTACCCCTTTCTCAAAGACTTCTAAGCAGTCATAGATGAAATCAAAGTAGGCAGCCCACTGGACACATCTATTTCAACCTGAAGAATTTCACTATTTTCACACTTTAATTCAATAAACTTCTGCCTACAATTCACTTTAGCATCATGCATTGATAGCCAATCCATGCTCAAAATAGCATCAAACTCATCAAATGGCAATAGCCTCAAATCAGCTAGGAAACAGTGACCTCGAATCACTAAGGGACAATTCTTGCAAATTTTGTCAACTAACACACTCTTGCCTAGAGGGTTTGACACCTTAATCATAAATTTGGTTGACTCTATAGGCAATTTCATATCATTCACTAATTCCATGCAAATGTAAGAATGCATGGACCCGAGATCAATTAGTGCAACTATATTAACATCATAAAGAGAGAAATTACCAATGATCACATCAGGGGATGATGCCTCTTCTCAGGCACGAACAGCATAAGTTATTACGGGCGTTCTGGCCTCCGATCTTGTAGCTGAATCTCTAGCTATGCCTCTGCTACTAGCTCCCTCTTTCACATTTCTGATAGGCCGCCCTCTAGCGGGTACATTACTCGGTTTAGTACTTTGAATAGTTTTTTTAACTACTATTTCTAGGCAGTCCTTGATGAAGTGGTCTTGGGAACCACATTTAAAGCATGCCCCGGTGACCATCCAACATTCACCGGGATGTCTCCTACCACAGTGTTGACATTTAGGGTTACTTGGCTTGATATTGCCAACACTAGCTACTGAAGTAGTCTAGGCCTTCGAACCCGTATTTTGCCTCCCATAAGTCCTGCTCGAATTTTTAGCTGAAATAGTTGAATAGTTTGGCACATTCCTCACTTTCTTCAATGACAGTTGGAAAGACTTACTCATCGATCTTTTTTTCACATCCCTAGCCTCTGATTCGGCTTTCCTCTTTTCCTTGAACAACTCCTCAGCTTTGCAAGCCCGGTCAACCAATACAACAAATTCTTTTAATTCTAAAATCCCCACATATAACTTAATGTTTTCATTTAGGCCGTCCTCAAACCTTTTACACATGATTTTTTCAGTAGAAACACATTCCTAAGTGCACGTACTAAGTCGGACGGATTCTTGCTCATACTCAGACACTATTATGCGGCCTTGTTTCAGGTCTAAAAACTCCTTCCTCTTCTGATCAATAAAGTGCTAACTTATATACTTCTTCTGAAACTCCACTTGGAAGAAGTCCTAAGTAACTCTTCCAGAGGGTACAACCGAGACTAGTGTTTTCCACCATTGATATGCTGAGTCTCTCAAAAGTGAGACAGCACACTTTAAGCACTCTTCAAGTGTGCAAGAGAGTTTATCAAATACTCGAATAGTGTTTTCCAACCAGAATTCTACCCTCTCGAGGTCATCATCAACACGGGCTCTAAATTCTTCGGCCTCATAGTTACGAATCTTATCAACAGGGGGCTTATACTGTCTTGTCATTTCTGCACCTTATGGGGATACTGGGATCGGTTGAGGAATGGGAAAAGGTAGGGGAGGTTGGGCATTTGGATTCACCCAAATGAATTTGTATACCACTCACTCATTCTACGGAGAAAGGCTTCCCTAGCCTCTTCCCCCCAGCTAGTTCCTACATTTCTACTTTCCAGTGGCCCAATCCCTTGAGCGGAAGTTGGCGCGTTACTTTCCGCATCGTCAGCTACTGCCGGGTCGGGATCCATTTACTATATGAAAACACAATTTAAAAAGATTAGGAACCATCATACTATTAATATTCACAATTATGGCATGTATAGCTAGACTCTCATACTAGCTATGGTAGTCTAAAAACCGACTAAACCATAGCTTTGATACCACTAAATGTAACATCCCTCACCCAAGTTTGATGCCGGGACTGAGAACGAGGCATTACCGGACTTACGAACGCACGATCACATGATCTTGACTCACAGATTTCGCGAAAATTTAAAACTTTTTCAATCTTGTTCAAAACACTCTTATTATGGGCTTACGAGGCCCAAGAGGCTCATTAGGTACGATTCGAAACCAAACCGAAACTTTTCGAACACTTGGAAAAATTCTACTTAAAATAGGGCACATGCCCGTGTGGGACAGGGACACGCCCGTATGGGTAGGTCATACGGTCGCACACGCCCATGTCCCTAGCCCGTACGAAATTAATTTTTATTTTGAACCTACAGGGGTTTTCACACGACCGAGCACACGCTCGTGTCTCTAGCACGTGTCCTTCACATGGCCTTAACACACCGGTGTCCTCTCGCCGTGTGAAAAATTGGGACATTCTATTTATGATGTCATCGTAGAAACTTCGTCACACGGCCAGCCACACGCCCATAGGCTAGGCCATGTCTATCACACAGTCGGGACACATGACCGTGTCTCTAACCTGTGTATTTACTACAAAACATTTAGTTTTCATAAATACAGGTGCAGGGGACACACGGCCTATCAACACGCCCGTGGGCTAGCCATGTGTCACACACGGCCTAGACACACGCCCGTGTGTCTACCCGTGTGGACAATTATAGGCTATTTTCCAAGCCAATTGCCACCCTAAAACATAAACCAACACAAACCAATATTGCCAATACATAATAAAACACAAATACACATCCAAAATCACATTTCGGCATCCACACACTACATTTTACCAATCACACACAAGCATACACATCCATACACATCCATACACATTTTACTCATACTACGCAAGCTTGCACATTTGTAATTTACAATATTTTGACAAAATAGGACTTAACCATTCATGGCTCCTTTTTCATGGCCAAGTATCGAAATACCACTACTAACAAATGGACCCAAAAGAGTTATGACACATGACCAAAACAATAGACCACCTATACATACCATAACTTTCAAAGTTTGTAATCAAAGTTCCACAAGAGATTGTTGATAGTGTTGATGGATTCCCGATGATCACCGAGCCTCGGATTAGCTTGACGAACCTATAAGGGAAGGGAAAAAGAAAGGGGTAAGCTATAAAGCCTAGTAAGCCTATATGTAAAGAAAATGAGTATTTAAACTAAATAGACTTAGCTAATGGAAAAATAAGTTTTCCAATGATACAATTGGGCTGGGAATTTATCACTTACTCATGTAATCTTACCACATGTCAATACATACACTAAGCACTTAGCACATACAATGTTTTTCATATAACCTGTACATACACAATCTCAAACACACAGTTATATCTTTTCACAAGCAATCATATATTATAACATTAATTCAGAGAGCCCGATGAACCACGTGGAATACTAAAGGATACACGAAAATAAGACACAAGTGCCACACACATAATGTAGTTGAAGCTACCACTAATACGTAGCTGATGCTACCACTTATCACAATAGGCTCAATAATGAGCTATTATCGGGTCTGCTCACACAAGCTGACGACGTAGTCGATCCTACTCAGTGCTGTTCACACAAGCTGACAGGTATCTGCAATAAATGCAAGATTACCTAGCCATTGGTAGTCGAACTAAACCAACACCCAAAATCACATAAACAATCAATAACGGTCGATGGTTTTCTAGTGACATGTCACTCGTATCCTAGTCGATTCCTAAGGTTCAATCGGGACATTTTCATCTCTTATCGGTTTATCACATCCAATAAAGAATAACTCGATATACTATTTCAAAATTTCAAAATAACTAATCTAATTAAACATAATGATTAAAAATAACTCATATGTTACATATAAGACTTACCTCGGTACAATATGCTAATCTTTTCGATTTTAATCCAACACGTTGCCTTTCCCTCAATCAAGGTTACTTTCACGTCATTCTTGATCTATAACATCAAATTTAACTTATTCAATGCACACATTACTCAATTGGGCACAAAAACATCCTATGGTAATTTTTACCATTTTACCCTTAACTTTGTCAATTTTTATAATTTAGTCCCTAGGCTCGTAAAGTGAAATGTATCAACTTTTCTACATTCCCAAGCCTAGCCAAACATATTTCTCTTCTATAGCAGCCCACAATTTTCAATGTTTCACAATTTAAGCACCTATTTCACAACTTTTGCATTTTAGTCCCTAAATGCATTTTCATGAAAAATCACCTAGCAAAAGTTGTTTACTACACTTCAAACTTTCATTTTCTACCAATAAACATCAAAATGCTTCCATGTCACATATGGGTAAATTTTTAAACATGAACCCTAGCTTAAAATAGTGGTATAGAAAGCTAAGTCAAGGTACGAGGATCTAAAAAATACGAAGAACATGAAAAACAGGGCTAGGAGTCACTTACTTTGAGCTTGAAAAGTTGAAAGAAACCTTAGCTATGGTGCTTGTGAAATTTAGCCAAGGTAGGAGAAAGATGGACACTTTTTTGGCCTTATTTTCCCTTTTTATTTCTTTTTATAACCAAATGACCAAAATGCCCTTAATGGCCTTCTTTGTAAATTTTTCCTTCCAAGGGTATTTTTGTCCATAATGCCCAAAAATGGTTTAATTGCTAAATAAGGACCTCTAATTTATAATTTCATTTCAATTTCACACCAAAAGTTTCTAGAACACATATTTTGGATTTCTTGCAATTTAGTCTTATCGCTCAATCAGACACTTTATCGGTAAAATTTATTTACTAAATTTTCACTCATGCATTCAATCACACAATAAACCTTACATCTTAATCAGAATAAATTTTTCTATGTGGAATTCGTGGTCTCGAAACCATCGTTTTATTTAGGCCCTAATTCAAGCTGTTACAGGTTTCGCATCAAACCGATACCAGGTGTGTACCCGAATCGCATAAAACAATATTCAAAGAAAAGCTGAAAAAGCAATCTATCGACGTCACGCGGGCGTGTGGTCGCCCATGTGGTAGGCTGTGTGAAGGGACATGGTCGTGTGATCAACGAGGCCAGGCCGCTTGCGAAGAACACAGCCGTGTGATAGCTGGATAGGCCGTGTGTAACACACGGGCTAGACTGAATTGGGTCGTGTGGGCCACATAGGCTTGTAAGTCCACACGGGTAGTCTACACGGGTGTGTGGGATTTATGGGCCGAGCCGTGTGATCCACATGGTTAAGGGCAATTTGGGCCGTGTGGGCTACATGGGCTTGTGGGCCCACACGAGTTAGCCACATGGGCTTGTGAGCCCATTTTTACTGAAAAGTTCTCTAAGGTTGCATGGGTCGCCCAAGTCAATTGTGGACCTACTACAGGGTCGGTAAGCACTACTTAGACCCCTATCTATCTAAACTTCCGTTTGATTTTTGTATTAAGCATGATTAGTGATCTGTATGTATTAACTGTTAACTGCATAATAACATTACATTTATTATATGTTGCATTACATCGAGGTAAGTTGATGAAGTTCGAAGGAAGTATCTGAAAGGTTTTTAAAGTCGGTTATCTAGCAGCTCAGTTGCATTTTTTTGATTGTGTGCCTCATTTCGGTATAACATGGTGTGTAGGGATGGATGGGTGTTCTAAACCCCACGTGGTGTGTAGGGATGGGTAGGTGTTTTAAACACTAGATGGTATGTAGGGATGGTCAGAGATGGTATGGAGGCTGGTGGGCTGAATTCTGATTTTTGTTACTATATGTATATCGAGACTGTATCTGTATGGGCCAAGGCCCAAACTAAATCTGTGATAGGCTCAGGCCCCAGACTGTATATGATTGATTTCTAATACATGTTTTCTGTGAGGATTACACACTGAGTTTGCGAAAACTCACTCTTTTCTGTTTCAACCGTATAGGAAATCCCCAGACTTGACGGGCCAGTGCAGCGGAGGACTCGACGGTGACCACACGTAAACTTTAGACTGTTTCCGTAATTTGCAGATTTTATTTCTTATATGTGTATTTTATGTAAATTGGACTTTATGTACTATTGTTTTTTATTTGGGATTTTAAATGTTTTCATGGTTTTGTAACTTTAATCACCACAAAGTACGATTTTCTAAAAAAACTAAACTAAAGTTTCATTGTATGGGAACGGTTTTCTTAAAATAAACGGTTAATAAAGCTTCTGCTATAAAGAAACAATTTCGACATAAAGAAGAACATGTGTTTTACTACAAATTAAGATAAAAGCTAATTAACTGGAACAGTTTTAAACGTGACATCTCGCTTTCAAATTCCATTTCATGTGACATCGCCAGATTCAGCCATAACGTCTAGGTCGGGTTTGGAGTGTTACACATGTGTTCTACAAATAATTTATTTTTTTTAACATTTTCAATCTTTCTTTGAATTGTATGTATATATTTTTTTTGAAATCTTTTTTATAATTTCTAGATTTTTTTTGTAAATGCTATTTTTTTATTTTTAAAAAGAAATTGAGGCACTTTTTGAATTTTTTATTTTTCTTATATTGTTTTGAATTTTCAGCTTTTTATTTTGTGTATCTTTAAAAAATAAAAATAAAAAATTATATTTTTAATTTTTTAAATTTTTCCCAAAAAAGTGAAATTTTAGAAACAAATAGAGAAAATATTTAAGGTTATTAAAATGTAATATATATATATATATATATATATATTATTTTTTTCTATATTCTTTTCTACATATTTCTCTTTATTTTGAATTTTTCTCTTTTTTGTATTTTATTTATTTTTTAAAAATAATATTTTATAATTTCTGATTCTTTTATAACTTTCATAACTTTTTTTTCTGAATTTTTAGTTTTTTTAATTTTTTAATTTTTTGAATTTATTTAAAAATAAAAAAGAAATTGTGCAATGTGACACACTCCCGGGTAAACTGCACCATTTGTCACTAAATTATAGGTAAGTTTTTGTTTTGGTCATTTAACTAAAAAAAGTTACAATTTAGTCAGTAATGTTTTCGATTTTTTTTGTCACCCGATTGTTAAGTGGCACTTTTTTAATTGGTATAAAAATATTGTCCCTGATTATATATAATGATAAAAAAATTGACATTCTTTCTTAAAAATGTAGAAAATTCTAAAATTAAAAATTATATAAAAGTAGATAAAATTTTCAAAAGTAAATAATATGAGAGAAAATAAGGAAAAAATTATTTTTAAACCCTCTAAATTTTCTCTTTGTATT
The DNA here is from genome assembly GCA_020496765.1 of Gossypium stocksii. Classification (NCBI taxonomy): domain Eukaryota; kingdom Viridiplantae; phylum Streptophyta; class Magnoliopsida; order Malvales; family Malvaceae; genus Gossypium; species Gossypium stocksii. Next base: position 44,566,070 of record CM035630.1, on the reverse strand, counting down.
ATTATATGTATAGAAATATCCAATACCCAATCTTAAGAAATAACATAGAAAAAAATAAAAATATTAAGTGTTGGGGATTGACCCATATAAACAACGAACAACAATAGAAAAGTGAAAAGAAAATTGAGCACACAAATAATTTACGTAGAAAACTCCTCTGAAGAGGATAAAAACCACGGGCAAAAAGAGGCTTCGGGTTTTCACTAAATGAGTAAACAAACCAGAGTACAATATGGAGAAAATAAACCTAAATGTACTAAATGTACAAACTCAAACCCCAAATAAAAAACATTGACTGGGAACAGAATTCTCTCCATAGTTACCACGAAACTCTCACCAACTCATATGTGGCTACATCTTGTCCCCCTTAAAAAAAAGCCCTTATTGATTGGCGTGTCTAAATCAAGATTACAAAACCCTTTAAATAGACTAAGACAAGAGGTTTACTCATACTAAAATAACCCTGAAATAATCAGAGTCCAACTGGGAGAATAAGTCATACTTGGAGTCTAAAACACGACTATTTTAGGTAAGATATCGACGCGACGTCACGACTCTCCTTGTCATGGAGTTGCCCCTGCTCCTGCCTCAAGAGGTTGTCGCCTCATCTCAACGACCCTCATCGTGACGTCGTCCCTTGCTTGTCGCATGGTCACAACGTCACATATCTCTTCATTATGACATCGTGCATCTATCTCTAATAAGTGTGTAAAATGTCCGATAAATGCAAGACACACCCCACATTAAGCAACATTATTGGTTCTCCAATTTTTACTTCTTTTGTCTCTTGACATATCTTTTATTTTTCATTATAAGAAAAACAAGAATATAAGTTTTTTTTTTTTTTTTACAATTTGGGTTTTGAATGAATTGAAATTTTGAATTAAGTAAAAAAAGAAAATTACGTGGTATATTTTGTAATTTTTTTCTTAAAAAATGGCACTAAGTCGATTTCACAAGCTTCTATAATATCAATTCAGGATGTTCTTCAAGGGCATAGAACTCAACTTAAAGATATTACTAATTTGGTTTCGAAAAACACTAAATAAGCATGTAATGATCTATTTTTTTTGTTTTGTTTTGTATTATTTTTAATTTGTCATTGGATTCTTTTGAATGATAATTTTCTTTGTTTCCCATACATATTAATTCTTCAACAAAAACATATAAGAGAATTAATTTTTTAGAAATTTTAAATATTATTTTCTATTTTAAAAATAATTTTGAATTTTTTAATAATTTTTTTATAGAATTAGAGTCAAATTGACAGAAAATACAAAAGCTAAGGACTAAAATTATTATTATACCAACTAAAAAGGTGTCACTTAATAGGCAAGTGACGATTTTTTTTTTTTTTGAAATCGTTAGTTACCAAATTATAACTTTTTTAGTTAAGTGACTAATAGTGTTGTTTATCTTTTTTTGCAATAGAAATAATAAAAATGGGCCTTTAAGAAATCGGGTATAAAGTTTGAAAACTTCAAGCACCAAATTGAAATAAAAAAGAATCTTTAGGTATCAAAGTGATAATTGGATGCATAAATAATGCATACACCCTTTTCCCTAGTAGTAGGCTATTTCAGTTTATTTACTAAAAAAATTAAATTATCACTCATGAAAAAACATATATATAAATAAATATCCCACATGATATAACCGTTAAAAGGTTCAAATTTCAAAAAGCCTATCAATATAAATATATCCGTTAGATCTCATTTAACACTATTAACCACAATTTTCAAAGAGAAATAACCTAAAGAGACAAAAAGAAGCAATGAAACACCAGCTGAGTTCGTCATCTTCTTCAATGAAATCGACCACCATTACCATGGAAGATGATGTCCGTACCGAAACCCGAGACAGCTGCTACTTCCCTGGTTGCAGAAAAGACGCCAATTGCAAGTGCGAAATCTGTTTGGCCAGCATCAATGCCACTCTCGATCTCATGCCCCTCAGCGTTCAAAAGAGTTCATTCACTAAACTCTCTGCTTCCAAGCCTAAATACGCAAACCACTCTCCCATCTCTTTCGATCCTTCCATTACATCCACACCCACATCGAGTTCTTGTTGCTTGGTGGAATCTCCGGCTCTTAAATCAACTGCCAGATTAAACTTGAGAGAAAACAAGGAGAAAAAGAAGAAGAAAGAGGAGGGGAAAAAAGGTGGTTTCCAAAGTGTATTTTGGAAGTTATTAATGGGTTTGAATTTGGTTTTCGTAATGGAGGTTGGGTTTTCTTGGGGTGTAGGTGGGTTTTTGAAGCCGGTTTTGACAAGCGATGTTGCGAGAAGCATTGGTGAAAGGGCTTCAATTATTCAAGATTTGAATGGAAAATTGAGGTTCTTGCAAAATGAGTTGAAAGGATTTCATAATCTCAAGGTTTCTAATTGCAGCAATACGGATTCCGTATGGGAAATTGATCAGGTTCAAACTTTTTTCTTTTAATTTCCCCCAAGTAATGTGCTTAAAACCTATGGCCTATTACTGTTACTAGAGGGCATCTTATACATATTAGAGGGTGTAATTACTTGTTACCATTTTTATCTCTGTCCAACACAAATATTTCAAGGAAGAATCAAAAGCCGTGGTAACTTTTGGAGTAATAATTGCAGGGTAGTTTTCTTCTAAATTCGCATTGTTTGTTGTATAAATCGACAATGGAAGAGGTCAAGATTTGGGGGTGGCCTTTGCAAACTGCTGGATTGCTTACTACTGGGTTTTCTTCCAAATCATTTACTATCTTATCTGGCAGAGTATCTGAGGTAAATGCCAATCTATTTATCCTTGTTTTTCTTTTTGATATAATATAAAAAGGACCCTTAGGATCAATTTGATTGTCATTGCTGCTGCCTGTTTTGGATTTGCTAGTGCTTATGTTATCATAAATTTTCTTCTTTCTTTTTTCTTTTTTTTTTTTTATAAATTTTGCAGTGGTCCAATGGAAGGAATGGATTTATTATAACAAGAAAGGCAAATGCATCATGGGTACAAAGCAAATGGGGTGCCTCTGTAATACAAATGGATCCCAACACATGGATCTTTGAGTATCGAAGGAGCTGGATATTGGACAACCCCAGATTAATTTCAGCAACACTGCTGGGGCTGTTGAAAGATAGGTTGACAAAAATGGTGACTAAGATGAGCGAAGAATTTTTGCTCTTCTTTGTTTTTGATAACCAATTCATTGAATTTTCAAGAAATGAAGATCAACTTATGATCCCAACTTGAAAGAGGGCGAATTCTGGAATTTCAGTTACTAGATATCCACTTCTCATTCCTTATGAGCAGCTTTTTATTAGTTTAATTTTTCCTGCAAATTCTTCACGTGAATTTGATTCTGTTTATGACTAGATACTTGAATCATTATGTGTGATTGTTGGTTCATTAAGATGCTAGAAAATACAATCATCATCAGTACTGGCCAGAAATTTTATTTCAATGTCCAATAATGAAGAAAAAAAGTCTCTTCTCCAAAATTCAAAAAAAAAAAAAAAATGTAGTTACATTGTATTATATTTTATTCCTATATCCCCCTAAACCATGAAACCAATTCACATGAAAAGGCCCACCCACAAGGCCCCCAACACCTAAATGAGGCCACCAGCACAACCGGTTCTTGCACCAGCTGGTCTCTGTGATGCACATATATTGTGGGTATCTTCATACCCCACAAGAAAGCTCATTTTCAAGTGGCTACTACTGCTCAGGACATAAACAAGCTTTTTACTACTAATGTTTAGCTGTATCTTTTAGTTCAAATGAAACAAAGAAAAAGGTCGACTTACTTACGAGAGTAGAATGAATCAAACAAGGGACAACTAGGAAAATTTGTCAAAGGTGGAACCCCCCAAGAAGACCCTGTGAAAAAATCCCTTGACCTAAGATGAACCTGCTCAGCTAAAAATGAAAGGCAACTTGCAAACATATGTCTCTTATAACAACATACCTGTCATCATCCAAACTTGGTTTGAATGAATGCCAAAGCAACAGTATGCTACAGAGCATTCCATTCACTGACCTATATAATACTACCTGCAGCACAAATCCTATCCCTGTAAACAAAACTGATACCAAAGATCAGAGTGAATCAGCTTATACGTAGCATAGCAATCTGCGAGTATGCTAATAATGGTCTGACAGCAATATTTCCAGTTCATTAGTATGAATTTGGCAAACAAGATATAATGTATTTAATCTCAGACCGATCAATTTGGTAAACTAGTCTAATACAACTAGATATGAATTAAGGAACTTTCTTCTAACCATTTCTTTTTGTTGAACTAAAAATCTACATAAACAAATATGAATCCAGTTCACAGCCTTAAAGAACAATTATCGTCTGATATGCTGGATGCAGCTATTTTCTCAAAAACTCACTAGATATTAAAAGTAATGTTTTTTTAATGTATTCCTAAACAATGCAGATAAATAATAAGCATTTTAAGGAAAGAGAGAATCCAAGAGGCACCTGCTCAAGTTGCTGATTGAGACCAGCCATTTGCTTCAGCCTTTGGCAAGTGAAGCTTTGAGCTTTTTTTTAACTTTTTCAGTTTCAGTGTTGAGGATTTGCTCACAGTATTCTCATTGGTGCTGAATACGAGCTCCAATTACCAGGAAATAGCCATCCCAATGAAGAAAGGTAAAGGTGAAGGTACCAATCTAAGAAAACATTTCAAATCAAGATTGATTCATCAGATCGTAAGATCAGATTCAAAAATAAAGTGGCAGTGCGTAAATCTGCAGAAAAGCCCTCACCGACCATTTCCTTAAGAATTTGTGTTGCCTTTGAAGTATAGCCGTTTCGAAGAAACCCCTGGATCATTATCTCCCAATGCTCCTAAACAACATGTATGCTTCATCTGGCAATCCCTCTTTGCAAAATCCATTAATCATTATAGAATGTGTAAACACTGGGCTTCAAACCATTGACTGAGAGTTTATGAAATAATTCCTTTCAAACTTCAAAATACCCAGATTTGCATAAGCCTGATTAAGATATTATAACAGACAATATCAAGTTCCAACTTGCTGTTCCGCATTGCTTGAAAAAGTTCCAAAGCCTCGTCGAGTTTATCACTTTTGCATAAACCATTCTACAAAAATGAACAGGTCACTACATTTGGAACTTGTGCAAAAGCAATCATCTTCCTCAAAAGTTCACATGGAGATGAAACTCTCCCTAGTTTACACATACCTTGCATAAGAGTGTTGTAAGTGGCAATATCTGTGATTGGTCCTTTTTGGGATATTTCACGAAAGAGTTTCATTGCTTCATCTATCCTTTTAGCTTTGTAATATCCATTGATCATGGTGTTGTAACTAAATATATCAGGTGCACAACCCTTCTTAATCATCAACTGAAATACCTTTCTAGCTTTATCCATCTTGTTTTGCAAGCAATGACCATTCATTAATGCACTATAGGTAACAACATTAGGCTCAATCTTATGCTTTATCATTGCACAATATCTTCGGCTTCAGAAACCATTCCTTCCCTGCAATGCACATCAACCAATATATTATATGTAACAACATCAGGCTCAATGCCTTGCTTTATCATTGTGCCAACAACATCATTAGCTTCAGAAACCATTCCTTCCTTACAATATGCATCAACCAATATACTATATGTAACAACATCAGGCTCAATGCCTTGCAAATCTTCCCATCCTTGCAATGTGCATCGATCAATTTATTATATGAAAAGATATCTGGTCTAATGCTCTTAACCTTCACTTGGGAGAAAAGATGGAGTCTCATTTAGTGATCCCTTCTTACAGAGACCGTCAATGACAGTGCTATATGTTACAATATTGGGGTCGAAACCTCTTTGTTCCATCATCCTTAGAAGCCTGACAGCTCTATCAGTATTCCCGGTTTTACACTATTTGTACTGTAAACAATTAAATTAGGTTGATACCTTTTTTCAACCATTTTCATCAAACAATCTTACAGCCTGAGAAATCTTACCGTGCATCAAAGTGGAAAAGGTTACATGAGGCTCAAAACCTAACTTCAGCATGTTCCCCAAGACAGAAAAACCAAGATCAAGTTGACCTAATTGACAAAAGCAGCTAACCAAGATGCTCAAAGAATAAACATCCCAGGAAACTCTTAATAATTCCATCTGGCTACACATCGATAAAGCAATGGCATAATGTTTCATTCTAACAATGGCAGCTAATAATTTAGTGAATTCCACAATTGATGGCTTTGGGTACCTCTGAATCATCTTATTAAACAAATTAAAAGCATCATCAACATTATCAAAGCGATAATAATTTTTTTGGATTTCCCCTTACAGACATGGAATTCTTAGTGAAAGGTTGGATGTGGGTAGCAATGGTTTTAGAAGAAGAAGAATAAATAAAAGAGCAAAAAAAAAAAGAAATATGCTTCCACCGTTAACAATAGAAGGAAGAAGTAACGAAGAATGAAGCTTACCCATATATTGAAATTAAGCAAAATGGAAAAGCAAGAGAAGTGAGGTTGAAATAAAAGCAGAAGCGGTGGCTGCACTACTAGAAGAATGTATGTTTGGTACTCAAATAAAGAACTCTGGGGAGAGTAGCGGTCGGGTTGAAGATGGTTTTAATGAGAAACATGGATGAAATGAATGGGCTTTCCTTTTTTTTCATTCGGTAACGTAAGAATAGACAATAATTCTACGAGCAAAGTTGCCCCTTGCATAACCAGGTGTTAGTACCTCTTTTGGAACTTGTTAAAAAAAATTTATATGTATAAAGGTAATTTTGATTAAGCAATCAATAGTTTTATTATTACAGTATTTGAATATCCCACGAAGGCAGAGTTTGCACTTAATAAAAAGAATCATGAATGGCATTAACCACGTTTAAACTATCGATTTGTATTAATACATTATCATAGCGCCCGTTATGAAAGAGAACTAATCCATCAAGAATACCTTCCAGTTCTGCATCAAAGATTGAGCATTTGCTCAAATATCTATTGTATCCCATAATCCACTATCCATTTTGATTTCTTATAACTCCCCCTATGTAGCATCACCCGTAACAATCTGAACCACCCCATCAGTGCATAAATTAATCCAACTTTCTAGCATCTTGGCTACTAATATTTGTTCCTTTTTGTCTAGATATGTCCTTCTTGTGAAAAGAAATAAATTGTTTTGCCCAAATATATAAAATCTTAACAATCTCACCTATGCTCTAGGAGTCCTAAAAAAAAAAAAAAGGTTTTGATTTTTTCAAATACGCCAGATTAGTAAGCCAAATAAACATGACCAATTTACCTCAACGATGATTGGATTTGCAGGATTCTACAAATTTAACTTAACCGAATGAAGAAGATCCCCTGTAACAAAAACTCACACTAGATTCATCTGAGATAACTTTCCCCCATATTTCTTTAGTTGTTGGACAGTCACGGAGAATATCCAAAATATCTTCAAAATGATAACTGCACATGTCACAAGAGGTATCATACCCTATTCCCCTCTTAACACGTTCCACGTTAGTCATCATCTTCTATTTTAAAACAAGCCATATAAAGAATCTGACCCTTTGGGGCCCTTGAAATTTTCAAGGTATATTCCACTGCGATTATTCGTTATCCATAGCCTTGCCTGAATATGCCAATAAGCACTTTTGAGAGAGAAAATACCATTTGAAGTATTGGTCCAAATAATCCTGTCAGAACCTATAGATGGGTAGGGTGGGGAATTACCTACAGTACGTCTGATTATTACCTCCGGCAACCATAGATAAAATAAAAACCAAGTTCTAAGAACCTAAAAAATATAAATATTTACAAAAATGACCAAAGTTGAAAAAATCTACAATGTCGGACGGTTCCGACACCCTAGTCAATTAATGTGTAATGATTATTTGCTAATTGGGATGTGGTTTTAAAAAAATTTTTGGTGTCGGCACTGCAATTGTTGGCATACGTATGTATTTTTTTTAGTCTACTTTTTGAAAAATATGAGTATTTTCTAGTTCAAAAAATTTATTTTTTATTAGGTGTCGGCTTCTACATGGCCGACATTGGGAAAAGAAATTCAATTTTTTCGGTATTTTTTTTTGTGCTGGCACTCGTGTCAAGCAAAAAAATATTTTTGGTACCGTATTTCTCAAGGTCGGGACCCGGGTAAGAAAAATATTTTTTTTGGTGTCAACCTTCTAGTTGCCAGCATTGGTATTTTGTCAATAAAATAATTATTTTTTGGTGTTGGCCTTCCATCTGCCAACATTCATGCTTGAAAAAAATAATTTTTTTTGTCGACTATCTCGTTGCCAGCACAAACATGCTATATATTGAATCTTTCAGTGCTTTGGTTGAGGGTTTTTTTTTTTTTTTTTTTGCTTTAACAATTTAAGAGAAAAAAAAGAAATATCAGTGTTTTGTTGAAACATTCCCCAAATTTTGCTAAACATGAATAACCAGGTGTTGTTATTATATGTTCATTTCAATGCATAAATGATAAATACAACTGAAAAAGGTTGTGTATTTCAAAGTCGCCAAAAATATAATGAGATTTAATAAGTATGTAATGCTCGCGGAACTGAAACGAAAGATTAGTGTAAAGATAGCTACCCGTTATGGGAAGCAAATGTCAAGATTGTTCTACAAATTTTCATTTTCAACAGATTCGTTGAAGTTCTCGTATATGGAACTTTGCAGATGATGATGTGGCCACAATAATCGCAATTTATTACCCACTTGATATCAAGAACCCCTGACCGATTGAGTTATTTGTAGAATTAGCCGATTCTGAACCCGTTCAAATTTTGCAAATGCCCAAAAATCCAAACTACGATGGATGTTCGTATAACAATTCAATCTCAAGTCCCCGTCGAGATATATATCCAGAGGTGTTGGGCACCATAGTAGATGGTGATGAAAGGTCTGATAATGAATATCACTATGATCTTGAAGAATTTAGTGACCCCGATTTGGATGAGGTCTCGAAAGCTATCGAAGATGAATGGGTGATGGATGGTCAAGATGTACACCCCCTTCAGTTGAGAACACGAGATGTGGTATAGTTATATGGAATGATCTTAAGGCCCACATGTTAAGCATAGACCTTGATGTGATGCTTGCATGTGAGTTCCTTGAATACCCAAATATAATACATATCATCTGATGGAGGTAAATTCGAAGTTTAAAGAGTTGCTCATAGGCCAACAATTTGATAATAAGAAAGATTGTGTATATGCCATAAAGTGATACAGCATAAAGTTGTTGATGGACTACAAGTGTTGGAGTCTACACAGGCTTTATATGTTGGGGAATGTTGAAGGGCTGACAATGGGTGCAACTGACGAGTTCGGGATGTGTTAATGCAGAAGACTCAATATGGACAATCAGAAAATTAAAAGGTTCCCATATATGCACGACTATATGTATAACGTCTAATCACCGCAAACTAGATGCAAAAACAATCAACAACTGCATCATACCATTGGTCAAAGATATGCCCACCATTCTTGTATCAGTCCTTATTGCCGACATGCGATTCAACTACAAAATGTCTTACAAAAAAGCATGGTGGGCAAACCAAATGGCAATGGAACAGTTGTATGGTGATTGGGATGCATCATACAATGAACTTCAAGGGTGGATAGTTGTGATACATGAGTATGTACTAGGTACCATAATTGAGTTACAAACACTGACTTACAAAGGCCCAGACACTAAACTAGAAGCGGGAAGATAAGTTTTCCATCGATTGTTTTATACGTTTGATCCCTGTGTTAAGGCTTTCTTCCACTACAAGTCATTGGTGTAGGTTGATGGTACTTGGATTTATGGTAAATATACGCAAATACTCTTGATTGTGGTTACACAAGATGACAATTAGAACGTACTGTCGGTCACTTTTACCATCATAGAGTCTGAGAACTTCGAATTATGAGAATTTTTCTTGAGGAATTTGCGAAGGCATGTTATCAAGCAAGACAATATTTGCATTATCTCTGACAGATCGAAAGAACTAGTTGTTGTGATTAGAAGTTCTGGGGTTTTATGGAGGTCCGTTTACTGCATCCGACACATCGTTGCAAACTTCCACAAGGAGTATAGAAATAAAGACTAGTGCAAAGAAGTTGTGAGCATGGGTAAAATATCTCGTTTCTAAATTTATTTGTTGATCTCATTTCTAAATTTATTTTAAATATTTTATTTTTAAACCTGTTTCTAATTTATTAAATATTTTGAAACATCGTCATATCAAAATTCATACACAAGGTACGAGTTGGAACCATACCGATTTAGGAAAAGGCTAGCGAGGCTTAAGGTGGAAATGGTGGCGTTACTGACTTTATTTCAGCAATGGTTGGGTAGCATGGAGCCATGACAATAGGCTCAATGTTATGATGACGGGTATAGATATGGTCATATGATGACTAACCTCATAGATACGGTTAACTTCGTCTTGAAGTTTACACGTTATTTGCCAATTTTAGCTCTTTTTTTAGTGCCAGCCTACAAGCTGGCGACATTGATGCCAAGAATGGGGCTGAGACAAGTGAAGTAGATGGAGGTCGGCCATGTGTGCGTAGAGGAGGTTAAGAAGGCTATAGAAATCAACGCTCGAAGGGTGTGATCAATAGATGTAGAACTGTATTCCCGGGACATGAAAACTTTCTGGGTGTAAGAGTACATTGGCTGTCACGTGGGGATACTACCCAGGTCCTGTAGAGTTGATCTTTGAAATAGGCACTGGGATTTCAAGAAGTTCCAGACATTTCGATATTCGTGTGCGCATGTCCACGCTATGTGTGTGATCGCCAATCTGAATGTTGAACAATACATCAACGAAGTCTACATGCTATAATGCACATTCTGTAATTAAGGGAACGAGTTTCTCGTATTGTTGAATACCTCAAACTGGGAAGTACCTTCGCTTGCATTTGAGTTGCTGCTAGACCCGGGGCTTCGTAGGCTACCTAAAGGTAGATCGCATGTAACGAGGATTCGTGATGACATGAAAGTCAGGGAGACAGGCAAACCTAACCATGGCGAAGTGTACAGAACAACTGGCCACCATCGGACCACTTGCCCACATCATACCTACCATGCCAACCAATCTTCTCGGTTTAGGGAAGCTTGAATGATGTATAATATTTATTACAATTAGTACCATTTTTTTCTATTTTTTAATTTGTTGTGATTAACTTATTATCTATGAATTATTTATTAATATTTAGTTTTCGTAACATATTTTTTATATAATATTTGTTTATGATATAAATCCTATATTTTTTTCTATTTGTATAATATTTGTTACATCTTCAACAAAATTTTTGTTTAGCATCAACAAATATTTTGTTTCTATTCGTGTAATATTTGTTTACTATGTTAAAGAATATTTATTTTATTCGTATAATATTTGCTTACCATTTGACGAAATATGTTTTTTATCATTTGAAAAAAATATTTTTTTTCCATTCCACTTAAATTTACAAGTAAAAAAAATAAGTTACAAAAAATAAGTTAGATATACATAAAAAATATCGAGACCCGAGTATATTAGGACCCGAGTGTAATCCCTGGTATGTAATATTGTGGTGGTATCTATCGACGATAGGGTACATTTTGTCTTACAAATCATATGCATCTGGACCGACACACTCTGCATTCGATGTTCCTTTGAGGTGTATTCAAGAAACTGCTAAAATCGTATGTCTCATCATCGGGGATAGTGGGGTATTGTGAAACTGGAGGTGCGAGCCAAAGATATCCTCGAAGGAAGGTGGTTGATGTTGATGACTAGAACTACAATCACCCATCTCTAGATGATATGAGTACATCTGTGAGGTTGAATGTTGAGGCTTGGGATCGGGTGCCGAGATAGGTTGGGTTATATCATATGATTAAGCTCGGTGACGGTGAGCTTGAGTTGAGCCTCCTTGTTGAGACCTTTGTTGGCACATGTATGGCAGGACTACCATAAACTAACTACCAAATATATTGGCTTCTCATTCTCCATGTACCAACATTGGTACTCGACCGAAGGCATGAAGTTAAACATACAACATTGCATCTGAGGCCGCCTCTCAAGTTGGGTGTTCCATAATGCAATATATTATCGATGTTTGGCTGCCTAATTCTTACTGTCTTTGCTTATTTTGTTCATACCATGGGCATTGTCAAACCTTTTTGGATCATCCGGGACATGTTGCATGTACCCAAATTGTCTCAGTACCTGGTTAGCATTGTCCCTCTCCACCGTTGAAAAACTAATCAATAGTGTGTTAATAGTCCACACTGTTGGGAAATGTGTCCGTATTGTAGTAAACATGTAACTGTTTTCTATTTATTTGAACGATCAATAAATAAATAAAGTTAATTTCACATTTCACTATTATGTTTTTGTATTTCTGTCTTTTATATTTTGCATGCATAGTGAAATTATGACAAGCAAATATTAACTTATTGATTGTCTAAGTTCAAACAAAAGATAAGTGGCATTATAAGAACGTTTACATTGTGAAAAATATAACTTACTTCAGTAGATAAACTAAATGAGTTTGCAATCCCGTAAAATAATCAAATTGAGCGTTTGATTCAAATACTAAGAAGGATTATTATGTCATCTACAATTCAAATTGGAGAGATGGCTAGTCTTGGCTATCGGAGCAGTTGACTCCAAGAGTAGAGACATAGATGTATTCATTGGTAGAATGATACATTAGACTGGACCCAAGATGAATTAATTCTGAATCCGTTTGTGAATTAATTCACTTTTGACATTCATAGTGTGATGTACCTAAGTCTTAAGTTAGTTACTGACCATGCGTATGCAATTCATTTGCTTTGATTAAGTGGAGGCTTATGCTCTAAAGATGATCGCGCCCATAGACGGTATGTTAGATACATGACTTGTATATGGTATGACTTTATTAGTAATAGTAGAATTCATAACTCAATTAAAGAGTTAATGATATCTTCTCATTGGCATTGTGTGGATTATAAATGTAGAACGTGACCATAGGTTATTTGTTTTCGAACGAGTAATTTATCACAATCATATGTTGGAAGTGATCATATTAATGATTATAAAGACACAATTGTGACAATGAGATAAAATAGGATTGTATTGAGTGAACGGATTTAACTTAAAGGAATCAACGATATCATATGAGGGTAACACATACATGACAAGGTCATTGGACAAACTGTTAGATAAATTGTTTTCGTAAAGAGTATACGATAAAGAGTTCTCAATCATGGTATTTCTTGTAGACGGACTCCATGATTAAGTAATTACAAATTATTGGAATGATACTTCTGGACATAATTACAATTACTAGAGCCTAATTGTATATATCCGATTGGTCATTCTGCTAGCTCAACAAAAGCTCGATCGGATTGCATTTGAATCAAAAGAAAATTCTACGAATTTGGAAATAATTTAATTGAGTTGAGAAATTGAAATTGTCTGATTTGAAGCTTTTGTTGATCAAATTCGATAGGTAAATCAAAAGAAAAGTTTAAAGAAATTACAAAATTACCCCACTGGTAATTTTTGTGAAAATTTTTCTGATTTGAAGTGAATCCACACTCTACAGATGTGAGCTTGAGGATAACGGAGAAGACTACTCTGTCGAAGTACTCATCCTAGACGAATCGAAAAGGTACAATTTTGATTAAGTGTTTATTACTTTGGAAATCACAACCAAGATCCTGTTTCGAAAAAATTTTTAGAACTCTGTTTTCCCTAAATTTATTTTCTGCTGTGTTTCCTAAACCTTTTTTTTTTTCCAACACACACAAGCTGTTGCTAGTGGATTGTAACAGTCCATTTCTCTGTGGTGTCGAAACAGTAGTTTCGAGGCCACAAATTTGACATGTGAGTCCATAAATATTACTATTTAATATTTACGAGACATATTTAGTGTAATAATAAAATTTGATTTAATGATTTATGTTAAATGAAAGAATAATTAGGTTCAATTGGTTTATCCCTAAAGTCAAGTGGTTTTAGGAAATGAGGATTGAGACCTTGTTTCTATAAACTGAGCGTTAAAGATTTTATTAAACATTTATGAAGTGTTATTAAGGTCGTATTAAAATTTGTTTAAGAAATTTTAATATTTAGATAGTTAATTGAGGAAAAATGATTGAATCGTAAAAGATGCAAAAGTATGAGGAATTAGTGGCTATCTTCTTCTTTCCTTGTTTATAATTTAATATTTAGATATTTGTTTCAAGGTGTAAATTTAAAAAAATTCTAGTTTATAAGTTAAGGGTAATATAGTAAAAAAATAAATTAATTAACAAAAACAAAAGGAATTAGTGGCTATCTTCTTCTTTCCTTGTTTTTCTTGACCAAATGTATAAGGAAGAAACATCATTGTTGAGCATAAGTTTCGGCTAGCATATAGCCTATTGCATGGTATGATTTTGAACTTCGATTTTATTGATTTTTATGTTTTTGAGTTCGTCGTAGCTTAATCTAGCTAGCCTGGGAGGTCAATTTGTTAAATTGTTAAATGTTTAGAATTTTACCATGAATAAATTTGAGATGTTCTTGAAATTTCATGATAGATTATTAAGTTTTATTATTCAATAAACATGTTTTGTTAAGTGATTTTTGATGAATTTTGGAATTAGGGATTAAATTGTTAAAAGTGTAAATCTATGGGTTTCATTGTGAAATGTTAGTAATAATGGGTTGTTTTAAGGCCCCTTGTAACATCAGTTAAGTTGGATTTAGGCTACAATGAATTTTATGCAAGTTATGAGCTTAAGGATTAAATTGTGAAAAGTTAAAATATTAGGGAAAAATTTATAATTTTTCATTAATATGAACTATGAATTATATTGAATTCTAAATGTATTTAATTGATTGAAATTATCTATTATGATCACGATAAACCACATTTGGACTTAAATTGAGGAAAAGCGAAAGCTTCGGATTAATTTGATTCTACTTCTACACCCTAGTTATCGAGGTAAGTTCGTGTGAACTATAATCGTTTTAATGTTATCTAAATTGAATGTTTGCTATGTTGTTTTAATGCAAATGAATCAATATATGAATGTATTCATGCTATGATGAATTGACGGATATTGAGTCCCGGTTGAACCTTAAGAATTCTTAGGATACAAATAACATGTCATTAG
Source organism: Gossypium stocksii (assembly GCA_020496765.1). NCBI lineage: Eukaryota > Viridiplantae > Streptophyta > Magnoliopsida > Malvales > Malvaceae > Gossypium > Gossypium stocksii. The sequence continues at coordinate 44,550,955 of CM035630.1, read as the reverse complement.
GGATTTCATGTTTCAGATGCTGGTCTTAAATGTCCTACCGATGACTGAGGTCCTGCATTTGTTACAGATTCTGCACAGATCGTGTGAGCAACATCGTGTAGCTTACATTCTGACCCACAGCTCGTATGAGCAGACCCATTTCACAGCTCGTGTAAGCAATGATGTAAAAGAAAGGTTACGATTATATGTAAAGGCACACTATGTGTGAGCTTTCCTGAGTATTTGATGTAATTCTAGATGGTTCAACGGGTAAGAAAAGGGAAATGAAATGGTAAGTATGTAAATGGAATGAATCATGATTTTATGGAAACATTGATAAGTTAAATGTTATGTATATATATATGGTAAACTACATGTTTTGTGGTTGATTTCATATGTACCATGAACAAATATACTAACTTGTGAATTTGATGATGTTGTATAGGCTTTACTAAGCTTATGGCATTGGTAATGATTTATACTTAATCTATGAATTGTAATAGTGGAAGTGGTAAGCTATGTTTAAAGCTTATACAAGCTTACTAAGCACTAGTTGCTTACATTGTTATTTTCCTTTGTTTTATAGATTAATGAAAGCTCGATCGGTTGGAAGCTCGTCGGAGACCTATCACACTATCCAGCTATCATTTTGGTAGATTTTGTGTATTTTGGCCAAGGTCAATAATGACATGTATAGGACTATTTATGATGGTAGTTTATGAAAGTGTAAATGGTTGATTTAGAATGATTATGTCTTTGAAGTTCATGTATGGTTGATGGACTTGTAATTTTTGTTAAGTAAGGCCATCTTGATCACCTTTAGGTAATTGAAATTCATGGTCTTTTGGTATGTTTGTTGCCATAACATTGCCTGCATAAGAGTACGGGGCCTAGTAAGCAAAGCTAGACACAGAGGGCCTAAATTAATGTAGAGTTGCCACTAACCAATTAGGGCTAGGCTGGTTAGCTACCTATCATCTAAAAATCTAGAATTAATACCACGAAAAAAATCCTAAAAGTCTAGACTCAATCTCTGTAACACGCCTCACCCGTATCTAATGTCGGGACAGGGTTCAAGGCATTACCGGACTTAGACATACTTGATCTTACAAAATCGGGCCATAAATTTTCTTTCTATTCAAAACTATTCATACTCATTCATAACGTCCCTACCTTAGGCCTATAAGGCCCAAATCACACATTGATAATAATTCGGGACTAAACTGAGAACTTTTGAAACTTTTGAGACGCTAATAAAATTTCTATATTTTGGGGAGTCATACCTGTATGGGTAGGCCGTGTGGTTTCACACGTCTGTGTGGCTCAGGAAAAACTTGTGCCCTCCACCCGTGTAACTCTCTATTTATGATGTCATCAGACATTTAGGGGTACACGGCCAAGTCACACGCCTGTGTGCTAGGTCGTGTCCCCCACACGGTTGAGACACACGGCCGTGTCTCTGTCCGTGTGGCCAACATGTAGGTTATTTTCCAAGCCCTTTATGTTGCCCTTAATTTTTTACTCTCTTTTACATTACCCTCAAATTTTCCCAATTTTATCATCAAACACATATAATATATATCTAACCGTTCATGATAAACAGACGTGATCACATCAAAAATATTTCCACATGCATACCTAAGTAGGCTTACATATTCTTAGCCAATATGAGCCATATCTCATGGCTATATACAATGTAGCAATATAAGCCAATACATTTGGCCAAATCTTAAAAATACATATTACCAACAACTAAGCCTCTATACATGCCACTCACTCAAAAGTACTTAAGGTTTGTCATTACCTTGAATTGACAATTTGATAGTATGACGCTTCTTCGATGATCTTTAACCCCGAGCCAACCTGAGAACACTAAGAGAAATGGAAAGGAGGGAGTAAGCTTTATAGCTTAGTAAGTTGGCATATAATAATAAGCAATTAATTTATATGATTTTTCTAATCATCACAATGTATTCTTAAGAAAATACAAACATTATTTCACATGTTTTCACTTTTTACTAATGTTCAACTTAGGCTGTCTTCCTATGTCATAGTTGCTAAATTAATTATATCTTAAGCTACAAAACTCGAAATTAAGTTTTGTAAATTTTCCCTGAAACTAGACGCAAATATCTTCTTTCCATAAAATTTCCAGATATTTTGGTTTTTCCAATAATTACAGCTTATTCTTTAAAATCTCCCCTGTTTCGCTATCAAACAATTCCGACCCCTCTTCATTAAAATTCAATTATCTCTTCATAATGAATTCAGATAATGTTAACGTTTGTTTTTTGTTGAAATTAGACTTTTTTATGGTTTTAAACATATAAATTCTAACCCATAATTATTTTTTTACAATTTTTAGTGATTTTCCAAATTCAGAATAATGGATTTCGAAATCCATTTGACCTTATCTCACAACATTACAAATATCTCATGATATAAGAATCATTTGCTTACTCTTCTTCTTTTATGTAAAAATAGACTCAATAAGATTTAATTTCATATCTCATCCAGCCTCTAATTCAATTCACACCATTTTTAGTGACTTTTCAAAGTCATGTAACTACTACTGTCCAGTACTGTTTAACTGCTAATTTTACTCTTTCATGATTTCTTTGGTTTTTAATTTCCTTTTTAAACACACATATCATCAATCGAATTTATTACATTCTCATACATTATAGGTATCGACCTATAATCACAAAGTCATCATAAGATCATCTATATATGCCTTACTTACTCGTTTATATTCTCACCAAAATTCGTTCACATATCGACCACATTGCTCATGAGTTTGCATACATACCTGTACTGTCTCATGACACGTCATACATAAAATCATAACATTATTTTCATAATGCATAATGCTGATTTATTACACACAACTTACATGCTTTTCCTATTAAATTACTTAGAATATCGAAGGATACTCGAATGTCATTCTCATGATATGATGCCAATGCCATATCCAAGATATGGTCTTACATGGGATCACATGTCGATGCAAAAGCCATATCTCAGATATGGTCTTACATAGGATCATATATCGATGTCGATGCCATGTCCCAAACATGGTCTTACACTAGATCGTAAATTGATGTCGATGCCATGTCCTAGACATGGTCTTATACGGGATCGTAATCTAATGCCGATGCCATGTCCCAGACATGTTCTTATATGGGATCACTCTTAGATGCCAACACCATGTCCCAAACATGGTTTTACAGGGGATTTAAATCTTATCTCGGTGCCACCGCCATGTCCCAGACATGGTCTTATACGGGACTACATGTCGATGCCAATGCCATGTTCTAGACATGGTCTTACATGGGATCTCAGTTCGGTGCCGAAGCCATGTCCAGACATGGTCTTACACTATAACACCCCAAACTCAGCCCAAACGTTATGGCTGAATTTAGCGTGTCACATTAGAGCGTTTTTTGAAAACTTACTCTTGTTGATAAAACCCATTTGAAGGTTAAAGCCTCTTTGTTAATTCTCAAATTAACCCGTTTGATATGTTTTTCGAAAACATGATTTCATTTGAAAACCTGCTTTGCATTAAAAAACTTATTACGACTTAGTCAAAAATTTGTTAATCAAATCCAAACGTTGTTGCACTTTAAAAACAATGTTTGTTGTGGAACTTAAAAATTTGTGTTGTGGAAACGTAATATTTTGAAAGCAGTTATTTTTTTGAAAATCATGTTCTACTTCTAGCAGATATAAATTATTGATAATAAAAAGTTGAACGCAAAGCAGATGTAGTTGTGTGGCCACCTTCGAGTCCTTCGCAGCACCGATTCACCTAACTGTAACAGCCTAATTTTCAGTGGTGTCGGAACAGTGATTCGGGATCACTAAATCTGACAAATGAGTAGGAAATATTATTTATTTAGTGAGTATAAGTTAAATGTGAAGTTAGGAAAAATTTTGAAATAGTGAATAGTGTACTAAAAATAAATATTAAAATAATTAGAATCGAAAACGAGGTATCAAGACCTCGGGAATTTTAAATAGAGACATAAATATATTTATAAATATTCATGGAGTATTAATAAGTTAGTATTAAAGTTTCGTCAAGAAATTTTAAAGTTTTGATAGTTAATTGAACAAAAAGGACTAAATTGTATCAAATGCAAAATTGTGAAAAATGATTAAATAGCTTAAATGATAAAAGAAAGAGGGTTTAAAAGGAAAATAGACCCAAGGTCTATTTGGGCTGGACGGCAAGGGCATGAAATCAGCAAGAAAATAAGGAGAATTAAGGGCAAAATTGGAAAATTGCAAAATTTACTTAATAAAGCTAGGACTAAAGTGGAATTATCTAGATTTCTCTTTATTTTTCTGCATTCTCATGAACAAAAATGCCATGGAAGAGTTCCCTTAAGCTGGTTTTTCATATTTTTACTTCAAGTAAGTTCAATTCTTGATTATTTCTTGAAATTTTTGTGTTTTTGTGACTTTTGCAACTAGGTCCACTTGTTGAATTCATTAGTTTTTGATTCTATGAAAGAAATTGAAAGTTTCCATGAATATGTGCTGGAAGTAAATGATGATTTGGCATGGAATTAGAGTTTTAAATTGTTTATATGCTGATTTTATTAAAAGAATTGAATAGAAAGTGAATGTTTGAGACCTAATTGTAAAAGAGTTTGAAGTTAGAATTTTATGTGGAAATTCTGAATTTCAATAGTTATGAAATAACTTATAATGTCTATGGAAAGTATTAATAGAGAAAATTATCTTAATTGAGGGGCTAATTGAGCAAGGACTGAATTGTATGAATTGTGAAATTTGGGGCAAAATGGAAATCAATATTTTGCACTAAAACTGTTTTGGACAGCAGCAGTGGTCTAACTTTGAAAAATCACCAAAAATTTTAGAAATCGAATTAGAGAATGAGTAAGATACGGAATTAAATCTTATTGAGTCTATTTTCATATAAAAGAAACAGAGCAAGTAAATGATTCTGTATTTTGAGATATTTATATTTTTGTGAGACTGGTTCAGAATGATTTCGGGATCCTCTATTTTGACTTGGAAAAATCATTAAAAATTGTATAAAACTTATTATGGGACATAATTTATATGGTTAGATTCCTTAATGAGTCTATTTTTATAAGAAATAAACTATAATATCATCTGAATCTTGTATGATGAGATAATTAATTTTTAGTAAAGAAAGGTCGGAACTGTCAGACAGCAGAACAGGGGAGACTCCAATGAATAAACTGTACTAATTGGATGAACCAAAAATTCTGAAAATTTTATGGTAAGAAGATGTATGAGTCTAGTTTCAGGGAAAATTAGTGGATCTTAAATTGGAGATCTGTAGCTCAAGATAAAAATAATTTAGCGACTATGACACGGATGGACAGTTTTGAATATAAATAAGTAAATAGTGAAATTATTGATAATGTTACTTATAGCATGTTATATAAATTAAGGATATGGAATGGAGAGGAGGAGGAGGAAAATATGTATGAATATCCAGCTAGCATGGTTAATTTGCATATTTTAGGCTCAGGGACTAAATTGAATAAAAGTAAAACTTTATGTGAAATTTTGTAAAAATGTTAGAAATGACTAATTTGCATGAAATGGATTATTTTATTATTTAAAATTGCAAAATTGAATGGAATTATTAACTTAGTTCAAGATCGGGGGAAAAACATGTTTTAAAGATTAAATTGAAAAAGTGTTAAATTTATAGAAAATTTTAATATTTTATAGAATTCATGGGTTGTTATCAATATGTAGGAGAATAACGGCAAGAAATAAGGATTAAATTGCAAGAATTTTATTTTCTGAGCCTAAGGATGCAATCGTCATTAATTAAAAGTTCAGGGGCAAAACGGTAAATTTTGTTTAGAGCATTAGTCGAATGTATTAGAACATGAACTAAATAAAAATGACGATCATCTTTATTTATAGAGATCCGGATGACTCAAATATGAGACTAAAAAGTGGAAAAGAAGAGATATAAGATTATGGAAATTATAAACATGAATAAGCAACAAGGTAAGTTAATGTAACTTGAATTGTATTTTTAAAAACATGAAATATCGATATAATGAGTTACTTAATTTATGTTTATGAAGTAAAGGCAAGAGATTAATATTTATCATGACATGTAAATATGTGATTTTCATTGATATGTTGATACAAGAAAATTAAGTATGTTGAGACCATAAATTCAAGTAAAACATGTCGGGAAAAATTAAGCACGTTTAAGGGACAATATGTTTAATTTTAATTGGTTTCAAATATGAATGTTAGATGAAGTAAAATATCTGATAAATAAATCGGTAACTCCGGTAATGCTCCGTAGCTCTATTCCGGTGAAGGATTCGGGTTAGGGGCGTTACACTAACGCTGGAGATTACCTGCACAATTAAAGGCGGGGTGAGTTTACAAAAAATCAGTGTGTAATCCCCTAATATGGAAATAGTCAGTCAAATATACAAAATACAAAAGCAGTCTGGGCCTAAGCCCACTACAGTATCAGTTGACCTCAGCCCATAACAGAAATAGAATCAGAATGCAGTATGTATAACGTATGATGTATGTAATCCCATCCAACCCTGCACTTGCCTCCGTCCAACCCTGCACTTACTGTGGGGAATAAATCACCCACCATCCCTACACTTATAGAGTTAGCACCGGTTGTGGCACTAACTAGAATAGCAGCAATGCTTCCAGATAAATAAGTGGCTTAAAGCCATCAAAAATGGCACAAGGCCTTCAGAAACAACACAAAGCCTATAATAACAACATAAAGCCTTCGGTAACGGTACAAAGCCTTCAGTTTCGGCACAAAGCCTTCGATGGGTCCACAATCATCTTGTGCGACCCTATCAGATCAGTACTTCCTCCAAAACAATATCCCAACCTATGCAGTATGTCGTGCATGTATGCAAAACACATAAATATCAGATGGCATGCTCAATCAATCAACCATCATATAAGGCATAATAGTCATTCTACCCTATAGGGGGATTATGGTCATTTTACCCTACAGGGGTATTATAGTCATTTTACCTGTAGGGGTAATTAGATCATTTTACCCTCTGGGGGTAATTCAGTCATTTTACCCTTCGAGGGTAATTCGGTCATTTTACCCTCCGAGGGTAATTCGGTCATTTTACCCTCTAAGGGTAATTCGATCATTTTACCCATCGAGGTAATTCGGCCATTTTACCCTCTAGGGGTAATTCAGTTATTTTACCTATTTTGGGGTCTAGGTACACATACTGACCCAACAGGAGGTCCACAGTCGCCTCAAGCGACGAGTGCAACCTTAATAGTCATAACGGTGTAATTGGGCCCAAGGCCCAATATGCGGCCCAAGTGGGCACACACGCTTGTGTGACCTATTTAGCCTATATTAAGCCACACTATGCGAACTACATAACCCAGTCAAATCTTTACCGCATAACGTGGACATTATTTGTGTTGGGCCCACGAGCCTATTGGCCCACACGGCTCATAACGGCCTAAGCCCATGAGAACGCTCATGGCGGCCTCTACAGTCTTACGCCTACGTTCGTGGGCTCGTTTCCACCACACGAGCGTTCGCACGCCTATGTGACCTTAAAGCCCAACCTTCTGACTTTTCGACTTTTCGGCTTTTGCCAACCTACATACAAACCAGTGTAAAATACTCACTCTTTTGGCTTTTCAGCCAATTATCAGTTACAGGGTAATGTTTCACACTTGTTTGCGAAACTAGCTAAGATCCATGCTCTCCGAATCCTATAATCAATCAAGATAAACGTATCAGATTTACAACCAATAAGGTTAATAACTGTCCAAGCCCAAAACGTTAATCTATACTCACCTTGACTGATCACTAATCGGTTTGTTGCCTTCGATTCCCAACTAGAATCGACTACACGATCCCTATCGACTAGCTACAATACAACCACAATCTCTAAATCACCATCACGGTTTGAACAGTTAAATCCCGAAGAGAAACGCTTACCTAAACATGTAGTCTAGATGTGGAGAAGAGACAATCGACCAAACCTAGACACACTATTGGTTGATCGAAGAATCGACTGCCAAAGCTGAAACCATAAGAAAGGAAGGATCACAATTCGGCCCTCAAAGAATAGAAGATGGGCATTCGGCTTTAAGATAAAGAATGGGGAAAACAGTTTTGAACTAAAAAACGGAGACATGAACACCTACCTTTTGTTAGGATCACTTGTGGAAATCGAATTAATACACCATCAACAGTGTAACAGAGTATTCGGCCGAACCAAAGCAAAGTAAAAGTAATTGGTAAATCAAAGGGCAGATAGTAGTCAGCCAAAATAAAATGGAAATGTCTAGGGGGAGGAAGAATAGAAAATGGAGAAAAGAAGGAAAAAAGGTTCGGTTAAGAGAAAAAACTAAAAAGAAGAGCAAGAAGAGAGAGGATCAACAATAATTGGCCAAAGGGAGAAAAGCAGAAGAGAAGGAATCAAGTGAGAATAATTCGGCAAAGACTGAAACCAAAAGAAGGACTTGAGAAGGCAACATAAAAGTTTGGTAAATTAATAGAACCAAAATGTAACAAAATGCACAAATGGACCTTTGTAAAATTCGGCACTAATGAGAAGAGAGGAATTTAGGAAATAGAAGTTCACGAATTCGGTGACAAAACTGACCAAATGGAAATATTCCCTACCAAAACCGATTCCCCCAATGCCTATAGACCAAATTCAGAACCACACTCTTCCCAATTCAAATTCCTTGATTTTCTCCCCACTCTCTTCCTAAAAATCCTCTTTTATCTCCTTCGTGATTTTCTCCATAATCCACTCATTGACTAGTTCAAACTTCCCTCAACAAAGTTTCAATCAATCTCTACTTCTCACATGGCAAGAAAGCAAAATAAATACTCTTCTTACCTTGCCATAATTTGAACCTTAGACATCCAGAGAACTCTACACGCCACCTACCACTACACCATAAGCTCTTTTGTGTCACATTTTATCCTCAAATTATAAGGTCTACTTTCAAGCACCAATGGTTTTATTTACTTAAAACAAAAATTTTGCTAAGGCCCAGGTTTGAACCCAGGACTTCTCCAACACTTCTCAAGACCCTTAACCACTGAAGCAAGCCTTCATTTATGTCACTTCTTGCACAAAAAATATTTATGTGCCGCCTTCCAATCGCTCTCCAAAGCTCAAGGCCCATTTCTTCTAAGCACAAAAGTCAAGGCGTTACATACACGGGACCTACAATTTCTCACATCGTGACTACGGTACCCTTCGTATTCTTTAACATATATTCGGGATTTCTTTATAATAACTTTATCATTTCTTCATACAAATCACATCAATAAATCTCATGGAGATAACATAAATTTCAATTCATTACAATGTCATCAAGTATCGTAGACATATTCTAAATTATTTCGTCTGCATAGCATACCATAAAATTTTCTTGGAGTACTTCAATATCATGTACATATCATCATAATATTTAACCCAACATGGTCTAATTAACATACCAATTTAGATTTCAAGCATAAACAACAACAACATTGCATTATTATCACACCAACTTACCTCGAACATGAAAGAGGCTAATTTTCTGATTTGGTCCATAACCTCGATCTTTCCTGATCTAAGCCCGAATCTCATTTTTCATGATCTATAATATCACATTTAGCTCATTTATTAGTCACATTATTCAATGTGACCCAAAAAATCATATTATAGCAAATTTATGTTTTTGCCCTTAAACTTTCACATATTTACACTTTTGCTCCTAAGCTCGTAAAATAATTTTTATTCAATTTCCTAGTATTTTGGACTTAGTCGAACCATTTTCATAACTATAGCAGTCCCCATTTCTCATCAAATCATACACTTATGATCAATTTTACAACTTTTACAAATTGGTCCTTTTGGATGTTTTCGTCAAAAATCACTTAGTAAAAATCGTTTCTCTAACCATAAACATACATAATCTGCCATAATTCATCAAAATGCACAAATTTCCAGCATGGATCAAAACTTAAGCCTTCATCATATCTCAAATAAATGGTAGAAATAGGTAGATTATGTTGCAAGGATTTCAAAAATACGAAGAACATTAAAAATGGGGCAAAGACGGACTTACTATGAAGCTTGAAAGCTTGAACAAAACCCTAGCCATGGCTCCCATGCATGTTTCGGCCAAGGTAGAAGAAAAGATGGATATTTTGGCTTTTATTTTTGTCTTTTAGTTCAGTAAATTGCCAAATGACCAAAATGCCCTTTTTACCTTTCTTTCCAATTTTTACCACACATGTCCATTTTTGTCCAAAATTTTAGAATTTGGTCAAATTTCTATTTAAGGACCTCTAATTAATAATCTATTTCAATTTCATGCTAAAAGCTTCTAGAACTCAACTTTTACAACTTATTTAATTTGGTCCTTAAAATCAAATTGGGCACTTTTCTCATAAAATTTCTTCATGAAATTTTCACACAAGCATACCAACATATCATAGACCTTATAACAATCATAACATAGTTATTTCTACTTCAGATTTGTGGTCTCAAAACCACTATTCCGACTAGGCCCTACTTCGGGATGTTACAATCTCATCGCGCAATTTTGGGTTCAGGAGTACGATTACATGTGGGGAAGGTTATAGAGCCCCCACAATGCCTATCTGGGGATAGTCTTATGAGGTCTTAAGAGCTAGATTTTTTTTTATTTAAGCATATTAATATCTTAATCTAAGCTAAAATCTTAAGGAAATCTTAAATAAAAACTATAAAGAAAATGCCTCCTATTTACTTGTAACTTGATTAAGATGTGTTCACCAAACTTATCTAATTTAAAACTTAAATTAGAGATTTTTACTTTTAACAGGAACCCTAAAAGATACCTAAATAATTATAGTAAAATCCTTTAATTCCTAAAATTAATTCTATTTTAAAATTCTAAAAAAAGAAAACGTAGAAATTACCAACGAATTAAGAGAATTATTAAAATTCATCTACAACTTATTCAATCTTTTATTATTATTATCTTTTAACATATTTAATTAATAACATTGTGCCTATCAAGATCTTATGAAAGTATCCTATGCCAGGTTTATTGAAAGTATCCTATGCCAGGTTTATGATTTATCTTATTTTAAAATTCTTGATCTATGGTTTAAATTTGTCAAAATCTTAAAATAATATATCTTAAATAACATTTATTAGCTTTGTTAAAAAGTTTCTAAAATAAAATACTTAGAAAGACCTACTCATGATTTTCAATTCACCAACAAAAATTTTTAGTTTTAATCTTGAACAAGTTCCTAAAGAATATTTACATATTAATTTAAATGTAACACCCTAGCCCTGGCCTAGACGTCTAGACCGAGTCCAGAGAGTTACAAACTTTAACCTAATACTTAACAAGTTCATAGGATAGATAAATCAAATTACGAATCTCCAAACAATCACCAGAAAAGTCTTAGTACTTAAACATCATAAATCTACAATTGAATAGCTACATAATTTCATTTTAACATAATAAAGTTGACCAAGCCGCCGCAACATCGACCCCGTTCAGTTTGGTGGATCTCCTGAAAGCCAAATAAAATAGAGTGAGTTGTGAATTCAGTGCGTAACAGAAAATATGCTATTCAGCTTTCACACGATCAGAAGGTGATCTTATTCAGAATACTAGATAGTTCTCAATATCCACAATATCGATGTAAAACAGATCAGTTATACTCAGATAACATCTATGAATGGTAGCAGTTTATCAACATACTTAGTCAGACAGCAGAACAGATTCATAACAGAAATCCCTAGTTCCATCTGCTACACACCATCTCCGACCAACCCAACATACCATTGAGGACATTCAATGTCCATCCATCCCTACACATCACACTGTGTCTGTTTGACACGTTACAGAATTGCATCGTAGATGCTAATATATTCTGCATTAAACGCTATATTCAGATTCAATCAAAAAGTGGTTAAACCACTGTTCAGAACAGATTACTTCCTTCTTCACACTTTTCCAATCCAAACACAATCAGAATATAGAAATTCACATTATAATCACAGATTTTCCATCAGATATCATTTACACATTAGTAGTAGTTGCTCATTGTATCTCATTTTATATCAATCAAGTCATAGATAACCAAACTCAGTTACAATAATGGTTATGGTTAAAAACAAGTTTCGGAACTCTAGTTGACTACCATGCGGCCTAGACACACGGTCGTGTCCTTGCCTGTGTGGTCCACACAGCCTGTTACATGCTCATATCAGTCGTGTCCTTACTCTTGTGGTTCACATAGCTTGTTACATGTCCATATCGTATACCTGTGTGCAACCAATTGATAAACAGAGAGTTACATGACTTGGACACACGGCCGTGTCCTTGCCCATGTGACTCACAGGGTCTGAGCACGCACCTGTGTGCTAGCCCGTGTGGTCCTTAATTCATAAATAGTGATTTACATGGCTTGAACACACGGCCTTGTCTTGTGCCCGTGTGAACTCTGTACCATTTTGGCCACACACAGCCTAAACACATTCCTGTGTGGCCCTAATTCAACAAACAGTGAGTTACACGGACAATTGCACGGCCTCTCACATGCTCATGTAGCTCAAACGGCTTGGCCATACGCCCGTGCGCCTGGCCGTGTGGCGTCAACAGCCACTATTTTCGTCAACCTAAAACCTACGAAACTTGCAAAAATTGTTACGCACCTAATTTCTCCTTGTTGGAAACTGTTACGGGGACTAACCAGATCTTAATCAATCAGTTTACAACCCAATTCACAAATTAATTTCCATATTTCAACAACATTAATTAGGATTGAACATGTTGACAACTTCGACACTACACTTCCATACATTCCAAACTTACCAAATTTCAACAACGATCGCGGATAACTTGGTGCTGTTCCTTGTCAGAAGTATTCCCGTCTCTTAGGGAAAACAATGATCATTATTAGCGATTCGTCCTACTCACAGTTTATTCAATTTACACAAATTATAACGAAAACGAACGTGGAACACTCACGTGAACAAGTACTTACTCAACGACCCTCTGTCGAATGTTTAGCAACCACACTTACTAATTCGTACCCTTCTTGACCGTAGATTAACAAAAAATTAAGAGCGCAAAAAACAAAAATAAAAATAGAAGAACGAAAGAAAAAAAAAGAAAACTAAAACTATTGTTACTATCATTTAACTTCTATGCAGATTTCCGGCATTAAGAAAAAATATTTCTAATGCTTGCGAAGGGATTCGAACTTAGAACCAAACAGAATACAGACAGATGCCTAACCACCAAACCAGCAAGCCTATTCTTGTCACACTATCAAAACGAATTAAACTTAAGCAGCAATACTTGCTTACGGGTTGTTTTAAAAAAATAAAACTTTTTGTAATGCGACTCGAACTGTAGACCTTAAACAGTGAAGCAGAACACAGGACCAATGATACTGAATTCTAATTACTGCAGATTTTTTTCCCAGTTAAAACATAAAATTTTGGGGCGTTACATTAAGATTCTAAAGAGGAATCCTATACGATATTTAAAATTAGTTTAAAACCCTAAAAAAAAATCCTACATATTATTTATAACTTTTCTATGGTAAATGGTAGACAAGATCTTAAAGACTAACCTAAATTCAAATGTAAAAACCTTATGGTTTCATTAAAATGTAACACCTACTTAACTAATTTCATGTCAACATTTATTGAGTGGAAAAATGACTTAAAGTCTACCTTTTTAAAATGAATAGTTATAAAATAGGAAAATTAATTAAATTAGCTAAAGTTAATGAAAAGTTAAAACTCTTTCAAAAAGGGTAATAATAAAAAGAAAACTTAAATAAATAAAATAAATAAGACCTTGACATGATGATGATAATAATAACAATAATACACATTATTCATAATACAAGAAAAGAATTAAAGTAACATAAAAAAATAATATTAAAATATGTAAGGGGAATGTGTAAAAAAATATAAATATAAATACACATGAAAATAACTAAAGACGAAATAAGAATAAATAAAAATTATACAAGTGAAAAAATATAAAACATTAAAATAAAGTGCATAACTGACAATAAATATATAAGGTATAAATGCAAATGAAAGGGAATATGTAAGTGTAAATAATTTATTAAAGATGAAAACAAAATGACATAACTTGATTTTGGAACTAAAAGATAAAAAATGTGGAAGACAGAGGACTGATGTAGTAATTAATTTACTTTTAATTTTTAAATTTTGCATTAAATCGAAGGTTTGAATAAACAAAAGGGTTACGGATGTAAATAAGCCAAAGAGTGAGGGCAGTGTTGCAAAAAATAGGGTATTTTTCATAAATTTAAAAAGTAAGGGGGTAGGAATAAATTATCCATTTTTTGCACCTATAAATGAAAAAAAAAGTATTCATTCTTCCTTTTTAACCTTTAAAAAAAAAACATCTTCCTCTTTCTCTTCCTCCTTTTATGTTGGCTATGGCTCCACTACTAGAGAGCCCAACGGCTCTCCGACCTTCGGTGGTGGAGCCGCTGTATACAGTGACCGAAATTTGTTTATTTTTTTGCAAAATTAAAGTTCTTTTTTAAATCACTACTTTTCTTAAAAATCAAAGCTTTATTTAAGTTGAAAAAGATCAAAACTTTGTTTTAAAAAATTTAAACTTTTTCTTTAAAATAACTAGAAAATATATTTTTGTTTTAAAAATCTAAATTTTTTTTCTTTTCTAAAAAACTATTTTTCTTAAAAATCAAAGCTTTATTTCGAAACAGTTGAAAAAGATCAAAATTTTGTTTTAAAAATTTAAAATTTTCCTTTAATGTGACTAAAAACATATTTTTATTTTAAAAATCTAAACTCTCTTTTTAAAAAAAATTAAAACTTTTCCCAAGATCAAGCCTTTTTAAAAAAATAAAAAATAAAAAACACTTTATTTTAGAAAGGGAAAGAAAAAAATGGGACTTTTGGGGCTCCTAGGGGCGGAGGACCAACGTTTCGGTAACGTCCCCTTCATTGGAGCCCAAACCCGGTCCCTCATTATATCTGTATGGTAAAAAAAAGAAAAGAAAAGAAGAAAGAAAAAAGAAATAGAATATTTTTTTAACTTTTTTTGTAAAGAACAAAATATGAAAAGCCTCCTTTTTTTTTTCTTTCATGTCATTTCATGTATATATACTACTTTTCAATCTTGTTTATTTGTAAAAAAAAAGATAATAATAACATTTAATAATAATAGTAGTACCAATGATAATAATAATAATTTGGGCCCTTGACAAACCTAAAAAGGAAAGAAAAAGAAAATAAAAAGGCCTACATTTGACCAAAATCGGGTGGGCTTCGAACGAGCCCAAGAGAGAGAGCAAATATACAATCAGCCTCCAATTGGGCTCGAACAAAAATGAGTGTCTACATTTGTGATGACTTGAAAGTGGTCATTGTGACATGTTTTAGTACATATTTGAACTAGGCCATTATGTTTGGAAATGGCAATATTGACATGTTTAGGTAAATGATGTTTGGAGGCAATTGTGGTGCCTTTGAATTGTAACGCCCCAAATTTTCCTTAATTTCAACTTTCTGTGAAATTGTCGTACAAAAGTTTCCTATTTATGTTTCTGTAGTTATATGACATAAATATCTGTCTGCTTTAGTGGTTATGTGCTCTGGGTGTATTGGAAAGGTCACAAGTTCAAGTCAAGACTTGGGCTAAATTTTGGTTTTTATTGAATAAAGCCTTACCCTTGGTTAATAGGCTTAAAAGAATTTACTTGTGAAAGCATAATAGAATGGGCTTGCTTGTCTGGTGGTTAAGTGGAACGTTAATGTGAATGAGGTCTTGTTTTCGAACCCCTGCACGTGCGTAGGTAGTATTTTTGCTCATTATTTCAGCCAAGAGTTGTGTTAGGAGAGGACACTGAGTAGTGGATGTGTAGTAAAGGATTGTAGGAGTGAATTTAGGAGGGAATTAAGGGATTTGGGGATGAGTTCAATTTTATTTTGGCATTTTTGTTAAAATTTTCAGTTCTCTTCTCCCCTCCTAAAGAAAATTCTACCTTCTATTTTCCTTTTCCAACCCTAAATTTTCCTTACTTTTCACTTTTCTTTTGCTTTCTTTGTTCGACAATCGTGCTTCTTTCCCCCATATGCGTTGTTTTGTTGAATAATTTTGGTAAGTAGTTCTTGTGAATTGGGAGTTATGATGCTAAGTTTTGATTGGGGTTTTTCTGATATTTTGGCAACATCACATCTCTAGTATCGAGATTTTTCTTGAGCTACTTCTTAGGCAAACTGGTTTTGAGACATTAGGGCTAAGTTCCAATCGCTCCCAAATTGAGTAATTCATTGGGTTCTTTTAATCTAGCTATTAAGTGATTAATAGGGTGAAATATTGTTCAGTATTAGGTTCTGGAGTATTCAAGATAGCGTTATCATCAAAAACAAACCAGGTGTGTACTCTGAATTGCACAAAAATCAAAATTCAGTGAAAGCCGAAAAACCTACTATTGACGCCACATGGTCTTGTGGAATGCCTGTATGGAGGCCGTGTGGCGAGACACGATTGTGTGAGCTACGAACCAAGCCGTGCCCGTACGACATGGGCACGACAGACACGGCTGTGTGAGGTCGACGAGGCCGTGTGTGAGACAGACTCAGCCAATTGGACTGTGTGGGCCACACAGGCGTTTGAAGTTTTGGGCCAGGCCGTATGATCTACACGGCCAGGGCCAATTTGGGTCGTTTGGGCCACGCGGGTGTGTGGGCCCATACGGGCAAGCCATATGGGCTTGTGAGCCCATTTTTATGAAATGTACTGTAAGGTTGCACGAGCCACCCAGGTCGACTGTGACCTGTTGTAGGGTCGGTAAGGATATCTTAGACCCCTTATCTATGATTTGATATTATGATGTATGATTTAAGCATGTGATACTTAGCATGTGTACTGTACTATTCTAGATTTTGATATATGATCTGTTTATCTGCATTATAACATGCCATTCATGTATGTTGCATTGCATTGCGGTGGGATTATTGATGAAGTGAAGGAAGTATCTGAAAGTCTTTTAAGCCTATTATATGGCAACTATGTTGTATATTTCTGATATGTGCCGTATTACGGTACCACTTGGTGTGTAGGGTTAGATGGGTTAGCTTTATCCCTATACTTGGTTTGTAGGGTTGGGTAGGTTGATTTTATCCCCACATGGTGTGTTGGGTTGGTCGGAGATGGTGTACAGGGTTGGTGGGCATGATTTGCTATTCTGATCTATTATGTATATCTGTATGGGCTAAGGCCCAATTGTATCCGACTCTGTTTCTGAGTGGGCTAAGGTCCACACCATTTCTGTAAAAGGCTTAAACCTGAATTATGACTATATTCTGGTATCTGTCTGTATGCATGCTGAACTGTGGGGATGTACACACTGAGTTTGCGAAAACTCACCCCTTTATTTATTCTATTTGTCAAGTAATCCCCAACAGTAGATGGATTGGTGCAGTGGAGGACTCGACGGTGACCACTGCCATACACTCTGGACTTTACAGTTTTAATTGTTTAAACTACTATTTTGGGATTATTTATGTATGATGGACTTGGACTATTTTGGTTTTGATTCGGGATTTTAAATTGTTATTATTATTGGTTATAAACTGAGACACCACAAATGCATTTTTTCCTAAAACTAAATTAAAGGTTTTCGTATGCATGAACGGTTTCCAAAGCTTCCTCGTAAAAGAAATGTTTTAAAACAAATCAAATTGTTTTATTTTTTGGGCTTAAGTAAAAGATAATAATTTGAACGATTTTTATGATTCGAAACGGTTTACAAAGACACTCTCATGTAACATCACTAGATTCGACCATAACGTCTGGACCGAGTTTGGGGTGTTACTTTTAGTGGTATTAGAGCCAGGTTGCAAAACTCGGCTGTGGATTTGGGTTTTAAAGATTGGATTTAAAGAAATAATTTGTAAATGATTTGAAATATGTTTGATAATGAGTAAGTGGTACATCGAGTCTCCGGTGCTGATCTAGTAAGTTCTTTGAAACATTGTTAGTATTGTCTGAAAGCATGCTTAGAATGTACTAAGAATCTGTTTGATATGCCTGAAATATATTCTAAAACCGCCATAGGTAGTAGACTACACTGAAAACACTCTAGATAGTGTAGACTAAAAGCTTTAGTAAGACTATTTTCTCGCGATAACAGACTTTAAACTTCTGATACTGTACTGCATAAAATATCAGTTAATAATTAACAAAACTGTAACTAATTTGCATAAAACTGTTAATACAAATAATTTTGACATTACGATGAGCACACATAGTACTCGTGGATGGGATACTAGAGGTCGAGGTAGAGGCCGTAGAGGGGCTCGAGCTGAGTCCTTCGCATCAGACATGATTCTAAATCTGGACACTAGCGAGACGCCGGTGTCGCCTGTTACTGAGACTGGGTCTGGGCACTACGATCATGTGGCTGGGGATGACGCACTGTCCCAAGCCATGCTACGGATATTGGAGAGGGTCGCTGGGCCCAACACTAGATCTGAGGGCTGAGGGTCAGTTATGAAACGACTCCGGTCCAATGGGGCAGAGCTATTTAGGGGCATCATTGGAGTTGGTCCTAATGTGGCTAAATATTGGATGGAGGCCACGGAACATATCATGGACGACTTGGATTTTTCCGATGAGCAGAAGCTTAAGGGGGCTGTTTCACTACTTCGTGATGAGGCTTATCAATGGTGGCCCACAATTAAGGAGGGCACTTAGTCAGATCATCTGTCATAGGATTTGTTCAAGACAGCCTTCCAGAGTTAGTACGTGGGAGCCAGCCATACTGATACGAGGTGACGTGAGTTCTTGAATCTCACTCAGGGGGACCGTTTGGTGGCCAAATATAAGGCCGAATTTTTGAGATTGAGCCATTTATGCGAGAGGCGTGGTGGCAACTAAGTATGAGCGCTGTGTTTGGTTTGAGGATGGTCTCCGAGAGAGTTTGCGTGTTCTGATAGCTCCTCAGAGGGAGCGAGATTTCTTAACCTTAGTTGAAAAGGTGAAGATCACTGAAAAGGTAAAGTGCTCAGAGCGCCAAAACTGAGACAAATGGAAGGCTAAGAGGGATTTTAAGCCTTCGAATACTGGGATGAGGAATAAGAAAAAAGCCAGGACTGATGGGCCCGTGAGAGTTGGGCCTACTGTTGCAGCTACTAGGGTGGTGATTTGTCAGCACTGTAATAGACGCCATCCAGGCGAGTGTTGGAGGGCTACTGGAGCTTGTTTGAGGTGTGGGTCTACTAAGCACCGTGTTAAGGATTGTCCGCTGATGGTTAATCAGATACAAGCTCTGGCTACTAAGACTGCACAACCGCCGAGGGTATTTCAGCAGCCACCTAGGAGCCGAGGTCAAGCTAGGGGTGGTAATGGTATGGGCCGTGCACGGAGAGTACCGGACAGATGTGCTGAACGGACTGAGGTGAGGCAGCCTGCACTGGTTTATGGTGTACGTTTCCATGAGGATAGAGATACTCAGGATGTCATCACAGGTATGTTTTTAATTTTTGATGTACCTTACTTTGCATTGATAGACATTGGCTCTACACACTCTTATGTAGCTAGCACTATGTCTGAGACTTTGAGGATTCTGTTTGAGAGCACTTCTAGTGAGATAACAGTGGTGAGTCCGTTGGGGTAGTCTATTAGAGTTAGAAAACTATTTAGAGATGTACCGTTATAGGTCCAAGGGACTGTATTCTTGGTTGACTTGATGGAGGACTGTGCTACAAAAAGGGTTGTTCTGAGGACCAAAGAGGATGATGAGGTAGTCGTGATTGGGGAACAACGAGACTATTTGAGTAATGTGGTATCTGTGTTGGTGGAAAAAAAGTTAATAAGGAAGGGATGTGAGGCATTCTTAGCCTACATCAGTGTTTTGGATTCTGTGGACTCTTCGGTTAAGGACATCCGAACTGTGGGGGACTTTCCAGATTTTTTCCAAATGAATTATCGAGTTTACCTCTGAGCCGAGAGGTAGAGTTTGGGATTGAGTTGATTTCGAGTATAGCTCCAGTGTTTATCGCCCCTTACCGAATGGCACCGAATGAGTTGACGGAAGTTGAGGCTCAAATACAGGAGTTGTTAGATCGTGGGTTTATTCGTCCCAGTATGTCTCCATGGGAAGCACCTGTTCTGTTTGTAAAGAAGAAGGACAGTACAATAAGGATGTGTATCGACTACCGTTAGTTGAATAAGTTGACGATTAAGAATAAATACCCACTTTCGAGGATAGACGACTTGTTCGACAAGTTTAGAGGGGCTTCTATGTTCTCTAAGATCAATTTATGATCAAGGTATCATCAGTTGAGAGTAAAGGAGGTCAATGTGCATAAGACGGCATTTAGGACTCGTTATGGTCATTACGAGTTCCTAGTTATGCCTTTTGGTTTGACTAATGCACCAGCAACATTTATGGACTTGATAAATCGTGTATTCCAACCCTACTTGGATTAGTTCTTGGTAGTGTTCATCGATGACATTTTGGTATATTCTAAGTCAAAGGATGAACATGATGAGCATTTCAGCGTTGTTCTGTAGACTGTGCGCGAGAAACAGTTGTACACGAAATTCTCTAAGTGTGAGTTCTGGCTATGAGAGGTTACCTTTTTGGGACACGCGGTATTTGCTGAAGGGATTTGTGTGGATTGTAACACCCCGAAAATTTCTACAGTGAAATATTATCCTTGATATAGTAAAATAAGGAATTAAAGTGACGAGAAGAGGAAATTTGAGTTATGTTATTGGGAAATATATTATGACATATTAATTCAAGAAAGGACTAAATTGTAAAAGTGAGAAAAGTTTTGTTGCCCAAGAGTAAATACTCAAAATTTGAGGGGTTAAAAGTGTAAATAAGAAAAGTTAAAGGACCAATAGTGCAAATATTTTAAGGGTAGAATAATCTAGAAACTAAGTAAAATTGATGAATTAGGACTAAATTGAATAGGTGAAGAATTATGAGGGACTAAATTACAATTTTACCAAATTAAGTGATAACTCAAGGATGGAATTTTAAAAGGTCATAAAGGGTAAAATGGTCAATTGGAAGAGAGAGAAATCTAGAAAGTAATGATTACATTGATGATATTTTATAATTATATAATTAAATAATTATTATTTTATTAATATTTTAATAAGATATTTTATTATTTTATTATTTTATTTAGTCTATATATATGCATGTGTGTGGAAAAAAAAGAGGAAGACACCACCACCCATTTTCCATGCAATTCACGTTAGGAGAGAAGAGGGGAGAAAGAAGTGCTTTCTTTATAATTTGGTCCTTCTACCAAAAATTCACCAATTTCACCTAGAAATCAAAAGAATTTCCATAGCTACCGAAAGAGAAAAATGTTAAGGAGACTATGGAGAGTTAGAATGGCAAGTTAGAAATGTTAGAAATAGACAATTTGCATGAAATAGATTATTTTATTATTTAAAATTTCAAAATTGAATGAAATTATTAATTTAGTTCAAGATTGGGGAAAAACATGTTTTAAGGATTAAATTGAAAAGTGTTGAAATTATGGAAAATTTTGATATTTTATAGAATTCACGGTTGTTATCAATTTGTATGAGAATGATGGCTGGAAATAAGGATTTAATTGCAAAAAAATTATTTATTTGAGTCTAAGGATGAAATTGTCATTAATTAAAAGTTCAGGGGTAAAATGGTAATTTTGTTTAAGAGCATTAATTGAATGTATTAGAACATGAAATAAGTGCAAATGATGATCAAATTTATTTATAAAGATCCGGATGACTCAAATACGAGACTTGAATGTGGAAAAGAAATGATATTAATTATGATGTGTAAATATGTTGAGACGAATAATAAATCCAAGTAAAACATGTCGAGAAAAAAAATAAATACGTTTGAGGGACAATATGTTTAATTTTAATTGGTTCCAAATATAAATGTTAGATGAAATAAAATATTTGATAAATAAATCGGTAACTCCGGTATTGCTCCGTAACTCTATTCCGGTGACAGATTGGGGTTAGAGGCGTTACATTTAGTGGTATCAGAGTTTTGGTTTAGTCGGTTCTCAGACTGAACGTAGTATATGTGAAGTCTAGAAATATATACCATTATATAACTTGTGATAATGTGATATCTTCTAACTTTGATAAAAATTATGAGGTGAGTGTTGCTATGAAATTTAATGATAATTGAAATGGTTGTTAAATAAATTTTAATATTGGATAATGATTAAATTGTTAAATTGAAAGAGAATTTAGGATTTAAAGTGAAGTTGAATTGAATAAGAAATATGTGTTAGTATTGAATTGTATTTTGATTAGTGAATGGAAAGTGTATTTTATTTTAAAAGTGGATTTTTTTTAAATGAAAGTGAAATTGGATTGTGGAATTGAATTGCAAGTGAAAAGTGTAAAAGTGATATGCGTGCATGAAATAATTTGTCTAAGTAGAGATTAGAACTGCTAGGATATTAGTGGCATGCCATTAAAGGACCTTAGTATGCTCTCTAGTTCTTAGCACTTCGGTGCTCTCTGATTATTAGCACTTCAATGCTCTCTGATTATTAGCACGTCATGTGCTCTCTGATTATTAGCACATCGGTGCTCTCTGATTATTAGCACACCAGTGCTATCTGATTATTAGCACTTCAGTGCTCTCTGATTATTAGCACGTCAGTGCTCTCTGATTATTAGCATATTGGTGCTCTCTGATTATTAGCACGTCAGTGCTCTCTGATTATTAGCACGTCAGTGCTCTCTGATTATTAGCACATCGGTGCTCTCTGATTATTAGCACATCGGTGCTATCTGATTATTAGCACGTCAGTGCTCTCTGATTATTAGCACGTCAGTGCTCTCTGATTATTAGCACTTCGGTGCTCTCCGATTATTAGCACATTAGTGCTCTCTGTTTAATAGTGCATAATAATGCACCTCTGTATCAGTCCCGTATATCCTAAGTGTTAAATCTAGTCTATTAGGCCTCTGCTAAAAAAAAGAAAAAAAAGAAAAAGAAGTTATTTATAAGTAATTGATTTATTCAGGTATGGCATTTACGAAACAAATTTACTTAAAATTTCTTCTAAATTAGTTCCTTTAGTGAACTGAATAATGTGATATTATTGATAACTTTGGTAGTTAGTGGAGTAGTAATGAAATCATAAAAATATCTGAAAGCAGTTATTATAATTAGATATGATACAACAATTTTTCTGGGTATTCTTTATTGATATTCTATATGTTCTTTTATCTTTAAAGGTATATGCAACTATTCAGATGTGATTCTTATCATGTAGAAAGCCTGGTAATCATAACGTTAAACGGAAGTATTGTTAGTCTGGTTAATTCATGATCGGTATTACTCTATTTTTCTTCGGTTTTCTGATTTGTTCTGTTAAAAAAAAAAGAAACTTGATGGTCAGACTCATATGAAGCTATTTTCTACTTCTACTGATTGATGTTCTGAATTATATATGTGAAAGTTACACTATCTCTATTATGATTGTTATATTGTGAATGTGCAATATCACTCTTCTGAATTTTCTCTGAGATTTCATTATTATTTTTTATTCAACATGGATTATCTTCTCAAAAATTCAGTATAACTTTGTAAGTTGGATGTTGTTATCTCGATTTTCTTGTTATTTTATGGTCTGACTGGAAAAGATATCTATTGGTAAGTGGTAATCATACTTATTATTGTTATGAATTTTAACTTGATCATGGGAATTTGATAGTATGGATCACCAATTATAGAAGTTGTATTCTTGCATGGGTTGATATTGGAACTATTCTCGATTTTTCTCTTCTATTTGAAAATATAATTGAAGCATCAGTTCTGGCTTAGTCTAAATCGGATAATAAATAAATAAATAAATAAATAAATAAATAAATAATTATTACTGTTATAGTGGTATATTATTAAATGGATTAGACTGTATTTTAATGAAGATTAATTTTTAGCTAAACCTAAAACTAAGTTGATGTTTCTACAATAGATTTGTGAAGCCGGAAAAGAGGCAATGAGTTGTAAGCTAAATGGGTACAGAGTGAAATAGTTATTGATTCATGCTATCGGATTTGAATATGATGATCGCCTATTGTTTCAGGATAGAACTTGTGTACTGAAGAATTTCAAAGCTTGTACAGAAAATTTTATATGGGACTCGCAATGGTAATATATCTGTTATTTAGGAAAATATGATATTGAAAATATATATGGAAAATCAGAAGGAAATGTAATTGATTAAGCTATGGAAAGAAATGAGAAAATGAAATTGTGAATCTGATTTGCAAATTGGAAATTGAGATAAAATATGAAATGAAATTTGTGCTATGAGGTGGAATGCATAAACCAAAAATGTATAAATTGATTAAAGTTTAAAGTGATGATATATAGTGAAATTGTTATTGTTGACATATGACTTTAGTAAATACAAATTGCAATAGAATTGATATTAAATAAAGTGATAAATTGAATGAATTTTATATGAAATTAAATGAATTATTGGAGTGAGATGTGAAATTTGAAGTATGAACTTAAAGTTCATGAATTTGCTAAAATATTGAATTGTTGATATTGAAATTAGTTGAATAAATGAAATGAAAAAAATTGAATGAATTTGATCAATTGAACTGTTGAAAGTATGAAAAGTGGAAGTATGATTTAAAATGTGAATTGAAATTGAGATATGAGATTTAAAAGCTTTAACCAAAGGTTTATGATTTGATTAAAAATAATATAGATGATATATGATGCCATTTGATGAAAGACTTCTGTTGAGATATGAAATTAAATATAAAATTAACACATATGACCTATATTGTTACATGTTTGATGTTTACTATAATTTTTATAATTTGAATTATAGTAATACCACTGAGTATAGACATACTCAACCTAAGGTTGTATTATTATAATTATTTAATTTCACTTTCTCATCAATATAAATTCAATACTAATATTTATCCATCACTCAATTCAATTTCCATTTAATTCAACAATAACACTTACCTCATACTTAATTTACTATATACATAATTTAAATTTAACACTTAATAATAGATAATTTGAATTATAGTAATACCACTGAGTATAGACATACTCAACCTATGGTTGTATTATTATAATTCAAATTATCTATTATTAAGTGTTAAATTTAAATTATGTATATAGTAAATTAAGTATGAGGTAAGTGTTATTGTTGAATTAAATGGAAATTGAATTGAGTGATGGATAAATATTAGTATTGAATTTATATTGATGAGAAAGTGAAATTAAATTGAGTTGTGAATGAATTGAAAGTGAAATTGGAATTAGAAAGTGATATATGAAGTACATGACAAAGATTATTGAAGAAAGAGAAGATGTAAATGTAAAAGGGACTCTAGCACATTCGCTGATAATAGTATGTTGGTACTCACCAAGTGTTCTCTGATAAATAGTACATAATAATACACTTCTATATCTATTCTGTATATTCTAAGTGATCTGTTTAGTCTACTGAGCGTCTGTTAAAAAGGTAAACAATTTTCGTTACAAGGTAAGGGGTTATCTCTAATTCATGTTTGAAAATATTGAATTAAAAATAAATTGTGAAATGAAAATATAGAGAATGAATACAAATGATAAATTAGATAAATATATGAAGCAAGAAGCTATAGAATTATAAAGATAATGAAGTTCATGATCAAAAGAAAACAAGGAAATTTCGAGGACGAAATTTATTTTAAGAGGGAGAGAAATGTAACACCCCGAAAATTTCTACAGTGAAATATTATCCTTGATATAGTAAAACAAGGAATTAAAGTGACGAGAAGAGGAAATTTGAGTTATGTTATTGGGAAATATATTATGACATATTAATTCAAGAAAGGACTAAATTGTAAAAGTGAGAAAAGTTTTGTTGCCCAAGAGTAAATACTCAAAATTTGAGGGGTTAAAAATGTAAATATGAAAAGTTGAAGGACCAATAGTGAAAATATTTTAAGGGTAGAATAATCTAGAAACTAAGCAAAATTGATGAATTAGGACTAAATTGAATAGGTGAAGAATTATGAGGGACTAAATTGTAATTTTATCAAATTAAGTGATGACTCAAGGATGGAATTTTAAAAGGTCATAAAGGGTAAAATGGTCAATTGGAAGAGAGAGAAATCTAGAAAGTAATGATTACATTGGTGATATTTTAAAATTATATAATTAAATAATTATTATTTTATTAATATTTTAATAAGATATTTTATTATTTTATTATTTTATTTAGTCTATATATATGAATGTGTGTGGAAAAAAGAGAGGAAGAAACCACCACCCCTTTTCCATGCAATTCACGTTAGGAGAGAAGAGGGGAGAAAGAAAGTTTTGCTTTCTTTACAATTTGGTCCTTCTACCAAAAATTCACCAATTTCACCTAGAAATCAAAAGAATTTCCATAGTTACCGAAAGAGAAAAATGTTAAGGAGACTATGGGGAGTTAGAATGGCAAGTTAGACTCAAGAAATAGAAGCTGAAGGAGAGAGAAAATCAAGTTAAAGATTGAAATCAATGGGACAAGGTAAGTACATCAAAATTTCAATATATTTTAAGTTTGATATTATAGAAAAAGCATGGAAATGATGTTAATGTAGAGCTTTCTTATATATAGATTTTTGTTCTTGATATGTTAATAAAGGGAAAAAAGAGAAAGTGATGGAAAACATTGTAGAGAAAAGAAATAAGGGTGTCATAAACTTAGTAATTAATATCTTGCACTAAAACAGTTTGGACAGCAGCAGTAATCTAAATTTGTAAAATCACCAAAAATAGTAGAAATTGAATTAGATGTTGAGTGAGATATGAAATTAAATTTTATTGAGTCTATTTTTCATATAAAAGAAACAGAGAAAGTAAAGGAATTCTGTATTCTGAGATATTTATATTTTTGTAAGACTGGTTCAGAATGATTTCGAGATCCCCTGTTTTGATTTTGAAAAATCATTAAAAATTGTTAAAAAATAATTTTGGGACATAATTTATATGGTTAGATTCCTTAATGAGTCTATTTTTATAAGAAATAAACAGGAATATTATTTGAATTCTGTATAAAAAGATAATTAAATTTTACCGAAGAGTGGTTAGAACTGTCGAACAACAAAATAGGGGAGATTTTAATGAATAAACTGTACTAATTGGCTAAACCAAAAATTATGAAAATTTTATGGTAAGGATATATTTGAGTCTAGTTTTAGGGAAAATTAATTGATCTTAATTTTGAGTTCTGTAGCTCAAGATAAAAATAATTTAGTGACTATGACGCAGGTGGACAGCTTGAATATTTACATATAAGTAAATAGTGAAATTATTGATAATGTTACTTATAGCATGTTATATAAATTAAGGATGTGGAATGGAGAGGAGGAGGAGGAAAATATGTATGAATATTCAGCTAGCATGGCTAATTTGCATGTTTTAGGCTCAGGGACTAAATTGAATAAAAGTATAACTTTATGGGCAATTTTGTAAAAATTTTAGAAATGGACAATTTGCATGAAATAGATTATTTTATTATTTAAAATTTCAAAATTGAATGAAATTATTAATTTAGTTCAAGATTGGGGAAAAACATGTTTTAAGGATTAAATTGAAAAGTGTTAAAATTATGCAAAATTTTGATATTTTATAGAATTCACGGCTTGTTATCAATTTGTATGAGAATGATGGCTGGGAATAAGGATTTAATTGCAAAAAATTTATTTATTTGAGTCTAAGGATGAAATTGTCATTAATTAAAAGTTTAGGGGTAAAATGGTAATTTTGTTTAAGAGCATTAATTGAATGTATTAGAACATGAAATAAGTGCAAATGATGATCAAATTTATTTATAAAGATCCGGATGACTCAAATACGAGACTTGAACGTGGAAAAGAAATGATATTAATTATGATGTGTAAATATGTTGAGACGAATAATAAATCCAAGTAAAACATGTCGAGAAAAAAATACGTTTGAGGGACAATATGTTTAATTTTAATTGGTTCCAAATATAAATGTTAGATGAAATAAAATATTTGATAAATAAATCGGTAACTCCGGTATTGCTCTGTAACTCTATTCCGGTGACGGATTAGGGTTAGGGGCGTTACATGGATCCTCGAAAGATTGAAGCTGTGTTGGAATGGAAAAAGTTGAAGAATGTGTTTGAGATTCGTAGCTTTCTGGGGCTGGTAGGTTATTATCGACGATTCGTAGAAGGGTTTTCTTTGATCGCAGGTCCGTTAACTAATGTAACATCCCGAAATAGGGCCTAAATGGAACAGTGGTTGCGAAACCACGAATCTGAGATAGAAAAGTTTATTCCGATAAATTTTTACGATTTTCCGAGTGATTAGATGCATGTGTTAGAATATTGATAGAAAATTTCATGAATTGCATGTTTAATTTGCCTATTAGGGCTTAATTGCAAAAGTGATAAATATGAGTTCTAGATAGGAAAGGATTAAATTGAAGAGCATAATTGAAGCAGAGGTCCTTAAAAGGAATTAGACCATTAGGTTTTCACGGACAAAAATGGACATACATAGGTAGAAATAACCAAAGTTTTAATGAAGGGAATTTTAGTCATTTGGTAATTAAAAATATTAAAAAGGGAAAAAGATGGAAAAATGTTATCATCTTCTTCATTAGGCCGAATGTCAAGGGTTCTCCATAGCTAGGGTTTGTTTCAAGCTTCCAAGCTCTATAATAAGTGATTCCAAGCCCCGTTTTTAATGTTCTTTACGTTTTTAGAGTCCCAGTAACTTGATTTAGCTTATTCTAGCAATAATTTAACCTAGGGTTCATATTTGGAAAAATACCCATAGGTGAAATGTGTTTATTTTGATGTTTTATAATAGAATATGAGGTTTTAAATCATGTTAAATAGCTTGTGCTAGTCGGTTTTAAGTAAAAACGAGTAAAACGACGTAATCGGTAAAAATACCTAATGTTCATAAGTACATGTTAGAGTGAGAATTTGATATTGCCATTAAGCGAAAATGATCAGCATGTCCTAAAACATAAGAATTAGGGAAAAAGTTTAATTTCCGAGCTTTGGGGCAAAAGTGTAAATATGTAAAAGTTTAGAGGCAAAATTGTAATTTTGCTAAAGTTAGAGGTAAGGACTATTTTGATAAATGTGAGTATTAAATAAGCTAAATTTGCTATTATAGATCAAGAAGAACGAAATTCGGGAGTAGATAAAGGAAAGAAAAAGGTAGAAGATTAAGTTGTCAAGTTGATCGTATTTTACACCGAGGTAAGTTTACGGTAAATAAATGTAATATTTCAATATTTTATATTAATGTTGTTAATTTCAAGCATATATACATTTATTTTATGAGAATATTCCAAGTTGAATCAAAGATGAGGTAACAGAGAAAAAGTATCAGAAAGCCCGTTTGAGCCTTAAGAATGTATGGGATACGGAACGTCTTGACATTTTGGGTTGAGACAGTTGAGGAATAGCCCATTTAAGTCCATATCAGACATATGGCATTGGCAGGTTGAGACTATTCAGGAACATCCCATGTAAGTCCATATAAGATATATGACTTTAATAGGACAGAGAACATCCCATGTAAGACTATGCCTAAAGCATCATTGGCAGCTATTATTAGGCAAGAAAGCCCAAGTACCCTTAGTATTCCAAACAGTTCATTGGGCTAATATACAGGCTATGTTACAAGAAAGTTCAGGTAAAGGAATAATAAACAGGAAAGTTAAAAAAGTAAGTGGGGAAGTAAAATAAAGATTTTGTTAGTTGATGGTATAATATGAGTATATTTATAATTGGTGAATGTTATCATTTATTTACTTGTAAACTTACTAAGCATTGTAGCTTACTCCTTTTCCTTTCTCTCTTTTATAGTGTAGCCAAGCCAATTTAGGGATCGTAAGGGCGTCAGAGTTCGTCTCACACTATCAAAGGCTATCTCGGTATTTTGTAATTTGAAATGTTTTGAGTTATGGCATGTATAGGGACTTGGTCATTTTGTGTGTATGTCCTTATTTTTTGATTAAAGAATGGCATGTGAATACTTGATAATGATTAGCTATTGAAATGGCTAATTAAGAACATGTTTTGATGTTATGTATGACTAAATGATAGTTTATGCAAAGAAATTATGAAAGAGTAAAAGTTGGCCATGAAACAGTTTTGGAACAGCAGCAGTGACATGAATTTGAAAAATCACTAAAAATTTTATAAATGGAATTAAATAGTGAATGAGATATAAAATTATATCTTATTGAGTCTATTTTCATAAGAAAAAAACAGAGTAAGAAATTGAAGTCTATATTATGAGATATTTAAATTCTTGTGAGACTAGTTCAAAGGGATTTTGTGATCCCCTGTTCTGATTTTAGAAATTCACTAAAAATTGTACAAAAATAATTATGAGTCATAATTTATATGTATAGATTCTTTAATGAGTCTATTTTCATTAAAAATAAGTGGAAACACCAAATGAAAACTGTACTATGAGATAATTTATTTGTAATGAAGAGAGGTCAGGTCCGCTGCGCTGCGAATAGGGGAAACTTCAACTAATAAACTGTACTAATTGGCCACACCAAAAATTCTGGAAAATTATGGTAAGAAGATATATGAGTCTATTTTCAGGGAACATTTATGGATTTAAATTTCTAGTTTCATAACTTGAGTTATAATTAAATTTAGTGACTATTACACAGGTGGACAGTTTTATTATAAATAGTGAAATAATTTGTTTTGATTTGTGGAAGTAATCGGAAAATTTTTATATGTTCTCGGTTTGGTCCTGAACCGTTCCAATTGCATGTTTTAGGGTCTCGAGGGCCCTTTTTAGGGATATATTAGATGAATGTGAGTGAATTAATTTTAAAAGAAAATTTTTATGCCTCGAATTAGTAAGATAAGTCTAGTAACGTCTTGTGCTCGACTCTAGCGACGGTCTCGAGTAAGGGGTGTTACAACTAAGCTGTTGTGTAAGGGACTTCCTTTTGTTTGGGCTGATGCACAGCAGGAGAGCTTTGAGAAGCTCAAGACAATGTTGACTAAGGCTCCTGTTCTGATACAACCTGATCCTGGAAAGGATTTCATAGTTTACAGCAATGTGTCACACGTGGGTTTGGGTTGCGTTTTGATGAAAGATGGTAGGGTGGTTGCTTATTCATCTTGTCAGCTCAAGACTCATGAAGTTAATTATCTGACGCATGACTTGGAGTTAGCTGCAGTAGTCTTTGCTCTAAAGATTTTATCTATACGGTGAGAAGTGTACTTTCTACACTGATCACAAGAGCTTGAAGTATCTCCTCACTCAGACGGAGTTAAATCTTAGGCAGCATTGATGGGTTGAGCTGCCGATACATTAAGCCGTAGGGCTGTGACTGATCTAAGAGTGATGTTCGCTCGATTGAGTCTATTCGATGATGGGAATTTGTTGGCAGAACTTTAAGTGAAACCGACATGGATTAATCTGATCAGGGATAAACAGATAGGGGATAAGTCTCTCAAGATGCGGTTTCGTCAGGTTAAGAGTGGTACTACGACAGATTTTGGGATTAACAGTGATGGGGTATTGTGTTTCCACGGTTGAATTTGTGTACCGAATGTGTACCAAATGATGAGGACTTGAGATAGTCGATTCTGATGGAAGCGCATAGTAGCCCTTATGCTATGCATCCTGATGGGAACAAGATGTATCAAGATCTCTGAGAATTGTACTAGTGGCCAGGGTTGAATTGAGAGGTGGCTAACTTTGTTGCTCGCTGTTTGACTTGTCAGTAGGTTAAGGCTGAACATTAGTTGCCTTCGGGTTTGCTGCAGTTGGTTAAGATACCGATGTGAAAATGGGAGCGAGTGACAATGAACTTCGTTAGTGGGTTGCCTCTAACACCCACTAAGAAGGATTCTATATGGGTGGATCGATTGACCAAGTTTGCGCATTTCATTCCGGTCAGGACAGACTTCTCCCTATAGAAATTAGCTAAGCTCTACATTTCTGAGATAGTGAGGCTACATGGGGTTCCTGTTTCGATCATCTCCGATGGGGATCCTCAATTCATGTCACGGTTCTGGCAAAAACTTCACGAGGCTTTGGGTTTGAGGTTAGACTTTAGTACTGCTTTCCATCCTCAGGCAGATGGTCAATTGAAGAGGGTGATTTAGATACTGGAGGACATGTTGAGGAGCTATGTGATTGATTTAAGGCAGTTGGGAGGAGTACTTTTTTTTAGCAGAGTTCGCTTACAACAACAACTATCAGTCTAGTATACAGATGGCACCTTACGAGGCACTGTATGGTCATAAGTGTCGCACTCCCTTATGCTGGACTGAGTTGGGTGAGCGACGTATTTTAGGTCCAGAGTTGGTATTAGAGACTGAGGACAAGGTCTGATTGATTCAAGAGCGATTGAAAGCGGCTTTTGATAGATAGAAGTCCTATGCTGATTTGAAGAGAAGGGACATTGAATATTCTGTTGGGGACTTGGTTTTTCTTAAGGTCTAGCCATGGAAGAAGGTTTTGAGGTTCGGTCACAAGGGTAAGTTGAGCCCTCGGTTTATTGGGCCGCACCAAATTCTAAAGAGAGTGGGGTCAGTCGCATATCAGTTAGAGCTACCTCCAGAGTTAGATCATATTCACAATATGTTCCATGTCTCGATGTTGAGATGTTACTGCTCTGATCCCACGCACATTATGTCTGTGGAGGAGATTGAGATTAGACCAGACCTAATGTTTGAGGATAAGTCGGTTCAGATGCTAGAACGCAACGTTAAGGTCCTACGAAGAAAGTTTATCCCACTGGTTAAGGTGTTGTGGTGGAATCATAGCACTGAGGAGGGTACTTGGGAGCCAGAGGATTTAATGTGACAGCAGTATCCTCACCTCTTCTGATCAGGTAAATTTTGAGGATGAAATTTTCTTTAAGGGTGGTACAGTTGTAACGCCCCAAATTTTCCTTAATTTTGGATTTTTGTGAAACTATAGTACAAAAATTTCCTATTTATGTTTCTACAGTTATATGACATAAATATTTGTTGCTTTAGTGGTTATGTGCTCTGGGTGTGTTGGAGAGGTCCCAAGTTCAAGTCAAGACTTGGAATAAATTTTGGTTTTTATTGAATAAAGCCTTACCCTTGGTTAATAGGCTTAAAAGAATTTACTTGTGAAAGCATAATAGAATAGGCCTGCTTGTCTGGTGGTTAAGTGGAATGTTATCGTGAAAGAGGTCTTGTGTTCGAACCCCTGCACGTGCGTAGGTAGTATTTTTGCTCATTATTTCAACCAAGAGTTGTGTTGAGAGAGAACACTGAGTAGTGGATATGTAGTGGGGGATCGTGTGAGTGAATATAGGAGGGAATTAAGGGATTTGGGGATGAGTTCAATTTTATTTTGGCATTTTTGTTAAACTTTTCGGTTCTCTTCTCCCATTCTAAAGAAAATTCTGCCATCTATTTTCCTTTTCCCAGCCGAAATTCTCCTTACTCTTCACTCTTCTTTTGCTTCCTTTGTTTTACAATCGTGCTTCTTTCCCCTATCCACGTTGTTTCGTTGAATAATTTTGGTAAGTAGTTCTTGTAAATTGAAAGTTATGATGCTAAGTTTTTATTGAGGGTTTTTTGATATTTTGGCAGCATCACATCTCCTGTACCGAGACTTTTCTTGAGATACTTCTTAGGCAAACCGATTTCAAGGTATTAGAGGTAAGTTCCAATCGCTCTCAAATTGAGTAATTCGTTGGGTTCTTTTAATCCGGCTATTAAGTGATTAATAGGGTGAAATATTGTTCAATATTAGGTTCTGGAACACTCGAGATAGCGTTATCGTCGAAAACGAACTAGGTGTGTACTCCGAATTGCATAGAAATTGAAATTTAGTAAAAGCCAAAAAGCCTACTGTCGACACCACATGGATGTGTGGACTGCTCGTGTGGAGGCCGTGTGGCGAGACATGGCCGTGTGAGTGATGAACCAGGCCATGTGCGAGTGACGAACATGGCCGTGTGAGGCTGATAAGGCCGTGTGCAAGATACGGGCTCAGCCAATTGGGTCGTGTGGGCCACATTGGCGTGCGGGTGAACCACATGGGCGTGTGAGCCCATTTTTTTGAAATGTACTGTCTTGTTGCACGGGTCACCCAAGTCGATTGTGACCTGTTGTAGGGTCGGTAAGGATATCTTAGACCCCTTATCTATGATCTGATATTATAATGTATGATTTAAGCATGTGATACTTAGCATGTGTATTGTACTGTTCTGGATGTTGATATATGATCTTTTTATCTGCATTATAGCATGCCATTTATGTATGTTACATTGCATTGGAGTGGGATTATTGATAAAGTGAAGGAAGTATCTGAAAGGCTTTTAAGCCTGTTATCTGGCAGTTATGCTGCATATTTCTGATATGTGCCATATTACGGTAACACTTGGTGTGTAGGGTTAGATGGGTTGACTTTATCCCTATACTTGGTGTGTAGGGCTAGGTGGGTTGATTTTATCCTCACATGGTGTGTTGGGTTGGTCAGAGATGGTGTGCAGGGTTGGTGGGCATGATTTGCTATTCTGATCTGTTATGTATATTTGTATGGGCTGAGGCCCAATTGTATCTGACTATGTTTCTGAGTGGGCTAAGGTCCACACCGTTTCTGTAAAGTGCTCAGGCCCGAATTATGACTATATTTTGGTATTTGTCTATATGCATGCTGAACTGTGAGGATGTACACATTGAGTTTGCAAAAATTCACCCCTTTATTTGTTCTATCTGTCAGGTAATCCCCAGCAATAGATAGATTGGTGCAGCAGAGGACTCGACGGTGACCACTGCCATATACTTTGGACTTTACGGTTTTAACTACTTAAACTGCTATTTTGGGATTATTTATGTATGATGGGCTTGGACTGTTTTGGTTTTGATTTGGGATTTTTATTGGTTATAAACTGCGACACCATAGATACATATTTTTCTTAAAACTAAATTAAAGGTTTCCTTATGCATGAATGGTTTCCAAAGCTTCCTCATAAAAGAAATGTTTTAAAACAAATAAAATTGTTTTGTTTTCTAGACTTAAGTAAAAGATAATAATTTGAACGAGTTTTATGATTCGAAATGGTTTACAAAGACACTCTCATGTGACATTACCAGATTTGGCCATAACGTCTGGGCTGGGTTGGGGTGTTACATGAATGGCATATTGGTTAGGTGAATTAGGTTGTTTAAAATGGCATGATTATGTGTATTTGAATGATGCTTAAGTCCCTTGAAAGTGTGCACAAATGGATTGGTTAATTATGCATAAATTAGTTATGGAATGACTTGATTTTAGGTAAATTTTGGGTTCACACGGCTTGGGACACGGGCTATCACACAGCTGTGTGTCATTTGAGATTTCTTAGTGGTCCAAGTTAGTGAGTTGGCCTAGCACTCGGCCTGACACACGGGCATGTGTGACAACTCAAAGAGTTACACGACCTAGCATACGTGTAATAACTCTTTTTAGTGAAATCAGAACAATGATTTTGGGACCACAAATCTAACGAGTAAATTATTATATTATTATTATTATTTTAATGTCTATGAAATGTTAGTAAGGTCGTATAAGAATTTCGTTAAGAAATTTTGACATGTGCTTGCTTAATTAAGTTAAAAGGACTAAATCGTAAAAGGTGTAAAAGTAGTGCTCTATAAGTTAAAGGTATCAAATAGCTATTGAAATTTAATGTTAGAAGACTTAGATGGTAAATAGACCATTTATATAGTTAGTGGATATTCATGAATTGGTTTTGTTGAAATAATTAATGTTTTTAAAGGTTAATTAGGTAAATGAGTAAATAAGGTTAAATAAAATAAAACAAAACCTAAAAGCTATCATCTTCCTCCCAGTTTCTTTATGTTAGCCAAATTTCACCATTAGAGAAGAAGAGAATTTCGGTCAAGTTATACCGTTGCATGTAAGTGAATTCTGAATTCGTTTTTAATGATTTTTATGTTTTCGGGATCGTTGTAGCTTAATTTAGTTAGCCCAGGGATTAATTTTCAAAATTGTTAAAGAATTAGGGTTTTTCCATGAATGCTATTGCATGATTCTTAATGTGTTATGAAAGATTATGAGTCCTTATTGATATAAACAAGTTTTGTAAAGTGATTTTTAATGAAAATGTTATTTAGGGACTTATTTGTAAAAAAATTATAAAAGTACATAGTGAAATTGTGAAATGATGATTTGTATGAGTTGATATGGATTCATAATAAATTCGGCTAGCATGGATTAGTGATGAAAATGCTTAAATGTCAATTTACGAGCTTAAGGACTAAACTGTAAATAAGTTAAAATATTAGGGGCAAAAGTGTAATTTTGTAGAAGTATAAATTTTGGACATAATTGAATAGTATAAATATTAAACAGGTTGAATTTGCCTATTTAGATCAAGATAAACTTTGTACAGGTCTTGATTGAGGAAAAACTAAAGCCTCAGATTAGTTGATCTCATTTCGATGTATTTGTAATTGATATAAATTCATATGATTAAATTATATTTTTAATGTTATATTGATCTATATGTTCATGTGCTATTTATCATGTAATTAAATGATGGAAACTGAACGATGTTACGATGATTGTTGAGCCCCATTTGAACCTTCGGATTATATAAGATACAAATGACATGTCATTAAGGTTACTATGTTTCAGGTGCTAGTCTTGAATGTCTTACTGATGGCTGAGGTTTGATATTTGTTACGGATACTCAACAGCTTGTGTGAGCAGCATCGTGTAGTTTACATTTTGATCGTCAGCTTGTGTGAGCAAACCCATTTCATAGCTCGGATGAGCAACGATGTATAGGAAAAGGAAAGAAAAGGTTATATGTTTAGCACCCTTCATGTGAGCTTTTCTGCGTATCCAATGTTATTCTGAATGATTCAACGGGCAAGAAAAGGAAGGAAATGGTAAGTATTCAATTGACTTATGTCATGAATCTATGAAAAGGAATGAAAAGATAATGTTCAATGGAAGTATGTTTATGTTCATGAAATTGATGATTGCAAGTGATGTTGTTCATGTATAATGAATCACCTTATATTAATTCAAGTGAATCATTAATTTATGCACTAACATGTGTTGTTGATGATGCTTAGGCTTGTGCCAAGCTTATGTTGGATTGTATCATGTTTAAATTATAAGCTTATGCATTGAAATAGTAAGTTATGTTCATGATTTACGAACTTACTAAGAATTATATGCTTACGTAGTTTTCTTTCCTATGTTTTATAGATAATCAGAATCTCGATTGGTTTGGAAGTTTGTCAGAGATCTATCACACTATCCAACGATTATATTAGTAGTTTTTTGATGTTTTAGCCAAGGTTATAATGGCATGTATTGGTAGACTTATGTTTGATGTTAGTTGATAAGTTTGACATGTATATGTTATTTTAGTTGGTAAACTTTTGGTACTTTTGCACCTTGCTATTATGTGTTAATATGGTTAAGTTGATGCATGTTTCAATAGCCAATTTGGCATGTGATGGAGTAGTTAAAATGTCGTCAATTATGGTATGCTTTGAGATGGAAATGAGCTAGATGTGTATGAATGAAATATGGCCAATTATGCATAAGTTTGGGTATGTTGGATTATTTGTGATTGCCTTGTATGGCATATTGGTTGTATGATAATGGTCTATTGATTTCGTTGATTCATGCATGTTTTGATATGATTATGATGCCTTGGCCATGTGTGAAAATTGTGTTTAGGTACAAGCTTGAAATGGGTGATGGAAATAGCTTGATTTTGGCCAACTTCATGTCCACAAGGCCTAAGACACGAGCGTGTGTCTCAGCCGTGTGTGACATATGGCCATGCAAAACAACCGTGTGTCTTCTGTAGGTTTTAAAGGCATTCAAGTCAAGCACTTACACGGTCTAGAACACGACCTAGCACATGGGTGTGTGAGGCTATTTCAAAAGTTATACGGCCTGGCACATAGGCGTGTGTCTTGGTTGTGTAACCCAAGTCAGAGAGTTACACGGGCATAGACACGAGCTGGGACATGGTCATGTGTCCCTATTTCGATTGTTATACGACTTGAGACATGGGCGTGTGTCTCAAACATGTGAGTCACATGGCCATGTGACCCCTACAATTCAAATTTTTTAACTTTTTCTTGAAGTTTCCAATTGATTCCAATTTTGTCTTGCATTGTTTCTAAGGTATTTCTATGGCCTCAAGGGCTCGGTTAAAGGACGATATACATATAATTAATGATTTACGCTATGATTATGTTGATGCATGAGATGTATGTTTTAAAGTTACATTTTTACGGTAATGTTTAGTAACCCTAATTCGGCGATGGATACAAGTTAGGGGTGTTAAAATACGGCCTGGCACACGGGCGTGTGGGCCGTCTCATTGAGTTACATGAGTGAGGACACAGGCTAGGACACAGTTGTGTATCCCTTGATCAAATGTTACACGACCTAGGGGTGATGTCACACGGCCTGGCCAAACATCCGCGTGACCCCTATTTTCTAATTTTTGCACCTTTTTATTAAACTTTTTGTTTTATTTTAAATTATTCCCGAATTGCTTCTAAGTAATGTGAATGAATGGTTTATTATAGGTTTAATTTATTTAATTATTATGATGTTAAATGTTTCTGATTGTATGGTAATACTTCGTAACCCTAATCCAGCAATGGAGACGAGTTAGGGGTGTTACATGGATCCACGCTGGAATGATAATTACAATGTCTTCCCCTGAATATGGTATCCACACAAACTGCATAGTATTGATGATTATAAATCTATTTGAAATATTGTAATTAAATAAAAATGCATAATATTGAAATATTGTAATTAAAAAAGGAAAATTGAAAATAATATTTTCCTTTATCTTCGAAGTGCGCCTCAATCATTTGGTGGTATACAACCACTGTCCCCAACCTCCTAATTCCCAGAGTCGTCACCCATTTGAAAAATAAATTGCAATTTTTAACAAGTTCGCACACATAAAATATATTTATATTGCAACCAACTTGTAACAACCCGAAATTGGGCCTAATCGAAATAGTAATTTTGAAATCGCTAAACCGAGGTTAGAGAAATTATTTTAGAATTATTTTGTGTTATAGTATTTTTATAAGGGTGTATGAAAATTTTGGTAAATTAATTTACACGATTGGGGGCTTAATTGTGGAAAAAGGACTAAATCGCATAAAAGGCAAAAGTGGTGATTTATCAGAGATTAGTGTTAAATAGAAAGGGAGACTTAATTGGGGTCCTTTAAGGGGAAATTAGATCCCTTTCTATTGGTGTGGCCAGCCATGGAGAGACAATAGGCTTGGAAAAGACAAATATTAGGTAGTTTAGGTGACAAAATTGATAAAATAGTACCTATTTTGCCTAGCCTTCACTCCTTCTTCATTTTAGTCTTCTCTTTCACTGAAATTACCAGCCTTCTTTGGGGGTTTTAGAAGCTTAAATTTTCAGCAACTTCAATCACTCATAAGTAAGTGATTTTAATGATTTCTTTGACGATTTTTGCATTTTTAGGACCCTTGTAGCATGAGCTACCTATTGAGGGGTGTATTTTGCAAAATGGTTAAGAGTTTAGGGTTTTGCCATGAATGAATAAGTATTGATTGCTGGAATATTATGAAGGAAAATGAATATAGGTTGTTAAATAAACAACTTTTGTAAAAATGTGTTCATGGAAAACACCTATATTAGACTAAATTGTAAAGTTTGATAAGTTGTTGTTATTTGTGTGAAATAATGAGAATTTTGGGTTTGTCATAAGAGTAAAAAGAATTCATTTAGGCTTGGTTAGTAAGGAAATTCGATAAAAATCAATTTCTGAGCCTAGGGGTAGAATGGTCATTTTGCCAAAGTTTAGGGGCAAAATAGTCATTTTTCTAAATTATGATTTTAGAATTGTTTAGATTAAATTGGTGATTAAAATTAGTGAATTTGCATTCATATAGATCAAGAAGAGCATGGAGTCAACCTTGACCGAGGCAAAGGCAAAGTCCCGGATTAAATTCCACATTTCTCGTATTTTGTACCGAGGTAAGTTTATATGTAAATAATACATCCTTTTTATTGATGATTTTACATATGGATGTTCTATATGAAATGTGAATGATTATTATTGTCATTGTATGAAATTATGAAAAGTGTGGATACGGATAAATTCCGTGGAAATTTTAATATCGGTGGGTTATGTGTAAACCACCGGGTAATAGTTGAAATTGATGAGCTAAGTACGAATTACCTCGTTGGTAAATAATATTGATGGGCTAAGTGCGATACCATCATAAGACATTGATAAAGGTGGGCTATGTGGGAAACCACCGGGAATTTTTTATATTGGTGGGCTATGTGCGAAACCACCGGGGATTATTGATAATGGTGGGCTATGTGCAAAACCACCTTATAATTGCTAATATGAATGGCTATGTGCGAATCATTGAGCATAGTTTATTATATTGAGGTGTGTATTGAGATTATAACTAAGTGAAATTTATAAGTGTTGAGGCGATAAATAACGTGCAAGGAATGTATGTGTTAATAAAATAAGATGAGCTTTGTGCGTAAATTTACAAGTGAATGTATGGTTTGGAAATATTGGTAAAGTTGAGCTACATTTTATTTGTTCAGTGCATGGTTATGCTATTAAATGTTTGCATATAGACTTATAAAGCTTTATGCTTACCCCATTCCTTTCCATTTTTTTTTAGTGCCGCCTAAGTAGCTTATGGA
This sequence comes from Gossypium stocksii, assembly GCA_020496765.1. Lineage (NCBI taxonomy): Eukaryota > Viridiplantae > Streptophyta > Magnoliopsida > Malvales > Malvaceae > Gossypium > Gossypium stocksii. The sequence continues at coordinate 44,510,170 of CM035630.1, read as the reverse complement.
TCCAGGGAAGTCGGAGGCATCGTTCACACTATCGACTGAAGCATTCGGTATAGTTAGGTTTTTTGTGTGTTTTGAGTAATGGCATGTATAGGCTATTGGGTCATTTTGGTATAAGTTACACTAGTTAACCAATTGTGTTGGCCATTTATTTTACAAAGTTCATTTTGTAAATGGCCATTGGAATTGGCCAAAATTATTCAAGTTTTTCTTAATGAAATGAGAATGAACTCACGAAAATTGTGGATGGTTGCTTAAGTTTAATCGCGCATGCACATTATGCAAAATGTGTTTGTTGGATAAATGCATAGTTATTGACATTTAGATGTATATCGATGTCAAGTTATGATATGAAAATGTTAGGTTGTATTTGATCTTGTTTCAGGGTGGCAAAAAGGCTTGGTAGATAGCTTATTTTTGTCCACACGGGTAGACACACGAGTGTGTGTCTAGGCCGTGTGTGACACACGATCAGCCCACGGGCGTGTGATTAGGCTGAGTGTCCCCTGCACCTTGCATAGATAGAATTAAATACCCATCAGTGTACCACACGGGCATGAGACACGGTCGTGTGTCTCAACCGTATAAAGTGCACAGCCAAGCACATGGGCGTGTGACATGACCGTGGGGTTGTTGATGTTAGAAATAAAATGTCAAGGTTTTTGTACACGGGTAGCAACATGGGCATTTCGTGGCCATGTGAGGGACACAGGTTGAGCACACGGGCGTGTGCTAGGCCGTGTGAAAACCCCTGTAGGTTCGATGTTAGAAAATAAATTCGCACGGACGAATGGTACGGGCATGTCCCCTGGGTACTTAGGCTGTGTGAGGTACATGGGCCATTAGCACGGACATGTCTTGAAGCCATACGAGCGTGTTGCCCTTCCATACGGGCGTGTGCCCTATTTTAATATTTTTTAAGAAAATTTTCGTAGGTATCCGAAATGGTCCCGGGTTATTTCCAAATCGTGTTTTAGGCCTCGTAAGCCCATATGAAGGTCCATGGGACATTGTTTGAAAAAAGTTTTAAATTGAGACACATTTCAATGAGTGTAAAGTTGAAGGTTTGCATGTGATTTAAAGGTAACGCCTCGTACCCTATTCCAGCGTTAGATACGGGTAAGGGGTGTTATACAACTTTTGAAATTGTTTTTACCTATTAAAAAGTGGCCACATGGGTGGTTAGTGACTCACTGATGCCAGAAATTGTATCTTGTATAGTGTCCAAGACTACAATAGAATAAGGCAACCGCTTATATTTTGCATCTTATATTTTGTCGCTCGACAAAGCTCACAGTACAGCGTTGTAAAAATTGCTAAACCCCAACTATATGATCGGGCATTGTTAAGATTTGTTAATAAAGGGCAAGTACATAATGTGGATTCTATTTGGATTTGAGTCTAGCATTAGTACCCCACCTATCAACTGCAAAGCATACACTCAAACAATGCAAATGACCTCAGACTCTGTGGACTGCTTGATAACATTTCAAAATTTTCTTTTAACCAAAATTGTAACACCCCATCATCGGGAATGCATCTGAGCAATTTGTAACACCCCAAATTTCAGGCCTAGAAGTTTATAGGTTTTGTGGTTAGGGACAATGAGGAGGTTGCACATAGGAGTTAAATCGTGCATTTTAATGTCAGAATGAGCTTGCTCGTCTAGTGGTTTGGCGAGTCTTGGTGTGAGTGTTTTGGATAGAGACTTTATTTTGTTTTATTTTAAGATAATTTTTATAATCAGTTAATTTGATTTATTCTATTTACTTTTATTTTTATTGTGGTTTTTATTTTTGGGTTTTCTGTCTGCTTTTGGCACGTTCTCTGCTTCTTCTTCCTCTTAGGGTTTTCTCTTTGTTTTCTTCTTTTTGCTTTGGGAAAAATGATTTTTGGCTTGTAGATTCTGGAAAGCCGCTTCTCTGTCGTCATCTTCGATTGCAAATTAGGTGTGGGATTCGAACCCTGACTTTTCTCCTTCTATTTACGTTATGTAAACTTTTGTTTTGGCTTTTTGTGAGAGTGCGTTAACTCTCTGGTCTGGCTTTTTTATTTCTAAAAGTGAATGTAAAACTCTATTTTCTGATATATTCTTGATAATACCAAGGTTGGGCAGGGTTTTGGTGGTTATAACGATGATTTTGGGGTTGTTTAAGGGTGGTTTATATGTCGACTCACACAGCCGTGTGAATTTGGGTATTAGGGTTCGGGGCCAATTTGGGAGCCATACGGTCGTGTGGCTGATTTGTAGATTTTTATCATTTCTCACACGGTCGTGTCCCCTGGGTGCACGGGTGTGCTGGTTAGGGAATTAGGGATTTGGTGATCTAGTGTTACATGGCCTAGCCACACGGCTATGTGACTGGTTTGAGGATTAAGGGATTCCATATGGGCAAGTGTTTCGGGACATTCGGCCATGTCTGGTGGGTACACGGGCGTGTGAGACCCTCACACGGTCATGTCTACCTTGCATTCTTTTTAGCAATTAGACAGTGAGTTACACGGCCTATTCACACGGCCGTGTCCTTGGTCCACACGGGCGTGTGCCTCTGCCATACGACCATGTACCACCCTCCACATGGGCGTTTTTAAAGCTTGTTCGTGTTTCTATGTGTTCTAACTCCTAACGAGGTCTTTGCTAGAGTGATTGGGACTTTGATATAGCCTATATTAAAGCTTGTCCGTGTTTCTATGTTTTCTAACTCTTAGCTATGGTACAATTTTCGTTTTAAATTTTCATTCATACATTTATTCAATTTATTTATCAAACTTAATTGTAACTTTATTGAATGGGTTTTAAACGATTAAAGGTGTTTAGTTTGTAAAGTGATGAATGGTTTCGAAAATGGAATTAAGGTGACTTGTTTTGTAAAATTTTCTCACGATCACTTCCGTGATTAATGTAGCGTCCTAAATTCAATCTAAACATTTACGCCGAATTCAGCGTGTTACATTTAGTTACTTGAATGTATGTGCAAGTAATTATTTTTGAAAAATATTTGAAGAACTGTACCACAGAAAGTTGAAATGGTTTGTGTTTTGGAAATGTTTTACGAAAATAAACTCTCTGAGACTCCGATGCTGGTCCAGGTAAAATTCAGAATTGTAAAATTAGAAATGTAAATTCTGGTATTACAATTGTGTCTATGCTTTGAAAATGTAGGCATTCCAAATTGGCCAAACAAAAAACATGAATTCTGAAGGTAAGTAAGATGTCGAGGAATTGTCTGTTTCTCTAGAACCTGTGACTATTCAGGAGTTGGAGGTCAATACGAGTCTACCAACTTCGGGTAGCGATAACCCAGAGCATGGTTTTGAGGCACTGACTTGGGTAGTGAGGAAAGTGCTAGAGGAAGTGTTTGAGGCTACGATAAAAGAAATTAGTGAGACGCTTCAAGTTAGGTGTATGGATTGTGGGAAGAAGCGAGGTTGCGGTTCTCCTAGGTTGGACCTCATTCTGCGAAGCGTGTTAGAATGCATCTGAGTGACAGTAAAGGTAGTGCTAGTAGTAATACAAGCGTTCCGTGTTGTAAGTATTGGAAGAAGCGACATCTGGGCGACTATTGGAAGAAGGGGGAAGCATGTCTCAAATATGGGTCTAAGGAGCATCAAATTTGAGAATGTCCTCGACAATTTTGAGTCAGGTATGATTGGGAACATTTGGATGTGTTGATTAGAGTATAGTAATTGTGTGTGTGTAATATTTGTCTGCTTCAGTGGTTAAGTGTTCTGGGAGTGTGTGAGAGGTCTTGGGTTCAAGATTAAGTGTGATAGTGTTTTAAGATTAGAGTGCGTAGTGGAAGCGTAGTGGTATAGTTTGTGATTTATGACTGTTCTGTTACTTGGAAATTTCGAAGACAAAATTTTTTGAATGAGGGGTGAGTTGTAACACCCCGAATTTTGGGCCTAAAAGTTTATGGGTTTTGTGGTTAGGGAAAGTGAGGAGGTTGCATATAGGAGTTAATTTGTGCATTTTAATGTTAGAATAGGCCTACTGGTTTAGTGGTTTGATGAGTGTTAGCTTACTTCTGAGATATGGGTTTGAGTCTTGGTGTGAGTGTTGTAGAGAGAGACTTTATTTTGTTTTATTTTAAGATAATTTTTTATAATCAGTTAATTTGATTTATTCTATTTACTTTTATTTTTATTGTGGTTTTTATTTTTGGGTTTTCTATCTGCTTCTGGCACGTTCTCTGCTTTTTTTTCCTTTTGGGGTTTTCTTTTAGTTTTCTTCTTTTTGCTTTGGGAAAAACAGTTTGTCGCTTGTGGATTTTGGAAAGCTCACTGATAAACGTTAAATTATACATATTTTTAACCCATGTTTAGCCTATATTTTGGATGAATTATGATCAATTTTGTGCAAATTGATGCTCTTAATCTTCTTTTTCATATCTTATACTCATGAGAGCATAGGGGAGAGAAAAGAACGGAAAACAGGCTAAAAACGGTGAAAATGGGCCAAAATGTGCGAACAACATGGCCCAAGACATGCCACATGGCCGTGCCACATGGGCGTGCCACATGAAGATCACACGGTCAAAGCCCCGATAAGCACGGCTAGGCCACACGACTGTACCTCCACCGAGAAAATCACACGGCCTCTGTCGAAGTCACATGGGCATGGCAGACGGGCGTGTTCTAGTCGTGAGGAAGGGGAATTTCACTCAAATTGGGATGCTTAAAGGCTAAGAAAGGCCCCCCAAAAGCTCTATATAAAGACCCCATGAGGAGACGGTTGGGAGATACTTTTTAGATATGAATAGAAGCAAGGGATTACTCCAAAGGAGAAAGCCGATTGATTCATCTCAGAAGTTGGAATTTTGCAACAACATAGAGGATCTCCCTAAATTCCTTCAGGGGTTTTTGGTTTCTTTTATGTTTTATTATTTTATATCTTCTGTGATGTTTCTTTTCTTTATCATGAACTAAACCTCTCAAATACTTGAGGGGGATGAAACCTAAGACAGATCTTGTTATTTATTCTTGATTATTTGATAAATACTTGAATTGTTCTTAATTATGCATCCTTCATTCTTGATTTAATAATCCTAGGCATTACTTCAAGAATTAGATGTGCTTAGAGCAGAAGAGCAAAAGTCCCTGTGATAAGAGTAGATCTACCATAATTAAGCGGAGTTGCATGCAACCCTAGACATAGGGCGACATAAATCTGCCGGATTAGGGTCAAACCTAATATGGGGAGCCATAGATCGAATTAATGCAACCTAGGGAGTTAATTAATAAGGGAACTTTAATTAACAACTTAGGCCTAGTTGCTCTACGCCTCGACGGAGGGTTTAGCATAAGTTAGGGATCTCTACGGATCAAGTCAAGTAAAGAAATCATATAGTTTAAGAAAATAATTACAAGTGAAGTCTAGGTGGATTCTCCCTTGAGTATTGCCCATATCAATCAGCTTTTCCCTAAAAGCTTTCCCAATTCACTCTTTAAACTTTCTTAGTTAGTTTTAGAATTAGTTTAAACAACCCTCTTTTATTTTTAGGTTAGATAATAGAAAGGAAGTAAGTACTAGTACTTTTGGTTCCCTTGGGTACGATAACTCGGTCTTGCCACTAAGCTATACTACTGTTTGACAAGTGCGCTTGCCTCAACGTCGTGATATTAGTTAGTTTTGGTGTGATCAAGTTCTTTATAAATTTTATTACTTCATATCGTGCATATCAAGTTTTTGGCGCCGTTGCCGAGGAACTAAAATATTACGAAAGCTCGATTTCTATTACTTTAGCCATTACTATATATATATATTTATATTTATTTTTCCTTTATTTTTATTTTCAGTTTTTTTCTTTTAAATTTTTGAGTTTTTCTTTGCTTTTTCTTTTCAGGTATTTTTAGTTTATGACTAGAAACAACCCAACAGGACTACTACTTTTTGACGAAGATCTAGAAGCGACAGTTCGCAGAAATCGCAGAGAGATTAGACGTAGCCTACATAATCCTGAACAAGAACCTAATCAAGAGCTAGAACCTACAGGAGATGGAAGCAAATCAAGAAGAAGCTCCTCGCACTATGTATGATTATGCTAAACCTAGTTTGCCTGGTACCCAAACTAGCATTCTTAGACCTACTGTTGCTGCTAATAATTTTGAGTTAAAGCCTAGCACTATTCAGATGATACAGCAATTGGTGCAGTTTGATGGTTTACAGGACGAAGATCCAAACTCACACATAGCCAATTTCTTGGAACTATGTGATACCTTCAAAATAAATGGCGTTTCTGATGATGCCATTAGATTGAGGCTATTTCTATTCTCTTTGAGAAATAAAGCCAAACAGTGGTTAAAATCTTTACCACGATGCTCAATTACCACGTGGGAGCAGATGACAAAAAATTTTTTACTAAAATATTTTCCTCAAGCTAAAACAGCCAAATTACGAAACGATATTTCTTCCTTTGTGCAGATGGATTTAGAAACACTATACGATGTATGGGAGAGATACAAAGATCTTTTGAGAAGGTACCCTCATCATGGTCTACCTTTGTGGCTACAAGTTCAAACATTCCACAACGGTTTAAACCTGTCAACCAGACAAATGATCGATGCAGCCGCAGGAGGGACGATCAATAATAAAACACCTGAAGCAGCTTATGAATTTATTGAAGAGATGTCATTGAATAATTATCAGTGGCAAGTCATGAGGACAAAGCCAACAAAAGCTGCAAGAGTTTATAATATTGATGCTGCCGCCATGCTTACTAACCAATTAGAAATTTTAAATAAAAAGTTTGATAATTTTGTTAGTTCTACGCAGGCACAACTAGTGATGCAATGCGACGCGACTCAAGGAAACACGTTCAATCCAGATTTCGCATCCTATGGACACAGCATGGAAACTGAACAAGCCAACTATATGGGTAACAATTCTAGACCTCAAAATAACCCTTATAGTAATACTTACAATGCAGGTTGGATAAATCACCCAAATTTTTCATGGAGTGGACAAGGAAATCAAAGACAACAGCCTCCTCCAAGATTTCAGCAGCCGCCACCACAACATGAAAAGACACCGAATCTGGAAGAGCTGTTTACCAAATTTATGGCCGCATCAGAGACCCGTTTTCAAAGAACTGAAATGACACTGAAAAATCAGCAAGCATCAATTCAAGGGCTTGAAAACCAAATTGGTCAACTTGCAAAATTAATTTCAGAAAGACCACAAGGAGGATTACCAAGTAACACTGAGCCAAATCCCAGAGAACATGTCAAAACGATTACTTTAAGAGATGGAAAGGTCCTAGCCGAGCCAGAAAAGAAGACTATTCCAGAACTTTCAGAAGAAAAGACAAAGGAACCCAAGGACAACACTCTACCACCACTCAAGGAATACAAACCGCGCATCCCATATCTGGCAAGATTGAAAAAGACCATACAGACGCTCAATTCGGTAAGTTCCTTGAACTGTTTAAACAGTTACACATTAACTTACCTTTTGTTGAAGCGATTTCACAGATGCCGAAGTATGCAAAGTTTCTTAAAGAACTTTTGACAAACAAAAGGAAGTTGGAAGAATTGGCCATAGTAGAACTCAACGAGGAATGCTCAGCTATTCTCTAAAATAAACTGCCGGCAAAACTGAAAGATCTAGGGAGTTTTACTATTCCTTATTTGATTGGTAGTCTGATTATTAATAAAGCATTAGCTGATTTAGGTGCGAGCATTAATTTCATGCCTTATAAAATGTTCAAGCAACTAGGTCTCGGGGAACCCAAGCCCACTAGGATGAGTATTCAATTAGCCGATAGATCTGTTAAATATCCTAGGGGAATCATTGAAGATGTGCTAGTGAAGGTAGATAAATTTATATTCCCTGTTGATTTTGTTGTGCTTGACATGGATGAGGACATTGAAGTACCCTTGATTTTAGGACGCCCATTTTTAGCCACTGCTAGAGCTGTTATTGATGTAGGGGATGGCAAATTAGTACTTAGAGTTGGAGAGGAAGAAGTTGTCTTTAAAATCTATGATGCCATGAAATTTTCTAAAGAACAAGATGATTCTTGTTATTTTGTTGATATGATTGATCACTTTGTTCAAGATAATTTTCAGGAACTTTCTCTCACAGACAAGTTGGAACTGTGTCTTGTTCAAGGTGGGGGGAAATATGAAACCACCCCCGAAATCGATGAAGTAAGGAAAGAATTGGATTCTAATGAAATCATCGCTAGGCACATAAGTTATGAAAAATTAAAGATGAGTGATGAATTGAGACAAAAACCTTCCATTACTGAACCCTCTAAATTAGAACTAAAACAACTGCCAGATCATTTAGAATATGCCTTTTTAGGGGAAGAATCAACTTTACCAGTCATTATCGCATCCGATTTAAGCATTGCAGAGAAAGAGGAACTACTCCATGTGTTAAGAGAACACAGACGTGCTATAGCTTGGAAAATTTCAGATATCAAGGGAATTAATCCTTCTTTCTGCACCCACAAAATTTTAATGGAAGACGAATTCAAACCATCAGTGCAAGCCCAGAGACGATTGAATCCCAACATGAAAGAAGTTGTAAAAGCCGAGGTAATTAAACTTCTAGATGCAGGTATTATCTATCCTATTTCTGACAGTTCTTGGGTAAGCCCTGTGCAGGTTGTTCCTAAGAAAGGTGGATTGACCGTGGTGTCTAATGACAACTACAAGAACAGTCACAGGATGGAGAGTTTGCATTGATTACAGGAAGCTGAATGACGCCACTCGGAAAGATCATTTCCCATTCCCTTTTATTGATCAGATGTTGGAAAGATTATCAGGTCATATGAATTATTGTTTCCTAGATGGCCTCTCTGGTTACTTCCAGATCCCGATAGCTCCAGAAGATCAAGAGAAAACAATGTTCACATGCCCATACGGTAGGTTGCTTATCGCAGAATGCCTTTTGGTTTATGTAACGCTCCTGCTACTTTTCAGCGATGCATGCTAGCTATCTTCAATGAATTTGTGGAAGACATCATGGAGGTATTTGTGGATGATTTCTCAGTTTTCGGTAATTCTTTCCAACTTTGTCTTAATAATCTAGAACGTGTTTTGATCAGATGTGAAGAGACAAATTTAGTGCTAAACTGGGAAAAATGCCACTTTATGGTTCAAGAGGGTATTGTTTCAGGACATAAAATTTCTAATAAATGGATAGAGGTAGATAAAGTGAAAATTGAAACTATTGAAAAACTACTTCCTTCTAATTCAGTTAAGGCTATAAGAAGCTTTTTAGGCACGCCGGTTTTTATCAAAGATTCATTAAAGACTTTTCTAAAATAGCTAAGCCTTTAACTAAATTACTAGAAAAAGACATACCCTTCAACTTTGACCAAGAATGCCTAGAATCTTTCAAAACCCTTAAGGAAAAGTTAGTCAACACCCCGATTATGATCTCACCTGATTAGAATCTACCTTTTGAACTAATGTGTGATGCAAGTGATTTTGCAGTAGGTGCAGTTTTAGGACAGCGAAGGGACAAACACTTTCAGCTGATCTATTATGCTAGCAGGACCTTGACAACTGCTCAAGCAAATTACACGACCACAGAGAAAGAATTGCTAGCTGTTATTTTTGCATTTGACAAATTTAGATCTTATTTAATTTTGTCAAAAGTCATTGTTTATACTGATCATTCAGCTCTTCGCTACCTCTTAACTAAAACTGATGCAAAACCTCGATTGATAAGATGGATTCTACTGTTACAGGAATTCGACTTGGAAATAAAAGACAAGAAAGGAGCCGAAAACTTGGCAGCAGATCACCTCTCAAGGCTAGAGAACGCACAGCCCAAATATCTCGATAAGATAAACGATTTGTTCCCTGAGGAACAACTCCTAGCCTTAGCAGATACGACACTTCCTTGATTTGTAGATTTTGCAAATTACTTAGCAGCTAACATAACCCCAAAAGGGCTAAACCATCAGCAAAAGAAGCGATTCTTCGCTGATGTGAAAAACTACTTTTGGGAAGATCCTTTCCTTTTCTGAATTTGTGCAGATCAGGTTATACGAAGATACGTTGATGACACAGAAGCATATCAAATTTTGAATCACTGACACTCAGGACGCACAGGAGGACATCACAGCGGAACTAGAACTACTCATAAGGTACTCGAATCTGGCTTTTACTGACCTACACTTTTCAGAGATGCCCACAAGTATGTGACCTCTTGTGATAAATGCCAACGAACAGGTAATATCTCTCAGCATAATGAAATGCCTCAGAACTATATACTTTCATGTGAAATATTTGATGTATAGGGTATCAATTTCATGGGTCCATTCCCTAATTCATTTGGGAATAAATACATATTAGTAGCAGTAGATTACATGTCAAAATGGGTAGAAGCCCAAGCCTTACCTACGAATGATGTTAGAGTGGTAGTACGCTTTTTGAAAAAACTTTTCTCTCGATTTGGAACACCTAGGATAATCATTAGTGATAAGGGCACACATTTTTGCAATACCCAATTTGAAAAGGTCTTGAAAAGGTATGGAGTACATCATAGAACAGCCACCCCTTATCATCCACAAACCAGTGGTCAAGTTGAAGTGACCAATAGGGAGCTAAAACGCATTCTAGAGAAAACCATAGAAACAAATAGGAAAGACTAGTCAAGAAAGTTAGATGATGCATTATGGGCTTATAGAACTGCTTTTAGAACACCTATAGGAACATCTCCCTATAGACTTGTTTATAGAAAAAACTGCCAACTACCATTTGAACTTGAACATAAAGCATTCTGGGCCATAAAATTTTTAAACCTTCACTTTAAAAGTGCAGGAGAGAAGAGATTAATGCAGTTGAATGAACTTGATGAATGGCGCTACAATACTTACGAGAACTCACAACCATACAAGGAAACCATGAAGCGACGTCATGACAAAAGGCTGAAACAACCTAAGCAGTTCAAAACAGGTGATCTCGTCTTGCTTTACAACTCAAGGCTGAAACTATTCCCTGGAAAACTCAAGTCAAGGTGGTCAGGTCCATTCACTATTCTAAATGTCTTTCCATACGGCACCATTGAGGTAACTCACCCTAACCATGGTACGTTCAAGGTAAATGGCCATCGGCTTAAACATTATAGAGGTGAGAATTTTGCGTAAAACAGGGAGGAGCTTCGGCTCCACCACACCCCTTCTTGACACATCCAGGTAGAGTCGAGCTTAGACTCTAAATAAGCGCTTCTCGGGAGGCAACCCGAGCACTAACTCAGTAACTTTCTTTTCTTTAAAATTTTTTAGTATTTTTCATGCATAAACTAACTTTTTGACTGTAGAAATATAGGACCACACGGCCAAGCACACGGGCGTGCCTCAGGCCGTGCGCACACTTAAAACAGGGACACGGTCATGCACTCAAACCGTGTACAAACAGAGCAAAATTTTCCCAAAACACGGGCCATCGATAAATCACCACAACCGTGCGATATGGCCGTGGCGACCTTACGAATTCCACACGGGCTATCAACAATGGGCCACGGCCGTGCGACATGGCCGTGGCAACCCTGCAGTACCAACACGGGCTTACACAAATCCCCACGCCCGTGCCCTTAGCCCGTGGAAGACACTGTCAAAATTCACACGCCCGTGGCACAGAACACACGACCATGTGAAACACGAACACAATCGCACACGGCCGTGTATACCATCACACGACCGTGTGAGTAACGAAGACCTGATCTCCCACGGCCGTGTGAATCAACCACACAGGCGTGCTCATCGGAACATGGCGCGCTAAAACCTCTGATTTTTGAAAAACACGGGCTGAATACGACTCACACGGGCGTGTGACATGCCCGTGTGACCCAAAATGTATAAATAGGAGGCATTTTTCACTTTCCCTTTTCACTCAAACCCTAACATTTCTCACCCAAACTTCCCCTTAAGCCACCACAAATGCCGCCACAGCCCTCCAAACGCCACCATACACGATTTCATCCTTCCCACGCCCGTGTAACAGCCCCCACGACTTTGCAACATCATAATTGGTTCTATTTTCTCATTTTCCTCATTTATTTTTGTTTTATTTCATTTTTATTTCATTTTACTTTTGTCTAAATTGTTGATTTAAGCATGGAATTAGGAAACATAGGATGAATAATCTAGAACAAAATAGAATTAATTAGGATTGCATGCCACTTAATTGCATTTTTGCTTGCCATTTAGATTTCATTTTATTCTGCCACTTGGACACATATTTGCATGCCATCTTTATCATAATTTCACTATATATACACCAGTAGTTCTTAGTTTTCTTACAAGATTTTAACATGATTAGATTCTACTATTTAGGTTAGTCCTCACTTGTTATTTTAAGAATATTATCATGTTATTTTATTACTTATCTAGTTTAAATCCAATTTTATTTTATTTAGGACTAATGCTTTTGTTTCTTTTCAGATACTATGTCATCTTCACGTGCCAGAAAAGCTGCTGTCCCCGCCTCCAAAAAACAAAAGGGACCCAGGAGTTCATCTTCGCGACCCACCTCTGAGGCACGGCACCCGTTCATCACTTTCACCCAAGACTCCCAAGATGAACGCTATCAACTACTCTGGGCACGCACTATCTCTATGGGCCAGTGTATTGACTGGGAGGCCCTCGCGCAAGTAAACCTGGTGGACGATGTCCGAGCCCTGTTAGCGACTGACCCATGGGACCAGTTCTTCAGGATTGTGGAGCCCACTTACCTAGAGCTCAACCTCGAATTCTACTCCATATTCCACCTCCAGACCGTAATGACCAGATTTGACGATCCAAGGACAGTCCAATTCTGTTTGGGAGGACTCGTACGACACCTCAGGGTGCCAAAGTTCGGCGCAGCACTTGGGCTCTACACTGAACAGTTCATGATGGAAGAGGACTTCCCTACCCTCGCTTGACGCATCCACATTCGGACCATCGAATGCTGGAATGAGATAGCCCCAGGACGTCAGACTTATAAGCCCAGCGTCAGTAAGGCAACCTCCCTCGTGCCATCTCTGAGGTACATTCATGCTCTTCTTGCTCACACTCTTACAGGTCGACGAGAGAGCACAGACGTCGTCAACACTCACGACGTCTACTTCTTGTGGTGCATGGCGAACGAGCACGTCATCGACCTAGCATACTTTATCACACTTGCCATGCAGCACCAGACCGAGAGGCACCGGAGGGGCGTCATATCCATGGGCCCGTACATCACGAGACTAGGCCGCTACTTCGACCTATTCAACACCACAGCCCAGACATCCTCTTATACCCTACTTGGCCAGATGTCCTCCCAGGGCATCCAGAGCATGCTACATATGAGGATGGTAGAGCGACGGCCAGGTGGCGGCTACTTTCACTTCTGCCTTGTCCAGGAAGGCGAGGACCCAGAGGACGTTACTGATGATGTCCCACCGCCACCACCTGAGGAGGTTGAGCCCGTCGAGCCACCACGCACCAGACGACCCACCCAGACAGCAGCCCTATATGCTGACATACACGAGCACCTGGACCGATTTGAGTAGCTCCTCGATTACATCGACGCCACTTTAGCGCACATATGTCAGTACCTTGGCATCGCCCCACCGCCACGAGATCCATCAGAGGACTAGATCCTCTTTTTTTTTTTATATTTATATTTTTCTTTTTATTATTATTTATCTTTTATCTTCTATTTTACTTTATTCTAACTTTTAAACACTAATATTTATTTTTACATTTTCTTCTAACTTTATTTTCCTTTTTAGGTTTACTTTTATTTTCTTTTATTTCAACTTTTTCTTTATTTAAATATTCATTTTTTTTATTTTGCATATTTTATTTTCTTCAGCTATCTCCTAACAAAGTAATCCCTCTTCATCTTAAGCTCCCACGACTAATCAACCCATTCACATTTTCAAAGGAGCCTTACAGCTCAAATCTCTACGAAAATGGGAACACGGTGCCACATCGATCAGCTCTTCCAGCCCACAACTTCATCCTACTTTCAGGGAGTTTCATACCTTTCCCTATCTTATGATCTTATGCTTATATTGCTAATGTTATCTTTGTACATTGAGGGCAATGTACATCTTAAGTGTGGGGGGGACGTACTTTAAAATTTTATTTCACTCTCTTTGAAATCCCTGAATTTGTTCTAACTAATTGCACTGCCCTCAATAGCATCATTTTCAGTTTTCTATTAGGAATTATTTCTGACTGATTTATAATTTTTATTGATATATTGAGAATCAAGAAATAGGCAATTGTACTATGATTATTCAAACTTAAAAAAATTAAGGAATCAAGCATGATAAGTTGAAATTTTTGAGAACTCCAATTTTTGCATAAGTTATCTTTCCTAATTTTAAATAGTATCTTGAAATTTGAAATTCACAGGAATGACATCAAAAGCCATAATTCTGGTGAGATTTTGAGCCTTTTTGAGCATAAATTCTTTCATGCTCACTTTTATTATTGCTTTGAGTGAGTCAACACTGAATTGTTATTTTAGAACTTGCTTTGATTATACATGTCGAGACCACATCATTAGTTTGATATACCGAGATGATAAAGGCACCTAGGATTTAACCCACTTACTCCACAAAAAGCCTACCTCCATGAATTAACCCCTAGTGAATCCCGTTGAGCCTAACAACCTATTCTTTTGAACTACCCACTAATTATTAACCATTAACCCGTTTTTGTTGAATTTTCCATTCAATTATTCTTTGATCCCTTTCTTTTTTCGAGATTTGAGTTGAAATTATTATCTAGCTTTGTTCTCTTTTCTAGAATGTAAAGTTTTATTCAATGTATTGTATCATAGTGAATTGTTCTTAAAAAAAAACCCATGTGCATATACAGTTAAAATCAGTTGTAATTTGTAATAGTTCAAATAGTTTTTGCATATTTCTATTTCAAGGCTACAATGATGTTATTAAGCTTTAGAAATATGTTTCAGTAATAGATATTTTTCTAGCTAGATAATTTTTTAGTTCAATCTTGATTCTAACCCTCTTTTGCAGCCTGTGACAACACCCCTAACCAAGCCCCATTACAACCATTAAAAGACCTTTTGATCGATGTATCATATCAAATTATAGTGGTGGAGATTTGATTTTCTTACAAGCTTATGGTAATAATTTTTCAGGTTGACTAGAGAGTGCTTAAATTTTGAACCTTAAACACTTTGAGTGGATAGAGTGAACCTTTAGTGAGGATGTCAACTCCTATTAATTAAGATGGAGAGATAACTACTTAGACGGAAAGAAGAGACTTATGTTTTCAATGACAAAATTCTAAACTTAGATTGATTGAATCTTTAATGTTCTTCTGATTGAATGTTTCATTGTATGATTACCTGTAGATTAGTTTGAAACATTATTGATAAAAATTGTAGGTTGAGAAGAATAATTCTTTTTAGGGATTGAGATTTTGCTTGAGGACAAGCAAAGGCTTAAGTGTGGGGGTATTTGATAAACGTTAAATTATACATATTTTTACCCCATGTTTAGCCTATATTTTGGATGAATTATGATCAATTTTGTACGAATTGATGCTCTTAATCTTCTTTTTTCATATCTTATACTCAAGAGAGCATAGGGAAGTGAAAAGAACGGAAAACAGGCTAAAAACGGTGAAAAATGGGCTAAAATGTACGAACAACACGGCCCAAGACATGCCATACGGCCGTGCCACACGAGCATGCCACATGAAGATCACACGGTCAAAGCCCCGATAAGCACGGCCAGGCCACACGGCCGTGCCTCCACTGAGAAAATCACATGGCCTCTGTTGAAGTCACACGGGCGTGGCACACGGGTGTGTTCTAGTCATGAGAAAGGGGAATTTCACTCAAATTGGGATGCTTAGAGGCTAAGAAAGGCCCCCCAAAAGCTCTATATAAAGACCCCATGAGGAGACGACTGGGAGATACTTTTTCACGAAAGTTTTGAAAACCGTTCATTTATACAAAAAATCTTTAATTTAGTTTTAAAACGTGTTTGTGGTGTCACAGTTAATAAATCAATAAAAATAACAATTTGAAACCCCAATGTAAAAATCAAAATAGTCCAAAGGTCCACATTACATATAAAATCCCAAAATAATTAAACACAGTAAAAACAGTAAATAACCAGTAAAAACATGAAATCCAGTAAAGTGTCTAACAATGGTCACCCTCGAGCCCTCCGCTGTACTGATCTATCTACTGTTGTGGATTACCTGACAGACAAATAAATAAAGGGGTGAGTTTTTGCAAACTCAATGTGTACATCCCCATAGTAAAGCATGTAAACAAACAGATAATAGAACAGATATCAGTCATAATTCGGGCCTGAGCCCTTAACAGTTATGGTGTAGGCCTTAGCCCACTCAGATCAGAATCAGAGGATAATAGGGCTTTCAAGCCCAAACAAATACAGAATCTCATGCATATCAGATCAGACAGTTGATAAACGATAAATTATACATAGTTTTACCTCATGTTTAGCCTATATTTTGGATGGATTATCATTAACTTTGTGAGAATTGGTGCTCTTAATCTTTCTTTTTCATATCTTATATTCAGGAGAGCGTAGGAAAGAGAAAAGAGCAGAAAATGGACCAAAAACCAGAGAAAATGGGCCAAAATGTGAAAATGTATGGCCCAAGGGGTCATCACATGGCCAGGCCACACGGCCGTGCCCCAATCGACAGGATCTCACACGGCCTCTTATCGAAGTATACGGGCGTGGCACACGGGCGTGTTCTAGTCGTGAGGAAGAGGAATTTCACTCAGATTTGGATGCTTAGGGGCAAAGAAAGCCATTCTAAACTCTATATAAAGACCCCAGGAGGCAACTCTAAATAGAGACTCTCTTCTCTCAAGAAAGAGTGCCATATTTCTGCCAACACAATGAGTGAAAGCAAGGAATTACTCAAAGGAAAGCCGATTGATTCATCCCAGAAGCCAGAATTCTACATCAAGACAGAGGATCTCCCTAAATTCCTTCAGGGTTTTCGGGTTCTTTATGTTTTGTTATCTTAATACTTCTGAGATGTTTTCTTTCTTTATTATGAACTAAACCCCTCAAATACTTGAGGGGGATGAAACCTAAGACGAATCTTGTTATTATTTATTCTTGAGTTATATGATAAATACTTGAGTTGTTCTTAATTATGTGTACTTAATTCTGGTGTTAATAAGCCTAGGTATTAATTCAAGAAACAGATGTGCTTAAAGCAGAGGAGCAAAAGTCCCTGTGATAAGAGTAAATCCACCATAATTAAGCAGAGTTGCATGCAACCCTAGACATAGGGCGACATAAATCTGCCGGATTAGGGTCAAACCTAATATGGGGAACCATAGATCGAATTAATGCAACCTAGGGTGTTAATTAATAAAGAAACTTTAGTTAACAACCTAAGCCTAGTTGCTCTTCGCCTCGACGGATGATTTAGCATAAATTAGGGATCTCTACGGATCAAGTCAAGTGAACAAATTGTCTAGCTCAAGAACCAATAACAAGTGAAGTCTAGGTGGATTCTCCCTTAAGTATTGCCCATATCAATCAGCTTTTCCCTAAAGTTTTCCCCAATTTACTTTTTGTGCACTTTAGCTAGTTTTAGAATTAGTTCCAATCAATCCTCTTTTATTTTTAGGCTAGATAATAGAAAGGAAGTAAGTATTAGTACTTTTAGTTCCTTTGGGTACAATAACTCGGTCTTGCCGCTAAACTATACTACTGTTCGATAGGTGTGCTTGCCTTTAATATCGTGATATTAGTTAGTTTTTGGTGTGATCAGTTTTTATAAATTTTATTACTTAATATCGCGAGTCATATCAAGTTTTTGGCGCCGTTGCCAGGGAACTGAAATATTAAGAAAACTCGATTTCTATTACTTTAGCCATTACTAGATTTATCTATTTTCAGTTTTTATTTTATTTTTCTTTTATTTTATTTCATTTTATTTTTCTTTGTCTTCTTTTTCTTTTAGGTATTTTTAGTTTATGACTAGAAACAACCCAACAGGTCCACTACTTTTTGACGAAGATCTAGAAGTGACAGTTCGCAGAAATTGTAGAGAGGTAAGACGAAGCCTACAGTATCTAGAACAAGATCAAGAACAAAGGCCAGAACCTACAGAATAGATGGAAGCAAATCAAAAAGTTCCACCACCTCCTGCAATAGTCGCGCCACCAGCAAATCAGGAAGAAGCTCCTCGCATGATTTATGATTATGCTAAACCTAGTTTGGCTGGTACCCAAACTAGCATTCTTAGACCTACTATTGTTGCTAATAATTTTGAATTAAAGCCTAACACTATTCAGATGATATAGCAATTGGTGCAGTTTAATGGTTTACAGGATGAAGATCCCAATTCACACATAGCCAATTTTTTGGAACTTTGTGATACTTTTAAAATTAATGGCATTTCTGATGATGCCATTCGTCTAAGGCTATTTCCATTCTCTTTGAGAAACAAAGCCAAACAGTGGTTAAATTCTTTACCACGAGGCTCAATCACCACATGGGAACAGATGACTGAAAAATTTTTACTTAAATATTTTCCTCCAGCTAAAATAGCTAAATTACGAAATGATATCTCTTCTTTTGCGCAGATGGATTTAGAAACACTATACGATGCCTGAGAGAGATACAAAGATCTTTTAAGAAGATGCCCTCATCATGGTTTACCTTTGTGGCTACAAGTTTAAACCTTTCACAATGGTTTGAACCCATCGATGAGACAGATGATCGATGCAGCCGCAGGAGGAATAATCAATAACAAAACACCAGAAGTAGCTTACGAATTTATTGAAGATATGTCACTGAATAATTATCAGTGGAAAGTCATGAGGACAAAGCCGACAAAAGCTGCAGGAGTTTATAATATTGATGTTGTCGCTATGCTTACTAACCAAGTAGAACTTTTAAATAAAAAGTTTGATAATTTTGTTAGTTCTACGCAGGCACAAGCAGTGATGCAGTATGACACAACTCAGGCAAATATGTTCACTCCTGACTACTCATCTTCTGTCAATGGCACAGAAATCGAGCAAGCCAATTATATTGGTAACAATTTTAGATCTCAAAATAATCCATATAGTAACACATATAATGCAGGTTGGTGAAACCATCCCAATTTTTCTTGGGGTGGTCAAGGGAATCAAAGACAACAACCCCCTCAGGGATTTCAGCAGCCACCACCGCAATAGGAGAAAAAGCCCAACCTTGAAGAGATGTTTACCAAATTCATGGCCATGTCAGAAATCCTCTTTCAGAACACTGAAACGGCATTAAAGAACCAGCAAGCATCAATCAAAGACCTTGGGAATCAAATTTGTCAACTCGCCAAGTTAATATCCAAAAGACCACAAGGTGGACTATCGAGTAATACTGAGCCAAATTTCAGAGAACATGTCAAAGCAATTACTCTAAGAGATGGGAAAGTCCTAGCTGAACCAGAAAAGAAATCTACTCTAGAATCATCAGGAGACAAGGTAGAGGAACCCAAGGAAAACACTCCACCAACACTCAAGGAATACCAACCGCCCATTCCATATCCGAAAAAGTTGAAGAAAGACCGTACAGACGCCCAATTCAGTAAATTTCTTAAACTTTTTAAACAATTACACATTAACTTACCTTTTGTTGAAGCAATTTCGCAGATGCCGAAGTATGCAAAGTTCCTTAAAGAACTTCTGACAAATAAAAGGAAGTTGGAGGAATTAGCTACAGTGGAACTCAACGAGGAATGCTTAGCTATTCTTCAGAATAAACTACCGGCAAAACTGAAAGATCCAGGGAGTTTTACTATTCCTTGTTTAATTGGTAGTTTACTCATTGATAAAGCCTTAGCTGATTTAGGTGCTAGCATTAACCTCACGCCTTACAAAATGTTCAAGCAACTAGGTCTAGGGGAACCAAAGCCCACTAGGATGAGTATTCAACTAGCTGATAGATCTGTTAAATATCCTAGGGGAATCATAGAAGACGTGCTAGTAAAGGTAGATAAATTCATATTCCCTGTTGATTTTGTTGTGCTTGATATAGATGAGGATATTGAGGTACCTTTAATTTTGGGATATCCATTCTTAGCCACTGCTAGAGCTGTTATTGATGTAGGAGATGGTAAATTAGTACTTAGAGTTGGTGAGGAAGAAGTCATTTTTAAAATCTATGCTGCTATGAAATTTTCTAAAGAACAAGATGATTTCTGTTATTTTGTTGATACTGTTGATCCCTTTGTTCAAGATAAGTTTCAGGAACTTTCTATGGCAGACATGTTGGAACTGTGTCTTGTTCAGGGTGGGGGAGAAGACGAAGTCACCACTGAAATTGAGGAAGTAAGAAAGGAGTTAGATTCTAATGAAATCATCACAAGACACATAAGTTATGAAAGTATAAAAATGAATGATGAGTTAAGACAGAAACCTTTCATTGATGAACCCCCTAAATTAGAGTTGAAGCAACTACCAGATCATTTAGAATATGCCTTTTTAGGCGAAAATTCAACTTTACCAGTCATTATTGCATCAGATCTGAGCATTGCAGAAAAAGAGGAACTACTCCATGTGTTAAGGGAACACAAGCATGCTATAGCTTGGAAAATTTCAGATATTAAGGGAATTAATCCGTCCTTTTGCACCCACAAAGTTTTAATGGAAGATGAATACAAACCATCGGTGCAAGGTCAGAGACGATTGAATCCCAACATAAAGGAAGTCGTAAAAACCGAGGTAATTAAACTCCTAGATGCAGGCATTATTTATCCTATTTCTGACAGTTCTTAGGTAAGTCCTGTGTAGGTTGTTCCTAAAAAGGGAGGCATGACCGTGGTATCTAATGACAAAGAAGAGGCAATACCTACGAGAACAGTCACCGGATGGAGAGTCTGCATTGATTATAGGAAGTTGAATGACGCCACTCGAAAAGATCATTTTCCCTTACCTTTTATTGATCAGATATTAGAAAGATTATCAGGTCACATGTATTATTGTTTCCTAAATGGCCTCTCTGGTTACTTCCAAATCCCGATAGCTCCAGAAGATCAGGAGAAAACCACATTTACATGCCCATACGGTATGTTTGCTTATCGTAGAATGCCTTTTGGTTTATGTAACGCTCCTGCTACTTTTCAGCGGTGCATGCTAGCTATCTTCAATGAATTTGTGGAAGATATCATGGAGGTATTTATGGATGATTTTTTAGTTTTTGGTAATTCTTTCCAATCTTATCTTAATAATCTAAAACGTGTTTTGATAAGATGTGAAGAGATAAATTTAGTGCTAAACTGGGAAAAATGTCACTTTATGGTTCAAGAGGGTATTGTTTTAGGACATAAAATTTCTAGTAAAGGGATAGAGGTAGATAAAGCAAAAATTGAAACCATTGAAAAATTACCTCCCCCTAACTCAGTTAAGGCTATAAGAAGCTTTTTAGGACATACTGGTTTTTATCGTAGATTCATTAAAGATTTTTCTAAAATAGCTAAGCCTTTAACAAAGTTGCTAGAAAAAGACGTGCTTGTCAACTTTGACTAAGAATATTTAGACTCTTTTAACACTCTTAAAGAAAAGTTAGTCAATGCCCTGATTATGACTTTACCTGATTGGAATCTACCTTTTGAACTAATGTGCGATGCAAGTGATTTTGCAGTAGGTGCAGTTTTAGGACAATGAAGAGACAAGCACTTTCAACTGATCTATTATGCTAGCAGAACTTTGACAGCCGCTCAAGCAAATTATACTACCATAGAAAAAGAATTGCTAGCCGTTATTTTTGCATTCGATAAATTTAGATCCTATTTGATTTTGTCAAAAGTCATTGTTTATACTGACCATTCTGCTCTTCGTTACCTCTTAACTAATCGATGCAAAACCTCGATTAATAAGATGGATTCTATTGTTACAGGAGTTTGATTTAGAAATAAAGGACAAGAAAGGAGCTGAAAATTTGGTAGTAGATCACCTTTCAAGATTAGAACACATGCAACCCAAGTACCTCGACAAAATAAACGACTTGTTTCCTAAAGAACAACTCTTATCCTTAGCAGATGCAACGGTTCCTTGGTTTGCTGATCTTGCAAATTATTTAGCAGCTAATATAACCCCAAAAGGGCTGACCCATCAGCAAAAGAAGCGATTCTTCGCTGATGTGAAAAACTACTTTTGGGAGGATCCTTTTCTTTTTCGAATTTGTGCAGATTAGGTTATTCGAAGATGCGTTACTGAAACAGAAGCATACCACATTTTAAATCACTGCCATTCAGGACCTACAAGAGGACATCATAGTGGAGCTAGAACTGCTCATAAGGTACTTGAATCAGGCTTTTACTGGCCCACACTTTTCAAGGATGCAAACAGGTATGTGACCTCTTGTGATAAATGTCAGCGAACAAGTAATATTTCTCAACATAATAAAATGCCTCAGAACTATATACTTTCATGTGAAATATTTGATGTATGGGGTATTGATTTCATGGGTCCATTCCCTCTTCATTTGGGAATAAGTACATCCTAGTAGCAGTAGATTATATGTCAAAATGGGTGGAAGCCCAAGGCTTACCTACTAATGATGCTAGAGTGGTAGTACGATTTTTGAAGAAAATTTTCTCTCGATTTGGAACACCAAGGTTAATTATCAGTGACAGAGGCGCACATTTTTTCAATGCCCAGTTTGAAAGAGTCTTGAAAAGGTATGGAGTACACCATAGAATAGCTACCCCTTATGACTCACAAACTAGTGGCCAAGTCGAAGTGACAAATAGGGAATTAAAATGCATCCTAGAGAAAACAATAGAAACAAATAGAAAGGATTGGTCAAGGAAAATAGACAATGCTTTATGGGCTTATAGAACTGCTTTTAAAACACCCATAGGTATATCTCCTTATAAGCTTGTCTATGGAAAAAGTTGTCATTTGCCATTTGAACTTGAACATAAAGCATTCTAGGCTATCAAATTTTTAAACCTTGATTTTAAGCTTGCAGGTGAGAAGCGATTAATGCAGTTAAATAAACTTGATGAATAGCGTTGCAATGCCTACGAGAGCTCACGACTATATAAGGAAGCCATGAAGCGACGTCATGAAAAAAGGCTGAAACAACCTAAACAGTTCAAAACAGGTGATCTTGTCTTACTCTACAACTCGAGGCTAAAACTATTTCTTGGGAAACTCAAGTCAAGGTGGTCAGGTCCATTCACTGTTCAAACTGTCTTTCCATACGGCACAATTGAGGTAACTCACCCAACCTACAGTACTTTCAAGGTAAACGGCCATCGGCTTAAACATTATAGAGGTGTGAATTTTATAAACTACAGGGAGGAGCTTCCGCTCCACGAAATCCCTCCATGATACATCCTAGTACAGTCGAGCTTACACTCTAAATAAGCGCTTCTCAGGAGGCAACCCGAGTACTAACTTAGTAATTTTTCATCTATTTTGTTTTTAGTATTTTTCATGCATCACACTAACTCTTTTTAATACAGAGATTTAGGACCACACGACCACACCCACGAGCGTGCCCCAGGCCATGTGAACACTTCAAATAGAGACAAGGCCGTGTACCGAGGCCGTGTACAAACAGAGCTCAAATTTTCCCAAAACATGGGCCATCGATATATAGCCACGGCCATGCGATATGGCCGTGGCAACCTTTCAACTTCAACACGGGCTACCAACAACACCCCACGGCCGTGTAATATGGCCGTGGCAACCCTGCAGTATCAACACGGGCTCACACAACTCCACACGCCTGTGTCCCCAGCCCGTGGAAGACACTGTCAAATTTCACACGACCGTGGAACCTATCACACGACCGTGTGAAGCACGAACATGATCGCACACGGCAGTGTATACCATCACACGACCGTGTGATTGACGAAGAACTGATCTCCCACGTCCGTGTAAAACATTCCCACAGGCGTGTACTTCGAACCAGGTGCGCCAAAACCTCCGAATTTTGAAAGACGCAGGCGAAACACGACTCACTCGGGCGTGTAACATGCCTGTATGACCCAAAAACTATAAACAGGGGCCACTATTGATTTCCTTCTTCACTCAAAACCCCAAATTTCTCTTATCCAAACTCTCTCCAACCACCATAAGCACCGCCACAGCCCTTAGAACACCACCATACCCGAAATCAGCCGCCCCACGCCCGTGTAAACCCATCCCACGACCAACCCACGACCGTGCAACATTAAATTTGGTTCTATTCTCTCATTTTTCTCCTTTATTTATTTATAGTTCATTTTCATTATTCAATTATGTAATTTTACTTTATTCTAGATGTTTAATCAAGCATGGAATTAGGAAAATTAGGATGAATAATCTAGAATTAGATAGAATACATTAGGATTACATGCCACTTAATTTCAATTTTTGCTTGCCACTTAGAACTCATTTCATTTGCCATTTAAATTCATATTTGTTTGACATTTTCTCATACAATTAGTAAATATACATACCCATAATTCTTAGTTTTGTTACAAGTTTCAACATGATTAGATTCTAGTATTCAGGTTAATCCTTAGTTTATGTTTTCTTAGGACCATTATATTCTATATTTTAATTATCTATTTAGTTTAATTTCAATCTTTAGGGCTAATGCTTTTGTTATTTCAGATACTATATCATCATCACGCGCTAGAAAGGCTGCTGTCCCCGCCTCAAAGAAACGAAAAGGGCCGGGGAGTTCATCAGCGAGGCCCACCTCCGAGGCTCAACACCCATTCATCATATTTTCCCAAGCCTCACAGGAGGAGCATTATCAACTCCTCCGAGCCCGCCCTATATCCATTGGGCGCTGCATAGACTGGGCTGACCTTGAGCAAATACATTTGGTGAATGACGTCCGGGCCTTACTGATGACAGAGCCATGGGAGCAGTTCTTCCAGATCATAGAGCCGACATACTTAGAACTCACCCTCGAGTTCTGCTTCACATTCCACCTACAGACGGTGATGACTAGATTTGACAATCCAGGGACGGTCCAGTTCCGTTTAGGAGGTCTCGTGCGACACCTCAGCCTGCCAAAGTTCGGTTCAGCACTTGGGCTCTATACTGAGCAATTTATGATAGACGAGGACTTCTCCACTCTTTCTCGTCACATCCATATTCGGCCCTTCGACTGTTGGAACGAAATAGCCCCGGGGCGTCAGACATATACCCCCAGCGTCAGTAAGGTGACCGACCTCGTTCCCTCTCTGAGGTACATTCATGCTCTCCTCGCTCACACTCTTACAGGTAGACGAGAGAGCACAGGCGTCGTCAACTCTCACGACGTCTACTTCCTATGGTGCATGGCGAACGGACATATCATTGACCTCGCATACTTCATCGCACACGCCATCCAGCACCAGACAGAGAGGCACCACAAAGGCGTTCTATCCATGGGGCCCTACATCACACGTTTGGCTCGTCACTTCAGGCTCCTCAACACTTCAGCCCAGACATCCTCCTACACCCTGATCAGTCAGATGTCTCCTCAAGGTATCGTGACTATGCTACACATGAGGATGATCGAGCGGAGGCCAGGAGGCACCCCCTTCAATTCTGACTCGTCCAAGAGGGAGAGGACCCAGACGACATTACTGATGATGTCCTACCACTACAGCCAGCAGAGGACGCACTTACAGAGCCACCACTCCCTCGCCGCCCATCTCATGCAGCAGCCGCCCACACTGACTTATCTGAGCGCTTCTCCCACTTCAAGCAGCAATACTTCCGGTGCCTCGATTACATCGACGCCACCTTAGAGCAGATATGCCAGTACCTGAGCATCAACCCACCGCTGCGCGATTCATCAGAGGATTAGATTTCTCTAGTCCTCTTACCTTTATTTTTTATTGTTTATCTTATTTTATTTTACTTTATTCTAACTTTTAAACAATGATCTTTATTTTTTCTTTTAACTTTCTTTTCCTTTTCTTTTTTAAATTTTCTCATTTTA
The DNA here is from genome assembly GCA_020496765.1 of Gossypium stocksii. Classification (NCBI taxonomy): domain Eukaryota; kingdom Viridiplantae; phylum Streptophyta; class Magnoliopsida; order Malvales; family Malvaceae; genus Gossypium; species Gossypium stocksii. The sequence continues at coordinate 44,484,279 of CM035630.1, read as the reverse complement.
CTTTGTGCATTATTTATTTTTAGTATTTTGTTTTCTTTATTTTATTTTATTTCTTTTCCTAACGGCCTCACCCTAACAAGTAATTTTCATTGCTCCAAATTCCCCACGACCAATAAATTCTTTCGCAGTTTCAAAGGAGCCTTACAGCTCAAATCTCTACAAAAATGGGAACACCTTGCCACAACTGCTGGCTCTTCCAATTCCAATTTCCGTCTCACAAATTCATCCAAAATTCAGGGAGTTTCATACTTCCCCCTATCTTATGATCTTATGCTTTTATTGCTACTAATGTTATCTTTGTACATTGAGGACAATGTACATCTTAAGTGTGGGGGGGAACTTACTTTAAATCTCTATATTATCTGTGAAAACCCTGAAATCTGATGCTTTGTTCTTAACTGCATTATCTTCAGTTTCCTATTAGGAATTAATTCTGACTAATTTATGATTTTTATTGATTTGTTGAGAATTAAGACATAGGTGCTTGTACTTTGATTATTCAAACTCTAAAACATTAGGGAATCAAGCATGATAAGTTGAAATTTTTGAGAACCCCAATTTTTGCATAGGTTATTTTTCTGAATTTTAAGTGTTATCTTGAGATTTGAAATTCGCAGGATTGACATCAAAAGCCATAATTCTGGTGAGATTTTTGAACCTTTTGAGCATACATTCTTTCGTGCTCACTTTTATTATTGCTTTGAGTGAGTCAATACTAATTTGTTATTCTAGAACTTGTTTTGATTATACATGTCAAGACCACATCATTGATTTGATATACCGAGATGATAAAGGCACCTAGCATTTAACCCACTTACTCCACAAAAGCCTACCTCTATAAATTAACCCCTAGTGAACCCCATTGAACCTAACAACCTTTTCTTTAACTTACCTCTAATATTAACCTATAACCTATTTTTGTTGAATTCCATTCAATTACTTTAATCCCTATTTTTGTCGAAATTTGAGTTGAAATTTTTATCTAGCTTTATTCTCTTTTCCAGATTATAAAGTTTTATTCAATTTATTGTTCTTAAAAAAACGTATGTACTAATTCAATTGTAATCTGTAATAGTTCAAATAGTTTTTGCATATTTCTATTTTAAGGCTACCAAGGCAGAAATAATATTATCTTAAGAATTAGCTCGAGAAATATGTTCCAGTGATAGAGATTTTTCTAGTTAGATAATTTTTCAAATCAATCTCGATTCTAACCCTTTTTTGCAGCCTGTAACAACACCCCTAACCAAGCCCTATTACGACCATTAAAAGACCTTTTGATCGATGTATCATATCAATCCATAGTGGTGGAGATGTGATTTTCTTGCAAGCCTATGGTAATAACTTTTCAGGTTGACTAGAGAGTACTTAATTTTTGAACCTTAAACACTTCGAGTGGATAGAGTGAATCTTTAGTAAGGATATCAACTTCTATCAATTAAGATTAAGAGATAATTACTTAGGAGAAAAGAAAAAACTTATGTTTCAATGATAAAATTCTCAGCTTAGAGTGATTGAATCTTTAATGTTCTTCTGATTGAATTATCATTGTATGAATACCTGCGAATTAGTTTGAAACATTATTGATAAAGATTGTAAGTTGAGAAGAATGATTCTTTATTAGGGATTGAGATTTTGCTTGAGGACAAGCAAAGGCTTAAGTATGGGGGTATTTGATAAACGATAAATTACACATATTTTTACCTCATGTTTAACCTATATTTTGGATTGATTATCATTAATTTTGTGAGAATTGGTGCTCTTAATCTTTCTTTTTCATATCTTATACTCAAGAGAGCATAGGGAAGAGAAAAGAGCAGAAAATAGACCAAAAACAGGAGAAAATTGCCCAAAATGTGAAAACGCACGGCCCAAGGGGTCATCACACAGTCGTGCCACACGAAGACCACACGGTCTAGCCCCGACAAGCACGGCCAGGCCACACGGCCGTGCCCCAATCGACAGGATCTCACACGGCCTCTTGTCGAAGTACACGGGCGTGGCACACGGGTGTGTTCTAGTCGTGAGGAAGAGGAATTTCACTTGGATTTGGATGCTTAGGGGCTAAGAAAGCCATTCTAAACTCTATATAAAGACCCCAAGAGGCAACTCTAAAGGGAGACTCTCTTCTCTCAAGAAAGAGTGTCATATTTCTGCCAACACAAGGAGTGAAAGCAAGGAATTACTCCAAGGGAAGCCGATTGATTCATCCTAGAAGCCAGAATTCTACATCAAGACAGAGGATCTCCCTAAATTCCTTCAGGGGTTTTCGGGTTCTTTATGTTTTGTTATCTTAATACTTCTGAGATGTTTTCTTTCTTTATTATGAACTAAACCTCTTAAATACTTGAGGGGGATGAAACCTAAGACAAATCTTGTTATTATTTATTCTTGAGTTATATGATAAATACTTGAGTTGTTCTTAATTATGTGTGCTTAATTCTTGTGTTAATAAGCCTAGGTATTAATTCAAAAAACATATGTGCTTAAAGCAGAGGAGCAAAAGTCCCTGTGATAAGAGTAGATCTACCATAATTAAGCGGAGTTGCATGTAACCCTAGACATAGGGAGACATAAATCTACCGGATTAGGGTCAAACCTAATATGGGGAACCATAGATCGAATTAATGCAACCTAGGGTGTTAATTAATAAAGAAACCTTAGTTAACAACCTAGGCCTAGTTGCTTTTTGCCTCGACGGAGGGTTTAGCATAAATTAGGGATCTCTACGGATTAAGTCAAGTGAATAAATCGTTTAGCTCAAGAACCAATAACAAGTGAAGTCTAGGTGGATTCTCCCTTAAGTATTGCTCATATCAATCAGCTTTTCCCTAAAGTTTTCCCCAATTTACTTTTTGTGCACTTTAGTTAGTTTTAGAATTAGTTCCAATCAATCCTATTTTATTTTTAGGCTAGATAATCGAAAGGAAGTAAGTATTAGCACTTTTAGTTCCCTTGGGTACGATAACTCGGTCTTGCCGTTAAACTATACTACTGTTCGATTGGTGCGCTTGCCTTTAATTTCGTGATATTAGTTAGTTTTTGGTGTGATCAGTTTTTATAAATTTTATTACTTAATATCGCGAGTCATATCAACAGTACATGCCTACCAACCCTGCACACCATCTCTGTCCAACCCTACACGCCATGTGGGGATAAAATCAACCTATCCAGCCCTATACACCAAGTATGGGGATAAAAATCAACACATCCAACCCTACACACCAAGTCGTACTGAATTACGACACATATCAGAAATAAGCAGCGAGGCTGCCAGATAATAGGCTAATAGCCTTTTAGTCTTCCTTCACTTCAACAATATACCCAACCCAATGCAATACAATATAATATCATGAATGACATGCTTTTATACAAAACAATATATCACGCATATCGTACTTAGAACAGAACAAAACAATATTAATACCCATGCTGGCATACAAATCAGAATCATGTCACAGAATAGGGGTCTAAGTAACGTTTACCGACCCTACATCAAGTCATAGTCGACTTGGACGACTCGTGTAACCTTAAAGAATGGTTTTAGAAAAATGGGCTCACACGCCCATGTGGCCTGCCCATATGGCACCACAACTGAAATTTTCCTTTCCCGTGTGGATCACACGGCCTAGCCCATAATCCCATACGCCCGTGTGGTTCATCCGTGTAGATCCACACGCCCATGTGGCCCATACAGCCCAATCGGCCTAGCCCGTGCCTCACCACGGCCTAGCCAGCCTCACACGACCATGTCTATCGTGCCCATGTTGCATGCGCACAGCTTGGCTCGTTGATCACAAAGTCGTATATTGCCACACGGCCTCCATTCGGGCAACCTACGCGATTGTGTAGTGTTGACAGATTTGTTTTTAGATTTCGTCAAAACACGATTTCAGTGTAATTGGAGTACACACTTGGTTCGCTTATGACGTTAACGCTATTCCGAGCACTTCAGAACCTACATTTATCAATTTCCAAGTCTAATTTCAGTCACTTATATCGAATGGTTAAAAACAAATAAATCTTAAAACTAACAATCAACTTTACCTCAAACGAATAAAGGCGATTACTCGCTGTTAGATCGTCGGTTAGTGATCCTCAGAACCTTAATTGTTCCCTAACCAAAGTAACACAACCCCTTTAGACAATGAACAATCAAAAGTTGACAATTAAAACACTAAAACTTACCAAAATTGCTGCTCCAAAGAAGAAAGCGAGACTAACAAAAAAAGGAAAACCGAAGAGGAAGTTGACTAGCGAAATTTCGACAACAAAAGAATGGTTTAGGAATAGGAAAAATCGACAGGAACATTGAAAGCAAAAAGGAGAAGAAAACGGTAAAAAGTTGAAGGAAGAGGAAGAGTATAGCCGAACTTACCTTCACAAAATCAGGATATCCCTAAATCCCTTAATTTTCTCCATTCACTACCCATTACTCGGACTTTTAGTTAAACACAACTTCTAGCCAAAACTAGCAGCAAAAATAACGTCTTCGCACAGACTCGAACCCAAGACCTCCCACTTATTAACACTCCACTTAACCACCAGACCAGCAGACCCATTATGTTATGCTCTTACAAACAAATTGTTTTAAGCCTAACAAGCAAAGATGAGGCTTTACTTAATAAAAACCCAAAATTTTACCCAAGTTGAGGCTTGAACCTGGGACCTCCCAAACACACCCTGAGCACATATCCATTAAAGCAGACAATTATTTATGTCTAATTAATGTAGAAACAAATTCAAAAAATTTTCATACAACAATTTCACCAAAAGCCGAAATTACAAAATTTAGGGCGTTACAACTCTACCCCCTAAAAAAAATTTCGTCCTCAAAATTTTACCTGATCAAAAGAGGTGAGGATACTGTTGTCGCATCGAATCCTCTGGCTCTCAAGTAGCCTCCTCAGTGCTATGATTCTGCCACAACAACTTTACTAAAGGCATAGATTTCCTCCGTAGAACCTTAACATCGCGATTCAGAATCTGAACCAGCTCTTCCTCGAACATCAGATCTGGTCTAATCTTAATATCCTCTACAGGCACAATGTGCATGGAATCAGAATGGTAACGTCTCAACATCGAGACATGGAACACATTGTGAATGCGATCTAACTTTGGAAGTAGCTCCAACTGATACATGACTGGCCCCACTTGTCTAAAAATCTAGTACGGCCTAATAAATCAAGGACTCAGCTTGCCCTTATGACCGAACCTCAGAACCTTCTTCCATGGTGAAACCTTAAAAAAAACCAAGTCCCTAACAGAATACTTAATATCTTTCCTTTTTAAACTAGCATAGGACTTCTGTCTGTCAGAAGCCGCTTTTAGACGCTCACGAATCAATCAGACTTTATCCTCAGTCTCTGATACCAACTCTGGACTCAGAACACGCCACTCACCCAACTCAGTCCAATATAAAGGAATGCGACACTTACGACCATACAGTGCCTCGTAAGGTGCCATCTGTATACTAGATTGATAGTTGTTATTGTAAGCGAACTCTGCTAGAGGCAAATACCCCTCCCAACTACCCCGAAAATCGATGATGCAACCTTTCAGCATGTCCTCTAATATCTGTATCACCCTCTCCGACTGCTCATTTGTTTGAGGATAAAAAGCAGTACGAAGTGTAACTAAGAACCCAAATCCTCATAAAGCTTTTACCAGATTCGAGACGTAAAATGAGTATCCTTATCAGAAATGATCGAAACAGAAACCCCATGTAGCCTCACTATTCAAAAATGTAAAGTTTGGCCAACTTTTGTAGGGAGAATTCTATCTTAAGCGAAATAAAATGCACAGACTTGGTTAATCGATCCACGATCACCCATACAGAATCCTTCTTAGTGGGTGTTAGAGGCAACCCACTAATGAAGTCCATCGTCATTCGCTCTCATTTCCACATTAGTATCTGTACTGGTAGTAGTAATCCCGAAGGCAACTGATGCTCAGCCTTAACCTGCTGACAAGTCAAACAATGAGCCACGAAGTCGGTCACCTCACGCTTTAACCTCGGCCACCAATACAACTTTCGGAGATCTCTATACATCTTATTCCCACCGGGATGCATAGTATAAGGGCTACTATGATCTTCTCTCAGAATCGACTGTCTTAAGTCCTCATAATTCGATACATAGATCCAACATCTGAAGCAAAAAACCCCATCATTATTAAGCCCAAAATCAAAAGTAGTCCCAGTCTCAACCTGATGGAATCGTAACTCAAAAGTCTTATCTTCTATCTGTTTGTCCCTGATCTGACCAATCTATGTCAGTTTCACTTGGAGTTCTGCCAACAAACTCCCATCATCATAGAGACTCAGTCGAGTGAACAACATTCTCAGATCGGTCATAGCCTTACGCCTTAATGCGTCGGCCACCACGTTGGCCTTTCCAGAATGGTACTCTATGCTACAGTAGTAATCCTTAAACAGCTCAACCCATCGACGCTGCCTAAGATTTAACTCATTCTGAGTGAGGAGATACTTGAGGCTCTTATGATCAGTGTACATGGTACACTTCTCACCGTATACATAATGCCTTTAGATTTTAAGAGCAAAAACCATTATAGCTAACTCCAAATCGTGCGTTGGATAGTTAACCTCATAGTCTTGAGCTGTCGAGACACATAAGCAACCACCCTACCATCTTGCATTAAAACACAGCCTAAACCCACATGTGATGCATCACTGTAAACTACGAAGTCCTTCCAAGGCTTAGGCTGTATCAGAACTGGAGCCTAAGTCAAAACAGTCTTGAGCTTCTTCAAGCTCTCTTGCTAGGCATCAGTCCAAACGAAAGGAACTCCCTTACGCAGCAGCTTGGTCAAAGGAGCTGCGATCAAAGAGAACCCCTCTACGAATCGTCTATAGTGTCCTGTTAGCCCTAGAAAGCTGTGGATTTCCAAGACAGTCTGTGACTTTTCCAATCCAACACAACCTCAATTTAACGAGAATCCACTCGAATCCTCTTAGCAGATACCACATGCCCCAGAAAGTTAACTTCTCGAAACCAGAACTCGCACTTAGACAACTTCGCATACAACTGTTTCTCTCGGAGAGTCTGTAGAACAACCCTGAGTTGCTCATCGTGCTCATCCTCTGACTTAGAATAAACTAGAATGTCGTTGATGAACACTACCACGAACTGATCCAAATAAGGTTGGAACACATGGTTCATTAGATCCATGAATGTCGCTGGTGCATTGGTCAACCCAAAGGGCATAACTAAGAACTCGTAATGATCATAACGAGTCCTAAATGTTGTCTTATGCACATCAGCCTCCTTTACCCTCAACTGATGATACCTAGATCGTAAATCAATCTTGAAGGACACAAAAGCCCCTCTGAGCTAGTCAAAAAGATCATCAATCCTCGAAAGTGGGTATTTATTCTTAATCGTCAACTTATTCAACTGACGATAATCGATGCACATCCTCATCGTATCATCCTTTTTCTTTACAAACAGAACAGGTGCTCCCCAAGGAGACACACTAGGACGAATAAACCCATGATCCAACAACTTTTATATATGGGCCTGAAGTTTAGTAAGCTCTTTCGATGCCATTCGATAAGGGCCGATAGATACTGAAGCCGTACCAGGAATCAAGTTAATCCCAAACTTTACCTCTCTACTCAGAGGTAAATTCGGTAGTTCCTCTGGAAACATATCTAGAAAGTCCCTCACAGTGCAGATGTCCTTAACCGAAGAGTTCACAACATCCAAAATGCTGATGTAGGCCAAAAATGCCTCACATCCCTTCCTCACCAACTTCTCTGTTACCAACACAGATATCATATTACTCAGATAATTCTATCATTCTCTAATCATGACTATCTCAATATTCTCTTCGGTTCTGAGAACAATCCTCTTTTCAGCATAATCAGACTCACACGGTGCTTCACCAACTAGTCCATGCCTAGAATCAAGTCGAACTCCCCAAACGGAAGCTCCATTAAGTTAGCTAGAAATACAATCCCTTAGACCTCCAACTGAACGTCCCTAAACAGTTTACTGACTCTAACAGACTGCCCTAACAGACTCACCACTGATATATCACTAGAAATACTCTCACAAGGTATCCTCAAGGTCTCAGACATAGTACTAGCTACGTAGGAGTGAGTGAAGCCTATGTCTCAGTGCAAAATAAGGTACATTAAAGATTAAGAACGTATCGATGATGACGTCTGGAGCATCTCTATCCTCGTGGTGATGTGTAGCATAAACCAGTGTAAACTACCTCGCCTCAGTCGGCCTAGCTCCTCTGCCCGGTGCTCTCTGACCTCAACCCATATCTTTACTACCCCTAGCCTATCCTAGGCCCCTAGGTGGCTGCTGAACGACCCTTGATGGCTGTGCAGTCTCATCAACTGAAGTTTGCATTTGATTACCCCTTAGTGGATAATCCTTAACATAATGTTCAGTCGACCCACACCTTAAATAAGCCCCAGTAGCTCTCTAACACTCTCCCAGATGGTACCTATTATAGTGCTAACAAATCGCCACCCTAGCAAGAACAACAACAGTAGGCCCAACTCTCTCGGGCCCATCAGTCCTGCCTTTCTCTTTAGCCTCATCCCAGTATTAGAAGGCTTAGAATCCCCTTTAATCTTCTTCTTCTCTTGGTTTTGGAGCTCTAAGCGCTTCACTTCCTCAGTGATCTTTCCCTTTTCCACTAGTGTAAAGAAATCCCGCTCCCTCTAAGGAGCTATCAGAACCCACAGACTGTCACAGAAACCATCCTCAAACCTGACATAACGCTCATACTCAGTTGCCATCACGCCTCTCGTATAGCGACTCAGCCTCAGGAATTCAGCCTCATACTCAGCCACAGATCGGTCCCCTTGTAGGAGATTTAAAAACTCACGCCTTCTAACATCAGTATAGCTAGCCCCAACATACTTACTCTAAAAGGTGGTCTTAAACAGATCCCATGTCAACCACTCGGGCTGAGTGCCCTCCTTAACAGTCAACTACCACTGGTACGCCTCATCTCGAAGCAATGACACAGCTCCCTTGAGCTTCTGCTCATTAGTAAGGTCCAAATCATCCATGATACACTCCGTGGCCTCTATCTACTACTCAGCCATGTTAGGAGCAACTCTAGCGATGCCCCAAAATATCTTAGCCCATTGGACCAGAGTCATATCATAACGGACCCACAACCCTCAGATCTAGTATTGGGCCCAGCGACCCTCTCCATGTAACACCCAAACCCGGCCTAGAAGTTAGGCCTGAATCTGGTGTGTGACATTGAAGTGTTTTTCGAAAACCTTGTTTTCATTGAAAACCCTTCTTATTTAAAATTTTTTGCCAACTAATTTTATGTTTGTTTATTTCCAAAACGTGGTTTATTAAAAAAACCTATTCCCTTTTCAATGACCGTTATTACCTTTAAAACCTTATTTGTCACGGAGGCTTAACTAAAAAGAATTGCGAAAACGTGATATTTTGAAAACAGTTATTGTTTTGAAACCGTGTCCTACTTTTAGCATATATAAAATCTCATAAATAAATATCCCAAATTAGAAGTTAAGAAAATTAAGAGAGACCTTATTACACAATTTAAAGCCCAAATATAAAAACATTTAAAAGTAAATAATCAAAATAGAAAACACAAACAGCATGTGGTCTTCTTTGAGTCCCTCACAGCACCGAACCGCCTAACGTTGGGGATTACCTGAAAAGGTTAAAAGTGGGATGAGTTTATGAAAACTCAGTGTGTAATCCCCTAACTAAGGTAACAGTCAGTAAACAGTAACAGAAGCAGCCTAGGCCTGAGCCCTTTAACAGAAATAGTACTGTTTAGTTCAGAGCATAAGTGGGCCTAAGCCTAATACAAATCATTTGGGTCTTAGCCCATAACAGAATCAATTGGGCCTAGCCCATATCAGAATCAACCGAGCCTATTCCATATCAGAAATAAAGCATAAATGAATGATGCATGATGCATGCAAACCCATCCAACCAGCACACCACTCCGTCCAACCCTGTATAGTCTATGGGGATATAATCAACCCACCCATCCAACACACCAAGCTTAGCACCGGTTACGGTACCAAGCCAACAGAACGACTCAAAACCGTAAATAAAACGGCACAGAGCCATAATCAGAATGGCACATAGCCATGATAATATGCGTGGCACAAAGCCATCAATAACGGGTATATAATCGGCACAAAGCCTATGATATCGGCACAAAGCCTTTGGTAATGGCATAAAGCCCATAACAACGACACAAAGCCCACAATAACGGCACGAAGCCCACAATAATGACACAAAGCCCCCAATAATGACACGAAGCCCATCATAACAGCACAAAGCCCATAATAACGGCACCCAACCTTTGGTAACATAATCAGTACTCAGCCATTGATTAGTCTACAATCGTCTCGGGCGACCCGTGCGACTTTATCAGATCAATATAGATATACAGTTTTAAGCCTTCGGTGGATCCACAATTGTCAAGCAACCATGCGACCCAAATAGATCAGATCTTCCTCGGTACAAAATTCCAACTCATGCAGCATGTCATGTATGTAGAATGTCATACCCCTAATCGGTCATACAATCACAGTCAAGTCATATCACAACCCAGTCATTCGTATATATCAAAAGTACATTAATCATACATAACCCAAATAAGGGGTAAAATATTCATTTTACCCTCTAGGGGTAAATCGATAATTTCACACTACAGGGGTATTTCGATAATTTTACACTATAGGGGCATTTCGGTAATTTTGCACTATAAGGGTATTTATGTAATTTTGCACTACATGTAGGTCTACAGTCACCTCGAACAACTTCAGTAACACAAATAGTCATAACAGTATAAATGGCTCGAGGCCCATTATCGGCCCAAATGGGCCCACACACTCGTGTGGCCCAATTAGCCCCGATTTAGCCACGACTATACGCACGGCACAGCCCAATCCAAAACTTACCATAAAACATACATTTTATCCATGTGGGCCTACAAGCCTATTGGGCCCACACGGCCCAGTCTGGCCCAACGTGGCCCAGAACGGCCTATACCATATACGCGACATAACAAGCCCAACCATTTCCCACTTAGCAGCTAGATTTACACAAGCAGACCCACAAGTCCATCGGGCCCATTCGGCCCACCTAGCCCAAATTCAGTTAAGGCTATGCGAACACCACAGTCCAGATCATTAATAGTCACTTATCGCAGATTTTACCCGTGTGGGGCTCATGAGCCCATTGGGCCCACACGATCGATTGGGCCCATCGAGGCCCAATATAACCAAAGTCATGTGTACGACAGGACCATTCTAACCAACAATAGCCATATAACATACATTTCGTCAGTGTAGGGCCCACAAGCCCATTGGGCCCACACAGCCCATCTCGACTTAACCTATGAGAACGCTCATAGTGGCCTCAACCATTTTACGCCCATGCTCATGGGCTCGCTTCACCACACTAGCGTTTGCACGCTCGTGTGGCATCACTCCCAGGTATTCCGGCCTTTTTCAGTATTTTACCGATTTACAGTCTGTTTAAAGTATTACAAACGTTTGGCTTTTTAGCCGACCATCAAATATAGTATACGGTTACACACATTTCTATGGCTTTTACGCCTATTACCGTTTACAAAGTACAGATACACACCTGATTACTAAATGTGCTAACAATCCGCACGCACCGCCACCTACATCACGTCAAAACATTCCATCAATCATTTATTAAAATATTCAATCGAACCCACATAGGTTATCTTAAGCGTTAACTTACTACGACATATCCCTAATTGAGCAACTAAGGGAATTTATGCTCACTTGTCGTCAATCAACAACTTTCCACACATTGGTTGAATCTTTGAGCGAACTGATAAGCAAAAACATGCAACTGCTGTTGTAGGATAAAGAACCCAAAATCAAAGCATCAACCTCCCCACCACCTCGGCAATCGGATAGAGACAAGAGGAGAAGAAAAGAATCAGTCATGGCGTGTAAAGAATAATGAATAGGAGAGAAGAGATTCGACCATGATAGGAAAATGACTGAGACGTTAGCTTACCTCTCAAAATGATAAGTGAAAACGACACCGATCTAATCGACCAAAACGAAAAGAAAGAGCCTAATGCCAAAGGTTCTATTTGGCTAAAACAAGAAAAACAAATTTGAAAGGCGAGACAAGAGGAGGAAAAACGACTGAGGGAGTAGAAGGGGAATTCTGTCCCAAAAGAACACAAGAAATAAGTCGAGATAAAAAAAAGAGAGAGAGGATTTGGCAAAGTTGTGAACAAAAAGAGCCAGCCACTCGAGGCTCGTGAAATACCTATAATCGTCCCTTGAGAGGAAAATAAAGAAAAACCAATACAAAAGAAGAGAAAGAAAACACAAGTGAAAAGAGCCCCAAAAGCCGAATATGCTCACACTATCCCTAGCTGAAAAATCCTATGCCTTTCCCTTACCAATTTGGCTCAAAACTCCTTCAACTCAAATTCCCTAATTCCCTCTTAATATCTCTCCACATATCACTCCCATGATCACTCCTCATATCACTCCAACTTCTCATCCAAGACTAGTTCAAACTCTCACTCACAGAGTTTGAATCCACCACCAACACTTGCCGTCCCATGTTAGTAAAATAAATATCCCTTACTTTCCATGGGATTTGAACACCAGTCCCCTAGCAGAAGCTGCACGCCATCTTGCCACCAAGCCACAAGCTCTCTTTGTGTTATAAGACAACCACCATTAAATTTAAAGCCTATGGGCCAAAGTTCAGGTTCCTTTAAAAAAACCAAAATAAATTGCAAGAGCTAAGACTTGAACCCATGCTTTCTTGTAACCTTAATGATGCCACAACCACTAGACCACATGCTACCTTGTGTCATTTTTTTTAACACAATAATTTAAAAGGCCTACTTCCACACATCCAGGGTTTCATTTACTCAAAACAAAAATTTTTGGCAGGGCTCATATTTGAACCCAAGACTTCTCAAACACTTCTCAAGACCCTTAACCACTGAAGTAGATATTCCTTTGTGTTATTCACTTGCATAACTAAATTTAATTCCTCCGACACACGAAGCTGATTTCTTCTAGGCCTAAAATTTGGGGCGTTACACTCCAAAATCTGAAGCATGGCTTGGGATAGTATGTCATCCCCAGCCGTACAATCATAAGGTCCTGTCCCAAGATCAATCGTAGGTGATACTGGTGTCTCACTAGTATCCATCACGGCATAGTATCAGAAGCGAAGAACTCAGCTCAAGCCCCTCTAAAACCTACATCGGCCTCTAGTACCCCGTCCACGAGTATCGCATGTGCTCATTGTAATTTCGTAGTTATTTGTATTAAAAGTTTTATGCAAATCAGTTTACAGTTTCGATAATTATTAACATATATTTTATGCAGTACAATATCAGAGTTTTTAGAGTCTGTTATCGCGAAAGAAAGAATAGTCTCACTATAATTTCGGTTTACACTACCTAAAGTGTCTTAGTAGAGTCCTACCTAAATAGTCTTATAACATGCTATCAGTATTTTCAGACAAATCAAACAGTATTTCAGTATGACTAAACATACTTTCAGACAATTCAATCAAGTTTCAGAAAAACTTACAGGATCGGCACCGAAGGCTCAGTGTACCACATACTCCTTACCAAAACTATTTCAAACCACTTTATAGATTATTTCTCAAAAACCATTCTTTAAAACCTAAAACCACGGCCGAGTTTTGTAACATGGCTCTGATACTACTAAATATAAAACCTCAAACTCGGCCTAGACGTTATGGCCGAATCTGGCAGTGTCACATGAGAGTGTTTTTGGAAAATCATTTTGAATATAAAAACTTGTTCAGATTAATATCTTTTCTTAACCAAAAATTATGTATTGGTTGATTTATTTGAAAACAATTCTTTTTCACGAAAGTTTTGAAAACCGTTCATTCGTAGGAAAATCTTTAATTTAATTTTAAAATGTGCTTATAGTGTCACAGTTAATAAATTAATAAAAATAATAATTTAAAATCCCAATGTAAAAACCAAAACAGTCCAAAGGTCCACATTACATAAAAACTCCCAAAATAATTAAACACAGTAAAAACAGTAAATAACCAGTAAAAACATGAAATTCAATAAAGTGTCTAACAGTGGTCACCCTCGAGCCCTCCGCTGCACTGATCCATCTACTGTTGGGGATTACCTGACAGACAAATAAATAAAGGAGTGAGTTTTCGTAAACTTAGTGTGTACATCCCCATAGTAAAGCATGCAAACAAACAGATAACAGAATAGATATCAGTCATAATTCGGGCCTGAGCCCTTAACAGTTACAGTGTAGGCCTTAGCCCACTCAGATCAGAATCAGAGGATAATAGGGCTTTCAAGCCCAAAAAAATACAGAATTTCATGCATATCAGATCAGAACAGTACATGCCCACCAACCCTGTACACCATCTCCGTCCAACCCTACATGCCATGTGGGGATAAAATCAACCCACCCAGCCCTATACACCAAGTATGGGGATAAAAATCAACCCATCCAACCCTACACACCAAGTCGTACCGAATTACAACACATATCAGAAATAAGCAGCGAGGCTGCCAGATAACAGGCTAATAGCCTTTCAGTCTTCCTCCATTTCAATAATAAACCCAACCCAATGCAATGCAACATAATATCATGAATGACATGCTTTTATATAGAATAATAGATCATGCATATCATACTCAGAACAGAACAGTATTAATACACATGCTGGCATACAACTAAAAATCATGTCACAGAATAGGGGTCTAAGTAACGCTTACCGACCCTACATTAGGTCCTAGTCGACTTGAGCGACCCGTGCAACCTTACAGAACAGTTTTAAAAAAATGGGCTCACATGCCCATGTGGCATGCCCGTACGGGCCCACACGGCCCAAATTGGCCTTACCCATATGGATCACACGGCTTGGCCCAAAATCTCACACATCCATGTGGTTCGCCCGTGTGAACCCACATGCCCGTGTGGCCCATATAGCCCAATCAGCCTAGCCCGTACCTCGCATACGGCCTAACCAGCCTCACACGACCGTGTCCATTGCACTTGTGTGGCACCCGCACAGCCTGGCTCATTGATCACAAGGCCGTGTATCACCACACGACTTCTACACGAGCAACCCACACGCTTGTGTGGTGTTGACAGCTTCGTTTTTAGCTTTTACTAAAACGCGATTTCAGTGCAATTGAAGTACACCTGTTCGTTTTTTTATGTTAACGCTATTTTGAGCAATTTAGAACCTATATTCATCAATTTCCAAGTCCAATTTTAGTCACTTATATTGAATGGTTAAAAATGAATAAATCTCGAAACTAACAATCAACTTTACCTCCAACAAATAAAGGTGATTACTCATTATTAGATCGTTGGTTAGTGATCCTCAAAACCTTGATTGTTCCCTAACCAAAGTAAGACAACCCTTTTAGACAATGAACAATCAAAAGTTGACGATTAAAACATTAAAACTTACCAAAAACGCGACTCCAAAGAAGAAAGCGAGACTAATGAAAAGAGGAAAACCGAAGAGGAATTGGCTAGCAAAATTTTGGTAGAAAAATGAGTGTTTTAACCCTCTCTAATTAATACAGAAACAAATTCAGAAAATTTTTATACAACAATTTCACCAAAAGTCGGAATTACAAAATTTGGGCGTTACATGTGCCACTCTCCATATAGGCGTTTTGACCCTCACACAGCCTAGGTTATTCCACACGACCAGAGCACATAGGCGTATGGTCCTAGCTAGTCAAAATTTGATCCGCGTTGTTTTTAAAGCTTGTTCGTGTTTCTATGCGCTTCTACTTCTAGAGAGGTCTTAGCAAGGGTGATTGAAACTTTGATATGGCCTAGATTAAGGTTTTTGTATAGATATACCCCTGTCTATGTAGATTGTTTATTGGTTACCCTGTAATCGATACTGAATCTAAACAAGTGAAAGCACGCAAGTCTATTTCTATGTGATTGGTCTGTGAGTGCTAGTGTGTTGTGTGTATTCTGTGACTGCTTTAAAATTCGATAACTGATTGATTAGATGTGAGTGTCTATTTCTGAATGACTGGCTGGAATTGGTATTCTGATTTTGTACGTTTGACTACATACATACATATGCATAAAGTATTTTGTGTGGGATTTTGAAGAGAAGAGAGACTAAATCTGAACTGAACTGGCAGTTTTACTGTAATTTGTCTATACTAAAAATTACCGCGCTGCATCGTACAGCACATACGTCAGCCTTGCTGCGTATCATTACTATCTAATCTAGCAGTTCATATTGCATGTCTGTAATGCGGTTTACCGCATGGCACTGTACAGCTTATACGCCAACTCTGCTGCGTAATATAAGGTTTGGCAGTTTAACTACTTATTGTTAGCCCCATTACCTAGAGGGTCGTGGGCAGTCCCAATACCTTGAGGGTCGTAGACTAATCTGATAGCTATCATTTCCCGGTAACCCAAGATAACATCATATGGTGTGTAGGGTTGGATGGGCTTTTCGAGGTCCTATATGGTGTGATTAGTTGGATAAGCTTAATAGCTCTTATGTGGTGTGATTAGGGGACGGAGAGGTGTGTCAGCTGGATGGGTGGGTTTTACAACTTAACTTCAGTCATATGCATCTGATTGTTCTGTTTGACTGTGTAAACTTTGTAAAATCTGGTTGTTCTGATTGACTGAATAATACTTGTGACTGATTGTGACTTGATACGTGCGAATCGTTATTATCTGTCAGGATGTTTGTTCCGGGTTTATCATGGGTTTCTCATCTGGTTTGAATAACTTTGTAAGTATGTTATGCTTTTGAACTGCTATCTGGCTTTCTGTTTCTGATTCTATGGTTAGCTGGTTTTAATCTCACACTGAGCTCGTGTAGCTCACCCCCTTCTGTTCCCTTTTAGGTACTTTTCTAAATTCTGATGCTGGACTCAGTATGTGGAGATCTCGGACGATCACGGTTTCAAAAGATTATTTCAGCTCTACTTTCTAAATTATATACTGATTATACTGCTTTGAGCTATAAGGTTTTATAAGACCATGGTACATTTCCGTTTTAAATTTTCCTTCATACATTTATTTGGGTTATTTATCAAACTTAACTGTAACTTTATTGAATGGGTTTTAAACGATTAAATGTGTTTGGTTCGTAAAGTGATGAACAGTTTTGGAAATGGAATTAAGGTCTCTCTGTTTTGTAAAATTTTCTCACGATCACTTCGATATCAATGTAGCGTCCTGGATTCAGTCTAAACTTCTAGGCCAGATTCAAGGTGTTATACAATTGGTAGCAAAGGCCCTAAGGAGCAGCCACTTTACATGGCCCCGTGATCGCAACTCTATCAACTGTGAGCCCCAATTAAACCGATATGTCTCCACTGTAATCGTGCACTCCCCACACGACAGATGAAAATTGTGGATCTCTAGGCACCATCACTCAATTAGGGCAGATATTAAGTCCGGCCTTAAGTCGAACATCCGAATGAATGCCGCTGTGCAAATTCAGCGGCACCCAAGTATGGTATAATCTAATCATTGGGAATATATTCTAGACCATGGAGTTGAGGCCTCAAGACTCGATACTCATCCTGTACACATAATAAAACTGATATTTATTAATTTTGACGAGTTCAATATTCACAACTAATGAATACTTATTTTTTATCATTTACAAACTGACTCGAACAATATTTTTTTTAAAAATAAATTAAATAGTTTTATTTAAAAACTGGCTCGAACAATATTTATCGGCTCATTAATCATCAGCATTGTGTGGTCAGAAGCTCGGATAAGAGAACTCATTGTGATTTCTGCGTAATTAATAATAACATTATCAATTACCCTTCAAATTAAAAATAATTAATTGAACAAATTAAAGAATATTAAATATATTAACTTACCTTAACACTTCAAAGTTAATGCACAAAAAAACTAATTTCAAAAAAAAATTCGGTGAAGGGGTGTCAGCCGGTCGGTGTGGTGGTAGAGGGGGACTATTGAGAAATGTAAAGGTAAGGAAGAAAAATAAAGAAAAAAATAGGAACAGTTGCCGCATGATTGTTTGGTCATATCGGCGTCAGGTGGCAGGTCAGTGCCAATAGGCTCCTGGCTGACACTAGCCTAACACCTGACGCCAATGTGACCGGAAAGTCACGCGCCAACTGTTTCTTTTTTTTTCTTACTTTTTTCTAACTTTTTTCCATAATACTAATCTTTTTAATTCACTTAATATATTGATCTAGCATTGTTTAATATGGGATTCTTTTATTATAATATTAGATTTTAGTTTAATCATTTTTAGTTAAGTTTTTCATTCCTAAATTATTGCAACTTTTTCGATTAATTATACTTTTTCATTACTTGAATATGTGTTTATGATTAAGGTTCATACTTATAAAAAATAAAAAAACTTGTTTATGAATAATTTTATAAACATTGCATCACTACTTCTTTTATTATTCTCGATTTTATATCGGTTCAACTATTGATAAAATTTTCAACGTTAAGAACAATATTTTTTTTCTGATTTAAAAAAAGTTCCTTCCTTTTTATCATACTAATATTTACATTAAAAATTGCTCAAAACCATATTTGCCTCTAAGATTGTAGGTTTTTTACAAAATTGACCCAACTAATTTCATAACTTATGGGGAATTCTCCGGATGCAATAATACTAACTAAATTTGGATCAATCAAACTAGACAGTTGCTAATTTATTTTAAAAACTATTTTCTTTAGTTCATCCATCCTCTATTTAAATCAGGTCCATCGAGAATATCGTAAAAATCAACGTTGCTTAATTTCCGCCCATCATGAAACTAGTGACATACCGGTGCATTTAGTAGGTGGAAGGTCTACAGATAATGACTCTAACAATAGAGGAAGAAGCAACACAATCGTGGTTGGCAACGTTTTTAGGGCGGATGTAAATGTGGAGATCTTGAAGAAAGAAAACAGGGATTTTAAAGAAGGTGAGGACAAAAGTGACTGATAAAGAAAGTAAGGTTTATTTTTTGTATGTATCTTTTTAAGATTAACTTATTATTTTAAATAAATACAATGTAATTTTTTAGATTTATATATATTTTAAAATTTATTATATTTTTTTGAAAAAAAATTGTGTATTTGGGTTTATATTTATATATTTATTATATTTTTTTGAAAAAAATTATTATATTTTTTTTACATTTATATATTTTATTTTTTGAGATTTAGGATTAATTTGAGATTATTTGTTGTGTTGAGTGTTAATTTTTTAAAAAATTAAGATTAAATTGACACAATATGTAAAATTTGAGGGTTAAATTTATTATTATATCATTTTTGGACTGCCACCTCACCCTATTGTCAAATAATTAATGGCACGTAACCGAAATTGACCAAAAAGAACAAATTTAATTAGTTGCTTGACTATTTTAAAAGTTTTAAAAGTTAGATGACTAAAATAGACATAAAAGTAGGGTAACTTACAATGTAGTTTGTCCTATTTAATAAGTTATATTATTATAATATTTTTATCTTTCTATATTTTAATAAAATCAACTTAATTTAATAAATTTATCGAGACTAATTATATGTATTAATTAAAATATATTTAATCATTTTAAAAATGTTTAAATAAAAAATTTGCCAATTTGTATTTAAATGAAGTACAGAATTTAAATATTTTTATATGTTTTAAATAATTTTCTATAAACATAAACTTTCTAAAAATTAAAAAGTATTTATATTAATTATATATTTTAAAAATTTTCTTTTATAAATTTTTGTAAAATTTTATTTTATACTATCTCTTTCTATTTTACTTAAATAAGTATTATATAAGAAGCTTGAGTCTAATTTGATAATACCAATTCTTATGGAGCGAGAAGAAAGAGAAGAAGCGAAAGAATGGTCTGCTAAGAGAGAGGAAATTGCACAAAAACTATGTGGATTGATTATATGGCTAGAAATATTATGTAGGTTTAGCACTTAAGGTTATTGTTTCTATGTTATGTAAGTTATAGTATTAAAATTGTTATTTTTTTAATGTTGGTTGGATATTGATATTAGAATTAATTTGTTGGATTTTGAAATTATTATGTTTTAAATTTGTTGGATATTGAATTTATTATGTTTTAAACTTGTTGGATATTGATATGATTGACAATAACAATTATTAATGCAGAATGGAAAAGGGATAAGGGTAACAAAGAAGGGACAACCAAGCAATTCAGGTGGACAAAACTGATGGAATATATTTTTCTCGAAATTCTAGTACAGGATGTCTAGAAAGGAACAAAGCCTTCTAACACTTTCAAAACAATTTCTATTAATCGGGTTGCCGTAGCTATTTTTGAAAGATTTCAAGTTTAATGTGATGCGAAGCATGTGGAAATCATTTGGGGGCTGTAAAAAACCAGTGGCAGATTATATGCATAATTCGGGCTAAAAGTTATTTTGGATGGGATGATTGGGATGATAACATGAAAATGATCACATGTGATAGAGTGACATATGATGCAGCAGTGATGGTAATATATGTATATATATGTTAAGTATATTTCAATTATTTTTTTACTTGTTATTCTAATTGTGTATAATATCCAACAAGCACATAAGAAGAATATTTTTGAATAAAAGCATTGATCATTATGATAAAATGGCTTTGGTTGTTGGCAAAGACATGGCAACAGGGAGTTTTGCTGAAACATTTGCTGACATTGACTTGGATGATGGTAACCAAGATTTAGTGCCTATAGACTGTGACAATGAGGAGATTGAGGAGGTAAGAACAAAAGTATCTTCATCTGGCACATCTAAACGTAAAAGTAAAAATGCTCAAGAAAGTGTCGTTGATGAACAAATTAAATTTGTGAGTGAACAACTTGGTAAAATTGCTAATGCTTTGGAACAATTTATTGCGGATAAGACACCAAATATTTATGAAAAAGTGATGTTGATGGAGGTAAAAGGATTTGATGATGACTTCCTTTGTAGTGTGTTTGATTATCTTGTGGGTCATTAATCCGAGGCTAAAGCTTTTTTAGTTAAAAGTAAGAAGTATAGAAAAATTTGTCTTCAAAAATTTTCTGAAGGTTGAAGATATTGATGCTTTAATGTGGTGTAATATTAGTTATGCACTTGGACAATGTTGTTGTATCATGTGGTGTGCTACTAATTATGCACTTGGATAATATTATTAATTTCTAGTATTAATTGTGGTTCGAAAGCTAATTTATTACTATTCAATCTTTTTTTTTTATAACACAATAAGGAACCATTTATTTGATTGGGTTGTTTTCAATTTATGACGATTAATATTCTAGCTGAATAATTGAGTATTATTATATATTTAATTTGATTTATTTATTTATAAATAAATCATTGCAATATATGTAAAAACAATATAAAATATAAATTTATTAATAGATATAAAATAAACTCAATTAAACAATGAAAAGATAATAAATTCTCAAATGTATGTTTGTTTCATTTAAAACAATTTTTATGAAATATTTTCAAGAAATCTGTCAAACAATAGAAAATATTTTACACAGATTCATCCAAACACCGGAAAAGTAAACCATTTTCCAAAAAACAATTTACTAAGGAGTCTAATTTTTTTTTACCATTTTACAAATTACATTTCTTTACTAAGTTTCCCTAATTTTCAAAATTTTATACGCTTGTTTAATAAGTAAACTAGGTTGGTGGTCAATTTAAAATATGATTTGTTTAATTTTGGTCAATTTAATTTTTTTCTCAATTTAATCACTCTAATTAAGATAATTATTCAAATTAGTTATTGTCGTTAAAAATTAATCATTTCTATTAAAAATTCTATTAATCTACTAATGAATTATTGACATGACACATTAACTCATTGAGTAACTGACACATAACAAATTTTTTTAACTTATATGTATTCTTATATTTCCTTCTCATCAATTACTAGTAAATCTATTTATCTAATTCTTCATTTAACAACATATATAAATTTTGAACTCAAGTTGCCGATTAAAATTTAGCTCAATTGATAATGTTACTATTACAACAATTAGAAAAATATGAGTTTGAACGCACTTACGATGTCTTGTCCTCCAATTTGAGGTTAAGGAGGGAATGGAAATAGAAATAGACTTTTCTATAAAAACAATTATTAAACTCTATCTTATTATTGTTTAAATTTTCTATTAATTCAAACATAATTTTAACCAAAATAGTTACACGCCTCAAATTTCATTCTATCACATAAGGCTTAATTAACACTAGAAACCCTATAATATGTGTATGCGTATGGAAACCATATATTTAAAACATAAATGTGTTTAAAAAATAACATACAATAAATAATGAAATGTATGGTTTGAAGCTAATTAATCATAATAACACATGAAATGTGTATGATATTTTTTATTTTTTTAAGAATAAGGATCAATTTGAGATAATTTGTAATGTTGAGGGTTAAAAATATATGACTAAATTGACAAAATATGTAAAGATTCAAGTTTAAATTTGTTATTATACCATTTTTGGACTGCCACAAACCAAAAAGAACAAAGTTGATTAGTTAGGTGACAAAAAAAAAAAAATCTAAGCATAATTAGGTGATCTACAATGTAATTTACCCTATTTAATAAGTAATATTATTATATTTTTAATAAAATCAACCTAGTTTAGTAAATTTATTGATTGGTTATATGTATTAATTAAAACATATTTAATCCTTTTTTAAAAAATTTAAATAAAAAAATTCAAATTTGTATTTAAATAAAGTACTACATTTAATAAAAAATTTAAATATTTTTATATGTTTTAAATAATTTGTTATAAACATAAACTTTTTGTATTTAAATAAAGTACTACATTTAATACAAAATTTAAATATTTTTTATATATTTTAAATTTTTTTTATAAACATAAACTTTTTTAAAAATTGAAAATAATGTATAACAATTATATGTTATTTAAAATTTTTCTTTTATAATTTTTTGTAAAATTTTATTTTATGTTATCTTTTTCCAATATAATTCACTTTACTAATTTTTACATTCTTCATCTACCATTTTACAAATTACATTTCTTTACTAAATTTCCCTTCACATAGTCTTTTTATTTATTTTTTCAATATTTCTATAATTTTAAAAAATTTACCTAATAGATTAATGAGGAAACTACATTTATGGTCAATCTAGAATAAAGTTTAACTTATTTTAATTACTCTAAAATTTTTTTCTCAATTTAATCAATCTAATTAAGATAATTTGTTCAAATTAATCATTACTATTATTGACGTGGCAAATTAACTTATTGAATAATTAACACTTAACATTTTTCTAACTTTTGATTGAAGTTAGAGACCTCTCTATAATTAACCCAAAAGACTTTGTTTTCTTTTTTTTTTTCTCTTCCCTGACTTCGTATTTTTTTTTTTTTTTGGTCTGAAGATCCATATACTGGACAAAACATAAAAGGCAATTCTATCTATGAAGTAAAAATTCCTATGAATGACTAAAAATATCACAATATCTAGTTCTATTTTGCCATAATTTTAATGGTTCTTCACCAAAATTATTTTCTAATATTTTAAACAACCAATGACTTGTTTCAAGTTGTTTAATTTGTTCTTTTCTTGGTGGTGTAAAGTTTTTATCACAAACAAATTTATGATTTTCTACCAATGGTATTTCTATAAAAGTTTTGTCTACAGATAACATAATTAAATTTTTATCAATAGAAAATGGTAAATGTTGATATATAAAATTATTACCTAATAATTTATCTCCATGCATTTCTAGAAAGCATAATATTTTAGGTATAACAAATCTTACATTATTTATATAGATTGGTACGTTTCTAGCTTTATATTGAATTATGGTTTCATTACCATCTATTTCTATGGCTCTTATTGGATGCTTCATAGGTTTCCATTTTTCTAAAAGAATGACATTTTTTCTACAACTACTAGTTATAGCTCTAATATCTAATAAAGCATGTAAAGAATATGTTTTATATTCTCTAAATTGAAATGTAATTTCAATATATGTGTAATATTTCCTGAATTGGAAAGTTCAAAATGTGATTCACTTGTTCCAAGTTTCATTTGTTGGATTATTATCGAAGTTTGTATTTCTTTCACTCTAGTATTTCTAGAAGATACAGAGTTTCTACTTGATTCTGTGACAAAAATAGGAATATGAATTGTTTTCATTCCTATCAGTGTTGAAAATATAGAACTTCTACTTGGATTTTCCTAATCTTCCTCTATTCGAGTATTTGAGAGTAAAACCAAATTATCATTTGTATTTTTTATAGCTGTATTTTTAAAATATAATTTATCACCGGACGACACATATTCTATTGTACTTACTGGTTTAGAAGTACTTACACTACTTATCCTATCTATCATCCAATCTTTTGGTATTGATAAATCTCTTAAATATAATCATTTTGGCTGTATTTCAGTAGTTATTTTATTAGGTTTGAAGAGTTCAATAATTTTATTATTTATTTCTTTGATTTCTACTTCCGTTGTATTAATATATTCATTAATAGAAGTCTAACTGATTGCTAGATCTTCTGCTTAATCATTAATTTCAGAATTTTTTGTCTAAATTCTAAGACATAAACATTCTTCTATCAAAGGATCTGTAATAGATATAAAATAATTTGATTTAACTTTAAATTTGATTGAATTCCTCCAATAAGTGCTTTTATTAGATTTTCAAATCTTTTATCTAATAAAACTGCTATTATTGGTATATCATGACCTTTTCTAAACAAAGCTCTCATAGTTATCATTATTATTCCTAAATGTATATATCTAACTTGGGGATATTATTTTTAGTCCTCTTAATTTTATCTTTATTAAATAGTGGGATTTCAATTAATCCACCTTTAGTATCTTTGGCTATTGTATTACCACTTACTTTTTCTATATGTCTTTGACACCATATCTTATATTTAGATATTTTATAAATTTCTTCTTTAGAAATATGATTTTTATTAATTTTTTCTATCATTTCATCAGAAAAGTCCTTTTCTTCTCCTATTATATTTCCTAATTTTATATCTTGTTGTTCATTCTTAAGAATTTCTTCTAAGTGATGATTAGAACTGCTTCCTATATTAAACATAAATATATATTCTTCTTTTGTAACAAAATCCGTTTCTAATATTAATTCGTATAATATTCCTTCAGTATTTATTTCCTCTTCTGAACATATTTCTAAATCTTGTTCTTCAAGTGTTTTAATCATTTTTCTTGCACTTTTTCCATTATTAGGACAATTTAGTGTTATATGATCTTCTTCATCACATATAAAATATTTACATATTTATTTTTTAGGATTTTTAGAAGTTTTTCTTCTAATAAATCTTTTCTTTTTATTATAACCATAATTCTTCTTATTTCCTTATTTCCATCTAACTAGCTTATATTTTCAAATTTATAAATTTACAAGATAAAACTAGTAATAAGGAAAATGTTTTTTTTACAAAGAAAGAGAGGTTGGTAGATAAAAGTAGATATGAAGAGAAGTTAGTGGATGAGAAATGGATAGGGAAAGGTTTTCTAAACTAACTTTGATACCTCCCATAAGCTTCCTTCATTTCTATTTATAGGAAAATTTTTGAACTCTTGTTTAATTTTTTTTTAATCCCGCACAATTTTTTATAAAAATGATGTCTCATCATTGGTTTGATGATTTTTATCATGACATGATTACTTCCATGTTATTTCCTTTTTTTTGTTTGAACCTGAATGTTACTTTCCTAAGTTGGTTCATTCTTTGTATAAACTTAGATGTTTTCCCAAACTGCTTCCTTTTTTTGTCTAAACATGGATGTTACTTTCCCATGTTGCTTCCTTGATATTTTTATTGGTTTCTTCTAATTGGCTTGTATCCACGTAGGTACATAATCATCGGCTTATTTGTTATACCCATTTACTGTCATGGCCGTAACTAGGTGACATCAGCATATCGGCCGCCATATTTGCCCAAAATCTTTGTGTCCCGAACAACAGTTCTTTATCCAAATAAAACCCTTTTCCGTCTCTATGTTTTCACCTCTCTTTGGATCGTTTCTACAATTCCCATTCAACTACTTAGCCGTTCTGAAACTCTCCGCCACCTTTGCCGTCGTCTTTTGGATATCCTTTGTGTTGGAAAAAGCTGGTACCGGAAGATTCCAAGTTGAGTCCACGAAGTTTGAACAAGCTGACCTCCCTCTCAGTGCTATAGTTGCTACGTGGTGAGCAAGCACTACCATCTCCTCCGCCAGGAAAGTTCCAAGCCAAATCCTTGACTTGTTATTAGGCTCCCTCACTTCAGAAAACCACTTCCGGGGATTCTTCCAGCAAACTCCACGGTATACCGGGTGTCTAGTCTCTTGGAATTTCTTTCTTCAGGCATCGACTTCAGAGCATAAACCATTGTTCTTGGTTAGCTCACAAGACTTCACCACCTAGCACCCGAAAACCCGGTCCTGATTCCAGCCAACCTTGGCATGACGCAGTAAGAGAAATGATATCTTCGGTGGCCCATCAAAAGCAAATCAAACCCTTAATCGTGACTTTTATCTATTAATTATTTTTATGAACCCCAACTCTGTTTACACAATTTCAACCCCCTAGATATGGAGTTAAACAGCACTAAGGGAAAATTTTATTGATTTTCATAAAAACAAAAAATGATAAATGAAAAAGAAAAGAAAGTGTTTTGGGTGGGATCGGTTGAAACATCGAAACCAAGAGGAATGAATGAATCTAAACTAGCCAAATGTTTAATTACCGACAAGTTGTCGTATGAATGAATGAACATTAAACCTATGTACCTAAACATTTCATTATCTATACTACATTGCATGACATGTAAGTTCATCCCAGAACGTTGACATAAACAATCTCATTACCAACTCATTTAGCTGCCTATTGAAAAACGAGCCAAAGATATCATTACCTACAAGTTGTAATGAACATATTTCTGTACCTCATGGTTTCATTATCTGTTGCATGACATAAAAGTTCATCCCAGAAAAGAAATAAACATGGTTGCAAGCATATAAATTATATAATAGCTAAGATTTCATTACTGACTCGTTTAATTGCCTATTGTTGTTGTTGGGAGGGGTCACTTGAAAAATTGAAACCAGGAGGAATGAAAACAGCATCAGGTCAATTCCACGTGGAACTGTACTGCAAATTTTAATTGACAAAATTATACAGTTTAAAGCAGCATATCTTTCATTTCCCTAAAGCTCCTTATTCCACACGATGAGAAACTGTTAATACATATTCTTCAAAGCAGCAACTTACTGGAAAGAAAGTATATCTTCAAGTTATAAAGAATAACTAACTATATAATTGTGAATATGTCTGAATAAAATCAATTTTATCATGTCACTCGAAAAACTAAAGTCCAATGCATTATTTTCAAGAAAATTGCAACCTACCAGAATATCTAGGTCTAAAAGCAGGATTCAGACGATTCTGCTCACGGAAAGATCTTGGAAATGGCTCTTTAAATCATCCTACAAGAATTTTGAAACATAAGATCTGAAGTAACAAGATGAAGACTAGTTATGAATATTGTATATGAAGGCTGACTATTTACCAACCTTTTTGGAAAAAAACTGGTCAATAGCTTTTTTTATTTTTTATTTTTTGACTCATAATACCACATGAAACATCCTCAGCAGACTTTGGCAGCAAATGAGATTAACCTAGAAAGTAAAACCTGCGTAAATGTAGTACTAAACAAGTTAATGGTACCTATTTTCACAAAACCTCAATAGACATTAGAAGTACTCCGTTCTTAAAATACTCCTATAAACTAAACAACCAAAGCATAAGCATTTAAAGAAAACAGAGAATCAAAGAGGCGCCTCCTGGAGTTTCCAATTGAGACCAGGCAACTGCTCCAGCTTTTGGAAGGTAAAGTGTTGAGCTTTTTTGGAACTTTTTCAGCGAAGTGTTGAAGTGTTGAAGTGTTGAGGATTTGCCCACAATATTCTCATTGGTGCTGAATACAGGCTCCAAGTAGCAGGAAATAGCCATCCCAATGAAGAAAAGTGATGGTACAGATTACAGCTGCAGACAGAGTAGTTTCCACAACATTTCCCCCAATTTTTAGGTTTCCAAGGTTACCATGAGCAAGATTCTTACTTACTTGAGAGGTTTGAGAAGAAAATCTACTCAAAAAGATCACTGGTGAAAAGTGAAACATGGTGTAAAACATTTATTTCTTTCAGCCTTAATGTTTCCATAACTTTTAACTTATCAATACAATTGGCTATGAACAAATTGATTCAGATTCCCAAGTGACGATCTTTACACTATCTAGGAGAATATTTCAGATCAAGATTGATTTACCAGATTGTAAGATCAGCTCTAAAAATAAAGTGGCAGTGCGTATATCTGCAGAAAAGCCCTTACAGACCATTTCCTTAAGAACTTCTGTTGCCTTTGAAGTATAGTTGTTTTGAAGAAACCCCTGGATCATTACATTATAACAGCAGCTATCGGGCAAACAATTATTATCTTCCATGCTCCTAAACAACTGGTATGCTTCATCCTGCAATCCCTCTTTACAAAATCCATTAATCATTATAGAATATGTGTAAACATCAGGCTTTAAACCATTGAGTGAGATTTTATGAAATAATTCCTTTCCAACTTCAATATGTCCAGCTTTGCACGAGCCATCAATTAGGATATTATAACAGACAATATCGAGTTGCAACTTGCTGTTCCGCATTGCTTGAAAAAGTTCCAAAGCCTCTTCAAGTTGATCACTTTTGCATAAACCATTCAACAAAATTGAACAGGTCACTACATTTGGAACTTGTCCAAAAGCAATCATCTTCCTCAAAAGTTCACATGCAGATGAAACTCTCCCTAGTTGACACATACCTTGCATAAGAGTGTTGTATGTGACAGTATCCGCAATTGGTCCTTTTTGGGATATTTCATAAAAGAGTTCCATTGCTTCGTCTTTCCTTTTAGCTTTGCAATATCCATTGATCATGATGTTGTAGCTAGTTATATCAGGTGCACAACCCTTCTTAATCATCAACTGAAATACTTTTCTAGCTTTATCCATCCTGTTTTGCAAGCAATGACTGTTTATTAATGCACCAAAGGTAACAACATTAGGCTCAATGCCATGCTTTATCATTGTGTCAACAATATCTTCAGCTTTAGAAACCTTCCCTTCCTTGCAATGTGCATCAACCAATATATTATATGTGACAACATTAGGCTCAATGCCTTGCTTTTTCATTGTATCAACGGTATCTAGTGCTTCAAAAATCTTTCCATCCTTGCAATGTGCATCAATCAATATATTATACATGAAAATATTAAGTGCAATATTGTTATCCACCATTTCATTCAAAAGCCTTGTTGCCCCCTCCTGCTGGCCCAAATTATAAATTGCATGAACTAAGCAACTGTAAGTAACGATATCTGGTCTAATGCCCTTAACCTTCACTTGGGAGAAAAGATGAAGAGCCTCATTTAGTGATCCCTTTTTACAAAGACAGTCAATGACAGTGTTATATGCTACGACATTGGGTTCAAAACCTCTATCTTACATCATTCTTAGAAACCTAACAGCTCGATCGGTATTCCCAGTCTTAGACAAACCATTAAGTATTGTACTGTAAACAATTAAATTAGGTTGATACCCTTTGTCAACCATTTCATCGAACAAACTCGCAGCATGGGAAATCTTACCTTGCTTACAAAGTCCATTAATCAAAGTGGACAAAGTTACAACATACGGCTCAACACCTAACTTCAGCATTTTCCCCAAAACAGAAAACCCAAAATCAATATGGCCTAATTGACAATAGCAGTTAACCAAGATGTTAAAAGAATAAACATTATGAGGAACACCTAATAATTCAATCTGGCTATACATAGACACAACGATGGCATAATGTTTCATTCTAACAATGGCTCCTAATAATTTGTTGAATTCCACAACTGAGGGCCTTGGGTACTTGTCAATCATCTTATTAAACAACATCAAAGCATCATCAACATTATCGAAGTTTGTTGGGCTTCCCCTTACAGACATGGAATTCTTAGTGAAATATTGGATGTGGGTAGCAATTGTTTTAGAAGAAGAAGAAATAGAAGAGCAGAAAATAGAAAGATGTTTCCCAGCATTAACAATAGAAGGAAGAAGTAATGGAGGATTAAGCTTACCCATGTATTGAAATTAAGCAAAATGGAAAAGAAAGAGAGCTGAGGTTGAAATGAAAGCACAAGCGGCGGAAGAATGTATGTTTGGTACTCAAGTTTAGAACCCTGGGGCGGGAACGGGTCGGATAGAACTCGGTCTGAAGATGGTGAAATGAAAGAGTTTCAACTATGCAACATGTTGACTTTTTTTAAATGGTTGATTTTCAAATTTCACAAGGGTCAAATTAAGCTTAAATATGTATAAATATTATAAATATTAAGGTTAAATTTAATATTATGTGAAACAATATCGCTTCTAAATAGAGATTTAATAAACATCATTATATTTAATGAAATGGTAACTTGGTCAAATTTTATTATTTGATTAAAGTGGTAGATTTTTTCTATTAATTTTAGTTTTATATTTTCTGAATTCTAATATTGTATTACTTAACTTAAAAAATAGTTATTAAATTTATTAAGTTAAATATGATATTTTTAAAATTTTATGTAATAAATATATTATTACATGTATAATGTCATGTCATATTACTATTCTCATAAAATTACTTACAAAGAAATCATATTATTTTAATTAGTAAATTTAATGGTTACGGTTTGAGTCAAAACCAAAATTTTAAAATTTTAAAAATATAATAATTAAAATTCATCAAATCTGTTAAGAATAATATGGAATTAATAGCAGAATTTGTCGGATTTAAGCAAACAGTATAAGGACTACAAAACTTGACCCTTATCTTTTGCTATACTATACATTCAAACAAAAAAAATCCCACACGAGTATCCCTGTCTAAATTATCCAAATTTTCTTCTGCTGTGAAACACCCTTCTTCCCCAGGATATCAGCTGTTTCCCTGGGTGTGAATCTAACATACACCTTCCACTCCCTATGCATTAGCATAGTAATTCTCCTGACCAGAGCAAACGAGCTCAGATTAGCCTCTTCGCAGGTGAGCAGCACAACCCGGTTTCATAATTTCATTATCTATACTACTTGACACCTAAGTTCATCCAATATAAACAGGGTCCCGAGCATATAAATCACATACAACAAAACCAGGAAGAATGAAATTAACATCATCCCAATTCCACATACAACTCTACCGAAAATTTTAACTGTCAAACTTTACAGAACATATCACAAATAGGAATCCAGTTCACAGCTTTAAAGAAAGATTATTGTCCGCTATACTGGATGCGGCTGAGGGAGGCTTTGGCATGACACCACAATTAAACTCCTCCACGGACTTTGGCAGAAAATGAGCTTAACCTGAAAGCAAAATCTGCTTAGGTGTAGCACCAAATATGTTAATGCTTACTATTTTCTCAAAAACACACTAAAAATTACAAGTAATGTTTTCTAATATATTCCTAAACCATGCAGCCAAATAATAAGCTTTCTAAGGAATGAGAGAATCAAGCAGCCACCTACTGGGGTTGTCGGTCAAGACCAGCCAATGGCTTCAAACTTTGTGTTCAAGTGTTGAGGATTTTCCCACAATATTCTCGTTGGTGCAGACTACGGGCTCCAATTGGCAGGAAACAGCCATCCCAATGAAGAAAGATGGAGGTTCCAATTACAGCTATAGAAAAGATAGAGTTTCCAATATTTTTCACTCAAATTTTAGCTTTTCAACATTACTGTCAGCAAGATTCTCACTTACTTGAGAGGTCTGAGAAGAAAACATGCGAAAAAAGATCCTGGTGCAAAGTGAAACATTGCGTATAACATTTATTTCTTTCATCCTTAATGTTTAAAGTACATCTACTAAATTGAAAATAGACCTTAACAATCAATGTAGTTTCCAAAAACTTTTAACTCATCACAGCAACGCAACCGGCTACGAACAAAAGGATTCAGATTCGCAAGTGATGATGAAGCATTTCAAATCAAGATTGATTTATCGGATCATAGGACCAAATCCAAAAATAAGGTGGCAGTGTATATATCTGCAGAAAAGCCCTTAGACACCATTTCCATAAGTTGTGCTGCGTTAGAGATATAGCTGGTTTGAAGAAACCCTTGGATCATTACATTATAACAACAGCTATCAAGCAAACAATCATTATCTCCGATGCTCCTAAACAACCAGTATGCTTCATCTGACAATCCCTCTTTGCAAAATCCATTAATCATTATAGCATATGTGTAAACATCAAGCTTTAAACCTAGACTGATAGTTTATGAATAATTCCTTTCCAACTTCAATATGCCCAGATTTGCACAACCCACCAATTAGGATATTATAACAGACAATATTGAGTTCCCACTTGCTGTTCCGCAGTGCTCAAAAAAGTTCCAAAGCCTCTAGGAGTTTATCACTTTTGCACAAACCATTCAACAAATTTAAACAGGTCACTACATTTGGAACTTGTCCAAAAGGAAGCATCTTCCTCAAAAGTTCACATGCAGATGAAACTCTCCCTAGTTAAGAATTCTATTAGGACTCTTTCCTTTGTTATTAACAGTCTATAAAAGGCTGCCAATATGAAATAAAGAGATAAGTAATTATTCTATAAAAAAGAAACGTTATTTTAAGAGGGGGTTCAGTCAAGGACGAATCTGCCTTTTGAGTAACCATAGGTTGAAGCAAGAATTCTTTTTCGTCTAGACCTGTGACTAGATCCTACGCCAAGGTGCATAACAACTTGGTATCGTAGACAGCTGTCATGGGTGATGAAAAAACTTTGGCCAAGCTGGAGGCATTTATGGAACAAATGGCTATAAGGAAACAAGCGTTAGAGGAGCAGATGGTGATGTTATCTCTTTCGGTCCAAAAGATAACGAAAGGGATTCAGAAAAAAATAATGAAGAACAGGACAGCAGTGGGGGCAAGAAAAGAAATTCAGATTCGCAACACGGTGGGGGCATGGTGCCACAATACTCTAAGATAGAATTTCCCACTTATGATGGTGTTGGAGATCCTTTAGGATGGTTAAAAAGATGCGAAAATTTTTTTGGCAATCAACAGACCAACGAAGAAGACAAAGTAGGTTTAGCTTCATTCCATCTCTTAGGAGAGACACAATTATGGTTTGATCAAATCGAAGAAAAGGAGGCAAATCTGGATTGGGAGCGCTTCAGAGGGTGTTGTCATGTCAAGTTTAGGCCACCTATGAGTAATAACCCCTTGGGAGAACTTGCCAACTGGAAACAAACTGGGACTGTAGAGGAATATCAATGCCAATTTCAATTACTATTGGCTAGGACTATTGATCTTAAACCTCAACAACAAGTAAACCTCTTTACTACCAGGTTGATAGAGGAGCTTAGAATTGATACTGAGATGCAACAACCGGAAAACCTTAGAGTTGCAATGAATATGGCTCGAAGGTAAACAAAATGTCTCTTCCAAACTATCATCTCGAGCCATCCTGAATTGGCCAACTTCCCAAAACACTGGCAGCAATTCAATCATTCTAACAACTAAGAGCATTGCAAAGGGAGAGGGACAAACAATAGACCCAACAGGGAACAATGGCAAAATAGGTTCTTTTGTACCATTTATTAAGAAATTGACATAGACAAAAATGGCGGAAAGAAGTGCTAAAGGGTTGTGTTATAATTGTGATGAGTCTTATTCCATGGGACACAAATGTAAAAGGTTATTTATATGGACGCTTTTATTGCAATAGGAATTTTAGTTTTATTTATTTATTATATCAGGTTTTATTAAGAGTTTTAGTTTTACTTAATTAGGTTTTTATTTCCTTCATAAACTCTAAGTTAGGAATTCTATTAGGACTCTTTCCTTTGTTATTAACAGTCTATAAAAGGCTGTCAATATGAAATAAAGAGATAAGCAATTATTCTTTCAAAAAGAAACGTTATTTTGAGAGGAGGTTCAATCAAGGACGAATCTGCCTTTTGAGTAACTATAGGTCGAAGCAAAAATTCTTTCTCGTCTAGACCTGTGACTAGATCCTACACCAAGGCGCATAACATATCCATTGATCATGATGTTGTGACTAGATATATCATGTGCACAACCCTTCTTAATCATTAAGTGAAATACTTTTCTAGCTTTTTCCATCCAATTTTGCAAGCAATGACCGTTAATTAATGCATTATACGTAACAACATTAGGCTCCATGACTTGTTTTATCATCGTGTCAACAGTATCTATCGCTTCAAAAACTATCCTTTCCCTGCAATGCACGTCAACCAATATATTATACGTAACAACATCAAGCTCAATGCCTTGCTTTTTCATTGTGTCAATGGTATCTATTGCTTTAGAATTCTTCCCATCCTTGCAATGTGCATCAATCAATATATCATAAGTGATAATATCAACTGAAATATTGTTACACATCATTTTATTCAAAAGCCTTATTGCCTCCTCCTGCTGGCCCAAATTATACATTGCATGAATTAAGCAATTGTAAGTAACTATATCTGGTCTAATGCCATTAACCTTCACTTGGGAGAAAAGATGAGAACCTAATTTAGTGATCCATTCATAGTATATTACACAATCATGATCATAGTATTATCATACTTTCTCTTATTATTTTACTATTATTACCATTATTAAATAGTATTATTAATCGACTAAAAAATTTTCCCACTATTATTTTTTATTATTTTATTATCATTGTTTTTACCCACGTAAGCTATTTTATTTCATTTTTGCCACTACCATATTATACAACACATTTAAATATTCGTTCATTTTTCTACCAATAGTTGAATAAATTAATCGCGTATTGCATTAAATGTTGTGTTCATTTTTATACGACGTATATTTGGTAATTTGATCGAGGCAATGTTCTTTACTTTGAGGATTCGAGAAATTGTGCCCCTAACTTACGAGGTATAATTTTCTCCTTGAACCGAAATAATCGAACGTCCCTCCTCTTTTTTAAAAAATTAATTAAAAATACATAAGATTTAGGCAATAATTAAACGGTGAGCACTCTTATTTGAGATTTTGTGCCCCAACTTATGGGACATGACTTTTCATCTTGATCGACCCGAAATGAGATAACCTCTTTATTAAAAATTCAATTTAGATAGGGGCATTTTCAATACCATCAAATAACATCGCGTGAAAAGGATCACATTTTAATTCCTCTTCAAATTCTCAGTTTTTGACGCTAAGACACCAAGTAATCAACTAGGTACCAATTTTGGGCATTATGAGGGTGCTAATCCTTCCTCATGCGTAATCGAATCTCGAACCTATTTCTCGAATTTTGTAGACCGAAAATCATAGTTTTGGTAAAATTAACCTTTTATTAAAATGATTAAATCTCGAGGTGATCCAATCACTCCTAATAAAAAGGATTGGTAGGGACTCTATCTTCGTTTTAAAATATAAAGTTGATTTAAAAAAAAAAGGTTTTGACACCTGATTCAGAAGGGAAGTCAGCTCCTAATCTTGATTTTACCTACTTTAAACAGCAAGATAAGTTACTTGCTTCTTGGATTTTATCCACAATTAGTGGAAATCTACTTTGTCTTTTACAGGTACATCAATAGCACACGAGGTCTAGAGTAAGGCCTCTCAATTAAGGCCTCTCAATTATTTGCTGTTGCCTCTAGTGATAAGATTCCAGAATCAAACATGAGTTGCATGCTTTAAAAAAGGGAAATCTTTTCGTCATCTAATATTTAGCCAAGATTATATGTCTTTGTGATCTCATTGCTGCTTCTGGCCATCCACTAACCGATAGTGAGCACGTTGATGTGGTTCTTGTCGGACTGTCTATTGAATTTGACACGGTTGTCACGATGGCCGCATTTGCACCGAGCCGATGCGCCTTAATTGGTTAGTGAAAGTCCTTCTAGACTGTGAAAATTGTCAAAAGCAACTTGCTCTTAGCCTGGTTTAGGTCAACATGGTGAGCTCTACCGATGTGGCTCATGTTTTTCCAATGATGGCATCATCTTCAAGAGGTGGTCGCACTGTCTATGGTGACCGTGGTCAGAGTCAAAAAAGGCATGTTCAGTGTTAGATCAGTGGTCACCTTAGTCACTTAGCCTAACGGTGTTACTACCACTTTGATCAACTGTATGATGATCCTCCAAACCAAGTGTTGTCGAGAGTCTTTCAAGGTCCAGCAGCAGCCTTTAATTCAATAGTTGGGCAAGAAATGGTTGCTAGCTTTCAACCTAATGCTACAACTTTAGGGTTTTTTAAACCTAATCCTGGTCCTCATTTGGGTTATAGCATTGGGCCATCCATCAACCATGTGCCCTTAATGGGCAGGTTCATTTGCAGGCTGGGCTTGCGTGTGTTTTGCAGGCTACAAATGTGGATAGGCCTGTTGTTGGGGGAGGGGCTTTGTAAGCCTTGCAGCCTGACATGTGAAGACAAATTAAGCTTGCTCCTGTGGCAACTGCTCGTTTGGGGAGTTAGGCCAAGATGCTCCCATAGGCCTTCAACCGCATGTTAGGCTTCCTCGAATCCCGAATTTCTCTAGGTCTGAATTTTCTAGTGAAAATATATTGAATGCTACTACATTTGGGTTTGCTTGTAGGCCAAATTTTAAGAATCTAACTATAAATCATGTGGAGCCATATGTCCCTCTCTCGTAGGAAATAATGCTTCGACATCATAGTACCCTGACTTGTTTGTCAAGTGACTTCGGCATTAAATACATCCATATAATATTCAGGTAATTTTTCGCTTTTAATGGGTGATGGGACGTATGCTACTATTGCAAATATGGGTAATGCTACATTTTCTAGAAAAATAAGGTGTTGCATTTATCTAATGTTTTACATGTGCTAAGTATTCGTAAAAATTTATTGTCTGTTTCACAATTTGCTCAAGAGAACAATGTTTTCTTTGAATTACACCCTTTTTACTGTGTAGTTCAGGATATTTAGACTCAGACAAATTTGCTATGGGGCCACACTCATGATGGACTTTATCAATTTTCTCCTATTGCAGCTGAAAACTGTGGAGATGCTGATATGTCTGCACATAGTACTGAATTGGGTTCAAGCCTTTCTAATTTTGATATGTTCAAATAGTGGTATTGTCATTTAGGTCATCCTTCAGTACGTGTTGTTCAGTCAATATTAAAAACTTGTAATGTTGTTGCAAATAAAAATAAGCGTACTTATGTTTATATTGCTTGTCAAAAAGGAAAATCTCACAATTTGCCTTTTACAGATTCTACTACTATATATACATCTCCCTTTGAGTTGGTTGTGTCAGACTTATAGGGACATACTGCTGTTGCATATGGTAGTAATTAGTATTATGTCTCTTTTATTGATGTTTTTAGTTGTTTTACATGGTTGTTTCTTATTCAACACAAATCTCAAGCTATTGATTGTTTCATTCAGTTTTAGAGAATGGTTAATACTCAATTTGTGAAAGACATTAAACAATTTCAAAGTGATTGATGTGGCGATTTTGATCATTCACATCTATGTTAACTTAGCATGGTATCATTCATCGGATCACGTGTCCACATACGTATGAACAAAATGGCATGGTAGAAAGAAAACATCGCCATATTGTTGAGGTAGGACTTACATTGCTTGCTCAAGCAAACTTACCAATGAAGTTTTAGGGTTATGCCATTTCGTGTACGATTCATTTAATAAATTGTTTACATAATACGGTCTTACGTGATCAATCCCCATACTTGGTTCTTTATGATAAGCCCCCTACTTATGGTCTTCTTCGAATATTGGGGTGTTGCTACTTCTCATATCTACTGTAACACCCCAAACTCGGCCTAGAAGTTTAGACTGAATTCAGGATGCTACATTGATCACCGAAGTGATTGTGAGAAAATGTTTACAGAAATAAACCCCTTTATTACTTAAGTAGATTTATTTCATAGCAAACCAAAAACCAATAATCATTTTAAAATTCTGTCCAAAAAGTTACCAGTCTGAAATATACAAATATAGCATATAACGAAAATTGTACCATAATATTATAAAACTTTACAGTTTAAAATTAAGCAAATAATAAAGTCGTAACAGATATCAAAAACTGATATTCCATACTGTTTAAACTGTCCGAGACCTTCGCGTACCAAGTCCAGCATCGAAAATCAGAATGATACCTGAAAGGGGAAACAAAAGAGGGAGTGAGCTACTAGAGCTCAATGTGAGATCAAACCAGTTAAACTATAGAAACAGAAACAGGGACAGAAATAGAAAGCCTAGAAGCAGTTCAGATTCAGTTGTGAAGTAGAGCTA
This sequence comes from Gossypium stocksii, assembly GCA_020496765.1. Taxonomy (NCBI): domain Eukaryota; kingdom Viridiplantae; phylum Streptophyta; class Magnoliopsida; order Malvales; family Malvaceae; genus Gossypium; species Gossypium stocksii. Next base: position 44,445,894 of record CM035630.1, on the reverse strand, counting down.
ACTTATAAAACTATTCAGAACCGGTCAATATATGCAAAGCAAACTTACCGACAGATGACAGTTGAGCATACTCACCCAAAATCAGTATACCATTGGTACTTTTCGGTCACATGGGAAAATCAGATACACACAGTCTCACGTGCCATTCAGATACAATAGCAATAATTCACAAGTCAGTCACACAGTCACAATAACAGTTCAGTCAGATAGTTGCAGACAGAGTCTATAGTATTCACATAAGTACAAGTGCCTTTCAGTCGAACACTAACACATTCAGTCACAGTATCACATTCAGTCACGGTATCAATAATTCTCAACCATTCACAAGTTTTAATTCAGTCAAACAGATTAATCAGATGTATATGAATGCAAATGAGTTATAAAATTCTCACCCATCCAGCCAACACACCTCTTCGTCCCTCATTACTCCTCATAGGAGCTTTAAACTCGTCCCACCAATCATTCCACTCAGGACCTCGTAAGGTCCATCCAACCTTGCGCTCCAACTGATGTCATCTTGGGTTGTCCGGTAATGATGGCTATCAGGATTGTCCATGACCCTCTAGGTATTGGGACTGCCCTCGACCCTTTGAGTATTGGGGCTAACAGTGTGCAGATAAACTACCGGTCTCGTATATTACGCAGCACAGCTAGCGTATAAGCTGTACTGTGCAATGCGGTAAACTACGATAGAGACATGTAGTATGAACTGCCAGATCAGATAGTAGTACGTAGCGTAGCTAATGTACATGCGGTATAGTGCAATGCGGCAATCTGCTATACCAATAGGTTGCAGTAAAATTGCTAGTTCAGTTAATGGTACGTAGCATAGCTAACGTACATGCGGTACAATGCAATGCAGTAATCTGTTATATCGATATGATGTCATCCCAGGTTGCCTGGTAACGGTGACCATCCACATTGTCCATGATCCTTTGGGTATTTGGGGTTCACAACCAGTAGATTAGCTACCAATTCAGTCAATCTCAATATCCATTCTCTTCAAAAACCCACCCAAACACTTTATACACATGAATGTGTGTATGCAGTCAAATGTACAAAATGGAACAATAATTTCAGACAGTCATTCAAAAGCAGTCATTTACATCTAGTCAGTCAGTTACAGAATCAGACATGTGCACACTCATAACTCGTATCCAGTATCAAGTTTATCACACAACCAATCTCAAATACACATATATTAAGCCCAGATCAGAGTCATAATCATCCTCAATAAGGCTTAGTCAAGGGTTGGAATACACAGAGTTGTGATTACACTTACATTTGTCCTAAAACCAAAATCTGGCAAAATAGGGCCACACACCCTTGTGCCTCAGCCGTGTGGGGCAACCCAAGCCGTGTGGGGGTCCAAACACCCGTGTGACGGGTAGCACACGGCCGTGTGACGGGTAGCACACGGCCGTGTGTTAAAGCCACACGTCCGTGTGAGGTAGGGACACGACCATGTGAACAAGCCGTGTAACTCATTGTCCAAATTCACTAAAATAAGGTGCAGGGCAGACACGACTATGTGATGGTCTCACACTCCCGTGTACCATCAGACACGGCCGTGTGTTTCAAAACACACGCTTGTATGGGATCCCTAAATCCTCAAACCAGCTACACGGCCGTGTGACTCCAAATTCACTGAATCCCTAATTCCTAAATTCACACGCTCGTGCGCCTAGGGGACACGACCGTGTGATAATTGACATTTTCCCTAAAATTGATCGAAAACCCTAATACCCAAATCCACATGGCCGTATGCCTCGGCACATGCCCGTGTGGCCGTCGGGGAGTTACAAAACCACCTCAAATCAACCCCAAAACTACCATTTAAACCATTATAATAGTTCCTAACCTTTTCCCTATCAAAGTACATTAGAAAATAACGATTTCCCCTCACCTCCATCATCTAAAAACCCTCAAATCCCTTGAATTAACATACACACAAGACTTGTCGAAAACATAAAATTTCAAACTAAAACTATGTAGGCGAGGTTAAATTCCCACAATTATTTTGACGTCGAAGAGATCAACAGAGGAGTGCAACTCTGGGAATTAAAGATCGATCGTTTCATAGAATTGTTTTAATAAACAAAAAGTAAGCAGCAGTGAGAGGGATAAGGAAACGTGAAGAAGAAAAAAAAGGAAAAGTCCAACCAAGATAAAAATAATAAATAAAATAAAATAAAAATAATCACATGCTAATATAAATAACCCAATAAATTTAAATAATTATTCTCACTTAAACAAACTACTAACTATTAGTATACAAAATAAATAGTCCAAAACGCTCACACTAGGACTCGAACCTACAACCAGGAGGTTCACTAACACTCACACAACTACCAGACCAGCAGGCTCATTCTATCACTAAATCACATAACTAAACAGATGTGTGCAGCCTCCTCTCTATCCTTATGCTCAAATCCCAAAACTTCTAAGCCCAAAATTCAGGGCGTTACATCTATGCCCATTCAATAATCACAAGTTAGAATTTCAGTCTCAGCCTTGTACCTTTTTAGGTTACAATTCCTAACATAAAGGATATCAATGCCTTACGTCTAATGGTAAAATTGTTGTATCTTGACATGTTATTTTTTATGAAAGTTGATTTTTGTTTGCGGAGTACTCTTCATATTCTACCTCAACAACCAACTGTATTACCACATTTGTTCCTTTTACATAGTCTCAGTCACATCACTCTGTCTCTCCTAACAGAGATGCCGACATCTAAAGTCTTGTGGCTTCATCTCATGGTGCCATAGACTCATCATTTCTAGAAAATGATGTCGGTGCCTTAAGTCCCAGTAGTAGCACCTCTCCCCCCACACTTGAGTTGTCACCTTTGGAAAATGATACAGGTGCCTTGTATCATAATAGCAACACTTTTTCCCTCACACTGGTGTTTTCTATCATTACGGTAGATCCTTCATTGCCACTAGGCAATACACATCATATGATCATCCAGTCCAAAGCAAGTATCTTCAAACCTAAAGCTTTAGTAGTTGCACTACTTGATTGTTAGCCATGTACGATTGATGAAGTGTTTACACATAAAGAGTGGCGAGTGGCGGCTCAAGATGAGTATGATGCTCTTATCCGAAATCGTACTTGAGAGTTAGTTCCTTTGCCACCAAGACGGAAGGCAATTGGTTGCAAATGGCTATTTAAAATAAAAATAAATCTCGATGGTATTGTAGCTCGACGGAAAGGTTAGTTAGTGGCTAAGGAGTGTTCTCAAGTGCCAGGGTCTGATTTTCAGGAAACATTTAGTCTAGTTGTTAAACCTGTTACCATTCGAACCATTTTGTTTATTGTCGTATCCAAATAGTGGACGATCTGCCAAGTTGATGTGGATAATGCATTTCTAAATGGTGAGCTCACTAAAGAAGTTTACATGCACCAACCCCCTAGGTACATTTAACATGATACGAATGGGCAACGTCTTGTTTGTCGGTTGACAAGAGCATTGTATAGATTGTGACAAGCTCCAAGAGCGTGATTTGATAAGTTGAAAAAATTTTATGCTATCCTTAGGTTTTTTCCTTCCATAATTTGATGTATCTTTGTTCATTCGTGTCACTGATGATTCTTGTATGTATGTGTTAGTTTATGTAGATGATATCGATAATGGCCCAAATTTTAATGAAATCAGAACTGTGGTTTCGTGATCACAAATTTGAGTCAGAAAGAAAATTTTTTTTAATATTATTGCATGATTTATGATATGATAGAAAAGTCATATGAAAATTTAGATAGGAAAATTTTACCAATTTAGTGATTAAGTAGAAAAAGGACCAAATTGCATAAAATATAGAAATTGAGTTCTAGAAGCTAAAAGGGTTAAATAGCTATAAAATTTAAAACTTGAGGTCCTTATATGGTAAATAGACCATCAATAAAAGATGGGAAAATATCTAGGGTGATTCATCCATGAAATTTGAGAAAAAGAAAATGACTAAATTGGAATTCAATAAAATTAAAAGATGATAATTTAATTACATGGAAGTATCATCTTATTTTCTCATCTTCATCCTTAAAATTTGATGAAAACCCTAGGAGAGAGAGAAGAAACTTTCTTAGCATAAATTGGTAAGTTCTCATGTCCCGTTTTAAGTAATTTTTATATTTTTTAGATTGGGATAACTAGTTCTCTCTATTTTGGGGATTTATTTGAAAAGTTATCAAAGTATGGAAATTGTTCCATGGATGAATATGCTAGAAATTGGACTTTTATGGAAGAAAATGAAAGGTTGTTAGTAATAAACAACTTTTACAAAGTGATTTTGGATGAAATTGTGAAATAGGGACTAAATTGTAAATTGGTAAAATTCAAGGAAAAATTCTAATTTTTGTGAAATATGTGTGCTATAAATACTATATGAGAATTTTGGCTAGGCTTGAAAAGAGGATTGAATTGCATGAATTTCATTTTTCGAGCTTAGGGATAAAATTTGAATTAATGAAAAGTTTAGGGGCATAATAGTAATTTGGCCTAAAAAGTAAATTGAACTTGATTGAATGTAAATTGAATGAAATTGATGATTAATTTCATTTATATAGATCTAGACGATTCGAATACGAGGTTAGATCGAGGCAAGGAAAAAGTCTCGAAATAGTCGATTTTATAAACGAAAAAGTACTGAGGTAAGTTTGTATAACGTACTACTGAATCCTGAAATGCTTGAAATACATGTTATATGATGTGAATGCCAATTGAGTGTTCAATGTATGAATATGATGAAATATTTGGTATTACTTAAGAAAAAGGGAAAATCCCGGTTGAATAAAGGAAATTCGTTAGATCAAGGAAAAAGGGGATATTGCATATATTGCAAAAAGGATTTATCCCAAATGGGTATCCTGATATAAGCCTCCCGATGCATATGTTATGGAATGGATTTAGCCCGGATGAGTAATCCAGATTAAGTTCTATAGAGTATTTGTCACTAAAAGGATTTAGCCTGAACAGGTAATCCTGACAAAACTCTTTGAGCATATGTTATAGGGGATTTAGCCTGGACTGGAAATCCTACTGTATGAAAAATGACTCGGGAGTGTACTCTATGATAAGGGAAAATATGAATTGATGGACTATGACTTTATACACTATAAGTGTAATATCGGGTATCCATCGAAATTTTGAGAAATTTAATAGGATAAACTTGGAAAGAGTTAATGGGTCATGAATGATCTTGTCATCAAAGGTATAAGTATATGGAAATCATGGAAAGATGAGCTCATCATTCATTTATGAATTGGTATTACATGAAATTATTTTATTAACTCAAATGTTGAGGTGGTGTATGATAGGTAATATTATAATACTTGGATACATATGTATTTGATTCAATTAAGTGGAACATATGGTAAGTTTTGCTCTTGTTACATGAACTTACTAAGCACTAAGTGCTTACTTTATTTTTATTTTCCCTGTTTAATAGTGCTCAGAAGCTCTGAAGGTTTGAGATAGGTCGGAGCCTTATCACACTATCAACCGACTCATTTTGGGTATACAAAGATGTTCTATTTTGGCAAAATGGCATGTATAGTCTACTTATACTAATGTGGATGTTGAAATGAATGAATGTAAACCTAGCTATTGGTATGGCTAGTTTAATTTAGTTTTTGGTATGTTATAAATCAAATTATATTTTGAAAGTATACTTGGTATGGATTGAATTGATGAAATTGGTTGAAAATCATGTTTAAATTGGTTGGTTGTTATTTGTATGGTTTGGTGCAGGCATGGAATGAAAATGGGTGAGAAATAAGGCTTGGAAAATAACCTTATTTTGTCCATACGGGTAGACACACGAGCGTGTGGCTAGGCCTGTGTGACACACGATTTGGTACATGGGCATGTGTCAAGGCCGTGTGTCCCATGCATTCTAGAATTTGTGAAATAGAATGCTCAGTATTAAGCACACAGGTGGAGACACGGGCGTGTGTCTCAGTTGTGTGAGGTGAAACCTGCACCTATTTTTTAAAAATTTGAATTAACCACATGGCCTAGCACACAGGCGTATGACTCAATTTGTTCATGAGTTGCAAGTCAAAGAGTTACACGAGTAAAGGACACAAGAGTGTAAACCCCATACGGCCTGACCACACGGGCGTGTCCCATACCACACGGGCGTGTGACTCTTGAATATGAGAAAAATTTTGGGATTTTGTGAAAAATTTTCCAAGACCCTGATTTTGTCCCGAATTGGTTTTGATATAGAATTTGGGCTTCGAGAGCCCATATAAGGGACTCCATGATAAATTTAGGAATATAAATGGTAATTGAATTGATTTATGGGAAAATGTTCTCTGAACTTTGGTAATGCCTCATAACCTTATTCCGGCGACGGATACAGGTTAGGGGTGTTACAATATCATCATTACAAGAGATTTGTCTAGAGGCATTGATATTTTTTTTGCAACAAGTGCACACTGAGTTTTCACTAAAAGACATGTGATCTCTTTATTATTTCTTTGGGGTTGAAGTCACTTGTTCACTGGGAGTCTTCATTTATGTCAACATAAGTATATTCATGACTTACTTGATCGGTGTCACATGACTTGTGCTAAGGGTGTTCATACACCTATGGTTAGCTCTTTTGTTTTTATCTAAGAATGAGGGTATTTTGGTTGAATATCCTAGTGAGTATAGATGTATTGCTAGAGCACTGCAATATGTTGTTCTCACTCGACTCGACATTGCGTACGCGGTCAATAGTATATGTCAATTTATGTATGCTCCAACGGATGTTCATTTTGTGGCACTAAAACATATTTTACGATACTTGTGTGGTACTATCAACTATGGTTTGCTGATTCAACCCTCTGAGAGGCTCTCCTTGGTTGGTTACATTAATGCTAACTGGGGATTGGATTTTGGTGATTGACAATCTACCACAGGATATTGTGTTTACTTTGGGGCAAATCTTGCCTCCTGTTGTTCCAAAAAGCAACGGGTGGTGTCTCGCTCCACAGCTGAGGCTGAATATAGAAGGTTGGTAGTTGCGGCTACTGATGTTACTTTGTTGGTTTTATTGTTGCAAGAATTAAAGTTTGATTCTGCTGATGTCCCTAGCATATTGTGTGACAACTCAAGTGCTATAACGGTAGCAGCTAATCCGATTCTATATTCAAAGTTCAAACATGTTGAGCTTGATTTGTTTTTTGTTCGTGAAAATGTCACCGATGGTTCTCTTATTGTAGGAGAGGTTCTTTCTTGTGATCAAGTTGTGCATATTTTTATGAAACCCTTGTCGACATCACAATTTTTTCGCCTTTGGCGTCTTCTTTGAGTCTCGAAGGTTGAGAAATTAGGTTAATGTTAGAGTTTGTCAAAACAATTAAGTATTTGTGGCTATTTGTGATCTATTAGAAATTGTTAGTACTCAGTTAGTAGCAGTTATCTACTGAGAGTTGTATAAATACATATATTAAGCTTCTAGTGAAAACAAGAATAGATTCACACAAAATTCAGTATTAAGTTTGATTTCCTTTGTTGTTATTAGTTCTTTATTAGTATTCTATCAGGCTCCTCTTGTGTTTGATTTGTTCTACAGGGTGAACTCTGATGTGGGTCACTCTCATACACAGAGAAAGAAGTGATATGGCTAGTTCATAACTTCACAGCAAGTAAGAATCTAATTCGATTTTGGGCTCATATAAATAATTTCTAGATAGAGGATATATAATTCAAGCTGCTTGTCAGAATTTGATTATGGAAAATATATAAGCATTTCATGCAATTGCTTTAAATTTGAAATGAGACTTTTTTCTTCATTACCAGATAGATTAAAATTATAACATTGATGATTGTATTTTTGTAACATCCCGTTTTTGGGTTAAATCAGAATAGTGGTTTCGGGACCACAAATCCATAGTAGAAATAATTATTTTATTATTTCTTTAGGGTTTAGAGTATGCTTAAATGATTGTGTGAAAATTTCTTTAAGAAATTTTATCGATAGGGTGTCTAATTTGACTAATAGGACTAAATTGCAATTGGTGCAAAATTTGTGTTCTAGAAACTAGAGGTGTCTAATTGCTATGAATTTTTTTAAATTGGAGGTCCTTAAATGGTAATTAGACTATTATACTTTAAGATGGACAAAATGGACATGGTTAGGTGAAATTTCAAAGTTATGCATTAAGGACATTTTTGTCATTTGGTTAATAAATGGACTAATAAGTAAAGAAAGACAAATTTTTGTTCATCTTCTTCCCCCCATAGCCGAAATTCACAAGGGTCACCATAGCTAAGGTTTGGCCAAGCTTCCAAGCTCGATTGTAAATCCGTCATTGGCCCGTTTTTAATGATTTTTACGTTTTTGTGAATGTTGTAAATTGATTTAGCTATTTCAAGGACTCATTTGAGAGAAAATCAATGTCTAAAATTTTACCCATTTGATATATTTGTGTATTTTGATGTTTAATGGTAGGAAATGCATGTTTGGTGGTAGATAAACAACATTTACTAAGTGATTTTCTATGAAAATGTCAAATAGGGACCTATTTGTAAAAGTTGTAAAATGTGTGAAAAATCTGAATAAATGAAAAATGTTTGCTGTTATGAGTATGAAATAGGTTCGGCTAGGCTTGGGTAATGAAGAAATCAAATGAAAATCATTTTACGAGCCTAGGGACTAAATTATAAAAAGTTAAAAATTTAGGGGCAAAAATGTAATTTTTCCATAATATGATTTTTGGGTTAAATTGAATAATGTGAGTATTAAATGAGTTAAATTTGTTATTATAGATCAAGAAAAATGAGGTGCGGACGTAGATCGGGAAAAAAATATAGTGTTTGACGATTAGGTCCAATACTACTATTTTTGTACCGAGGTAAGTTCGTATGATAATAAATGTTATTAAATTGTGTATTATATGCATTATATAATTAATTGAATTGGGGAAATTAAATTAAAAGTTTGAAACAAGTAAATACACAGGATCTATCATAATCGTTTCATAGCGAAAGAAGAATTGACAGAAAAGACCATGGTTGGACCATGGCAGTTTATGATTTCGTGTAAGACCATAGCTGGGCTATGGCATTGATATGCGATTACGTGTAAGACCATGTCTAGGACATGGCGTTGGTACGAGATTTCGTGTGAGACCATAGTTGGGTTATGGCATCGATATGAGATTACATGTAAGACCATATCTGGGATATGGCATTGTACTACGCATACGTGATTCTTGAGTATCCTTTATTAATTTCAAACGGTTCAACGGGAAAAATCAAGACGAGAATGAAAGTACAATTGAACTAAGGAAAACAGGTATGTACATAACCTATGTGAGAATCGAATGAAGGTAAATTGGTGAGCTTATAGTGTATCATGTATATGAAATGAGAAAGATTTGTGTATAAGTATGTTTCATGCCATAATGTGTTTATTTGGCTATATTGAGATATGAATTGAATGATATATGAGATATGAATTATAGTTGTTTTAATTATACATATATATGGCACATTATGTGCGAAGTACCGTTATTTGATGATATTTCACGTGATTTATTCTAGCTAAAGAAAATGTGATGGATATTGGATTGAATGAAGTTATATAAATATTCGATTATTTATATGTATAAATGTGGACAAATTGATAAAAATGTATTTGATCCATATGAACATAGAAATGAATAAACTTGTGAAACTTTTGGTTAATTATGTGATTGGATTTATTGTATAAATGTGACATTAAATGAGTTTAAATTATAATATGAAAGTGCATAATAAGTGTTTATTTGATAAGTTGTGTTTATTATCATACGAGCTTACTAAGCTTTATAGCTTACTTTGTTTTCTTTTCTATGTTTTATAGTGTTTCAAGGACTTGCTTGGGTTGGAATTTGTCGGAGATCTCATCACACTATCTAGCTATCGTATCGGTACTTAAAGCTTGTGAATTTGGTTACATGGCATCTATAGGCTAGTTGGTTTGTGAAGTGTATAAGTCTTTTTGGCTATTGAAGTCTAAATGAGTTTGATATGAATAGCTAAGTGTTTTGCTTCATATTTGGTAATGTGTTTGGCCTTGAAATGGCTTGTAAATGATGCAAATGTTGGTGTGTATTTGGCCACTTAAGTTGGCTTATTATGAGATTGTGGTATATGGTAGTGAATTGAGTTTTGGAATAGATGGAAATATAGTAGTATGAATCATGTATTAGGTTGACGATATTGGCTATCAATTGAGCGTGAAAATTTTACCATTTGCTTTTGGGCAGGTGCATTGGATTTGGGTGGCAAAATGGCTTCATAAATAGCCTTTATTTTGTCCACATGGGTAGACACATGGGCGTGTGTCTAGGCCGTGTGTGACACACGACCTGTCCCATGGGCATGTGTTTCAGTCGTGTGTCCCCTGCACCTAAATTTTGAGAAATAGAATGCTCATAATTGAGCACACGAGCAAAGACACGGGTGTGTGTGTAACACCCCTAACCTGGCCTAGAAGTTAGGCCCGAGTCCGGCGTGCCACATTGGAGTGCATTAAAAAACATATATTTTTCTTAAAAAAACTCGTTTGGAAACTAATGTTTCTAAGTTAAAACAAGCTCGTTGAAGGTTAAAGCCTCTTTGTTAAAACTTAGAATATTTAAACAATTTTTTATCCATTTGAAAACGTAATTACTTTTAAAACCTTATTCATTGTTACGAGTGAAAACCAAGTGAGTTACGGAAGCTTATAAAAATTCGTAGTTTGCAGAAACGTGTTGATTTGAAAGCAGTTAATGTTTTTGGAAAATCGAGTTCTACTTAAGCAGATATAAAATGTAATAACTAAACATCCCAAATTAAAATCCAGAAATTTACGAGAGGCCTTATTACAAACCCAACCAAAAATTAAAGTACTTGAAAGTAATTAAAAGCATAAATAGGGTGTGGCCATCTCTGAGTCCCTCGCAGCACCGATCCACTAAAGCTGGGGATTACCTAAAAAGATAAAAACGGGGTGAGTTTATGAAAACTCAATGTGTAATCCCCTAATCATACAATAGAAAAAATTAGGCCTAAGCCCTACACAGAATCAATCTAGGCCCGAGCCTATTTCAGTACCAATATGGGCTGTAACCCCTTACAGAAACATAATATATTGGGCCTAGCAATAAATTAGGCCTAGCCCATGATGGTATCAATCTGGGCCGTAGCCCATTACAGAATCTCTTGGGTCTCAGCCCATGCTATCACAGTTGGGCCCATATCAATACATTTAGGCCCATCACAGTACAGTTGGGCCTAGCCCACATCAATATTAATTTCTTATGAATAATGCATGTTAACCCCATCCAACCCTGCACTTGCCTTCGTCCAACCCTACATTTCCTGTGGGGAATAAATCACCCACGCCATCCTTACACTTACAGTGTTAGCACTGGTTACAGCACTAACCAGAATCTGCAGCAAAGCTGCTATTATCAGAATATGAGGCACAACCACCAGTACGGTTTCTTCCTTCATAACAAATCCCAACCCCATGCAGTATGACATATATGCAACGCACAAATATATAAATCACAAGGCATGCTTCAGAAAAACAGTTAGATCATAGCATAAAAACAGTTATCTACCCTCGAGGGCATAATCGTAAATTTACCCCTCAGGGGTATTTAGGTCATTTTCCATTGTGGGCCCAAAATCATAACTTGGCCCATTACAAATCCACAATCATTTAGTACACTTTATGTCCTTATTAGCAATTACAAATGTACCAGGGCCCAAAAGCCCATTATGTAGCCCAATCGAGCCCACGCTCTTATACGGCCCAATAGGCCCAAATCTACCCTAGGCCATGCCGTCCACATGATCGGCTTGTCATTTCTTACCAATCCATCAATTTTAAACATTTCGGGCCCACGGGCACATCGGGCCCATTTGGCCCATTTCAGCCCGGTTGGCCAAAACGAGGCCCAAAACCATGAGATCGCTCATAGGGCCTCGACCGTCATAACGGTATCTCCACACGAGAGTTGGCACACTCGTGTGGTCACCGGCGCCAACCTTTTAGCTTTTCGGCATTCCAGCTTTTTGGGATTTCGGCTTTTGCTGATTCGTCGTGTGTGCGATGTATGTACACACACCTGTTATGAACTTTGCAACACGCCTTTGAACACGAACCTACTTGTATAGAAATGGTTCTAGTTCTTTAGGACCCTTGACCAGAACTGATTCCAAAACCTTGCCATTCTTAGATTTTGAGATCGCTAGCCGATGAATACCCGAATCGAAAAGAGTAAAAATTGAAGAAACCAGAATCGATTTGAGATGGAGAGGGAGTAATCATCTAGAAAGAGCGAGAGGAGTATTCGGTTTAGACAGAAATGGGAAATTGCAAGGACACTAAAGGTTGGGGAAAAAATAAAAGAAAGCTCATTTGTGGCATAAACTGATTGTAGAAGAAGAAGGTATCATTCGACCAATCTAAAAAGAAAAGAGAGGAAAAGTTTGAGAAGGTTAGACTTGACTTTTGGTGCCCAGTGAAAAGAATCAATAGGTTCGGCTATAGAAAAACAAAAATGTTTAAAGAAAGAAAGAGTAGAAACGAAGTAGGGCCGAATGGTGAACTAGAAAAATACAGTAATTTGGGCTTTTAGAAAGAAAATAGTAGGGAGAAGGAATGCCAAAGTAGTCAGTTGCACTTCATAAAAATGCCAAAAGAAGTGAGACAATATAGAAAAATACGCACAAATAAGAAAGAAAGATACGAAAGAACCTAAAACAACAGAGAGACCAATCGGCTTCTACCCTCTCCCACAAGGCCAAAAATGCACAAAATGCCTTTACTTAGCCGAATTTGCACATGTAAGACACCCAATTCGGCTACACTCTCCTTCACCTTCAAATCCCATGATTTTCTCCTAGATTTTCTCCACAATCTACTCCACCCTTTAGTCCCCATCACCCATTCAAATTTGAAGACCAATTCAAACCTCCTCCATGCAGAGTTCAAGTCCAACTCAACCTCTGGCCCAGCAAGATGTAAAATAAATCACCCTTTTTGAGCAAGGAAAGATTCGAACCCCAGACCTCCTTGCCACCAGTGACGCCACTTCCATGCCTCCTATGTGACTCCACTTTACCACCACACCACATCATCTCTTGTGTCATAAAACAACACCAACTAAACTTAAACCTTACCTGCTAGCATCCATATCCCCTTAAGCCCAAAAGTCAAAATTTTGCCAAAGATCTAGCTTGAACCCAAGACTTCCTAGCAACCCCCTATCACTCCAAAATTCCTTAACCACCACACCATCATGAATTTTTTTCTCGTTCGTCGAAAATCCAATTTCTTTGATACTCGAAGCCCATTTCTCTTAGGCCCAAAATTCAGGGCGTTACAGTGTGTCTCAGCCGTGTGGACGGCACGACCTCGAACACGAGCGTGTGCCCTGGCTGTGTGAAGTCTGCACTTGTTTTGCAAAAATTAATTTTCCACACAGCCTAGCACACGAGCGTGTGACTTGGCCGTGTGATCTCAAATTGTTCATGGGTTATAAGTCAGAGAGTTACACGAGGTCGGGACATGGGCGTGTGTGACCACACAGCTTGCCCTCACGGGTATATCTCATATCCACACGGGCATGTGACCCCTGTTTAGTGGAAAACTTTCTAAGTTTTGTAAAATTTTCTAAAGTTCTTGGTTTAGTCTCGAACCACTTCCAATGCACGTTTTGGGCCTCGTAGGCTCGTATCAGGGACTTTATGAATAAATGCAAATAGTTTTAATTTGGACACAAATTTATGACCCGAAATTGTATGTTTGTTCATGTAAATCCAGTAATGCCTCTTACCCTGTTTTGGTGTTGAATACGAGTAAGGGGTGTTATAATTTTATTATATTAACAAAGTGGATGTTGAAAGATGATTATGATTTCAGCATCATTACAAAGGACGACTGACTTTCAAGTAGTCATGAACAGATAATGATTCGATTTTCAAGTCTTAAACAACTTGTCATAAGAAACGAGAATTGGATATTTGCTCAATGAGAAGAGACAAGGATTTTGACTTCACCTGGGATGGCAAAAGGGGTAAGGTTTTCAATGGTGGGAAACTCTTTTCTATGTCACTGGACAAGGTTTCAGGGTCTAGTTTTCATTGCAAGAAAGAGTGTTTGTTTGGGAGAATTATTATGCAACTTAATCTTGGTGCTAGCACTGTCACTGCTTTACTTATTATGTTATGAAAACATTGTACTAAGTTTTTTCTTTGTTCTTTGTCTTTTTCCTATCAACTTCAAAATAAATTAGCTTTAGTTTTGATAGATTAGTTGAATGCTTAGTGTATGGCATGTAACAGCCCGCCTTTCAGTGGTATTGGAAATAGTGGTTTTGGGGCCACCAAATTTGATAAGTAAGTTCATAAATATTATTATTTAATATTTACAAGTCAAATATGATTAAAAAAAGGTTTTTGATTTGATAATTTATGTTATTTAAGCGATTTATTAAGTTCTAGCAGTAAGACCCTGAGGTCAAGTGGTTTTAGAAAATAAGGTATTAGGACCTTGTTTCTATAAACCGAGCCGTAAATATTTTTATAAATATTTACGGAGTGTCATTAAGGTGGTATTAAAGTTTCGTTGAAAAATTTTAACGTTTTGATAGTTAATTAATTAAAAAGGACTCAATCGTAAAAGATGTAAAATTTGATCACTATTTGATTTGAGTGATTAAATGGTTAATTGAATAAAGAAAAAGGGGCTTAAATGGTAATTAGACCATTCAAGAGGTTAGTGGAAAAATATGGACATGACATTGGTGTTTTATTTATTTATTAACCAAGGGTAAAATGGTAATTTGATAATTAATTAAAATAAATAAAACAAAAATGTTTATTCATCTTTTACATTATCTTCTTCATTGAATGGTTAAGGGAAGGAATCCATTTTTATGCCTTTAATTTTCGTCAAGCTTTGAGGCTAGCATGCTAAGTGATTTTGGCCCTATTTTTAATAATTTTTATGTTTTTGAGATCATTGCAACTAGGTCTAGCTTGTTTGTACCTTTGATTTTGAAACTGTTAAAGATTTTGAATGTTTCCATTGATTAACCTTGTGATTTTAGATGTTAAATGATGAATTTGAAATGTTGGTTGATATTTAAAAGTATTTTATTAAGTGATTTTTGATGAATTTTCTAATTAGGGACTAAAATTTTAAAATAGTAAAAGTACAAGGATTTGATGTGAAATTGTTGCAAATATGGCCTAATATGGGTGCCATGAATATTTTTATGTTATAAATTGGCATTAAAAATGGTTAATTTGCATGTTTTGGGCTCAAGGACTAAATTGAATAAAAGTAAAACTTTAGGATAATTTTGTAAAAATGTCAAAAATGACTAAATTGCATAAAATACATTTTTTTTACTATATAAATTAATATATTGAATGAAATATTAATTTAGATCAAGATAGAGTAGAAAATCGAGGAGAATAGAAAATTACCAAAATGCCCCTATACTTTGTCATTTTTGCAATTTAGCTAGGTAAGTTTGTGTGAACTATAATTACGTAAATTTTGGTTAAATTGAATGTTTGATGTGTTATTCTAATGTGAAAGAATCAATATATATATATATATATGTTATTATGAAATATATTATGTCATGAGACGATGGAAATCTAACAACGTATGATGACTATCAAGCCCCGTTTGAACCTTAGGAATACATAGGATAAAAATGACATGTCATTAGGAATTACATGATTCAGATGCTAGTCTTGAATGTCCTACCGATGGCTGAGGTTCAATATGTGTTACGGATACTCCACAGCCCGTGTGAGCAGCATCATGTAGCTACGTTCCGACCCCCAGCTCGTGTGAGCAAGCCCATTTTCATAGCTCGTGTGAGCATTTTTTACTTCACAACTCGTGTGAGCATACATGTACAAGAATTGACAGGTTACAGTTATATGAGCTAACACACTATGTGTGAGCTATCCCGGGTATCCAATAGTTTTTTAAATGGTTCAACGGGCATGATTTGAAAGAGAATGGTAAGAGTTCGATACTAACTAAGACATGAACACATGTGTGATAAATGTTATAATGAAAATTGTAACACCCTTTACCCGTATTCACACCGAAACAAGGTACGAGGCATTACCGAACTTAAACACATATACATTTTCGAGCCATAAATTTCCATCTAAAATTTAAAACTTTTCACATTCATTCACATCGTCCCTAAAGTGAGCCTACGAGGCCCAAAACATACTTTGGAAACGGTTCGGAACTAAACCGAGAACTTTCGAAAATTTTACAAACTTATAAAAATTTTCCCCTAAATAGAGATCACATGCCCGTGTAGATATAGGACACGCCCGTGTGGGTAGGCCGTGTGGTCACACACGCCCGTGTCTATACCCCTTGTAACTCTTTGTTTATGACGTTATTGGCCAAATGAAACCACACGGCCAAGCCACATGCTCATGTGATAGGCCATATAACAAATTAAATTCTTATAAAATAGGTGCAGACTTCACAAGCCCTTGGCACACCCCCGTGTCCAAGGTCGTGCCATCCACACGGCTGAGACAGACGTGCTCCATACTGGGCATTCTGTTTCTCAAAATTAAGGTGCAGGGACACACAACATATTCACACACCCATGGGGTTAATCGTGTGTCACAAACGGCCTAGACACACGCCCATGTGTCTACTCATATAGACAATATATAGGCTATTTACCAAGCCATTTGCCACCCTGAAACACATACACACAAACACCAATTCATCGGTACATAGCATACTTAAGCAACCATAATGTCCACAACCAAGACATCAACACATCATTCTCATGCCATTTCTATCCTACTCTAACAATCACATACTCAACAACTTAAATCATGTAACTTACCATATCCATGAATTGCATCATCACATGATTAGACTTATAATCAACATTAGCCAATTTCAAATGGCCTTATACAAAATAATCACTTAACCAAAATGAGCCAACATCATTAGCCCAATTACTATGACATATATACAAAATAACCAAGTCCCTATACATGCCATACTTTCAAAATGTCAAAATCATCTATACTCAAAATGAAGCCTTGATAGTGTACGAACTACGACGATTCTCGATCCTCAAGCTAGCTCGGTGACACTATAAAACAATGGAAGGAAAAAATGGGTAAGTTATATAGCTTAGTAAGTTTATATGCAAATAATAGACATCATATTTATAACTTTATTATACAAAATCCATAATGGAATTTGGTGTACGCATTCCTAAACTCTCATAGTCATTTCTTACCCATTCATAACCTTACCATAAGAGCATTACTAAACATCATATATTAACTCATCATTATTCTTCCATCCAAATGTCATATAGACTTCGTGCGTACCTGTATTACTTACTTTGCATGTACTTTCATTCTCGTATAAACTAGACCCGTTGAACCACTCGGAATCACTAAGGATACTCGGGAGTCATACATAGGTCATACAATGCCATATCCCAGATATGGTCTTATATGTAATTCAATATCGATGCCAGTAGCCCAACTATGGTCTTACACGAAAACTCATATTGATGCCATGTCCCAAATATGGTCTTACACGAAATCTCGCACCGACGCCATGTCCCAGACATGGTCTTACATGTACTACCATACCGATGCCATATCCCAGATATAGTCTTATATGGAATCACATCTCGATCACTTCAATATTACAACCCTTGTATCCTGTGATGTTCCTAGGGTCCACATTAGACTTCCACACTTATCGAATTATCATCTAACTCATTCATGCGATTAAACTCATCAAAAAGGTCAATTACACAATTCAAGCAATAATTAAACATTTAAACATAACATAACGATGCATTATTTACACATAAACTTACCTCGGTACAAAAATAGCTAATATTTGCGATTTAGTCCATAATCTTGTTCTTTCCCCGATCTAGGTCAGAAACTCGTCTTTTATATCTATAATAATAGATTTATATCATTTAATAATCACATTATTCAATTCAATCTAAAAATCACATTATGGAAAAATTATATTTTTGCCCCTAACTATTCACTTATTTACGCTTTAGTCCCTAGGCTCGTAAAATGAAATGTATTCATTTTCCTCAAAACCCAAGCCTAGCCAAACCTTATACATGCTTATAGCAGCCCACACTTTTCATTTATTCACATATTTCCACACATTTTACAACTTTCGCATTTAGGTTCTTTTTTATGTTTTCACCGAAAATCACCTAGCAAAAATCGTTTATCACACAATTAACATTCATATTCTACCATTAGAAATCAAAATAAATGCATGTCTAACATGGGTAAAATTTTAAACATAAACCCTACTTCAAAATAATGGTAGAAATAGGTAAATCGGGTGATAACGACTTAAAAAAACGTAAAGAGCATTAAAAACGAGGCTAGGATGCACTTACTATCAAGCTTGAAAGTTGAAGACACCCTAGCTATGGTGAGCTTGACAATTTCGACTATGGGAGGAAGATGGACACCAAATTTTGACTTTATTTTCCCTTTTTATTCTTTTATTAACCAAATGACCAAAATGCCCTTTTAGCCTTTCTTTGAAATTTTACCCTTCCATGTCCATTTTTTTCCATCATGATATATAATGGTCTAATTACTAAATAAGGACCTCTAAGTTACAATTTCATTTCAATCTAGAACACATATTTTGCACTTTTTGCAATTTAGTCCTACTAGTCAAATTGGACCCTCTATCGATAAAATTTCTTAACGAAATTTTTACACGTGCATTCAATCATACTATAGACCTTAAAAATTTATCATAATAAATTTTTATACTTCGTATTCGTGGTCCTGAAACCCCTGTTTTGACTTGGCCCTAAATCGGGCTGTTACAAAAGTTGAGATGGATGATATATGCATATGATACATGATTAAATGTTGTGATCATCCATAATTAATTGCTTATGTTATATGCTTATATGGTAAGCATGTTATGTTATGAAGGATGTTATATCCAATTGAATCATATTCAAGTATAATGGTTATCCATGTTGAATTCATGTGAAATATGTTCGAGTATGCTAACATGTGTTGTTGTTTGATGCTTAGGCATGTGCCAAGCTATTGGTTGGATTGTATTATGCTTGCTTATAAGTTATACATTGTAATGGTAAGTGCCCAAATAGAATATGCTTGTGTTAATAAAAGAACAATAAGGTTTAAATTATGTAATTTTTTATGAAATGGTTTATCATATGGTTAATTCCAAAAGAGCTATGTTTAAATGCACTAGTTTGTGGCTATGGTTGATGATATGCTTATGTCTTGTGTGTTATGCATATGGACAGGTGTGGAAAGGTACTGAAATAGTAAGTTCATACTTGAAGTGTAAAATGATGAAAAAGGAAAAGATGAGTTGAATTGATTTTGTTATTTAAGCTAAAGAAAGTAAATAAAATGGAAAGTAACAAAATGAAAACTAAAGTAAGAAAATTTGAAAGGGTTTAAAGTTTTATAAAATCCTACTATGCTAGGGATGATAAGTATATGTGCTGTTGTGGATTTATTCACTTTATGAGTTATTGAATATGGTTTTATGAATCTTGCAGTATTGGTATAGGATTATTATTGATATGTATAAATTTCATATTTGAAATAGACTAATATGACTAAAGTTTATACGAGCTTACTAAGCATTCATTGCTTACGTAGTTGTTTTTCCTTTACTTTTTAGATTATCGAAAGCTCAATCGGGTTGGAAACTAGTCAGAGATCCATCACACTATTCATCAATTTTATCAGTAGAGTTTAAATTCTTTGCTCGTGGTTATAATGGCATGTATAAATGGACTATGTCTTGTTTAATTGATGATTTTGGTATGTATATGTCATTTTGGTTGATGATTATGGCATGAAATGTTGCCTTGGATTTGAAGTACTATTGATATCTTGTTCGTTGTGGTTAATATGGTCAAATTGATGCATGTTTTGAAATGACCAAAATGGCATATGATAAATTAATCTAAACATGGTCAAGATATAGTTTACTTTGGGAAAGTTTTGAACTAGATATGGCATGAATCTAATATGGTATGGTTGTTATGTATCAATTATGTTATGTTTTGGCATGGAAACAAGTTAATTAATAATTGATTAAATATGCACATGTATAGGTGCTTTTGTTTGATGATATAGCCATTTGTGTTGGCTTGTAATTATGGTCTTTTGGGGTGAAGAAATGGTGTTATATTGGCATGTATATACTTGGCCTTGTAATGGTTATTAATATGGTATTTATGGTACCTAAATGATGAGAGTTTGGAATGGTAATTAAGCTGTAAGCAATGAGTTGTTCTTTGATTTGCTTGAATATGGTTATTAAGGTATATTGGTGATAGTTGGCATATATGGTCAATTGTGTAAATGATTAGTTGATATATGTTAAATGGACAATTTGGTATTTTGAGTGTGAATTTGATATGTGAACTTAGAGGTAGGTTTTGGCATAAATTTAGCTATAAGATTGGTTGAAGTTTGGCTTAATTATGCAAATGTGTAATACATGTATGATGATTGAGGTACTTTTGGGGCATATTGGTTATTTGAATATATACCTTATTGGTTTAGCTTGTTGATGCTTTGTTTGGTGCATTTTGAATGTTTGATTATATGTAGAAAAGGGGTTGTAGACGTGTGCATGCTTGGGTGAGAAAAATGGCTAGGAAATTGCCTATTTTTTATCCACACGGCCATGCGACACGACCATGTGTCCCTTGTAGCTTACAAAGGATTACAAGTCAGGCAGTTACACAGCCTAGCACACGACCTGACACACAAGCGTGTGAGGCCATTTTGAAGGGTGCACAGCCTGGCACAAAGGCATATGGCTTGGCTGTGTGACCCAAGTCAAAGAGTTACACGGGCACAGACATGAGCTGGGACATGACCATGTGTCCCTGCTTCAAATGTCCAGACAGCCTGAGGCACGGGGCTGTGTCTCAACCGTGTAGTCAGATGGCCAGGACACAGGGCCGCGTGACCCTTGCAATTTAAAAATTTTCATCTTTTTCCTAAAAATTTCATATGTTTCTGATTTAGTCCTCATTCCTTTCTAATGTGTTTTTAGGGCTTTGAGGGCTCGTATAAGGGACAATATGTATGTTATTGATTAATTTTATTGTGATTAATGTTTTGAATTACATGGTTTAAATTTTTGATAGTTTGAAATGTAAACTTCAGTAATGTTCCCTAACTCTATTCCAGTGATGGATACGGGTTAGGGGTGTTACATGGCCTACTAAAAAAACATCTTTAGGAGTGAAGACAACACTATTAGTAATAGTAGATGTCGAAATGTTCAAATCTCTGAATAGCTGCCTGCTAACGTTGCCATGTCAGTCTTATTTGGACTCCACTGCCTTATACCCTATGTTCTATTTTGGGCAAATATATTTGATCATTGATGGTGTTCCATTGTTGGTGGTTTTAATCTCAATACATGTCATACTTCCTGATAAGATTCGTTATAGTTTCATGCTTTAGACTTTGCGTTCAAAGCTAAAACTACTAATCAACTTTTACTAAATGCATGGCAGGAAATGGAAGCCATTGGTTTCATCTTTCAGATTTCCATCTGTCACGTACAAGAAGGCATGCTAAACATTCACTCTTTGGTTATTAAGATGATGAATTCAAGACTGTCAGTTCAGAATTTTCTCAACTATTTATCCAATAGAGGAGAATCACGGAAGCTACAGGTAAAGTATTTACTTGACAATGGGAAAGGAAAAACTAACCACAGAGGTTATAAGGAAATAATTTTATTCCAAGCTATGTCACCAATAGTGTGCTTTTAATATCTACACCTCGAAAAACCTCTTATCTGAAACAACAAAAGGACAAATTTGATACTACTATAGCCATTGAATTGTCTACAAATAAGTAGACTGGCCATACGTATTTTGGCTAAAAGAGACTTCATACTACTATAGCCTCATTGAGTTAAATCCACTAAAGCCATCTAAGCAGATGAAACATACTTTTGCTTGATCTCAGGCATCTAAAAATTCCTTTTCAAAGTATGTAGAGCTTTTTTCTCAAGATGCTTCAGACATCCATCATCTGTTTTTTCAAGAACCCTTGCAAGTGATCTCACCTCATCAGTCTCAATGAGGCAAAATGATGATTCAACAGCATAGATTCTTGCATGAACCTGGCAGCTGGTCTCTAGTGGAGTTGACAAGCATCAGAACCCCTTCTGCTTTGGTACTGACGGTTGGTTTAACTGATGTGAACTCTATGAAAAACAAGACAGAAAAGCGGCTATATGGTTTTTGGTCAATGTGGTTCTGGAATCTAGTAGTTGAACTAACATGGGGATAACACTGGCTTCAGCTGTTCTATTTTGTTATTCTAGATTTTCTATTTGAATCATTATGCCTACCACTGCGAAGAAATGAAAAACGGTTGGAATTGCATAGGAAGAAGCATCCACCGGTAGATGTCTTTTCCTTAAAGCAAATGAAGGGAGTGAGAACATCGCTCTGTGAAGCATTTGCACTTAATACTAAATTTTGTGTAAATCTATTCTTGTTTTTATTAGAAGCTCAATATATGTATTTATACAACTCTTAGTAGATAACTGCTACTAACTGACTACTAACAATTTCTAACATATTACAAATAGCCACAATTGCTTAATTATTTTAACAAACTCTAATAAGGCCCACAAAGATGGCACTGCTAGCATCGGAATCTGAAGCTCTTATCCGTGATGCTTATATTGTGGGTATTTATCTCCAAACCCCACTATTTTAAGTGGGTATGACACTTGAAGACAGATATTTCTTATGTTTAGTTACATCTTCTATGTAAAGGAACATTAAATCAAATTTTTATTATTTTGAGGTTCAAATTGAAATTTTATCATTAATAATTTAAAATTTCATAAAATTATAAAAGAGTCTAATTAGAAAATCTTCTATTTTAGGGGGATCAGACCCCTACCAGCCCCCTGACTCTGTCACTAAGTGAAAAGCTTTTTTCAAACTTTTTCAGTGAAGTCTTGAAGTATTGAGTATTTTCTCTCAATATTTTAGTACTTTAAATATTTTGAATTTAAATTTTATATTAATTTCAAATTTTATAATTTCACTTTTCACTGATTAAAATAATTGATTTAATTTTTCATAAAAAACTATAAATAAAAACTTGTAAATGAAGTAAAATTATAACATTTTCAATCATTATTTTTATATCAAAATATAAATATAGTTTTATCTATTTGAAGTTATTTGTTTATAATATGTTGCATTGTTTTTTCAACATATTATTAATTAAAATGTAATTGAATAATACGATGCAAAAAAAAAGTATATATATAAAAACACGAGTTTGAAGAAACTTTTGAATCAAAAAAAATGTACTTTATTATTCATTATATTACTCAATTGACATTAAAAATAAATGTTTTTTTAATAATAAAATTTTTATTCAATTAAACTATGCAATTGAGTTAAATTGAATTCAACGTATTAAAAAAAGTAATATAAATTAATTAGTAATGATAGATAAAATTATATAATAGTGTTTTTATTTTTTGTGTGTGTATATTTGTTTGAACTTAACAGTTGAGTATATTAATTATTAATAAAAAGATGTTATTTTAAAGTAGAAATTTTATCACATGCGTATGCATATAAAAACTATATATTTAGAACATAGACTTGTGCTTAAAAATGATATACAATAAATAATAAAATGTATGATCTTAAATTAGTTAATAATAATAACACATGAAATAGTAAGTAAAATGAAATCTAAACACATTAATACACAAATTAAGATTACTAAATGAATACAATTATTTATCATGGTGTTGAGTTCATTTGTGACACCATCTCAATCAACAATGTAACACCCCAAACTCAGCTTAGACATTATGGCCGAATTTGAAAGTGTTATGAAGAAAATTTTAAAATAGCTTCTTTGTTATTCGCAAATCACCATAATCGTTGTTACTTAGTATGTCCAATTTGTTTGGAAAACTTATTGATGTACTTATTTGATTTAAAATAGTTGCTTGTTTACTCCTTTCTATTAAATCGAATGTTTTGCAACGGTGTTTCTTTAAAATGTCATATTTTGGCAAATCAAATTATTTCTCGGAAATCGTTATTTCAGAAAAGTTATCGTTTTTAGAAAAACCATTTTATCAGTTGTTACATTTAGAAAACCAAAATAAAATCCAAAACCAAAAATAGTCCCAAAAATTTTAGAGAGTCCCAAAATTATAAAACTCTCTCTCAAAAAAAAAAAGAAAATTTTAAATTAATTTTAAAAGAATGAAATTTTACGAAAATGTGGTCACCACTGAGCTTCCATCACACAAACCCACCTAAAGCTGAGGGTTACCTAGACAAAACAAACAAACAGAGAGTGAGTTTTGAAACTCAGTGTGTAATGCGTATATAAATAGAAATTCAAATTCAATCTCATGTAGAACAAATACAGATGTGAACCTTTTACAAAATCAAAATTATACAGATACAAATATACAAAATCCTACCCCCAACCTCTACACACCAACTCAGGCCATCCCATCACACCACGTGGGGTATAAAACACCCACCCAACCCTACATACCGCATAGTGTCTGTAAGAAACTTTTCAAAATAATCGCAACAATGTTGCCAATATAATGGCAAGATATCACCTCACACAGAACACTTCCTCCTCATAATTCAAATCTCACCCCATAGTCAGATATAGACAGACTATCAGACAAAATAGATTAACAGATATCATGCATGCTCATATAACAGATATTACACATGCTTATACATAATAGAACAGATCATACATACCGTATTTCATAATAATCATATTGATGTTATTTACTTCAATTTCAAACTAACAGAGTAGCAGATTTCATGCTTTTAGGCTTATACCACACATATTGACCCTAGGGAAGGCCAACGGTCGATCGAGATGACATGTATGACCCTAGGGAAAAATTTTCAAATTTGAGCCCACATGCTCGTGTGGGCCCACACGGCCCAAAATGGCCGAAGCCGTGTGTCAGCTGTGTAGCGTCGATAGGCCCATTTTTGGCTTTTGCTGATCTCTATTTATCAAGTTTCTCATTACACACCTAGCTCGATTTCTACAAGACTGCAACCATTGAACTCCCGAGATCTAAATATGTTAAACAAAACCATTAATTGCAGCATTTAGGCATGAAATAACCAAGAATCAAACTCATTAATAACACTAACACCCTTCCATACTCTTACCAATAATCGAACGCAACCCTACAAAATTACGATATTGCAAAAGTGCCCAATGTCCCTCTACTCTCTACTAAACGCAACGAACTAATTACCATCAATAACCAAATTTCACAACACCTATCGTACCTCAAAACCCCCAAAATTAAACAATCAAAAACTAATTAGTATGTTACCTAATAGAAGCAAAAAGGAACACCCACGAACAGCAATCCAATGTTTGAAGAAAATTTTCCAAAACACAATTGAAGGGACAGATGAACAGAAGAACACCAAAAAGCAAAGTTTCCCTTTTTTCTTTGAAAATCCCAATTGTGGCATGACTTAGGCTTAGGAACAATACACTTGAACTAAGTGTAACACCCCAAACCTGGCCTAGACATTAGCCGAATCCAGGAATGTTACGAAGAAGGATTTTGAAACCGATGATACTTTGATAAAACCATGTTTAGTTATTCGATAAACTCCAAGTTTTATAAAACTTATTCATTTATATAAATATTACTGAAACTGTTACATGTTGTTCTTTAAGTTAACCATTTATTACGTATCGGAAGTTTGAAAATCGTTTAAAACAAAACCCCGCTCGTGTATGCAAAAATAACATTTGTTCGCACAAAATCAATATTTTGTCGAATCATCGCAGTTTAGAAATTAAAATGCAATTAAACTTAAAAATTCAAACCCAAGAGTCCAAAGAGTTCGAAGAGTCCAAAAATTACAAAACTCTCACGAAAACCATAAATTTTAGTAAAACTGTAATACAATAGTAACAACGAAAACACTTTCCATCAAGTGGTCACTGCTAAGCCTCCGTCACACCGACTTACCTATATCTATGGATTATCTAAATAGAATAGACAAACAGATGTGAGTTTTCGTAAACTTAGTGTGTAACCTAACAGAGACAGTCATGTAACATATATAGAATTTCATATACAGTCAGATACAAATTCAGACATAAGTCCATAATAGAAACAAATATCAAAATTAGATAATAGTTTAGACGTACAAAATCTTACTCCCATCTTCTCCACACCATCTCTGTCCATCCCATTACACCATGTGGGGTTAAAAACACCCACCTATTCCTACACGCCATATAGTGTCAATGCAACACATAACAGATAATATGCAGCCAAGCTGCCAGAATATAGGTGAAAGGTCACCATACAGATCACTTCCTCCAAATATACAAATCCCACTCCAAACACAGATATAGAATACAGATGCAAGAATAACAGAATAATCATGCTTAACATGC
Source organism: Gossypium stocksii (assembly GCA_020496765.1). Lineage (NCBI taxonomy): Eukaryota > Viridiplantae > Streptophyta > Magnoliopsida > Malvales > Malvaceae > Gossypium > Gossypium stocksii. The sequence continues at coordinate 44,419,346 of CM035630.1, read as the reverse complement.
TCTTATACAGATAAACAACATTCTTAATAGTACAGTCAGGCATACATATCAGTTTCCTACTCAGATCATACTATCAGAGTATTAGATCACATGAAATAGGGTTTGCTTAGCCCTTACTGAACCTACGGTAGGCCCATTGTCGATCTGATCAACCCGTGTGACACTAAGGAAATTTTTAGAAATCTGAGCCCACATGCCTGTGTGGCCTGCCCATGTAGGCTCACATGCTTGTGTGGCTTGCCCATGAGGACCCACACGCCCAGATTGGCCTTGCTCTTATGGCCCACACGGCCTGGCCCAAAACCCACGCCCGTGATGCATACCTGTGTAGCCCCACATGCTTGTGTGGCTGGCCACACATTCTCCATCACATGGATGTATCTCGTGCACAGCTACACCTATGACATTCACATGGGTGTGTCTCACACACGGCCTGGCACAGGCTTGTGTGGCGTCAACAATGCCTTTTTTCGCTTTTGTTGAACCTCAATTTTTCATGTTTAGGTTACACACCTAGTACAGTTTTGATGCGAAAACACGTTCGAGACCAACAGAACCTAAAATTGATCATTAAAAAGCCAAATTAGCCGCCTAAAATGATGCTAGACTGAGACTATGTCAAACCAAACAATCCATTGTTTAACCCAAACCCTTACCTTCAAACGAACAAAGATGGTTTTACGTAACTATGGCACTAATGGACAGTCCTAAGCCCATTGATCTTCCCCTAAATGACATCAACAAAACCTCCATCAACCAAAAATTCATCAACCAAAAACAATAACCACACTTACCACACTTACCAAATCAAAATTGGATACCAAAAACTGAAACACCGTCGATTGCGTGAAAAATTGGTTACTGAACCAAAAAAGAGAAAACAAGAGAAAAAATTTAATAGTAGTAAAAAAGAAGATGAAGACAAAACGTCAAAACAAAAAACAACTTTGGGGAAAGAGAAAAAATAAAATAAAATAAAATAAATTAAAATCAAAATAAAAATCTCACTATATCCACCCTAACCAACTAATAACTACCCTTTTAAACAAACTTTCAATTCCTTCCAAACTCTCACAGTCAACCGAAGCAAAAATTATCTCTCACTCACGCAAGAATTCAAACACAACACCTCCAACAAGCTAGCTCATTACTACTCGAACTAGCAAGCTCATTCTAATATGAGTTTACAAACAATATTACATAAGCCCACCCAACAGGGATAAGGGTAGGATCAAAAATAGTAGAATTTGCAAATGTAGGACTTGAACCCAAAACCTCTGACACATACCCAGAACACTTCACCACTAAATCAGATACTTGTTTGTGCTAAATTTCACCAAAAGCAAACTTAAATTATTCAAGGCGTTACAACTCTACCCCCTAAAAGAAATTTCGTGTAACAGCTCATTTTCAGTGAAATCGGAATAGTGGTTTTGGGACCACAAATCTGAGGTCAGAAGAAAATTTATTTTAATATTATTTTATGGTCACTATATGATAGAAATATTGTATGAAAATTTTGTTAAGAAATTTTACTGTTTACATGTCTAATTTGATAAAAAGGACTAAATTGCATAAAGTGCAAAAGTTGAATTCTAATAGCTACAATTATTAAATAGCTATAGAATTTTAAATTGAAGGTCTTTATATGGCAAATAGACCATTTAGAATAGTTAGTTGATAAAAATGATTATTCATCATTAGAAATTTAATAAATTAGTAAGGTTACATTTGGAAAGTTGTCAATTTGAGGTTAAATTGAAAAGATGAAAAATTTATGGAAAAATTTTAAATTTTTTAAAATAAATGGGCTGCTCTTGATATATATTAAAATTCGGCTAGCCTTGAATAAGGATACAATTGTATAAATTTCATTTTTCAAGCTTACGGACTAAATTATAATTAATTAAAAGTATAGGGGTAAAATAGTAATTTTTCCAAAGATGTGTGTTGGATTAAATTGAAAATGAATTATATTAAATTGAGTTGAATTCATTCGTATAGATCCGGATAGACCTAACACGAAGTTAGATCGAGGGAAAGAAAAAGTATTGGATTAGTAGTTTTCGTATCTACATATACTTATCGAGGTTAGTTCGTGTAACTAAATTGTATATTTAAATGTTTTAAATTGAATATTGTTGTGTGTTATTTGTACAAATTACAATGTGTAATTAGGATCACATATCCGATAATTATCAAGTTCTATTTGAACCTTAGAAATTCGAAGGATACAAATGACATGTCATTAGGGTTCCAAATATGGTTGTAATTCTGCATGTGTAGCGGATACACCACAGCTCTCTTGAGCTTCCCAAAACTTGGCTCTCATGAGCTTCCCGATATTTGGCTCACAAGAGCTTCCCGATATACAGCTCGTATGAGCTTCCCGTTACTTAGCTCACATGAGCTTCCTATTATATGGCTCGAGAGAGCTTTCTCTTTACATGCTTGTATTATAACACCTCTAACCCGTATCCGTCGCCGGACTAAGGTTAAGAGGCATTATTGGACATTTCATAACATTTTACGATCATTTCATAAACTTAATTCATACATCATCAAATCATAGTTATACATAAGCACAAAGTCCCTTTCATAGGTCCACAGGACCTTAAACATGCTTTAAAGAAGGTTCGAGACTAAACGGATGACATATAAAATTTTTTGAAACTTTAAAATTTTTCTAAGTAATAGAGGTCACACGCCCGTGTGAACAGGCTGTGTGACTCACACGGCATTAGACACCCCCATCTGTCTAGGCGTGGGAAAACAGGGCATACATACTGACTTAACCACATAGCCACCAGACACGCTCGTGTGTCAGGCCGTGTGAAAATTAGGGGGCTTACTGACTTATGCCACACGGCATTAGTCACACACCTATGTGTCCAGCCTGTGTGCCTATTCGAAATGGCCTCACACACCCGTGTCCAGGCCGTGTTCTAGGCCGTGTCAAACTTGTAGGGTATATTGACTTATGCCACACGGCCTGCCACACGCCCGTGTGTGAGGCTGTGTGGAGCATCCAGGCTCAATTCGAATTGAACCCTTGAGTCACACGGCAGAGACACACACCTGTATATCTGCCCGTGTGGGCAAAAATAGACCCTTTACAAGGTCAATTTGCCACCCTTTAAGGGTTATACCTACAAGCACAAAATAAGCATAATTCATGACCCAATTGGCAACCAAAACCTTACCAAAATATCACAACTTATTCAATAATATCATCAACCAATTACATACTCATTTGCTATACCAAAACTCACTATTTCTGCATGCCAAAATCATTCATTCATCTAGTCTCAATATAACACAAATTCCACATTCAATTAACCACATTATATATCCAAACCTTATACCAAAATCATGCCATAACCACAACTCAATCTCATATCAAACTTACCAAAACAACATCATAACAAGCTTACCAAAATGACTATTTCCACAAGGCCATATACATACATCAAGTATACCATTTTCTATCACATAGTCTATATAAAAAAACAAATCCATAGTCTCAATCAAACTCAAGCCATATCACATGGCAAGATATACATATAACACATATCATAACATTTCTAGCCTATACATGCTATACACTAATATTTACAACTTCAAAATTACCGAGATATCAATCGATAGTGTGACGATGATCCTTGACAATCCCCGAGCTCACGTTAGCTTTGACTATCTATAAAACAAGGGAAAACACACACAGAATAAGCTTTCAAAAGCTTAGTAAGCCATATACAAATAAAATCATATGAACACTCATAATGTCAATGCACTAAAGCTAAACATAGCTTGTAACCAACACATATACTACCTTTCACATGAAATTCATATAAATACTTTTCAAGTTCAAACTCATATTTCCTTATTGATTTTCATATACATTTCATACATACTTGAATCAGTTAATTCATTAACATATTCATTCACTTCTCGACATTACTCGTTGAACTATTTGAAATCAACAAGGATACTCGGATAGCTCGTAAAGCTCGTACAATGCCATATCCCAAATATGGTCTTACATGTTATCATAAATCGATGCCACTATCCCAAACAGGGTCTTACACGAAATCATATACGATGTCAATGTCCCAGACATGGTCTTACACGTAATCTCGAATTGATGCCAATGTCCCAAACATGGTCTTACGCGAAATCACATCTCGAATCCTAATGTCATGACATACGTATCCTATACTATTCCTATGGTTCGTACAAGGCTTTTGGATGTCGTAAAACTGTTGATACTTTCTCATATACACATATTTAGCATCCCAAACAATTCAACATCATGTAACATATATAATTCATTCGAAAGACATTTATTTGTATATGAACGTACCTTAAAAATGAAAACGGTGGAGTGAGTCGATTACTCGATAACCTTTAACTTCCCCCGATCTAAATCTGATTTCTTTCGTTCTTGATCTATATAAATTTAATTTTAACTTATTTAATCACTATTTCATTTAATTCAATCCACAAACATATATTTAGGCCTTTTTACATTTTTGCCCATATAATTTTACACTTTTACATTTTACTCCTTATTCACAAAAATCACAAATTACAATAATTTCTTTAAAACCCATGTGTGTCGAATTTCATTAAGGTCTCTAGCAACCCAAAACTTTCATTTATTTTAATTTTTAGCCACATATTTAGCACATTTCACAATTTAATCCTTAATATGCAAATTCATCAAAAATCACTTAACAAAATATGTTAATCTATCAACAACCACTTATTTTTCATCATCAAACATCACAAAACTCATGAATTCATCTATGGTATCTCATAAAATTATCAACAATTTCATGAATTAGGGCATGGGCTAGATAGTACTCAAAGCAACAATAACAAAAACATAAAAATTATCAAAAACCAACAAATAACATACCTTAATCAAGCTTAGTTTTGGCCGAATGTATGAAAACTTATAAACCCTTATTTTCCTTTGATGTTCAATGGTGAATGCATGAAAAAAGATGGACTATTTGTTTTGTTTTTAATTAATATTAACATTATTTAACAAATACCATATTTAACCTTAATAATATCATTAAAAATCCACTAACTCATGTCCATTTATGACCATTCATTAATACCATGGTCTAATTTCAACATAAGCACCCCACATTTAATAAACCATAAAAATTAAAGTACTTTAACACATAGCATGCTACTTTTGCATTTTATGCAATTAGTTCCTTTTATCAAATTAACTAATCAATATGTAAAATTCTTTCACGAACCTTTCACACATACATAATCTCATGCCATAAACACTAAATATAATATTAAAATATTTTTTTGGCTTCAGATTTGTGGTTCTGAAATCATTGTTCTGATTTAGCTAAAACTAGGTTGTTACATGCATAAGCATACAAGTACATGAATTGTCAGATTACAGGTTTGTACACTTCGTATGTACTACTCTGTGTACAATGGTATTTTAAACAGGCAAAATTCTGTTTTTAAACAATATGAGTTTGAAATGAACTATTACAAATATAGACTTGAAATATACGGAACTGATGTTACATGATATATTGAAATATGAAATGATAATACATGTATGTGAATCTTACCTAGTGATTATATACATCCCTATTTATTGGTTGTGGAAAGTGTTACATGGCTAGCATGTTAAGGATACGTGTTTAGGCTTTTGGCCAAATTGGTTTGGTTATATTAGCATGCTTACCTTAAATGTGATTAAATGGTAAGTTAATTTCCTTGTTATACAAACTTACTAAGCTTAAATGATTACTATGTTTTATTTTCCATGTTTTATAGTAATTTAGAAACTCATTTTGGTTGGAAGCTGGTTGGAGCAACTTCATACTATCCATCAGCCTTTTCAGTATAATTAGTAAATTAATTTTGGTTATACTGGCATGTATAGGTTCATTTGGCCAATAATGGCATATAAATGTTTTATTGGAACTAGCCATTTGAATAGCTTGTGATGGATAAATTTTGATGTGTATGTAAGTGGCCTTATCATGTTTGGGCCATGTGCCTCATATATCTTTAATTTACCCTAAACAGAATACTCACACGGCCTAACACACGGGTGTATGGCTTGGCTATGTGACCTAAGTCATTGAGCTCACATGTCCAGACACGGTCATGTGCCCTATTTCGAATGCCTACACGGCCTGAAACATAGGCGTGTCTCTTGAACGTGTGAGCCAGGTGGCTTGGCCACATAAGCGTGTGTCCCCTGTACCTTTGAAATATTTTGATGTTTTTTGAAAATTTTTTGAGTACCCAATTTAGTTTCGACTTATTTCTAACATGTATTTTGGGCCTTGAAGGCTCGAATAAGGGACATTATATTTGATTTTCATTGGTTTCTGGCATAAATACTATATGATATGAAATGTCTAATTATTTAATCTGTAAACTCAGGTAATACTCTATAACTCTGTTCCGACGACAGATACGGGTTAGGGGTGTTATATTTATTGGTATCAAAGCTACTTTTTAGTCGATTCTCGGACTAATGTTGTAACATCCTGAATTTGGGCTTAGAAGTATTGGGCTTGAGTCTGGGCTCAAGTAAAAGAAAACCTGAATAATTGAGAAGTTTTAAATATTATTGTTTTTAAAAAAAACTTTGAATTAAATTATTATTAGAAAATTTTTACTGTATTTATTATTACTGATTTATGAAAGTTATAATTGTTACAATTAGATAAATTATTATTATTATTATTATTAGATAAAATTATATTTATAAAATTATTATTGTTAATTTAGTGTTTAAATTAAATTACTAACGATTTATAGTGCGGGTATGAAATGGGCAAAAATAAAATTTTGCTTCTTTAGGAAGTCTGGGCTTAAGGCTTTATAAATAAGTTGGGCAAAGGTTGAGCATTAAGGAACGCTTGGCCCAGTGGTTAGGGTGCTAGGCAGCAGGTTGGAAGGCTGGAGTTCGACTCCCAAAGTGCGCAAAAGGTATGTTGTTTTTTTTTTAAGTGAAGGGGGTTGCGTTAAAATGCCTTAAAAGAAGTTGCTGGTGGAATATGCCACAAGGGCACCTATGGCGCGCAGTGGCAGCAGGGTGCTAGGATCTCCAAAGGGGCACGGGTTCGAGTCCAGGCGCAGGTACGTTTTATTTTATTTTTAAAATAGCAGGCTTCAGCAAGAATGGCTTAAAACAAAATGCGACCGTATATTCTTAAAAGCAAAATCCCGTCCCAGTGCTTAGTAGCGTACTGGGTACCCGAGAGGTCCTGTGTTCGAGCTGGGGCGCTCGCAGGATGGTGCTGTTTTTGCTGGGCACGCATAGGAAGGTGCCGTGCGGGACTAGTGCACTTCCTAGCAGCAGATTCCAAGCGGTGGGGAGTGCTACTGTTCGGTGCAAGGAGTTTGATTAAATTCAAACTCTGTTTTTTTTTAGCTAAGTTAAGGAAGAAATTAAATACAATTCAAATATGTTTTGGATGAGATTTAAAATTGGTGGTAGCAAAAATTAAGGAGCAAGGCATGGTATTTAAATTGAGGAAGAAATCTTTTCTTTTTATGCCGAAGTACACCATTTGGCTATAGGAATTTAAGTACCAAATTTGTTCTTTTAATTTTGGCTTTTATGAATTATTTCCCTTTTGTTCATCTTCTCTTCTTCTACCCTTCTTTTCTTCTTTTATTTTTCTTCTTTCTTCTTTTATCTCATCTCTTCCTTCTTTAATTTCTTTCAGACCGAATCTATACTGTCATCTCCTCTATTCTATTATTTCTATTTACTCTTTCTCTTTTATTCATCAATCCTTCTCAAAAGCCCATAAGCCGAATCCTCTATAAGCCGAATCTCTCATCTTTTCATTTAGCCGAAACCTTTATGACTTGTGGTGTTTCAAAAGCCGACTATAGAGCGTAAACGTGACTCTTTTCGTGTTTGTGATGCGAACTACGGTAGATCGGGATTAGTGCTATAGCAGAATAACGTTTTGGTAAGTGTTCGAACCTTTTATGAGTTACTTATGCTTTAAGAAAAGCCGAATAATCCCTAAGTTTAGAGAGGCTATCGTTTTGGTCAAGATTTAAATTAGTATCTTTCATTCGGTTTATTATATGCTAGTGCGGATCGAGGGCTAGCGATTAAGATCTATTTGGAGGCTAGTAAGATCAACGATTTCGAGGCAGTTTAGATTTAGATCTAGTAGTTAAAGATCGACAAGGTAAGTCGTTGTTAATGCTTTATAATAGCCGAATGTGGTAGGTAATTTCTACATCAGATTTTATGGGTTCGTAATCTAATCTGTAAGTGGTTGATTATAGGAGAAATCGCGTAGGAGATCTCATCGGTATAATCACAAATCAGGTGTGTATCGAACCCTTCTTTAGTCTAATTCGGCAAAAGCCAAAGTAACCGAAAGTTTGACCAAAAGCTTGTGATTTCGTGGGCTTGTGAGTGTGCGAATGCTCACAAGACAGTTAGAAATTATGGCATCTATAACCGTAAGTGGTAAGATAGATGAGTGTGTAATTTCATGCACTTCGGTAAGTTGGTCCTCGATGGGCTGAATGTGGGTCCAATGGGCTTACGAACCCATATGGATGAAAATAGGTATTAAAGGTGTTTTGAGAGATTGTAGGATCAAAACTGTTAAAACTGGTAATCGATCGTAAAATTTGGGCTAAACGGGCTAAATTAGCTAAATGTCACTATAGGGCCCCTTAGGGGTTTTTAGGGCCCATTGACTGTAATCTGCTAAAATAGACTAATTAAGCTACTGAGATAAAAGTTAGACTAATACTGGTTAAAATGTGCATAAAACCTAGAATTGGCAAAATTATTAAAATACCCTCATAGGTGAGAAATTACAGTTTTACCCCTAGGTGCAAAATGACCGTTATACCCCTAGGGCTAAATTCGACTAAATTGTACGATTTACTATTTCTGTTTATTGTATGCCATATCATGATTATCTGTAGTATGGGATTTGGGAATTATTGATGGAGGAAGTGCAAGTGGCATTACCACGATTATTGAAAGAGGCTATGCCTCGTACTATTTACTGAAAGAGGCCTTGCCTCGTAATACTGTTAGTGGCCACGATATCTAGGTAGCAATGCTGTGACTGTCGTGTGTAGCAGCTGGGTGGGTCGAGTAGCTTCCCCACATGGTGTGTTAGGTTGGTACGGGTGGTGTGTAGCGGTTGGGTGGGTCGAGTAGTCTCCCCACATGTGATAGGCTTTGTATTCATGCATGTTATCTGTACTATTACTGTTTTGGGCCTATGGGCCGTACTGTTATCTGAAAAGGGCTAACGCCCAGTTTACTGTTATCTGAATAGGGCTTCGGCCCAGTTATTACTGTGACTGGATAGGGTTTAGGCCTAGTGGGCTTGAGCTAATTTGGGCTCTAGATGGGCTTCTATGCACATTGAGTTTCCCAAACTCACCCATTTTCCTTCCGTCCTTGCAGGTGAGCCTTAGGTTGGTGGACTTGGAGCTGGGAGGGATTCAGAGTGGCCACGAAGACTGCTTTTCTAGTTTTAAAGTTGAATATTCTACTATTTTATTTAATTGCTTTATTTTCAATTTGGGTTTGTAATAAGGCCTCTCTTGTTATTTTTATTTTGGGTTTTTAATTATTTAAATAGTTATCAGCTTAAGTAGGATAATGTTTAAATCATTTTAAAATCGATTAGCTCTAGGGCGCATTTTTTAAAAGTTACATGTTTTCAAAATATCACGATAATCGAGCAAAGCTTCCGCAACGTAAACATTTTCATAAATGAATATCTTAAATAAACATAAACTTAATTTGTTGTTCGTGGACAAGTCATTAGCTTAACGTGTGGCAATGGATGTGTGCATGTCTAGGATTGGATCTAGGAAGAGCTTGGTACTTAAGCAGTCTAAATGACTCACCTCCTCTTCTTTTGAATCCTACCTGGTACGTAGTATCCATTCACTTTAAGCCATAACAAAGAAGGTCTGATTTTCTGTTACTTAAACTATTTTTTTAAAAAATAACATGTTTCTACAACTATAAAGGTTTACAAGCTTTCACAATTTTTCATAAGATTTTACAAAGTTGTTTTGATTATTACAATAAACCACGTTTTGGAAAAATAAACACAAACTAAGGTTTTATACAAGTTTGACGGTAAAAGTTTCTAAACATTAAGAAGGGTTTTCAATGAAAACATGATTTTCGAAAAACACTTCCATGTGACCCACCAGACTTGGCCGTAACGTCTGGGCCGGGTTTGGGGTGTTACATTTAATGGTATCAGAGCCCAGTTGCAACAACTCGGCTGTGGATCGGGTCTAAAAAGATTTTAAATTTTTTTTTTAAAAACTTAAGCATAAGAAAAGTATTTCTGGAAATTGGTTTTTTGAAAACTTAGGAAAAACTCTTTCAAGCTAGTTTTTTTTTTTAAATATACATGTTTTGGATTTTGAAAATTCTGAGTTTTCTGAAATCTAACAACTGAAGAAGTGGCACACTGAATCCTTGGCACCTAGTCTATAAGTGTTTCTTCTTTATTTTCTGTACTGTACTGAAACAATTCTATAGATATAACTAAGACCTTATTATGACACCGTAGGTAGGGTAATACTGAAAAACTATAGAGACTGAGACTATAGGGAAACTAAAAGATTGAGACCGTAGCTAGGCTATAATTCTATAAAAACAAAAACTTTAAAATACTCTCTTTGCATAAGACATATGAATAAATAGTAAAATTTTTGAGATCTTTGTAGTTATTTAATAAGTGTACTGGTAATGTAGAGTATTGATATGGATTCTGAGGGTAAGCAAAGTTTGCCAACTTCGGGTAGCGATAACTCGAAGTTCGGTACTGAGGCGTTGGCTGAGTTAGTAAGGAAAGTGGTAGAAGAAGTATTGGATACCAAAATTAAGAAAATTAGGGAAATGCTTCAAGCAGGGTGCTTGGAGTGTAAGAAAAGTAAGGATCCTAGTTCGCAGAGGACGGAGTCTCGTTCTGTGAAACATGCCAGGGCACGACCAAACTTTTTGGCCTGTAAGAACTGCAATAGACGTCATCCGGGTGAATGCCATAGGGACAAAAGAGCATGCTTTATATGCGGGTCCCTGGAACATCGAGCTCTTGATTGCAAAGCCTATTCTAGTTAGAAGTCTGTGATGGTGGAATACGAAGTGTGTGCGTAAGTGGTAATGTTTATTTACTTCAGTAATTAGATGTTCTGGGTCGTACTAAAATTATTGAGATCAGAGTGCGCAGCGGTAGCGTAAGTAGCATAGTGTTACACGACTATTTTATTATTTGGAAATTTCGAGGACGAAATTTCTTTAAGGGGGTAGAGTTGTAACATCCTTAATTTGGGCCTAGAAGTATTGGGCTTGAGTTTGGGCTCGGGTAAAAGAAAACCTGAATAATTGAGAAGTTTTAAATATTATTGTTTTAAAAAAAACTTTGAATTAAATTATTATTAGAAAATTTTTACTGTATTTATTATTACTGATTTATGAAAGTTATAATTGTTACAATTGGATAAATTATTATTATTATTATTATTAGATAAAATTATATTTATAAAATTATTGTTGTTAATTTAGTGTTTAAATTAAATTACTAACGATTTATAGTGCGGGTATGAAATGGGCAAAAATAAAATTTTGCTTCTTTAGGAAGTCTAGGCTTAAGGCTTTATAAATAAGTTGGGCAAACGTTGAGCATTAAGGAACCCTTGGCCTAGTGGTTAGGGCGCTAGGCAGCAGGTTGGAAGGCTGGAGTTCGACTCCCAGCGTGCGCAAAAGGTATGTTGTTTTTTTTTAAGTGAAGGGGGTTGCGTTAAAATGCCTTAAAAGAAGTTGCTGGTGGAATATGCCATAAGGGCACCTGTGGCGCAGTGGCAGCAGGGTGCTAGGATCTCCAAAGGGGCACGAGTTCGAGTCCAGGCGCAGGTACGTTTTATTTTATTTTTAAAATAGCGGGCTTCAGCAGGAATGGCTTAAAATAAAATGCGGCCGTATATTATTAAAATGCGTCCGAGTGGTCAGCAGCGTACTGGGTACCCGGGAGGTCCTGTGCAGGATGGTGCTGTTTTTACTGGGCACGCGTGAGAAGGTGCCATGCGGGACTGGTGCGCTTCCTAGCAGTAGATTCAAGCGGTGGGGAGTGCTGCTATTCGATGCAAGGAGTTTGATTAAATTCAAACTCTATTTTTTTTAGCTAAGTTAAGGAAGAAATTAAATGCAATTCAAATATGTTTTGGATGAGATTTAAAATCAGTGGTAGCAAAAACTAAGGAGCAAGGCATGGTATTTGAATTTAGGAAGAAATCTTTTATTTTTATGCCGAAGTACACCATTTGGCTATAGGAATTTAAGTACCAAATTTGTTCTTTTAATTTTGGCTTTTATGAATTATTCCCCTTTTGTTCATCTTCTCTTCTTCAATATTAACCGAACCTATCTTCTTCTACCCTTCTTTTCTTCTTTTATTTTTCTTCTTTCTTCTTTTATCTCATCTCTTCCTTCTTTAATTTCTTTCAAACCGAATCTATACTGTCATCTCCTCTCTTCTATTATTTCTATTTACTCTTTCTCTTTTCTTCATCAATCCTTCTTAAAAGCCCATAAGCCGAATCCTCTATAAGCCGAATCTCTCATCTTTTCATTTAGCCGAAACCTTCATGACTTGTGGTGTTTCAAAAGCCGACTATAGAGCGTAAACATGACTCTTTTCATGTTCGTGATGCGAACTACGGTAGATCGAGATTAGTGCTATAGCAGAATAACGTTTTGGTAAGTGTTCGAACCTTTTATGAGTTACTTATGCTTTAAGAAAAGCCGAATAATCCCTAAGTTTAGAGAGGCTATCGTTTTGGTCAAGATTTAAATTAGTATCTTTCATTCAGTTTATTATGTGCTAGTGCAGATCGAGGGCTGGCGATCAAGATCTATTTGGAGGCTAGTAAGATCAACGATTTTGAGGCAGTTTAGATTTAGATCTAGTAGTTAAAGATCAACAAGGTAAGTCGTTGTTAATACTTTATAATAGCCGAATATGGTAGGTAATTTCTACATCAGTTTTCATGGGTTCGTAATCTAATCTGTAAGTGGTTGATTATAGGAGAAATCACGTAGGAGATCTCATCGGTATAATCGCAAATCAGGTGTGTATCGAACCCTTTTTTAGTCTAATTCGGCAAAGGCCAAAGTGACTGAAAGTTTGACCGAAAGCTTGTGATTTCGTGGGCTTGTGAGTGTGCGAATTCTCACAAGACGGTTAGAAATTATGGAATCTATAACCGTAAGTGGTAAGATAGATGAGTGTGTAATTTCGTGCACTTCGGTAAGTTGGTCCTCGATGGGCTGAATGTGGGTCCAATGGGCTTACGAGCCCATATGGATGAAAATAGGTATTAAAGGTGTTTTGAGAGATTGTAGGATCAAAACTGTTAAAACTGGTAATCGATCGTAAAATTTGGGCTAAACAGGCTAAATTAGCTGGATGTCACTGTAGGGCCCCTTAGGAGTTTTTAGGGCCCATTGACTGTAATATACAAAAATAGACTAATTAAGCTACTGAGATAAAAGTTAGACTAATACTGGTTAAAATGTGCATAAAACCCTAGAAATTGGCAAAATTATTAAAATACCCTCATAGGTGAGAAATTATAGTTTTACCCCTAGGTGCAAAATGACCGTTATACCCCTAGTGCTAAATTCGACTGAATTGTACGATTTGCTGTTTCTATTTATTGTATGCCATATCATGATTATCTGTAGCATGGGATTTGGGAATTATTGATGGAGGAAGTGCAAGTGGCATTGCCACAATTATTGAAAGAGGCTATGCCTCGTACTATTTACTGAAAGAGGCCTTGCCTCGTAATACTGTTAGTGGCCACGATATCTGAGCAGCAATGCTGCGACTGTTGTGTGTAGCAGCTGGGTGGGTCGAGTAGCTTCCCCACATGGTGTGTTAGGTTGGTACGGGTGGTGTGTAGCGGTTGGGTGGGTCGAGTAGTCTCTCCATATGTGATGGGCTTTGCATTCATGCATGTTATCTGTACTATTACTGTTTTGGGCCTATGGGCCGTACTGTTATCTAAAAAGGGCTAAGGCCCAGTTTACTGTTATCTGAATAGGGCTTCGGCCCAGTTATTACTATGACTGGATAGGGTTTAGGCCTAGTGGGCTTGAGCTGATTCGGGCTCTGGATGGGCTTCTATGCATACTGAGTTTCCCAAACTCACCCCTTTTCTTTTTGTCCTTGCAGGTGAGCCTTAGGTTGGTGGACTTGGAGCTGGGAGGGATTCAGAGTGGCCATGAAGACTGCTTTTCTAGTTTTAAAGTTGAATATTCCACTATTTTATTTAATCGCTTTATTTTCAATTTGGGTTTGTAATAAGGCCTCTCTTGTTATTTTTATTTTGGGTTTTTAATTATTTAAATAGTTATCAACTTAAGTAGGATAATGTTTAAATCGTTTTGAAATCGGTTAGCTCTAGGGCGCATTTTTTAAAAGTTACATGTTTTCAAAATATCACGATAATCGAGCAAAGCTTCCGCAACTTAAACATTTTCATAAATGAATATCTTAAATAAACATAAACTTAATTTGTTGTTCGTGGACAAGTCATTAGCTTAAAGTGTGGCAATGGATGTGTGTATGTCTAGGATTGGATCTAGGAAGAGCTTGGTACTTAAGCAGTCTAAATGACTCACCTCTTCTTTTTTTGAATCCTACCTGGTGCGTAGTATCCATTCACTTTAAGGCATAACAAAGAAGGTCTAATTTTCTGATACTTAAACTGTTTTTTAAAAAATAACATGTTTCTGCAACTCTAAAGGTTTACAAGCTTTCACAATTTTTCATAAGATTTTACAAAGTTGTTTTGATTATTACAATGAACCACGTTTTGGAAAAATAAATAGAAGCTAAGGTTTTATACAAGTTTGATGGTAAAAGTTTCTAAACATTAAGAAGGGTTTTCAATGAAAATATGGTTTTCGAAAAACACTTTCATGTGACACACCAGACTTGGCCGTAACGTCTGGGCCAGGTTTGGGGTGTTACAAATGTAGAATATACGAGTCTAGCTATACATACCATTATATAACCTGTGATAGTGTGATATCTCCTGACCATTTTAAAATGTGTTTTTATATAGCAATGTTACCAACTGAATTGATTACGAAGAAGCAGAAAGTAATGCTCAAGCCTCTGAGCAAAGAGCAGCTTCAAGTAGTAAGGGGCCCGTATCTGAGGGCTGGGAAGGAGGGGCTAAAGAAGCTTTGTTTCAAATGATGAATGAATGGTTTATTGAGTTTGTATGAAAAAAATCGGTTGTGCAACAACCTCCAACCCCTTCTATTCATCAATCAGTTCCCGATATGCCCCAAAGAACAGAACTTATCAGAACTAGTAAGCCTCCTATTGATAAAATTCGTAAGTACGGTACAGAAGAATTTCGACCTACAGTTGATGATAATCTTGAAAGAGTTGAGTTCTGGTTAGAATATACCATAAAAGTTCTTGATGAATTATCTTGTACATCGACGAAATGTCTTAAGTGTGCAGTATCTATATTAAAAGATTCAGCTTATCAGTGATGGAACACATTAATTTCTGTTATTCTGAAAGAAAATGTCACTTAGGAATTTTTCCAAACTGAGTTCCAAAAGAAATACATCGGTCATATATTTCTTGATAAAAAACGTAAAGAATTCTTGGAGCTTAAACAAGGTCACATGACAGTGTCTAAATATGAACGGAAATTTGTTTGTTTGAGCAAATATGCTAGAGAATGTATTCTGACTGAGATGCAATGTGTAAGCAGTACGAAGATGGCTTAAATAAAGATATAAAATTATTAGTTAGGATTCTTGAGTTGAAAGAATTTGTTGTATTGGTTGATCGGGCATATAAAACTGAAGAGTTGAGCAAAGAGAAAAGACAAGCTAAGATTGAAGCCAGAGCTTCAAGTAAGCTATTGATAGGAAAGTCATACCTGTTAGTATCAAAGAAATCAAAGAAATATCATGACTGTTATATTACTTTTGTGGGATACTCCGGTAGAGATAGAGGTACCCGATGCTCTAGTCCTGAATCTCAGGCTACATCTGTAGTAAGTGTGGGTAATACTAGAAACACTAAACCTAAGTGCAAGCACTGTAACAAGCTACATTTTGGTGAATGTCGAATGAGAGTGGAGCTTGTTTTAGATGTGGTTCTTTTGACCACTATGTTAGAGATTACCTGGAGAAACACAGCTACGAGGGGTAGACCACCTCGTAATCCTGGAAATACAAGTGGTATTCGTGGTGTGACGAAAGACTCCACTGTAAGATCTGAAGCACGAGCATTAGCTAGGACTTATGCTATTTGTGCACGTAAAGATGCTTCTGCACCAGATGTTATTACTGGTACTTTCTCTCTTATTGATCCCGGTTCAATTCATTCATATATTTGCACGAATTTAGTGTCTAGTAAAAATTTACCTATCGAGTCCACTGAATTCATGGTTAACATATCGAACCCTCTAGGTCAATATATGATGGTTGATAAAATTTGCAAGAATTGTCCTTTAATGATACGGGGTTATTGTTTCCCAGCTAATTTGATGCTATTACCATTCGATTAATTTGATGTGGTATTGGGTATCGATTGGCTAAATTTGTATGATGCCGTATTAAATTGTAAACAAAAGTACACTATATTGAAATGTTAGAATGGGGAAATGCTCTGTATTGAATCAGATAAATTGGACGGGTTGTCTAATGTGATATCAACTATGTCAGCATAGATATATGTGAAAAAAGGTTGTAATACTTATCTTGCTTATGTGTTGGATACTAAAGTGTTTGAGTCGAAGCTTAAATCAGTACCAGTGGTTTATGAGTAGCATGATGCATTTCCAGAAGAGTTATTCGAATTACTACCGATCAGATAAGTTGAATTTGCTATTGACCTTGTACCGGGAACAACACTGATTTCGATAGCACCATATAGAATTGCTCCTATAGAGTTAAAACAGTTGAAAGCACAGTTGCAAGAATTAACTGATAGGGATTTTGCTCGACCTAGTTTTTCACCTTGGGGTGCACAGGGTTTTTTGTTAAGAAAAAGGACAGATCTTTGATATTATGCATTGACTATTGTCAACTTAACAAAGTTACAATCAAGAATAAATATCCATTGCCTCATATTACTGATTTGTTTGATTAGTTGAAAGGTGGCACGGTGTTTTCAAAGATTGATATTTATTCTAGTTATTATCAATTACGGGTGAAAGGTTCGGATCTGTTGAAAACAACATTTAAAACTAGGTACAGACATTATGAATTTGTTCTGATGCCGTTTGTTTTAACTAATGCACCTGCGATATTTATGGATTTGATGAATAGAATTGGTAGACCATATTTAGATAGATTTGTTGTGGCATTTATTGATGATATTCTGGTATATTCTTGAGATAAGATTGAACATGCTGAGCATCTGAGAATTGTTCTGCAAACTTTGCGAGAAAAACAACTGTTTGGTAAATTGAGCAAATGTGAATTTTGGCTTTGGGAAATTGGTTTTTTTAGACACATAGTATCAGGCATTAGAGTTGATCCGAATAAAATTTCAATTATTGTTAACTGGAAACCACCGAGAAATATATTCAAAGTCAGAAGTTTTCTAGGATTAGCTGGTTATTATTGGAGATTTGTAAAAGAGTTTTCGATGATCGCTACATCAATGACATGCTTCTTATAGAAAGATGTGAAATTTTAATGGTCTAAAAAATGTCAGCAAAATTTTAACTAGATGAAAGCCTTGTTGACTGAAGCATCAGTTTTGGTTCAGCCTAAATCGGGTAAGGAATTTGTGATTTATAGTGACCCGTTATTGAACAGTTTAGGTTATGTTTTGATGCAAGAAGGTAAAGTAGTAACTTATGCTTCTAGATAGTTAAAGCCACATGAAAAGAGCTATCCGACACATGATCTAGAATTGGCCGCTATAGTATTTGTGCTAAAAATTTGGTGACACTATTTGTTCAGTGAAAAATGTCATATATTTACCGATCATAAAAGCTTAAAGTATCTAATGTCGCAGAAAGATTTGAATCTAAGACAGCGTAGATGGCTTGAACTGTTAAAAGATTATGAGTTAGTTATTGATTATCATCCGGAAAAAGCAAATGTAGTTGCAGATGCTCTGAGTAGAAAATCTTTGTTTACCTTACGAGCGATAAATACCCGATTGTCATTGTCTAATGATGGCTCAATTTTAGCTTAGTTAAAAGCTAAACCAATGTTTCTATAGCAGATCTGCGAAGCTCAGAAATGTGCTAATGAGTTGCAAGCTAAATAGGTACAGTGTGAGTCGACTTCTAATTCAGAATTTTAGTTAGGACCTGATGATTGTTTGTTATGCAGAGATAGAATTTGTGTACCGAAGAATCCAGAGCTTGTACAAAAAAATTTTGCACGAAGCTCATAGTGGTAGTATGTCTGTTCATCCGGGAAGTAATAAAATGTACAATGATTTGAAACAAATGTTCAGGTGGCTAGGAATGAAACGTGATATTTCAATTTTGTATCTAGATGCTTGATATGTCAACAAGTTAAAGTTGAACATCAGGTACCTTCAGGACTATTACAGCTAGTGACGATACCGGAATGGAAATGGGATAGAGTTATAATGGATTTTGTATTAGGGTTACCCCTATCTCTAAAAAAAAAAGATGTCATTTGGGTTATCATTAATCGTTTGACAAAGTTTGCACATTTTTTCCGGTACAGATGGATTTCTCTCTGGACAGTTAGCAAAATTATAAGTTTCAGAAATTATCAGACTACATGGAGTGCCAATCTCCATTATTTCATATAGAGATCCGCAGTTTACATCACGATTTTGGGAAAAATTACAAGAAGCTCTAGGTATGCAGTTGCATCTTAGCACTGCATTTCACCCTCAAATTGATGGTCAATCCAAGCGTGTGATTCAAATTCTTAAAGATATGCTTCGATTTTGTGTCTTATAGTGTGAAAGCAATTGAGAAAAATATTTGTCGTTAATCGAATTCACATATAATAATAGTTTTCAGTCAAGTATAAAGATGGCACCGTATGAGGCTCTATATGGTCGTAAATGTCAAACTCCGTTATATTCAAATGAGCTCAGTGAGTAAAAGATACACGGAGTTGATTTGATTTGCAAGACTAAAGATAAAGTGAAAGCGATTTGAGATAGCTCGAAAGTAGCTTCAGATCGTCAGAAATCTTATGCGGATCTCAAACATAAAGAAATAGAGTTTCAAGTTGGTGACAAGTTATTTTTGAAAGCTTCACCCTGGATGAACATTCTCCGATTCGATCGTAAAGGAAAACTAAGTCCACGATTTATGGGACCATATGAGATTACTGAGAGAATCAGACCTATTGCGTACCGATTAGCTTTGCCATCAGAACTTGAAAGAATCGATAATGTCTTCCATGTGTCTATGTTACGATGATATCGATATGACCTTTCACATGTTATTTCTCTAACGGATGCTAAAATTCAGCCTGACATGACGTACAGTGAAGAACCGATTAGAATTTTGGCACAGGAAGCGAAAGAATTGAGAAATAAAAATGTAGCCTTAGTAAAAGTTCTCTAGCAATGACATTAAATAGAAGAAGCTACATGGGAACCCGAGGAAATAATGAAAAAGCAATATTCGAACCTCATTACTGGTAAGATTTTCGAGGACAAAAATTCTTTTAGGGGAAGAGTTATAACAGCTCGTTTGCAGTGAAATCGAAAAATGGTTTCGGGACCACAAATTCGAAGTCAGAAGAAAATTTATTTTAATATTATTTTATGGTCTACAGTATGATAGAAATATCGTATAAAAATTTTGTTAATAAATTTTACTGTTTACATATCTAATTTGATAAAAAGAACTAAATTGCATAAAGTGCAAAAGTTGAATTCTAATAGCTAAAGGTATTAAATAGCTATAGAATTTTAAATTGGAGGCCCTTATATGGCAAATAGACCATTAGGGTACTTAGTAGATAAGAATGATTATTCATAATTAGAAATTTAATAAATTAGTAAGGTTAATTTTGGAAACTTAATAAAATAATGATGATAAATAAATTAAATAATTATTATTATCATCTATTCTCATCATCTTTCATAAAAAAAAAATGGAAACCCTAGACATGGAAGCTTGAGTTTTAGCAAGCTAATTTTGCTTAATTAGGTAAGTATTCTTAGCCGTCTAATGATGCGAAAACACTCTCGAGACCACCAGAACCTAAAATTGATCATTAAAAAGCCGAATTAGCCGCCTAAAACAATGCTAAACCGAGACTATATCGAACCAAACAATCTATTGTTTAATCAAAACCCTTACCTTCAAACGAACATTAATGGTTTCACGTAATTATGGCACCAATGGACAGTCCTAAGCCCATTGATCTTCCCCTGAATAACATTAACAAAACCCATCAACCAAAAATTCAACAACCAAAAACAATAACCACACTTACCAAACCAAAATTAGGTACCAAAAATCGAAACACCATGGATTGCGCGAAAAATTGGATACCAAATCGAAAAAGATAAAAGAAGGGCAAAATTTTGATAGTAGTCAAAAAGAAAAGGAAGAAAAAATAAAATAAAATAAAATAAAAATAAATTAAACTCAAAATAAAAATCCCACTATATCACCCCTAAACTACCCATTTAAATAGACTTTCAATTCCATCCAAACTCTCTCAATCAACTGAAGCAAAAATTATCACCCTGGCTCATGCAAGGAATTGAACATAAGACCTCCAACAAGCTAACTCCTTACCACTCGAACCAGCAGGCTTATTCTAATATGAGTTTACAAACAGTATTACATAAGCCCACCCAGTAGGGATAAGGCTAAGATCAAAAATAGTAGAATTTGCAAATGTGGGACTTGAACCCAAGACCTCTTACACACACCTAGAACACTTAACCACTAAAGAAAATACTTGTTTGTGCCAAATTTAACCAAAAGCAGACTTAAATTATTTAGGGGCGTTACAACTCTACCCCTAAAAAAATTTCGTCTAACAGCCCGTTTTCAGTGAAATCAGAATAACGGTTTTGGGACCACAAATTCAAGGTCGGAAGAAAATTCATTTTAATATTATTTATGGTCTACAGTATGATAAAAATATTGTATGAAAATTTTGTTAAGAAATTTTGCTGTTTACATGTCTAATTTGATAAAAAGGACTAAATTGCATAAAGTACAAAAGTTGAATTCTAATAGCTAAAGGTATTAAATAGCTATAGAATTTTAAATTTGAGGTTCTTATATGGAAATAGACCATTTAGAGTAGTTAGCAGATGAGAATGATTATTTATCATTTGAAATTTAATAAATTAGTAAGGTTAATTTTGGAAAGTTAATAAAATAATGATGATAAATAAATTAAATAATTATTATTATCATTTATTCTCATCATCTTTCATAAAAAAAATGAAAACCCTACCCATGGAAAGTGTTACATGGCTAACATGTGAGGGTATGTGTTTAGGCTTTTGGCCAAATTGGTTTGGTTATATTAGCATGCTTACCTTAAATGTGATTAAATGGTAAGTTAATTTCCTTGTTATACGAACTTACTCAGCTTAAATGTTTACTCTGTGTTATTTTCCATGTTTTATAGTAATTCAGAAGTTCATTTTGGTTGAAAGCTGGTCAGAGCAACTTCATACTATCCATTTGCCTTTTCGATAAAATTAGTAAATTAATTTTGGTTATAATGGCATGTATAGGTTAATTTGGCCAATGATGGCATCTAAATGTTTTGTTGGAACTAGCCATTTGAATGACTTGTGATGGATAAATTTTGATGTGTATGTAAGTGGCCTTATCGTGTTTTATGTGTGTTTGAAATGGTTGAATGATGGAAATCTTATAGGTATATTAATGGTCGGGTTGAATAGGCATATTTGGTAAATTATGCATATAAGTATTTGGTCATGTAGGTGAAATTGGTTATTTGATTGATATGAGTTATGTTGTTATTTAAAGAGCCTAAGGGCATATTATTGGTATGTGATAGTATTACATGTTTAAGTACTTATTTTGGCTTGATTTGAATGCCTTGTTATCGTTTGTTGATGTCCAAAATGTTGATTCAGGTTGATGACAAATTGGGTGAAAAATATGGCTAGAAAAATGGCATATTTTTGTCCACACAGGTAGAGACACAAGCGTTGTCATACACGACCAGGTGGCACGGCTGTGTTCCCTTGTATCTTTAATTTGCACAAAGCAGAATGCTCACACGGCCTAGCACACAGGCTTATGGCTTGGCCGTGTGACCCAAGTCAAAGAGCTCACAAGTTTAGCACAGGCTGGGATACGACCGTGTGCCCTATTGCGAATGCATACACGGCCTGAGACACAGGCGTGTCTCTTGACCATGTGAGCCACACGGCTTGGCCACACGGGCGCGTGTCCCTATACCTTTGAAAAATTTTGATGCTTTCTAAAAAAAATTTTGAGTACCTGATTTAGTTCCGACTTATTTCTAACATGTATTTTGGGTCTTAAAGGCTCGAATAAGGGACATTATATTTGATTTTGATTGGTTTTTGGCATAAATACTATATGATAAGAAATGTATGATTAGTTAATCTGTAAACTCCAGTAATCCTTTATAACCCTATTCTGGAGACGGATACGGGTTAGGGGTGTTACCTTTCGGCCTCGAAATTTACCTGATTCAAACAAATAAGGATACTGCTGGTGCATCGAGTCCTCAGGTTCCCACATGGCTTCCTCAATGCCATGTTTCTACCACTGAACCTTTTACCATTGGTATGGACTTTCTCCTCAGAACCTTAACATCTCAATCTAAAATTTAAATCTGCTCTTCCTCAAACGTCAAGTCTAGTCTAACCTCGATCTTCTTAATAGAGACAACATGAGATGGATCAGATCGATATTGCCTCAACACCAAGATGTAAAACACATTATGGGTACAATCCAGATCTGGAGGTAACTCAAACTGATAAGCAACCGATCCTACATGCTTCAACATCTAATACGGCCCAATGAACCTAGGGCTTAACTTACCCTTACGACCGAACCATAGAACTTTTTCCATGCAGATACTTGATATCTCTCCTTTTCAGATTCGCATAAGACTTCTGTCTATCAGCAGCCGCCTGTAGACGATCCCGAATCAGTCTAACCTTATCTTTAGTCTCGAAAACCAAATTAAGACCCAAAACCCGTCGCTAACCCAACTTACTCCAACATAGCGAAATACGACACTTGCAACAATACAGAGCCTCGTAAGCTGTCATCTGGATGCTAGACTAGAAACTGTTATTGTAAGCAAACTAACTAACAGTAGAAAATCCTCCTAACTACCTCAGAAATCAATCACACAGCTTTCAAGCTTATCCTCCAATGTCTGAATTACCCTCTCAGATTGACCATTGGTCTGAGGATAGAACGCAGTACTGAAGTCCAATTCGAATCCAAAGCTTTATACAATTTCCTCCTGAATTGTGAAGTGAAACGAGGATCCCTATTAGAAATTATCGAAATCGAAACCACATGCAGTCTTACAATCTAAAAAATGTAAAGCTTCACTAACTTGTGTAGATAGTAATCCGTCAGAACTGGAATAAAATGGGCAGACTTGGTCAATCGATCCATAATGACCCAAACAGAATCCTTATTAGTGGGTGTCAAGGGCAACCCACTAACAAAATTCATTGTCACTATTTCCCATTTCCACAAAAGAATCTTAACAGGTTGTAGCAAACTCGAAGGCAACTAGTGCTCATCTTGAACTTACTAGCACGTAAGACAACGAGCAACAAAATCCATTACTCTATGTTTCAACACCGACTACCAATACAGCTCTGAAGATCCTGATACATTTTATTACCACTGGGATGCATAACATAAAGGCTACTATGCGCTTCTCTCAGAATCAACTGTCTTATATAAAAATCGTTCAGTATACAAACCGGTCCTCAGAAACACAGAACTCCATTCTTATTCAGTCCAACATTAGAAGTACTGACACTCTCAACTTGACCAAACAGTAGACCCAGAGACTCATCCCTTAATTATGTTTCCCAAATATGTCTAATCCAAGTCGGCTTAACTTGTAACTCGACTAACAGACCCCCATCATCGAATAGAATAAGACGAGTGAACATCGCTCTCAAATCAGTCATCGCTCAACAACTAAGAGCATCGGCCACCACGTTGGCCTTACCGGGATGATACTCTATCTTGCAGTCATAATCCTTGAGCAGTTCAATCCATCAACGCTGCCTAAGATTCAACTCCTTTTGAGTAAGGAGGCACTTGAGGCTCTTGTGATCGGTGTAGATGATACACCTTTCACCATACAAATAGTGCCTTCAAATCTTTTACACAAATGCCACAGCAGCTAACTCGAGATTATGCATCGGATAATTCCCCTCTATGACTGAAGCTACTAGGACGCATAGGCCACAACCTTACCATCTTACATCAATACATATCCTCAACCGACATGCGACGCATCACTATACACCACAAACTCCTTACTAGATTCAGGCTGTATCAGAATAGGAGCCCGAGTCAAAACAAACTTGAGCTTCTCAAAGCTCGATTGTTGCACATCAGTCCAAAAAAAAGGAATATTATTGCATAGCAACTTAGTTAGAGGAGTTGCAATCAGCGAAAACCCCTCAACAAACCTTAGATAATAACCTGTAAGTCTAGAAAACTATAGGTCTCAGATACATTTTTAGGATCTTTCCAATCAAGCACAGCCTTAATCTTGTTAGGATCAACTTGGATCCCCTTAGCAGAAACTACGTGCCTTAGAAATGTTACCTCTTGGAACTAGAATTCACACTTGCTCAACTTAGCGTAGAGTTGTTTCCCTCGAAGTATTTGAAGCACTACCCTAAGATGCTCATCATGCTCATCCTCAGTCTTAGAGTACACCAAAATATTGTGATGAAGACTACGATAAACTGATCCAGATACAGCTAAAAAACTCAATTCATTAGATTCATAAAATGCAGCCGGAGTATTCATCAAACTAAAAGGCATAACAAAGAATTCATAGTGCCCATAACGAGTTTTAAAAGTCATTTTATGAATATCAGCTTCCTTAACCCTAAGCTGATAATACCCAGAATGAAGATCTATTTTCAAAAATACCGTAGCCTTATGAAACTAATCAAACAGGTCATCGATCATAGGAAGTGGATATTTATTCTTCACAGTTAGCTTATTCAGTTACCGGTAGTCGATGCATATCCTCATGGTACCATCTATTTTCTTTACAAATAGAACCGGTGCCCCCCACAGAGACACACTAGGACAGATGAAACCACAATTCAGAAGCTCCTCAATTGGAGCCTTCAGCTCTATAAGCTTCTTTGGTGCCATATAGTACAGAGCAATGGACACCGGAGCTATACCTAGTAAAAGCTCAATGCCGATCTCAACTTCCTGATTCGGAGGTAAACTTGGTAACTCCTCGGGAAAAATATCTAGAAATTCCTTCACTATTTTGATATCCCCAACAAAAGAGCCTCCAAAAATTGAAACACTAACGTAGGCCAAATACGCCTCACACCCTTTTCGAACCAACTTCTTGGCCACTAGAACGGTGATTACAATAGACAGGTAATCTCAAAGCTCGCCAATCATAACCACCCCTATATCAACCTCAATCCTCAAAACGACACTCTTAGCTGCACAATCCAAGCTAACTCGGTACTCAACTAACCAATCCATACCCAAAATTAAGTCGAACTCCCCAAATGGTAGCTCCATCAAATTTATCAAAAACAGAGCCTTTTATACCTCTAATGGAACCTATATAGTCTACTGACCTGGACAGATTGCCCTAACGGACTTAGTATAGTAATCTCACCAGAAGTACACTCAACAAAAATTCCCAAGTTCTCAGGAACAGAACTAGCTACATAGAAATGTGTAGTATGACAGCTCGTTTTAGACCCTAATCAGAACGGTGGTTTCAGGACCACGAATCCGAGTCTAAAAAATATATTAATCTTATTTTGTGTGTTTAATTTATGAGAATTTGTATGTGAGAAAATTTTGTAAATTAATTTCATCGTTTGGATGTCTGATTAAGAAAAAGGGGCTTAATCACGTAAGTTGAAAATTTGATAGATAAAAGCATAGAGAGTCAATTTGTTAATGGCTTTGAAAGTTGAGACCTTTAAATGGCAATTTGACCATAACAAAGGTGAGTGGACGGTAAGGACATGTTTTATAATGGTTTCTTATTATTTTATCAAGGTTAATAAAGTAATTTGTAAATTATAATGTTAATAAAATATAAAATAATTAAAAGGACATGCAAATGGCTTTCTTCATAGCCAATTGCTAATTAGAAAAGAAAAAGAAAAAAACTAAGAGCATTTGGCATTGTTGTAGCTTGAATTAAGGTATGATTTCAACTTAATTTTCTTTAAATTTTGTGTTTTTGAATTAGTTGTTAAATTCTTTACATAGCCCAAGTGTTAATTTTAAAAATTATGACTAAATACTCATTTGACCATGGATGATATGCATGAGATTTTGGTGGTTTTTTTTATTTATTTTAATTTGTAAGATGAGTTATGAGCTTGATAATTTTTGGTAAATGTGGCTTTAATGCCTAAATAATATTCGGCCAAGGTTTAGAAAGATATGAGGTTGATGTTCTATGTTAAAAATTTAAGATTTAAGAGTTACTAAAATGCTTTTTATGTTATAAATGGTATGTGGATTGGAGCTTAAGGCTAAATTGTTAAAATAGAGAAATTTAGGGATAAATAGCTAAAATTAGGAAATGTAGAGATTTGGATAAATTTCATGAGCATTCGACTTTAGTGTATTAATAGAAAGAAATGAATTGTTTAACAGTTTGTGTTATTGAAGCAAATTGTACGATTAAATTTGATAAGAGATTATTTGATAAATTTCGAAATCTTGTGAATGTGTTTTAATAAATTTGTAATGGTGAAAGGCTAAATTGATTAATTGATGAAATAGAAGGAATTACTTGTGAATAGAGTAAATTCAGCACAAGCATATTTGTATGGATATTTGTTGTTGATTTACGCATATGTGTAAAATTTGAATGAAAATAAATTTGATTAAGTGATTTAGTAAGTTGATTTGTTTAATTTAGCTCAAGAACAAAGAGAACCGAATTCGGATAGGGGGAAGGCGAAAATAGTTGAATAGCCGAATCATAACGTTCGACAATATCCGAGGTAAGTTTTAAGTAATTAAACATAAGTTATATTTTAATATAACATGATATATTATGTGAATTAAATCTTCATTGTATGTATATACAAAGCCGAATGTGAAGGTGAGTTGAAAGAAAAATAGTTGATATGTTTTATGGGCAAATGGAAATTATGATATGAAGGTAAGATGTTGATATGTGTTATGGACGAATGAAAGGTGAAAAATGTAAGTGAATAAGATGATATCTTTAAGTAACGAATGAGAACTATGAAATGAAATAATGTGATTAGTATGTGCTTATGATCGAATGATGCTAAGCTTTTGTTAATGTGTTTGTGCTATGTGGAACTAGAAGTATATGATTTGATATGTTCGAAACTTTGTGGATTGATTACAGTACTGTATTATTCGGGCCTTTGGCCTAGCAAGCTTTAAGCTGGTGATTATTATCAGGCTTCGAGCCTAGCAGGTGAAATACCGGTGAATGAGTATCGGACTTAAAGTCTAGCAGGCCTTGTGCCGGTGATGAATTCAGCCTCACGCCTAGCAGGTTATATACCGGTGATTTATTTCCAATATATGAATACAAGAAATCAAATTATTATAGTTATGGAAAAATGGCAATTTATCTATGTGGCATTTCTTTGAACCGATTATATACGTAAGTATAATCTAATGATATTAGATTTTCAAATTAGCTACTATGAGTGAATTTTACTACTTGTGTACTCGGTTTACATAAAATTATATTGATTGAATGATTCATTATAATGGTGTGATATTAGAGTTGAATATATGAGACATTGGAATTTAATTATCCCTTGTATTTGAGCATATGTGGACGAATATTTGTACGGAAGTTTCAACGATATAGTACTTAACAAAATATCATTGGAAATGTTTCAAAGATGATAGATATTTCCATGTACTTTCGGTTAAGATATTATATTGGTAATTGTATAATTTTAATATTTAAATTTGTTAGTTTGAATATTCTTTTTAATCTTTGATTTGGTTGTTTGATTACTTAAGACTTACTAAGCTATTTTGCTTACTTTGAGTGTATGTGTTTTGGTTGGTTTTATAGAATTTTGGCTAAAAGTTACAAGCTCGGGGATTAATATCGAAGTCATCCATATTATCGTCACTATTTCGGTACTTTTAAAAGACTATATTTCGAATGATGGCATGTATAGACTAAACTCTTTTGAAAACAAGTTTATTTTGAAAAATGTATATATTCAAGCCATGCGAAAATGGCTTGCTCAGTAGCTAAATATGAATTCATGGTTTGATGGAATTATGGGGTTGATAATTACGTGATTGACCTTGATGTAAATCTTGATATATGTTTTGATTATTAGTTGTCCTTGAAGATGCATGTATACTTGTATGTGTTTGGAAAGATAAAATTTTTAAAGTGGTTAACTCTTACATGTGGATTGAGTTTAAATTCGATTATCGTAATAGTATAAGTTTTTATTAAAAGTGAAGTTTATACTCAACATGTGGTCGTATATATATGTTTCATTATGAGGTTTGATATGTGACCATTAATTCATAACCGAATGCGTAATGATAGATAATTTGGTTTTTGACTATATGAACTATTGAATGGACATATGATTTAGGCTTGTTACATTCGAAAATGAGAGTTGAATTTAAGTCATTAAGTGATCTATGTGTAATGAAATGAAATAGTTTGAGATTCAAATATTAGGTATTTTGTGTGTGTATATATATATATATACGGAATTTGGCCAAAATGGTGTTTTATGTGTGAAAGGCATTTGAATTGATAAGGGTTATAATTTACTATATATGAAAAGTAGGACTATTATAGGACATGATATATTTGTTGTTTGAACCATTTGTTTTTACAAATGAAATTTGCCGAATTGACAAATTGTAAAATGAGTAGTGAAATTCTTGTAATGCTTTCGATATTCACATATGCTATGTGATGTGATGTTATTTCCGAGATTGTATGCTTATAATTTAGAAATTAAGTAAACATTCTTTTTAACTATATTTAGGTTAATAATTAAGCTATAATTATGAGTATGTTTATATCTGATAAAAAGGTTGTGCTTTGTGTGGTAATGCTTTATAACCCTTCCGGCAACGGATAGGGGTTAAGGGTGTTACATTTTATTGGTATCAGAGTAAAGTTTAGTCGATTCTAGAACTAACGTAGCATGTGTGAGTCTAGCTATGTGATGACTTCTGACTGTTAAAATGTGTTTTTCGTATAGTAAATGAATTCTGATCCCGATCGAGCCGTAGCAGATGATGTTGAGAGTGCAGCGCCTGCTCCCGCGTGAGGGACAACGCCGATTGACTCTTAGCTGAATACGAGTAATCAAGATGAGGACGCTAAACAAGCCTTCTATGCTATAATGAACGATTGGTTCACTCAATATATTCGAATTAATCCGGCTGTTCCACAACGCCCACCCCCGAATGATCTACTTCCGATACCTGTGGTGCCTCCTGTGATCGATCCATTAAGATTGAGTAAGCCCCCAGTTGATAAAATTAGAAAATATAGGGCTGAAGAGTTTAGAGCCACAGTTACTGATGACGCTGAGAGGGCCGAGTTTTGGCTTGATAATACTATATGCATTTTCGATGAATTATCGTGTACACCCGATGAATGTTTGAAGTGTGCTGTGTCTCTGTTACGTGATCTACCTATCATTGGTGGAACACTCTAATTTCAATTGTGCCGAGAGAGTGGGTTACCTGGGAATTCTTTCTGACAGAGTTTCGTAAAAAGTATATCAGCCAGAGATTTATCGACCAAAAGCACAAAGAGTTTCTTGAGCTTAAACAGGGCCGAACGTCAGTTACAGAATATGAATGGGAATTTGTAAGGCTCAGCAAATATGCCCGTGAGTGTATCTCGTCCGAAGCTATCATGTGTAAACGCTTTGAGGATGGGTTGAATGAAGATATCAAATTGTTGGTAGGCATTCTGGAAATTAAAGAGTTCGTGGTACTTGTTGAGCGAGCTTGTAAAGCCGAAGAGCTCAGAATAGAGAAAAGAAAAGCTGATGTTGGAGCCATAGAATTTCGTAAAAGATCTTCGGGGAAAACCTTTCAACAATCATCAAAGAAATTTCAAGATGAATCAGGCTGATCCAAGACTACTTCGGGTTTTTCCAGACAAGATCGCGATCGACCCCCTGCGAGTACACGAGCTACTTCAGTTGCTAGTGTTGGCAATGATCGTCAGGACAGATCTGAGTGCAAGCATTGTGGTAAATGGCATACAGGGAGCTGTAGATTGCATGATCGCTCATGTTTTAAGTGTGGATCAGCAGATCATTTTATCCGAGAATGTCCGAAATTAGCTGAGCAGAATACTGATCTGAGTGGGAGACCTAGTAATATTGCAGCACGAGGTAGACCACCTAGACATGTGGGTAATGCTAGTGCCAGTCAGAGAGGGACTAAAGATACCACTGTATGATCTGAGGCTCGTGCACCTGCGAGAGCTTATGCCATACGCGCTCGCGAGGAAGCTTCTTCTCCATATGTTATTACTGGTACTTTCACTCTTTATGATACTGATGTTATTGCTTTGATTAATCCCGGTTCGACTCATTCATATGTGTGTGAAACTTAGGCATCCAGTAAGACTCTACCTGTTGAGTCTACTGAGTTTGTGATTTGGGTGTCCAATCCTTTGGGCCGATATGTATTAGTTGATAAAGTGTGCAAGAAATGTCCCCTAATGATTCGAGCTTCTTGTTTCCCGGTCGATTTGATGCTATTGCCATTTGACGAGTTTGATCTCATTCTCGAGATGGATTGGCTAACTGTGCATGATGCTGTAGTGAATTGCAAACGAAAGACAATTGACTTGCGCTGTCTGAATGATGAGATAATTCGAGTTGAGTCTACTGATTTGAACGGATTATCGGTAGTAATATCTTCGATGTTGGCTCAGAAATATGTGAAAAAGGGTTGTAAAGCTTATCTTGCGTATGTACTGGATAGTAAAGTATCAGTAAGGAAGCTCGAGACTATGCCAGTTGTATCTGAGTATCTGGATGTATTTCCCGAGGAATTACCTGGGTTGCCACCTGTTCGGGAAGTAGAGTTTGGTATAGAATTAGTACCAAGAACGACTCTGATTTCGATAGCTCCGTATCGTATGGCACTAACCGAATTAAAAGAATTGAAATCTCAGTTGCAAGAGTTGACAGATAGAGGTTTCGCTCGACCGAGTTTCTCTCCCTAGGGTGCACCAGTGTTATTTGTGAAAAAGAAAGACGAAACCAAGAGAATGTGCATCAATTATCGACAATTGAACAAAGTGACTATAAAGAATAAATATCCTTTGCCGTGAATTGATGATTTCTTTGATTAGCTAAAGGGAGCCTCAGTATTTTCGAAGATAAATTTGCGATCGGGTTATTATCAGTTGCGAGTTAGAGACTCGGATGTGCCTAAGACTGCTTTTCAGACGAGGTACAGACATTACGAGTTCTTGGTGATGCCGTTTGGGCTCACTAATGCTCCTGTAGGTTTCATGGATTTAATGAATCGGGTATTCAAACAGTATTTGGATCGGTTTGTAGTTGTGTTTATAGATGACATTTTGATCTATTCACGCGACGAAACTGAGCATGCCGAACACTTGAGATTGGTGTTACAGATTTTACGTGACAAGCAGTTGTTCGCAAAATTCAGTAAATGTGAATTCTGGCTAAGAGAGGTTAGTTTTTTGGGGCATGTTGTTTCATCATCAGGCATCAGGGTTGATCCAAACAAGGTTTCGGCTATACTTGATTGGAAGCCTCCGAGGAATGTTTCGAAAGTTCGGAGCTTTTTGGGACTTGTCGAATACTATAGACGGTTCGTGAAAGGTTTCTCTATGATAGCAACACCGTTAACAAAGTTGCTACAGAAAGATATCAAATTTGAGTGGTCGGAAAGGTATTAGAAAAGTTTTGATCAGTTGAAGGCTCTTTTGACCAAAGCTCCAGTATTAGTTCAGCCAAAATCGGGTAAAGAATTTATGATCTATAGCGATGCATCTCTGAACGGTTTGGGCTGTGTTTTGATGCAAGAGGGTAGAGTTGTTACTTATGCCTCGAGACAGTTAAAGCCTTACGAGAAAAACTATCCAACTCATGATCTCGAATTAGCAGCTATTGTTTTCACTTTAAAAATTTGGCGTCACTATTTGTTCGGAGAAAAATGTCACGTCTATTCTAATCATAAAAGCCTTAAATATTTAATGACACAGAAGGATCTGAATTTGAGACAACGACAGTGGCTTGAATTACTTAAAGACTATGTGCTTGTCATTGAGTATCACCCGGGAAAGGCTAATGTAGTTGCTGATGCTCTAAGTTGAAAATCACTGTTTGCTTTGCAAGTGATGAATGTACAGCTGTCTATGTCCGTTGATGACGCATTAGTAGCTGAATTAAAAGCAAAGCCGTTACTGGTACAACAAATCCGTGAAGCTCAGAAAGTTGATGATGATTTGATCGCTAAATGGGCCCAATGTGATTCAAAAGCTAATTCAGAGTTTTTAATTGATTCAAATGACTGTTTGAGATTCAGGAATCGATTGTGTGTTCCGAGAAATTTAGAGCTTATACAGATAATTTTGAACGAAGCTCATAGCAGTCGGATGTCAGTTCATCCGGGTAGCACGAAAATGTACAACGATCTGAAACAACAGTACTGGTGGCACGGTATGAAATGAGACATTTCTGACTTTGTTTCGAAATGTTTGATATGTCAACAAGTGAAAGCTGAACATCAGGTGCCTTCAGGATTACTTTAGCTGATCATGATACCTGAGTGGAAATGGGATCGAGTCACAATGGATTTTGTATCTGGTTTACCGTTGACATCGAGCAAGAAAGATGCAATCTGGGTTATTGTTGATAGATTGACAAAGTCGACTCATTTTATTTCAGTCCCTATAGATTATTCACTTGATAAGCTAGCTGAATTGTATATTTCTCAAATTGTGAGATTACACGGGGTACCTACTTCTATTGTGTCGGATAGGGATCCGAGATTCACATCACGATTTTGGAAGAAATTGCAAGATGCAGTAGGTACCAAGTTGCATTTTTGCACTGCTTTTCATCCCCAAACAGATGGTCAATCTGAGAGAGTCATTTCGATACTTGAGGATATGTTGAGATGTTG
The DNA here is from genome assembly GCA_020496765.1 of Gossypium stocksii. Taxonomy (NCBI): domain Eukaryota; kingdom Viridiplantae; phylum Streptophyta; class Magnoliopsida; order Malvales; family Malvaceae; genus Gossypium; species Gossypium stocksii. The sequence goes on along the minus strand of CM035630.1, from coordinate 44,385,911 downwards.
CATCCTTGAGTTTAGTGGCTCGTGGGAACGATACCTACCTTTGATTGAATTCGTGTATAATAATAGTTTTCAATCAAGTATCAAAATGGCACCTTACGAAGCTTTGTATGGTCGTAAATGTCAAACACCTTTGTACTGGACTGAGCTCAGTGAGAACAAGATATACGAGGTTGATTTGATTAAAGAAACTGAACAGAAAGTAAAAGTGATTCGTGAAAGTTTAAAGGCAGCGCTGGATCGTCAGAAATCATATGCGGATTTAAAACGTAAAGATATAGAGTTCAGATCAGTGATCAAGTATTTTTGAAAGTGTCGCCATGGAAAAAGATACTCAGATTTGGTCGTAAAGGCAAATTGGGCCCGAGATTTATCGGACCGTATGAGATTTCAGAACGAATTGAACCGGTTGCGTACAGATTAATATTGCCATCTGAACTTGAAAAGATTCACAATGTTTTTCATGTTTCGATGCTTCGATGATATAGATCCGATCCTTCGCATGTGATTAATCCGTCAGAGATTGAAATTCAATCTGATTTGAGTTATGAGGAAGAACCGGTTCGCATTTTGGCTCACGAGGTGAAAGAACTGCGAAATAAGAAAATCTTGTTAGTAAAAGTGTTGTGGCTCAAGCACGGGGTTGAGGAAGCAACTTGGGAGCTAGAGGACTCAATGAAAGAATGTTACCCTAACCTATTCACCGGTAAGATTTTCAAGGACAAAAATTCCTAAGGGGGGAGAGTTGTGACAGCCCGTTTTAGACCCTAATCAAAATGGTGGTTTCAGGACCATGAATCTGAGTCTAAAAAATATATCAATATTCTTTTGTGTGTTTAATTTATGAGAATTTGTATGTGAGAAAATTTCGTAAATTAATTTCATCATTTGGATGTCCGATTAAGAAAAAGGGGCTTAATCGCATAAGTTGAAAATTTGATAGAAAAAAGCATAGAGAGTCAATTTGTTAATGGCTTTGGAAGTTGAGACCTTTAAATGGCAATTTGACCATAATAAAGGTGAGTGGACGGTAAGGACATGTTTTATAATGGTTTCTTATTATTTTATAAAGGTTAATAAAGTAATTTGTAAATTATAATGTTAATAAAACATAAAATAATTAAAAGGACATGCAAATGGCTTTCTTCATAGCCGATTGCTAATTAGAAAAGAAAAAGAAAAAAACTAAGAGCATTCGGCATTGTTGTAGCTTGAATTAAGGTATGATTTCAACTTAATTTTCTTTAAATTTTGTGTTTTTTAATCAGTTGTTAAGTTCTTTACATAGCCCAAGTGTTAATTTTAACAATTATGGCTAAATACTCATTCGGCCATGGATGATATGCATGAGATTTTGGTGGTTGTTTTTATTTATTTTAATTTGTAAGATGAGTTATGAGCTTGATAATTTTTTGTAAATGTGGCTTTAATGCCTAAATGGTATTCGGCCATGGTTTAGAAAGATATGAGGTTGATGTTCTATGTTAAAAATTTAAGATTTAAGAGTTACTAAAATGCTTTTTATGTTATAAATGGTATGTGGATTGGAGCTTAAGGCTAAATTGTTAAAATAGAGAAATTTAGGGATAAATAGCTAAAATTAGGAAATGTAGAAATTTGGATAAATTTCATGAGCATTCAACTTTAGTGTATTAATAAAAAGAAATGAATTGTTTAATAGTTTGTGTTATTGGAGCAAATTGTAAGATTAAATTTGATAAGAGATTATTTTATAAATTTCGAAATCTTGTGAATGTGTGTTAATAAATTTGTAATGGTGAAGGGCTAAATTGATTAATTGATGAAATAGAAGGAATTACTTGTGAATAGAGTAAATTCGGCACAAGCATATTTGTATGGATTTTTGTTGTTGATTTACGCATATGTGTAAAATTTGAATGAAAATAAATTTGATTAAGTGATTTAGTAAGTTGATTTGTTTAATTTAGCTCAAGAACAAAGAGAGCCGAATTCGGATAGGGGGAAGGCGAAAATAGTCGAATAGCCGAATCGTAACGTTCGACAACATCCGAGATAAGTTTTAAGTAATTAAACATAAGTTATATTTGAATATAACATGATATATTATGTGAATTAAATCTTCATTGTATGTATATACAAAGCCGAATGTGAAGGTGAGTTGAAAGAAAAATAGTTGATATGTTTTATGGGCAAATGGAAATTATGATATGAAGGTAAGATGTTGATATGTGTTATGGACGAATGGAAGGTGAAAAATGTAAGTGAATAAGATGATATGTTTAGGTATCGAATGAGAACTATGAAATGAAATAATGTGATTAGTATGTGCTTATGATCGAATGATGCTAAGCTTTTGTTAATGTGTTTGTGCTATGTGGAAACTAGAAGTATATGATTTGATATGTTTGAAACTTTGTGGATTGATTACAGTACTATATTATTCGGGCCTTTGGCCTAGCAAGCTTTAAGCTGGTGATTATTATCGGGCTTCGAGCCTAGCAGGCGAAATACCGGTGAATGAGTATCGGACTTAAAGTCTAGCAGGCCTTGTGCCGGTGATGAATTTAGCCTCACGCCTAGCAGGTTATATACCGGTGATTTATTTCCAATATATGAATACAAGAAATCAAATTATTATAGTTATGGAAAAATGGCAATTTATCTATGTGGCATTTCTTTGAACCGATTATATACGTAAGTATAATCTAATGATATTAAATTTTCAAATTAGCTACTATGAGTGAATTTTACTACTTGTGTATTCGGTTTACATAAAATTATATTGATTGAATGATTCATTATAATGGTGTGATATTAGAGTTGAATATATGAGACATTGGAATTTAATTATCCCTTGTATTTGAGCATATGTGGACGAATATTTGTATGGAAGTTTCAATGATATAGTACTTAACAAAATATCATTGGAAATGTTTCAAAGATGATAGATATTTCCATGTACTTTCGGTTAAGATATTATATTGGTAATTGTATAATTTTAATATTTAAATTTGTTAGTTTGAATATTCTTTTTAATCTTTGATTTGGTTGTTTGATTACTTAAAACTTACTAAGCTATTTTGCTTACTTTGAGAGTATGTGTTTTGGTTCATTTTATAGAATTTTGGCTGAAAGTTACAAGCGCGGGGATCAATATCGAAGTCATTCACATTATCGTCACTATTTCGGTACTTTTAAAAAACTATATTTCGAATGATGGCATGTATAAACTAAACTCTTTTGAAAACAAATTTATTTTGGAAAATGTATATATTCAAGTCATGCGAAAATGGCTTGCTCATTAGCTAAATATGAATTCATGGTTTGATGGAATTATGGGGTTGATAATTACGTGATTGACCTTGATGTAAATCTTGATATATGTTTTGATTATTAGTTGTCCTTGAAGATGCATGTATACCTGTATGTGTTTGGAAAGATAAAAGTTTTAAAGTGGTTAACTCTTGCATATGGATTGAGTTTAAATTCGATTATCGTAATAGTATAAGTTTTGATTAAAAGTGAAGTTTATACTCAATATGTGGTCGTATATATGTGTTTCATTATGAGGTTTGATATGTGACCATTAATTCATAACCGAATGCGTAATGATAGATAATTTGGTTTTTGACTATATGAACTATTGAATGGACATATGATTTAGGCTTGTTACATTCGAAAATGAGAGTTGAATTTAAGTCATTAAGTGATCTATGTGTAATGAAATGAAATAGTTTGAGATTCAAACATTAGGTATTTTATGTATATATATATATATATACGGAATTTGGCCAAAATGGTGTTTTATGTGTGAAAGGCATTTGAATTGATAAGGGTTATAATTTACTATATGTGAAAAGTAGGACTATTATAGGACATGATATATTTGTTGTTTGAACCATTTGTTTTTACAAATGAAATTTTTCGAATTGACAAATTGTAAAATGAGTAGTGAAATTCTTGTAATGCTTTCGATATTCACATATGCTATGTGATGTGATGTTATTTCCGAGATTGTATGCTTATAATTTAGAAATTAAGTAAACATTCTTTTTAACTATATTTAGGTTCATAATTAAGCTATAATTATGAGTTTGTTTATATCTGATAAAAAGGTTGTGCTTTGTGTGGTAATGCCTTATAACCGTTCCGGTGACGGATAGGGGTTAAGGGTGTTACATGTAGAACCTATGTCTATCAAAGCGGTATATGGGGCATCAAAAATAAAGAATCTACCCGTGATCACATCAAGAGTGTCTCTGTCCTCTCGGCATCATGCAACATAAACCAATGCAGGTTGCCTCGCCTCAGTCTAATTAGTACCACTGCTCGGTGCTCTATGTCCTCAGCCCATACCATTACCACCTCCAGTCAATCCTCAACCCCTAGGTGGCTACTGTACAGCCCTTTAAAGCTGAACAAACCCTGTTCTGAAGCTTTCATCTTATCAAAACGGTGCGAACACTCTCTAATATGATGCTCCAAAGACCCATACCGCAAGCAAGCTCCTAATCTCCTCCAACACTCACCCGGATGGCGCCTACCACAGTCACCACAAGGCTGAATCCTAGCATGAGCAACAGGAACTCCCTCTTTAACAGGCCCATCAGGTCTGGCTTGTTTCTTAGGCCTCTGATTAGAACTAGAGGGCTTTGAATCCCTTATATTCTTGCCTCTCTCTCGATCTGTTCTGGTGCTCCATACGCTTAACCTCTTCAGCAATCTTTTCCTTTTCTACCAAAACAACAAACTCAAGCTCCCTTTGAGAAGCAATCAAAACCCTCAGACTATCCCTCAAACCATCTTTAAAACGAATACATTTCTCATACTCAGATGCCACCATGCCTCGAGCGTAGCGGCTCAGTCTCAGAAACTCAGCCTTATACTCAGCGACAAACTTATCACCTTGCATGAGATTCATGAACTCATGCCTACGAGCATCCACATAACTCGCGCCCACATACTTCCTCTAGAATGCAGTCTTAAAGTAATCCCAATTCAGACGATCCGGTTGAGTACCCTCCTCAACCAACAACCACCACTGATAAGCTTTGTCACGGAGCAAAGAAACTGTACCGTTCAGTTTTTGCTCAGGAGTGTAGTCAATGTCGTTCATTATCCTCTCAGTGGCCTCCAACCAATACTCGGCCACAGTAGGGGTGACTCTAGTGATGCCCCTAAACAGCTCAACTCTATTGGACCGGAGTCGTTTAGTTACTGACTCACGGCTCTTAGATCCAGAATGGGGTCCAGCGACCCTCTCAAACACTCTCAACATGGCTTAGAACAATACATCGTTCCCAGTCGAGTGGCTTTGCGACCCAGTCTTAGTAGCAGGTGAAATTGGTGTCTCACTCGTATCCAAATTCTACATACTGCCCAGAGAGGAAGACTCAGCTCGAGCCCCCTACAACGTCTGCCGCCACGAATACCACAACTGCAAGTTCTACAAGCGATCATGGTATTTTCAGTTTTATAAACATTATAAAATTTTATGCATCAGTTTCAGTGTTTATTGGCAGATATTTTATGCTTAAATTATCAAAATTTCAGAAGTATTTCAGAGGTTTTAGTCTCTAACTAACTCAGTAAAATTTTAGAAAGTACTAACTACAGTGTTTTCAAAAAGTTCTGTCTAAGTTTAGAAATACTTATAAGATCAGTACCGGAGACTCGGTGTACCACATGCTCGTTCAGGATAAAAAAATTTTACTTGAAACCAGTATTTTTCCAATAAAATTTTAGAACCCAAAATTCACATCCTGAGTTTTGAAACCTGGCTCTAATACCATTAAATGTAACACCCCAAACCCAGCCTAAATGTTATGGCCGAATCTGAGATGTTATGAAGAATGGCTTTGAAACCAACGATACTTCAATAAAATCATGTTTAGTTATTTGATAAAACGTTCAAGTTTTATAAAACTTATTCATTTATATAAATATTACTGAAACCGTTACATGTTATTCTTTAAAGTTAACCATTTATTTCGTAGCGAAAGTTTGAAAATCGTTTAAAACAAAACCCCGCCCGTATATTCAAAAATAACATTTGTTCGCACAAAATTGATATTTTGTCAAATCATTGCAGTTTAGAAACCAGAACACAATCAAACTTAAAAATTCAAACCCAACAGTCTAAAGAATCCGGAGAGTCTGAAAACTATAAAACTCTCACGAAAACCAGAAATTTCAGTAAAACTATAAAACAACAGTAACAATGAAAATAGTTTTCGTCAAGTGGTCATCATTGAGCCTCCGTCTTACCGACCCGCCTATGTCTATGGATTATACCTGAACAAGACAAAAAAAATAGATGTGAGTTTTCATAAACTTAATGTGTAACTCAGCAGATATAGTCATGCAACATACATAGAATTTCATATACAGTGAGATACAGATTCAGACTTAAGTCCATAACAGAAACAGATATCAGAATCTGTAACACCCCAAACCCGGCCTAGAAGTTAGGCCCGAATCTGGCGATGTCACATTGAAGAGTTGCTTTTAAAACGGTTTAGTTAGAACTTAGTTCGAACGAAATATACTTGAAAAGAATTTACTTAGTTAAAAATCAAAGAATTTAATTAAACAAATAATTGGAAAAAAACTCATGTTTATTAAATATAACAGTAACTAAATAAATCCCAAGTAAATAGTGAAACCGGAGTTACATAGCCTTATTACATCACAGTGAAGGTAAAAAAAAATAATAATAATAATTATCATAAATCACTTAATAATTCTATATTTAAAAAAATTCCTAAGTAACTTGTAGTGTGGCTATCTCCGAGTCCTCTCCCACGTCGAGCCGCCTACTGAGGGTTACCTAAAACATTTAATTTAAGGGCATGAGTTTCAAAACTCAGTGTGTACAACCCTTAGCAAACAAATCAATTTAATATATGCATATCACATTGGGCCTAAGCCCTAACAATATCGGTGGTCTGGGCCTTAGCCCACAATGACCTCATATCATATCATATCAGAATTACATGTATGCAATGCTCCCACCCCTAATCCAACCCTGCACTCAACCCGTACCAACCCTACACTCCTGTGGGGATATAAATATCAACCCACCCATCTCTTCACTCCAAAGGTAGCACCGGTTGCAGCACTACTCAATCGTTGCAGCGGAGCTGCTATATAATAGGCTTAAAGCCACTGGTGGATCCACGGTCGTCAAGCGACTATGCAATCCTCATATCTTCCTCCGTTCAATTTATCCCCCCCAAATGTAACATACATATTATGAATGCACATACAACATTTTACGAGTGCACATACAAGTTTTTCCATACATTAAGCATTTAGGGGTATTTCAGTCATTTCACTACCCAGGGGTATTTCGGTCTTTCCACCCTATGAGGGTGTCTCAGTACTCCTACCCTATAAAGGTGTTTTAGTAATTCTACCCTACAGGGTATTATAGTAATTCTACCTTAGAGGGTATTTTCGTAATTTCATCCTAGAAGGGTATTTTCGTAATTTCTTAATGATACAGATTTTAGTTATGAATTTTGGCCCATCAACAAGTCCTCACGGCTAAGATGAACGGACACGATGCACCAGGTAGGATTCAAGAGAAGAGGAGGTGGGTCACTCAGACCGCTTAAGTACCAAGCTCTTCCTAGATCCAATCCTAGACATGCACACATCCATTGCCACACCTTAGTCTAACAACTTGTCCACGAACATGTTTAATTATTTAATTAAGTCTTATGTAAAATTTGAGAGATCAGAACTAGGCCTATAGTCCATTATAAACCCTAGTATGCATTTCTACAATCCCATAAGGCCCACTAGGCCCAATCATATTTATAAAACCCATTAAGCCCCAAGCATGCTTATATAGCCCATTAGGCCCAATCATAATTCAATCATACAATCATGCATGTCAATCCATCATAAGATTTTATATCAGAATTTTGCCAATTTGGGCCCACAAATTCGGCAGGCCCATTTGGGATTTCGGGATTTTTGACTTTTACCGATTTAACGTGTGTGTAGTGTATGTACACACCTGATTGACAACCCGCACTACACTATCCTCAACCTTGACCTACAATCAAACCACTTTTGAATCAATTCCAAACCCTACTATAACTTTATCAAATCCCGAAGCCTTACCATAACCTTACCGTGTACCTTCGGCTTTTCTAGCCTTTCCCTTAGCAACTAATCCTGAATATTCTTAGATCTACATCAACACACATATTCTATCAACATCAGATGACTCGTCTTCCACACGAGTCACCCTTATAGGCTACACATATATATTCAGCCACCCCTTTAAGAAACCGAAATTATGAATGAAACACTTACCGAAACTCACATTGAATCTTGCGGCCTAAATATCCACTGAATATGCAATCGGCTCCTAACCCCCTTGATTGAAGGTAGCAAAATAGATTGTAATGGAGAACAAGAGAAATCGGTAAAGGGTATGATTCTTTGGCTTTTAAGAGAGAAAAGAATAATGGGACCACTAGAGGTTTCGGCAAAATAATGGATGGCTTAATTGGCAAGGGAAAGATTCGGCTATGGATGAAACAAAAGGGAGAAAAAGAATTCGGCAAGAGGAGGAGAGAAAATAAACTATATGAAAGTAAGGAAAACCCTGCTATGAAATTCGGCACTCATTAAATAGCTAATAGCCGAACCTAACCCTCCCTAGAGTCCAATTCTGCACCATCACTTCTCCTCTTTAATCTCCTATTATCTCTCTTTTATCATCACCTTAAAATTCTCTCATGATCACTCCCTAACAGAGTCCATCTTCATGCCACTTCGAACCTTCTAGAAGGCCAAAATTAAACTCCTAAAAATACTAAGTTAGGATCCAAAACTTAACCGAGGCCCAATACTTCTAGGCCAAAATTCGGGGTGTTACAGAATCAGAGGACAATTTAGACGTACAAAATCCTACCCCCATCCTCTACACACCATCTCCGTCCATCCCATTACACCATGTGGGGTTAAAAACACCCATCCATCCCTATACACCATATAGTGCCGATGCAACACATAATAGATAATATGCAGTCAAGTTGCCAGAATATAGGCTAAAGGTCGTCGTACAAATCACTTCTTCCACATACACAAATCCCACCCCAAACTAGGGGTGAGCATTCGATCGAATCGAATCGAATCGAATGAAAAAATTTCGACTTAATCGAGTTGACGAATCATACTTTATCATCCTAATTTGATTTGAAATTTTCTCGAATCGAGTCGAGTGAGATGGAATTCGAATCGAGTCAAATCGAATATATTTATTCGAGTTAAATTTTAAAAAATAATTTTGGGTCCTTATAACCACTGTCACCCATCTAATAAAATTTGTCCACCTTAATCAAATTTTTTATTAACTTTCATCACCTTATAATTTATTTATTAATCTTTTATATACGAGTTATCTTCTTTGCTTGCTTGGTTGTTTCAATTATATTCAGATTTTTGTCACTGTATATTTTGAAATTAAAAAATATACTAAATGTAAAAATGAGATTTTTTAATAAAATTTATTTTAAAGATAAAATGTGGAAATGATACCAATATAAAATTTTAACACGAATATTTTATGGCATAATTAATAATTCAATTTTAATATAAATATTCAATATGACTAAACAATTTAATAATATAAATAATATAAATGTGAAATTTAATTTAATAATATAAATAGTAGATATAAATAAAATCATTACTATTTATGTTTAGTGATTTTTTTTTGGATAATTTTGATTTTTTATTTGAGAGTAAAGGGTGAGAAGTAAAAATTTAGGGGGAAAGTAAAAAGCTTTGGGAAATAAAAGTTTGAGGGAAAGCAAATAGAGAGAGTAAAATTTTGGAGGGAAAATATTAAAAAAAAATTGAGGGGTGGGCTTGGGGTAGATCGGAGGTGGGATGGGAAGGGAGTAAATGTTTTAGGAGGAAAATGGGAGGGAATAAAAATTTTGGGGTAAAATAAAAAGTTTTGAGGTTTTGGGGAGTAAAATTTTGAGAAAAAGTAAATAAGAGAGTAAAATTTTGGTGGGAAATGGATTTTGAGTAGATTGGGGGGTTTGGATGGGAGGGGAGTAAAAGTTTTGGGGGAAAAGTGGGAAGGAGTAAAAGTTTTGAGGGAAAAGTAAAAAGGTTTGGGAGTTTGGGGTAAAAATGTAAAATATTATAGTTTGATATTCGAATTATTCGAATTATTCAAGTTATTCGAATTCAAAAACTTAACTCGATTCGAACTCGAAATTCGAAAAAAATTCGAGTTGACTCGAATAACTCGATTAACTCGAACAACTCGATTCGTTTAACTCGAAATTCGAATTTTTTTCGATTTTTTCGAGTCGAATCGAACTTTGCTCACCCCTACCCCAAACACAGATACAGAATGCAGATGCAAAAATAACATAATAATCATGCTTAACATGCTCGTATACAGAAAAATACATTCTTGACAATACAGTCAGGCATACATATTAGTTTCCTACTCAAATCAGACTATCAATGTAACACCCCGAATATTTTTACAGTAAGATAGTATCCTTGATATAGCAAAATAAGGAAATAAAGTGGCAAGGAGCGAAAATTTGAGTTATGTCATTGGGAAGTATATTATGACAAATTAATTCAAGAAAGGACTAAATTGTAAAAGTGAGAAAAGTTTTGTTGCCCAAGAGTAAATACTCAAAATTTAAGGGGTTAAAGAGTAAATATGAAAAGTTAAAGGACCAATAGTGCAAATATTTTATGGGTGGAATAATCTAGAAACTAAGGAAAAAGGATGAATTAGGACCAAATTGAATAGATGAAGAATTATGAGGGACTAAATTGCAATTTTATCAAAATTAAGTGATGACTCAACAATGAAATTTTAAAAGATCACGAAGGGCAAAATGGTCAATTGGAAGAGAGAGAAATCTAGAAAGTAATGATCATGTTGGAGATATTTTAGATTAATTAATTAATTAATTATTAGTTATTAATATTTTAATTTGATTTTTTATATGATATTTTATTATTTTATTATTTTATTATTATTTTATTAGTATATATAAAGAAAGAAAGATGAGGAAATTCTCATCCAATTTTCCATGCATTCACGCTAGGAAGAAGAGAAGAGAAGAAAGAAACTTTTCATTCTTTACAATTTAGTCCTTCCACCAAAAATTCACTATTTTCACCTAGAAATCAAAAGAATTTCCATAGCTACCAAAGGAGAAAAATATTAAGGAGACTATGGGGAGTTAGAATGTCAAGTTGGACTCTAGAAATAGAAGCTGGAAGAGAGAGAATATCAAGTTAAAGATTGAAACCATGGGGAAAAGGTAAGAACATCAAGATTTTCATATATTTTTAAGTTTGATATTATTGAAAAAGCATGGAAATGATGTTAATGTAGAGTTTTCTTATATATATATGGTTCTATGATCTTGATATATTAATGAAGAGAAATAAGAGAAAGTGATGGGAAATATTGTAGAGAAAGGAAATAAGGGTGTTATAAACTTAGTAATTAATATCTTGCACTAAAACAGTTTGGACAGTAGTAGTAAGTTAACTTTGAAAAATCACCAAAAATGGTAGAAACTGAATTAGAAGTTGAGTGAGATATAGAATTAAAACTTGTTGAGCCTATTTTCATATAAAAGAAACATAACAAGTAGATGAATTCTGCATTCTGAGATATTTATATTTTTGTAAGACTGGTTCAGAATGATTTTGGGATCCTCTGTTCTGACTTGGAAAAATCATTAAAAATTGTATAAAAATGATTATGGGACATAATTTATATGGTTAGATTCTTTAATGAGTCTATTTTCAAGATAAATAAACGAAAACATCATCTGAATCCTGTATGAAGAGATAATTAATTTTTAGTGAAGAAGGGTCAGAACTGTTAGATAGCAGAACAGGGGTGACTTTAAAGAATAAACTGTACTAATTGAATAAACCAAAAATTATGAAACTTTTATGGTAAGAAGATATATGAGTCTAGTTTCAGAAAAAATTAGCGGATCTTAATTTAGTTCCGTAGCTCAAGATATAAATAATTTAGTGACTATGACTCAAATGGACAGCTTTGAATATACACATAAGTAAATAGTGAAATTATTGATAATGTTACTCATAAGCATGTTATATAAATTAAGGTTGTGGAATGGAGAGGAGGAGGACGAAAATATGTATGAATAATCAGTTAGCATGGCTAATTTGTATGTTTTAGGCTCAAGGACTAAATTGAATAAAAGTAAAACTTTATGGGAATTTGTAAAAATGCTAGAAATGATCAAATTACATGAAATGGATTATTATATTATTTAAATTGAAAATTTTAAATGAAAACTGTTAATTTAGTTCGAGATCGAGGGAAAACATGTTTTAAGGATTAAATTGAAAAGTGTTGAAATTATGGAAAATTTTGATATTTTATAGAATTTATGGAATGTTATTAATATGTATGATGATAACGGTTGGAAATAAGGATTAAATTGCAAGAATTTAATTTTCTGAGCCTAAGGGTAAAATCGTCATTAATTAAAGATTTAAGGGAAAAATGGTAATTTTTCCTAGATTATTAATTGAATGTATTAGAATATAGAATAAATGGAAACGATGACCAAATTTATTATAAAAATTCGGATGACTCAAATACGAGACTGGAATATGGAAAGAAAAATGACATTTATCATGACATGTAAATATGTGATTACATTTGAGACGTTGATACAAGGAAATTAAGAATGTTGAGACGAATAATAAATCCAAATAAAATATGTCGAGAAAAATAAATATGTTTGGGGAAAAATATGTCTAATTTTAAGTGGTTCGAAATATAAATGTTAGATGAAATAAAATATTTGGTAAATAAATCAGTAACTCCAGTAATGCTCCGTAACTCTAATCCGGTGTTGGATTCAGGTTAGGGGTGTTACAATCAAAGTATTAGATCACATGAAATAGGGTTTGGTTAGCACCCATTCTATGGTAGGCCCACAGTTGATTGGATCGACCCGTGTGACCTTAGGTAAATTTTTAAAATTTTGGGCCCACATTCCCTTATGGGCCCACATGCCCAAGTTGGCCTTGCCTGTATGGCCCACACGGCCTGGCCCAAAATCCACACGCCCTTGTGGCATGTCTGTGTGGGCCCGCATGCCCGTATGGCCCACACACCCAACCTAACCTAGCTCGTGTGCCCACACGGCCACACATTCTCAATCACATGGTCGTGTCTCGCGCATGGCCACACCTACGACATTTACACAGCCGTGTCTCGCACACGGCTCGGCACATGCCCGTGTAGCGTCAATAGTGCCCTTTTTCAGCTTTCATCGAACTTCGATTTTTCGTGTTTAAGGTACACACCTGGTACGATTTTAATGCGAAAACACTTCTGAGACCACTAGAACCTAAAATTAATCATTAAAAAGCCGAATTAGCCGCATAAAATGATGCTAAATCGAGACTATATCGAACCAAACAATCCCTTGTTCAACCAAAACCCTTACCTTCAAATGAACAGCGGTGGTTTCACGCAACTATGGCACCAATAGACAGCCCCGAGCCATTGATTTTCCCCTAAATGACATTAATAAAACCCCATCAACCAAAAATTCACCAACCAAAAACAATAACCACACCTACCAAACCAAAATTGGGTACCAAAATTTGAAACATCGCGGACTACGAGAAAAATCGGTTACCAAATCGTAAAAGAGAAAAGAAGAGCAAAAAATTGACAGTAGTCAAAAAGAAGAGGAAGACAGAATGTCAAAATAGAAAACAACTTTGGGGAGAGAGAAAAAATAAAATAAAATAAAAATAAAAATAAATTAAACTCAAAATAAAAATCCCACTATATCTACCCCTAACCAACTGATAATACCCATTTAAACAGACTTTCAATTCCATCCAAACTCTCTCAGTCAATCAAAGCAAAAATTATCACCTTCGCTCACGCATGGTTTCAAATACAAGACTTCCAACAAGTTAACTCATTACCACTCAAACCAAAAAGCTCATTCTGATATGAGTTTACAAACAATATTACATAAGCCCACCCAACAAGGAAGGCTAGGATAAAAAATAGCAGAATTTGCAAATGTGGGACTTGAACCAAAAATCTCACACATTTACCCAGAACATTTAACTACTAAAATAGATACTTGTTTATGCCAAATTGCACCCAAAGTAGACTTAAATTATTCAGAGCGTTACACTAAAACTCGAACCTTAGACTTCTAACACAGAATTAAGGCACTTAACCATTGATACAAATACTTAATTATGACAAAGCTTGTAAAAACAAAATTTAAGAAGTTAGGGCGTTACAAACAATACTATGTAATTAAGTGTGCATAATAAAATTAAAATGTATAAAAAATGAAGATCATAAAAAAATCAAAATAAAACTTTGGTTGAGTGGTAAATTTAAGGTTTTGCTAACTCAATTTTATTGATTTTTTTTTAAATAAAAATACTAAAGCACCCTCATATAATATAATTTATTTAAAATGAGAAAGGACATTAAAATATTTTCCCTATCTGAATTAAGACTAAATTGATGGGTGACACTAACTCAATAAAGAGTTTTATAAATAGTATAGATTAATTATTATTGAAGTAGTGTTATAGCAATATACAAAATAAAATTAAGATTACCATTATAAACATTAAATAATAGCGTTTAAATAATATCAGTTTTATTCGTGCAATTCCATGAGTATGAAACGAGGTTTAAAGGATGGAACATTTTAGTGGTGGGATGGAAATCAGTTTTAGGATGGATGGTAGATTTTGTTTTCTCTACTATGTTTTTATGTCCATATACAATGTAAGATTATAATGATAATATTTATTTATAGTTCAACATCTATAATTTATATCATTAATTTTACATGTATTGTGATTTAGTTGAATTCAATTATAATTATAATTATAATTATAATTATTATTATTATTATTATTAAAATCCTTCTTAAAAAAGATTAAGATTGAAGATGATGAGAGTTTTGATAAATGGAAACAAAAGAATTTTATTGAAAATTAGTCTTTTTCAATTTCGAAATTGAATAAATTGGTCCTTTTTAAAAAAAATTGAATAATTTAATCCCTATCAATTTTGAAAGCAAGCAACTAAGGACAATTAATCATAGAGTTAATGTTTTCCATTATTCAATTGTATATAATTTTGATTGGTATAATAACAAATCTAGCATTCGATGTTTACATTTTTTGTCATTTTGACCTTAATTCTAAAAAGTTTAACTAATTCAACCTCTTCATTTACACAAATGTTGCGGGATAATTTTTTTAAATTAGGAGCAAATTGATAGAATCTGTAAACTTTGAGGACTAAATTTATTATTATACCAATCAAAATCATGTACAATTTGATGAAAAACATTAGTGTCATAATTAATTATCCTTAGTTATTCACTTTTGGAATTAATGGGATTAAATTACTTTAATTTTTTTAAAGGGACTAATTTACTAAATTTTAAAATTGCGAGAGACTAGAAAGAAGTTTTAACCAATAGAATCCATACAATACAAAATGTGAGTTTGAGTAGGAGATGATAAAATTATGATCCATTGCAATTTTAAATATGTTTGAGCATGTTTTTGTTTCTACTATTTTTTAAATATTATATAATTACATTAGTTATAATTTGAAAATATTTTATTCTTTTAGAATATTTTGTAAATTTAATTATCTTTTATAATAGTTATTAATATTAATCACATAAAATAAAAATTATATTAAAAAATAAATGTGTATATTCATATGCAACGTTAAGAAAAAAACTAGTAAAAGTTCAATATATATATATATAAGCAACAATAATAATTATAAGTTATGTTTGGAGAAAAATATTTTTTTTATATTGAATCTATCTTTATACATACAATCTCCTAGTTGGCCATTTGATACAATTTAACTAGTACTTAAACATATAAACTTTAAGCTAACTTGACACTTTTCTTAAGTATTTGATTAACATATTTGAATATGTAGATATGACACTAATAACCAATAATGTGATGACACATAATAATATCACATTTTGATATGTGATAAAAATAAAACGTGTCACGATATTATTGATCGTTAATATTATATCAACGTATCCCAACAATTACCTAAAAAAAATACTCGGAAGTTTAACAAATTTAATAAGATGTATGTATAAACTCCTAACATCGGAATATATTAACCCTTGGAAGTATTAAATGGAAAATGAGGATTGAAAGTCCCTAAGATTCGGTAGCTTCAAAAGAGAAATGGTTTGCTGAACCAGTAAAATACAAAACTAAAGCATCCTTGGACTAAACTTATAATACAGACAAAAAGGCTTGACAAACATTTGGTTTGGCGATGCAAACCGAGCACCTAACTCCCCATAATTTTTTATTTCTTACCCGCCACACAAACCACAACAAAGCCTTCCCCTCGGTTCTTCCATTGGCTGCCTGCTAATTACGGCGCCTGTCCTAATTTTTCTCACAAACCACTCCCTTTCTTGTCCTTTAACATCCCTCTTCGTCCCTTTCTACTCTATATAATGCAGCTTCACCTCTGCAACACATGCATCAAGTTTTTTCCACCTTGGTTGATTTGGTTTTTGTAAAACATGGTTACTTCTAACCCTTTCCCTACCGTTGAAAAATGTCCATCTGTAGGCCGAGAAAAGCACACTGTGGTGGCTGACATGGACGGCACCTTGCTCATAGGCCGTAGCTCTTTCCCTTATTTCGCTTTGGTTGCCTTCGAAATTAGTGGAGTCTTTAGGCTCCTTTTCTTGCTCTTAGCTTCACCGCTCGCCGGACTTCTTTACTACTTTGTGTCCGAGTCCGCCGGCATCCAAGTTCTTATATTCGCAACGTTTGTTGGGATGAAAGTGAGCGACATAGAGTCGGTGGCACGAGCAGTGCTGCCCAAGTTCTACTCCAGTGATCTGCACCCCGAGTCGTGGAGAGTTTTTACCTCGTGCGGGAAACGTTGCGTCCTTACTGCGAATCCTAGGATTATGGTGGAAGCATTCTTGAAAGATCTGTTAGGGGTTGATATGGTTTTAGGCACTGAGATAGGAACTTACAAAGGTAGAGCTACAGGATTTGTTTGTAAGCCAGGGGTACTCGTTGGGAAGAACAAGGCGGATGCTCTTAAAAAGGCTTTCGGCGATACGAAGCCAGATGTTGGACTTGGAGATAGGCACACTGATATTCCCTTCATGGCAATGTGCAAAGTATGTAATTAGCAAAAATAAGTTTTCAAATATACATATATATACATATATATATACATGTACATGTACACGATCAACTATCCAATACGTGGAAAAATATTGCAGGAAGGTTACCTTGTCCCACCAAATCCAGAAACAAAGGCAGTTGCAATCGAGAAGCTCCCAAAACCTGTAATTTTTCATGATGGACGGCTTGTTCAAAAGCCAACACCTCTGATGGCTCTTCTGATAATTCTGTGGACCCCCATTGGTTTCCCCCTGGCCTGCTTGCGCATTGCAGCAGGGTCGCTCCTCCCAATGTCGATAGTCTACTATGCTTTCTGGGCACTTGGAGTTCGAGTCACTGTCAAGGGAACCCCGCCTCCACCAGTCAAAAAATCAGCCGGTCAATCTGGTGTCCTCTTCATTTGCTCACATAGAACCTTACTTGACCCAATCTTTCTCTGTACTGCTCTTGGACGCCCTATCTCTGCAGTTACCTACTCCATCTCTCGCCTCTCCGAGATCATCTCACCCATCAAACTTGTTAAGCTAAGCAGAGACCGAGCCACGGATGCCGCCATGATTAAGAAGCTGCTTCAAGAGGGTGACCTAGCTATCTGCCCCGAAGGAACCACCTGCCGTGAACCATTCCTTCTTAGGTTTTCATCTCTGTTTGCTGAATTAACTGACCAGCTTGTGCCGGTTGCCATGGTGAACCGTATGAGCATGTTTCATGGCACCACAGCCAGAGGATGGAAAGGGATGGACCCCTTCTACTTCTTCATGAACCCTACCCCAGCATATGAAGTAACCTTCTTAAACAAGTTGCCATCGGAGCTAACGTGCAGCTCAGGAAAGTCCAGCCATGAGGTTGCCAATTACATCCAAAGGGTGATTGCTGCAACTCTTTCATACGAGTGCACAAATTTTACCAGGAAAGATAAGTACCGGGCCCTGGCTGGAAACGATGGCACTGTGGTTGAGAAACCTAAGCTTCCAGCCAATAAAGTGATGGGATGTTAAATCTTATATGTTGTTTCCAAGTGATCTATATCCGAGTCATGCTGATGAGAATCTTGACCTAAAGCTCAGTTCAATACTCCTAGTTTGATATTCAGCTAGAGCTCAATTGAGTATGATTTTCTAAGCTCGATTCTGCTCAAGATCAAGTCAAATTATTCGAGTCGTTTACTCCATTTATATAGTCAAACTGGAGAATAAGAAAGAAAAGTATTTATGTATTGCAGTCAACAAGTGAATCTGATGAGATTGTAAGAAACTTGTATGCACAGCGAGTGGAGCTCTCTAGAAATTTGGTTCATTATCCGTTCAAGGCCGGTTGAATGTGAGCCATCTTTCGCAATGGTATGCATTGAATGTTTCAATGATTCAACTTTATATTATGATGCTAAGTGAACCTTATTAGAACCATGTAGAAATTTTTGTAATGGTATGAATTGAATTGTCTGAGCCAACTTTTCGTAATGGTTAATGCAGAAAATGCAACTTCGATATCCTTGTGCAAAGCTTTATTAGAACCATGCTGAAATCATAGCCATCCTTTTCCTGTTAATCATCACTTTGATAATACAACGAAGTACAATAATCAGTATTCGTCAGAAATTTTATAATTTTAACCTGTCCGAGAATGAATAAAAGGATCTCATTTTCAAATTCAAAGCAATTGCATGAAATGCGTATGTCTTATCCATAGTTAAATTCCAACAAGCAACTAGTGTTCATTGAAAAAAAATGCAGTCATTCCTGTATCCCTAAACCATACAACCAAACTCAAAGCAATTGTTTTATATGAAGCCAAAAATGAATTAATAAACTTAACAACTTTACTCTTCAAAGTACTCAAGTTCTAGCCACATTACTTCTTCCTCGGTGCAGGTGAGCCGCACTAGAGTTCACCTGTGTAGAACAAACTACTTAAAACTAAAATTTGCAGGAAAAACATGGTTTTTACATTTTATACAGCTTCAAATAAACCAACAATATGCACTATGGTTGCTTGAACCTTTAGGTGAAAGATTTCCATGTATGTTTCATTAAGGAAAGGCCTACACAAAAGGCCTCCAAGAGCTACGTTAGGATTGGATTTAGCTAAATTGAGAAACTTGAAGCCATCAGTGCAAGCAGTTGTTGCGCCACCTGGAATTGAAGCTCCTCTCTGTGATGCAACATATTGCAAGTTACTGCCCAAGACATAATCAACCAGGAAGCAAAGATTATTATACTACTTTCAAGTGGGAATGATTAACATAACTACTAATTCTTAGCTGCATCTTTTACATAAACAAGCCTTTACTTCAAACGAAACAATGGAAAAGCCCACTTCCTTGCAAGAATAGACGACTAGGCGAACTAGTCAAAGACCCTGTGCCAAAATCCCCTTGCCTAAGATGACTCTACTTGCCTAAAGAATGAAACAGAACTTGCAAACATATTTCTCTTATAAAGGAAACAACATACCTGTTATTCGGCAAAATTTCTAAGATCTGATGGACCATGGTTTGAATGAATCATCCTGACGGGTTATCTTTGCAGTCTAAGACGCAAGCATGTAATCACCGTACAGAGCAGCTAAAACTGCTGAGCAACAGGATTCTGCAGAGCTGTCCATTCACTGACCCACATAATACCACCTACAGTCCTGATAAACAAAACCGATACCATAGATCAGAGCAAATTCAGTGTGTAGCTTAGTAATCTGTGAGTGTGCTCATAAAGGTGGAGCAGCAATATTTTAGACCATTAGGGTATGAATTTGGTAAACTAGACATACTGTATTTAATCTCAAACCCACCAATTTGGTAAACTAGCTTAAAATTGTTTTACCTGATAAGGATTAAAAAACTTTCTTTGAACCATTTCTCTTTGTCAAATTTAAGATCTACATAACACAAATATGAATCCATTTCACTTAGCTTTAAAGAAGACTTACCATCTGATATGCTGGATGCGGCTGAGGGAGACTTTGGCAGAAGACCACATATAACATCCTTGGCAGACTGGCAGCAAATAAGCTTAACCTGGAAACCAAAACTCACCAGACATTACAAGTAATCCTTTCTTCGTATATTCCTAAACTACACAACTAAAGCATAAGCATTTTAAGAAAAGAGAGAATCAAAGAGGCACCTGCTGGAGTTGCTGATTGAGACCGGCCAACTGCTCCAGCTTTTGGCAGGTGAAGTGTTGAGCTTTTTTGGAACTTTTGCAGTGAAGCGTTGAAGTGTTGAGGATTTGCCCACAACATTCTCATTGGTGCTGAATACGGGCTCCAGTAAGCAGAAAACAACCATCCCAATGAAGAAAGGTGGAGGTACAGATTAGAGCTGCAGACAGAATAGAGTCTCCACAAGTTTCCCCCAATTTTTAGGTTTTCAACCTTACCAGCGGCAAGATTTTCACTTGAGAGGTTTGACAAGAAATACTACTCAAAAAGGTCACTGGTGAAAACTGAAACATGTTTACAGTACATCGGCTAAACTGAAAATAGATCTCAACACTCATTGTACCTTCCAAAACTTTTAACTTATCACAACGGTCCAAGTTGGCTATGAACAAATTGATTCAAATTCACAAGTGACGATCTTTACAGTATATGTGGAACAATTCAGATCAATATTGATTTATCAGATCGTAAGATCAGATCCAAAAACAAGGTAGCAGTGCATAAATCTGCAGAAAAGCCCTTACTGACCATTTCCGTAAGAAGTTGTGTTGCCTTTAAGGTATAGCTGTTTCGAAGAAATCCTTGGATCATTACATTATAACAACAGCTATTAGGCAAACAATCATTATCTACCATGCTCCTAAATAACTGGTATGCTTCATCTGCCAATCCCTCATTGCAAAATCCATTAACCATTATAGCATATGTGTAAACATCGGGTTTTAAACCATTCACTGAGAGTTTATGAAATAATTCCTTTCCAACTTCAATACACCCAGCTTTGCACAAGCCATTAATTAGTATATTATAACAGACAATACTGAGTTCCAACTCGCTGTTCCACATTACTTGAAAAAGTTTCAATGCCTCTTCGATTTTACCTCTTTTGCATAAACCATCCAGCAAAATATGAAAGGTCACTATATCTGGAACTTGTCTAGAAGCAATCATCTTTCTGAAAAGTTCAAATGCAGTTGAAACTCTCCCTAATTTACACAGACCTTGCATAAGAGTGTTGTACGTGACAGTATCTGGGACTGGTCCTTTTCGAGATATTTCATGGAAGAGTTCCATTGCTTCGTCAAACCTTTCAGCTTTGCAATATCCGTTGATCATGATGTTGTAACTACGTATATCAGGTGCACAACCCTTCTTAATCATCAACTGTAATACTTCTCTAGCTTCGTCCATTCTATCTCGCAAGCAATGGTCTTTTATTAATGTATTATAGGTAACAACATTTGGCTCAATGCCTTGCTTTCTCATTGTGTCAACAATATTTTCAGCTTCAGAAACCATCCCTTCTCCGCAATGCGCATCAACCAATATATTATATGTGATAACATCAGGCTCAATGCCTCGCTTTCTCATTGTGCCAACGATATGTACAGCATCAACAATCATCCCATTCTTGCAATGTGCATCGATCAATATATTATAGGTGACAATATTAAGTGAAATATTGTTATCCACCATTTCATTCAAAAACCTTGTTGCCTCCCTCTGCTGGCCCGAATTACACATAGCATGAATTAAGCAATTGTAAGTAACAGTATTTGGTCTAATGCCCTTAACCGTCACATGAGAGAAGAGATCAAGAGCCTCATTTAGTGATCCCTTCTTACAAAGACAGTCAATGACAGTGTTATATGCTACAATATTGGGTTCAAAACCTCTTTCTTCCATCATTCTTAGAAACCTAACAGCTCGATCAGCATTCCCGGACCCGGTTTTACACAACCCATTAAGTATTGTACTGTAAACAATTAAATTAAGTTGATAACCTTTTTCAACCATTTCATCAAACAATTTCACAGCCTGAGAAATCTTACTTTGCCTACAAAGCCCATTAATCAAAGTGGACAAAGTTACAACACTAGGCTCAACCCCTAACTTCAGCATTTTCCCCAAAACAGAAAACCCAAAATCAATATGACCTAATTGACAAAAGCAATTAATCAAGATGCTCAAAGAATAAACATTATGGGGAACTCCTAATAATTCCATCTGGCTACACATAAAAACAACAGTGGCATAATGTTTCATTCTAACAATGGCTCCTAATAATTGGGTGAATTCCACAATGGAAGGCTTTGGGTGCTTCTCAATCATCTTATTAAATAAAGTGAAAGCATCATCAACATTATGAAAGCTATCATACTTTTTTCGCTTTCCCCTCACAGACATGGAATTCTTACTCAAAGCATCGATGTGGGTAGCAAGGGTTTTAAAAGAATAAGAAATAGAAGAGTGGAAATTATAAAGATTCTTTCCACCACTAACAATAGAGCGAAGAAATAAAGAAGAATTAAGCTTACCCATATCTTGAAAATAAGCAAAATGAAAAAGAAAGAGCAGAGCTTGGAATGAAAAAACGAATGGCGGCACTGCCAGAAGAAGTTGTGTTCGATACTCAAATTCAGAGGTCAGGGGCGGGTACGGATCGGATGGAACTTTGTTGTTACTGGTTTGAACTAGTTTTGGTTAGACCTCATCATCACCATGTCGAAACATGAGATGGTTTTGGAAAAAAATAAATACTGAAAATTGATTTTGGAAAAAAAAATTTTCATTTTCTTAACGGACTGAGACTTGAGTAAAAATTTTTGGCCCGGACTCAGTTTAGTCCGAATTTGAAAAAAATCTGTTAGGATTTTTTATTATTTTGCATCATTTCTCTATTAGATTATTAATATTTTGTTATATGACTTTTATTTTTATTAATGTTTCTATTATTATTAATTTTACTACTATTTTATAGGTATTTGTTTGTTAAATTAAATTTATTTTAGTGTTATTTAAGTTTATTTTTTTATTTTTTTATTTTTTTATTTTTTGAGAAATATTTGTTTATTGTGTTTAGTATATTTGATGTATTATATTTTTTAAATTTATTTTTATATATAAAATTTTAATACGAGCGAGCCAAGCTAAGTTCAAGTTTTAATATTTTTATTTGAATTGGATTTGAGTAAAATTTTAAATTATTTTTTAGGTAGGACTAAGTTCGAACTTAAAAAAAGGCTTAAATTTTTTACTTGATTCAATCCGGTCTAATCTATAATAACTCTAATTTTGGTAATAAAAGTTAGGTTTTTGGTGGTTTTTAAAGTCATATATATTGTAAGCATTAACCATTATTTGGCTGGAAATAAATTTAGGCTTAACCATTTTTTTTTATTTAGGTATCTAAATTTATTTTTCAAAAATATTAAAAAACTAAAAATCCATTTATAAGATCTCTAAACATTGACCATAGAAATAGTGAGAAAACCATATCTTACATACGCTATGAATGTAACGCCCCCAACCGGATCCGTCACCGGAATAGAGTTACGGAGCATTACCGGAGTTACTAATTTATTTATCAAATATTTTATTTCACCTAACATTCATATTTGAAGCCAATTAAAATATATTGTCGCTTAAACGTGCTTATTTTTCTCGACATGTTTTACTTAAATTTTATTACATGCTTAATTTTCTTGTATCATCGTATAAAAAATAATCAAATATTTACATGTCAAGATGAATATCATTTTCTTTCCATTTCTTCATAAACATAAATCAGGTAATACATTATATCAAAATTTCATGTATTTAGAAATACAATTTAAGCTACATTAATTTACCTCGTTGCTTGTTTATGTTTATAATTTTGCTAATCCGATATCTTTTCTTTTCCACGTTCAAGTCTCGTATTTTAGTTGAACGGGTCTTTATAAATACATTTAATCATCATTTTCATTCATTTCATAGTCAAATACATTTAATTAATGCTCTAGGCAAAAATTTTCATTTTACCCTTAAAACTTTTAATTAATTACAATTTCATCCTTAATTCAGAAAAATAAAATTATTGTCATTTAATCCTTGTTTACAACCATTATTCTTATACATATTGATAAGAGCCCATGAATTTTATGAAATATCATAATTTTTCATAATTTCAACACTTTTCAATTTAATCCCTAAAACATGTTTTCGTCTGATCTTGATCTAAATTAATATTTTCATTCAATTTTGTAATTTAAATAATAAAATAATCCATTACATACAATTTGATCATTTTTGACATTTTTAAAAAAATCACCCATAAAGTTCTACTTTTATTCAATTTAGTCCCTGAGCATAAAACATGCAAATTAGCCATGCTAGTTGAATATTCATACATACTTTCCTCCTCCTCCTCTCCATTCCACATTCTTAATTTATATAACATGCTTATAAGTAACATTATCAATAATTTCACTATGTATATTCAAAACTGTCCAATTGAGTTATAGTCACTAAATTATTTATATCTTGAGCTACAGAACTCCAAATTAAGATCCATTAATTTTCCCTAAAACTAGACTCACATATCCTCTTACCATAAAATTTTCAGAATTTTTGGTTTAGCCAATTAGTACAGTTTATTCATTAAACTCTTCCCTATTTTGCTGTTTGACAGTTCTGACCATTCTTCGGTAAAATTTAATTATCTCTTTGTACAGAATTCAAATGATGTTCACGTTTGTTTCTTATGAAACTAGACTCATTGAAAAATCTAACCATGTAAATTATGTCCCATAATTATTTTTATATAATTTTTAATGATTTTTCCAAGTCAGAACAGAGGATCCCGAAATCATTCTGAACCAGTCTCATAAAAATATAAATATCTCAGAATACAAGATTCATTTACCTGTTATGTTTATTTTATATGAAAATAGACTCAACAAGATTTAATTCCATATCTCATTCAACTCCTAATTCAGTTTCTACCATTTTTGGTGATTTTTCAAAGTTAGCTTACTGCTGCTGTCCAAAACTGTTTTAGTGCAAGATATTAATTACTAAGTTTATATCACCCTTATTTTCTTTCTCTACACCATTTCCCATCACTTTATCTTATTTTCTCTTCACTACCATATCAAGAACATAGAATCATATATAAGAAAACTCTACATTAACATCATTTACATGTTTTTTCAATAATATTAAACTTAAAAATACATGGAATCTTGATGGTCTTACATTGTTTTATTGTTTCCAAACTTTAACTTCATTTTCTCTCTCCTCCAGTTTCTATTTCTTGAATCCAACTTGATATTCTAACTCCTCATAGTCTCCTTAACATTTTTCTCCTTCGGTAGCTATGGAAATTCTTTTGATTTCTAGGTGAAAATGGTGAATTTTTGGTGGAAGGACCAAATTGTAAAGAAAGTAAAACTTTCTTTCTTTATCTCTTCCTCTCACGTTGGTGCATAGAAATGGTGGGTTTCTTCTCTCCTTTTTTTTTCTTTCCACACACACACATATATATACTTAATAAAATAATAAAATAATAAAATATCTTATTAAAATATTATATTATTAATAATTATCTAATTAAATAATTATAAATATCACCAACATCATCATTACTTTCTAGATTTCTCTCTCTTCCAATTGACCATTTTACCCTTCATGATCTTTTAAAATTCCATCCTTGAGTCATCACTTAATTTGGTAAAATTGCAATTTAGTCCCTCATAATTCTTCACCTATTCAATTTAGTCCTAATTCATAAATTTTCCTTAGTTTCTAGATCATTCTACCCTTAAAATATATGAACTATTGGTCCTTCAACTTTTCATATTTACACTTTTAACCCCTCAAATTTTGAGTATCTACTCTTGGGCAACAAAATTTTTCTCACTTTTACAATTTAGTCCTTTCTTGAATTAATTTGTCATAATATATTTCCTAATGACATAACTCAAATTTCCTCTTCTTGTCACTCTATTTCCTTATTTTACTATATCAAGGATAATATTTCACTGTAGAAATTTTCGGGGTGTTACAATGAAGTTTCTCTCAATAAATTCAAAAATTCTAAACTTCAAATGGTGTAATTAATGAACTAAGCTTGAAAGTTGAAGCTCCACTTCATTTTATTGAAATCACATCAATTTTCATATAAATTTTAATTTGGTGTAATTATATACATAAAATTTAAATTTTGATTCATATGCATACATGAAACTTTGATTTTGATTCAACTTTATACATTTAAAAAACATGAATACATACATTTATATTCATATTAGATTAATATAATTATTTTTGTATGTAATATATCAACATAAAATTATGTTAATTTGCTAATGTTGTCGGTGAGTTATGAAAATTAAATCAAATCAAAATTTCATATATAAAATTGCACGAAATCAAAGTTCACATATGACATTGCACATTAGATCAAACTTCATATATAATTTTGATATTTATCCTGTGAAAAATCAAAATTTCGGGTTGGATTTTGTTTTAAATTTAAGGAAATTATAATACAATAATCGGAAAGTAGAGCAAAGTTCACACCCCCACAAACAAAAGAACAAAAGGTGGATAGCCATTAAAATCAATCTTGAAAAAGCTTATGATCGGTTCGTTGGGATTTCATTGAAGCTTCACTTTCGGCAGCAGGTATACCTAATTTCCTTTGTAATGTCATTATGCCGGCTATTTTTAGTTCTACTATGCAAATTCTTTGAAATAGGGTGCCAAGACAGAAGTCTAGGCCGGCAATAGGAGTTCGACAAGGATGTCCACTTTCACCTTACCTTTTTATTCTTTGCATGGAGTGGTTGGGGCATGGCATTCATGCAACCATTGATAATGGTAAATGGTCTCCTATCTAGTTGTCTAGATCAAGTCCATCTTTGTCCCATCTCTTTTTTGCAGACGATTTGATTCTCTTTGGTTAAGCAAAAGAAAAACAAGCAAGGGCTATTAAAGAAGTATTAGATAGGTTTTGTTCTTCTTCGGGGCAAATTGGCTACATGCAAAAATCAAGCATTTTCTTCTCCAAAGGCGTTAAAGAGGACTTTAAAAGGTGCATTAGCAAGTTGTTTGGGTTTCAGATGGTGTAAAATCTCGGCGTGTATTTAGGAGTCCCTCTTTTTTACAAAAAGGTGACGAACAACACCTTGCGTTTTTTGTGGACAAGGTGCGAAACAAACTTTGTAGTTGGGATGCTAGATAGGTCTCCCTAGCTAGCAGAGTAACATTGGCACAATCGGTCTTACTCTCTATTCCAAGCTTTTTTATGCATTCGATGATGATCCCTAAGGGCTTGTGTGACAAGATTGAACGAATGGTTAGACAATTTATTTGGGGGTCTTGTAATGGTACCAAAAAGACAACCTTATTGAGTTGAGATTCAATTTGTCAACCCAAACAACATGGTGAGCTTGGTTTAAAGTCCTTATAGGATCACAGCACTTCATTTATGATCAAGCTGTGTTTCAATATCATTTCTAACTTGTCTACTCTGTGAGTTAAATTTCTCAAATCAAAAAATAGGGTTCAGGTAAGATTGATAGAGACTTTATTGAAGGGATGAAGTTCTTTTTTGTGGATCACTCTCAAATGTATGGCCTCTTCTTCATGAGAATATTCTTTGGTCTGTTGGAGATGGTAAAAGTATTAATTGTTAGAGAAATCCTTGGATACCAAACTTTGGGCCTTTGTGTAAAAAGATACCTCCTAATTCTACTCTGGACATGGAATGCACACTTAGTGATATGGTTGCTGAGAATGGTGATTGGCATTTAGAGTTCTTCCATCTTTAGGTTTAAATGATGTAATTTGGCATATTGTGGGAATCCTTCTTCCCGAGTCAAACTCGGGTGCTGACAGAATTATCTGGGGAGGTACCACGTCTGGTTCATTCTCCATCAAAAGTGCGTATGAAAAAAATATAAGAAGACTCATGGAATTCGAAAGAAGCTATTTGGTAGTCACCGTGGAAGTTTTAAGGACCACAAAAGGTAAGATTTTTCTCATGGCTTGTGTTTAAACAAAGGTTACTCTCCAACGCGGAAAAGATAATAAGAGGAATAGGAATTGATCTTACTTGTGGAATTTACGAGCATGAGTATGAAGATGTGCTACACACCCTTTGGGATTGTATTGCAGCAAGGGATATTTGGAATTATTTAATCCCATCAAATAAGCTTTCTACTTTTTACTTTGGGTCCCTCTTTGAATGGATGGAGCATAACCTCAAAAATCAACAAGCTGTCAATTTAGCGAGACGAGTTAATTGGCATTGTTTGTTCAGGATCATAATTTGGCATATTTAGAAAAACTGGAATCTCTATATTTTCCAAGGCCTAGCTTGGAGTTCAGATTTAGTTACCAAAGTTTCTCTTAGCTGGGCTAAGCAGTATGCTTTGTGACAGATACATGTGCTTCCAAATCTTCAAGATTGATTGACGATTCTTTCCATCAAACAGTTGGGTGTGCTTGAACTCAGTTGGCTCAGTTAGACATAAGGATGCTTTCGCTATAGTTGGAGGGCTTTTGAGAGATCATAATAGGGGATGGATTATTGGCTTTAACAGGTACTTGGGTAATTGTACTGTCCTTGATTCTGAACTTTGGGGTATTTTGGATGACTAGAACCTTACAGCAGATTAGGGGTTTGAAAATGTTTGAACATAATCAATGATAACATTCAAGTAAACTCCAGTTTTGCCTTCGTAAGGAGAATCTTTACAATATTGAAGATTTTTAGTCACTAGAATATTCAACATATTTCTAGAGAGGAAAATAAATGTGCAGACAAGATCACTAAGGCAGTACGGATAGAAGAACTAGTTTATAGTTGATGGAGGAATCCACACAGATGTCTTTTGTTTTATTTGAGTTGTATGTATTTCCACAAAAAAAAAGTTCTCAGCCTATCGCTTTAAACATGATTCTTTTTCTATTTTAATTAGTGGCCTAATTGGTCTTTTAATAATGATGCAAAAGTTTTTATTTAAGTCATTGAACTATTTAGAAATTTTTATTTAAATCATTACACAGTTAAATTTTTTCTTTTTAAAAAAACTTGACTAGGAAGCTCTGAGTAATGATTGACTATCAGTACAGTAGATCAGTACTTGTTGACAAGTAAAAAAACATATCATACATCTAAATCGATTTAAGGAGATCAAAGAATAAAATTATTTAGATTTTAGTTCACATATTTTTAATGTTCAAAGTTGTTTTATGAAAAAAATTGAACTATTAAAGAGAAAGGAAAAGAGGGCTTTCGATTGATACAAGTGGTAGAAACATAGAAGGCCCTACATCACTTTTTGAATAATTCAACGATCATTTTGTAAATCTTTTAAGTTAAATGACCAAAACATAAATCTACTAGTAATTTGATGGCCTTCAGTGCAGTTTAACCTAATATTGATGATCATGATAATTCCAAGTAAATTTTGTTTTTGAGCGGTCAACGATTTATTATCCATTTAAGTATAAAAATATATAATCTCTTCTTAAAAAATCCAAAACGTCCTTCCATAAAATATTTGCACTTTTTGGAGTTTGTAATTTTCCTATTCCCAATTTTCATTCGCTTTCCATAATTTCCTATTCCCAATCCTTCTCACTAATACATGGTAAAATTATTCTTTTACCTTCTTTTTTCTCTTTGCATAATTTCTTTACATTAAATAGATATTTAAATTATATTTTTACCTTTTCCTCAGCAAAAATGAAAAATTTACAATTAATCTCTATACTTTCAAATCATTTTCAATTTGATCCAACAGTGCTTTTGCCACACCAATGCACATTCCAACTAATTCTCATGCCAAATAACCAATAATAACTTATATTTTCTTTTTTTTATCAAAATTACGTTTTAATCCTTTAACTTTTTAAAATTTACAATTCAATCCTTTTTACTACATTTTTCACAACCATGATTCGCTTCATTAATTTCCATCTCCATTATCCATTAATTTCCATAAAAATTCTCTTTTGGAATCATTCTTCAAATTTTCTTGGAATTTCACTAGATCCAACCTCAGAACATTGCCATGTCAAATTGGAATTTTTGGGTGTTACAGTTAAATTGCTCTTATGTCCTTTTTTTAATGGTAAAACAGCAATCTAACCCTTCAAATATCACTTATTTTTCAATTTAATCCATACCCAAAATTTTACTTATTTACTCCTTTCCTATTACTAGCTCTACACTGCTAATATTACTCAATTAATGACTATGTTTCTCAATAAAAAAAATTAAAATTCACTAAACCCAAAAAATAAATTTAATAATATCAAAATTTTCACAACTTTATACTTATAATTGTAAAATTAATTAAGTAAAAACGTATATATTTTTATAAATATCATTCATTTTTAATACCAGCTAGTTGAAAAAGAATTCTAACTTATTACCTAATTAAAAATACATCAGTTTTAATTAATAAAATATTATAATATTTCACGTTTTAAATAATTCATGTTTAAGTAAAGAGAAATAGATTAAAAAGGAGAAATATTATATTTTATATATATATATATATATATATTCCAGGCATAAAGATAAATTTTTTAGCTCTTAGTACACATATGCATCTTTGAGTATAAAAGGAGCTCCATACTGGACAACCCCAGATTAATTTCAGCAACACTGGTGGAGCTGTTGGTTGACAAAAAGGGTGAAAAAGATGAGTGAAGAACTTTTGCTATTCTTTGTTTTTGATAACCAATCCACTGATATGAAGAACAACTTATGATCCCAACTTAAAAAGGGGCGAATTATGGATATCAGTTATTACATTTTTTATCAACCTATCTTGCTTCAGCAGATATCCACTTAGTTTAAATTTCTCTACTTCTTCTTGGTTCGGTTTATGACTGGTTAATCCAGAAAATGCAACTTCTTTGTCCTTAGAAGTTAGCCTTAATCGTTCTGAAGAGCTTTATTAGAAAAAGCATGCTGAAATTCCTTTCAATGATCACTTTGATACAATCATCAGAGTTCAAAATAAGCATCACTTATCCATAATCCAATTCCAGCAAGCAATCAGTATTGGATGAAATAAACTGTAGTCACATTGCATTATCATTTTCCTATATCCCTAAACCATACAATTTAAATCCGAAGCAATTTCTTTCATAAAAAAGAATAAATTCGAAGCAACTGTTTACCTGAACATAAAAATGAATTACACTATCTACTTGCAGTGAAGTTATGAACTTCTTCCTTCAAAGTACTCATGTTGTAGCAAGCCACATCAGAGTTTACTTGTGCAAAACAAGCTACTTAAAACTAAAGTTTGCTGGAATAATATTGTTTTTATACAGCATATAGAAACAAATATATAATCATAGTTAATTGTACCTTTAGGTGAAAGATTTAACTGCAGAACAGGTAGTGGCCAAACTCGAGATGCCAACGATGTGGGCACTGTTATACAATTGGCTCTGCTTGCATCCAGTTGTTCCAGGAACCGATATGTTTCTCTCATAACGTAAATAACAGGATGCTGCAGAGCATTCCATTCACTGACCCATATAATACCCACTTGCAGTAGAAAGTCTATCCTGGTAAACAAAATCGATACTAACAATTAAAGCAAATTCAGTTTATATGTAGCTTATTGATCTGCAAGTAAGCTTATGAAGGTCCGGCAACAATTAGCTATCAACAAATTAATTCAGATTCGCGAGTGATCTTTAAGCTATTTGTGAAACATTTCATATCAAGATTGATTTATCAAATTGTTAGATCAGATCCATAAATAAGGTGACAGTGCATAAATTTGCAGAAAAAAACATGGTTTTTATACAGCTTCACATACACGGACAAATATGTAATCAAATACAAAGGTTAGTTGTACCTTCAGGTGAAAGATTTAGCTGCATGAGAGGTAGTGACCAAACTTCAGAGGAGGCCAACAATAAGGGCACTGCTATATGATTATCTCTGCTTGCATCAAGTTGTCCCTGGAACCGATGTATATTTCTCTCATAATACAAACAAGAGGTTGTTGCAGAACATTCCATTCACTGACCCATATGATACCACCTGCAG
Source organism: Gossypium stocksii (assembly GCA_020496765.1). Lineage (NCBI taxonomy): Eukaryota > Viridiplantae > Streptophyta > Magnoliopsida > Malvales > Malvaceae > Gossypium > Gossypium stocksii. The sequence goes on along the minus strand of CM035630.1, from coordinate 44,353,660 downwards.
CAGAAAGTCTCAGTAAAAAAAAGCAATACCCAAGATCAAAGCGAATTCAGTTTATATGTAGCTCACTGATCTGCAAGTATGTTAATAAAGGTCTGGCAGCAATTTGATAAGCTAGACAATTTCAAGCCCATCAATTTGGTAAACAAGTTTAAAATTATCGTATTTGATAAGAATTGATGACCTTTTTTCGAACCATTTTTTCTTGTCAAGTTAAAGATATACATATCACAAATAAGAACCCAATTCACTTAGCTTTAAAGAAGTATTACCGTCTATTATGCTGGATGCGGCTGAGGGAGACTTTGGCAGAAGACCACACATAACATCCTCAGCAGACTTTGGCAGCAAATGAGCTTAACCTGGAAAGCAAAACCAGCATAGATGTAGCACCAAAAAGGTTAATGCCAAGTATTTCCAAAAAAAACTCACTAGATATTAGAAGTAACGTTTTCTTAATGTATTCCTAAATTATAGTATTATACGGCCAATTGAGACCAGCCAACTGCTTCAGCTTTTGGTGAGTGAAGCATTGAGCTTTTCTAAACATTTGCACTGAAGTGTTGGCGTGTCAAGGATTCGTCTGAAATAGTCTCATTAGTGCTGAATACAGGCTCCAATTGGCAGGACACAGCCATCCAAATGAAGAATGGTGGAGATTATCATTACAAGTGCATACAGGATAGAGTGTCCACGATTTTTCCCCCAAATTTTAGGATTTCAACATTACCATGAACAAGATTGTTACTTTCTTCAGAGGTCTGAGAAGAAATTTTCTCAAAAAGATCACTGGTGAAGAGTGAAACAGGGCATAAAACAATTATTTCTTTCACCCTTAATGCTCATTCTAACTTCCAGAAACTTTAAACTTATCACAGCAGTACAATTGGTTATGGAAAAATTGATTCACATTTGCAAATGGTTATGGCGGTTCGAGCAAGGGCAAAAGCACGTTGTTTTACTAAAGCACGCTGACTTTTACCGGTCATTATGGAAAAAGGCGCTGAGTAGACACGCTTTTTTACCTTTTTTCCTGAAAACGACTCCAACTAAGGCGTGTTTATGAAATTGATCCTTTCCCCCTTTTTTTTTAACAAAACGGTCCATTTTTGTAAATTTTTTTGGAAATGGCCTTTTCTGGTCATTTAGTCCAATTTCATAATAATTAATCTGAAGGTTTCCAGTGCCAAAATTTGCTCAAGTTTAGCATTAAAATTTTCTTTATTTGCCTTTGTAAAATTTGCTACTCCTGTCCTTATATCTCCTTTATCAGCTGACAACAACCCTAAACCTTTGTTTTTCTTTTAATTTCAAGAAAATGTGAGTATAACGGGTGGGTTGGGGTTGAGTTTAAATTTTTTATTTTAATTCAATTTGATTTGAATTTAATTTAAATAATAAATAATTTTTAAAATTTAAATTTAATTATAAAATATTAACTAAAAATTATATTTATAATATTTTATTAATTTTTAAACAACAAAATATATTTTTTGGACGAGTCAAGTTAACCTAAAACGAACTTAAATTTAATAAATTTTTAAAGCTAAACTTTAACTCAACCCAATTCATAAACGCTTCTAATTGTGAGTGTCACAATATTTATATTTTTATATTTAAACCACTCTAAACATTTCTATATATAAAAAGAAGGTCTAAAGAAGAAAGGATCAAAGGACCTCCTTTCAAGCTATTCTTAAAAAGAAAAAAACACTTTTTTTTTACCTTTCTATTGACATGTGCCACACATGATATTTTTTTCATCTTACAAAAAGGGTTAAATTTCAATATTGATTCTTCTAATATATTTAAATTTGATATTTAATTTATATATTTTAATTTTTAATATAATTTAATTTTTATAATGTTATTAATTAGTTAAAATAGTTAATATCATTAATATTTGAATACTCTTGAGAGTCTTAGGGATTAACACATCGCTTCTCATTTCTTTTAGATTTAATCGCTTTTTTCTTCTTTTTTTCTTTTATATTTTAACACAACGGTCAAATTTTAATTTTGGCCTCTAGATTATGTTAAAACTTGAGATTTAATCTTTATACTTTTTTTTTACATAATTTGGTTCATCTACTTTTATAATGTCATTAGTTAATTTAAATAGTTGATATTTTTAATTATTTTAAACAAAATGTTGACGTTAATTTTTCTTAACAACACTATTTTAATAGAAAAAAAATATTCTGATGGATTGTTTTTAAGAAATAATCGTAATTGATATTTCTAATATTATTTTTATTATTACATAACTATCAAGTGATTTTTTTTTAATTTTAAAATGTCACACTAGAGAATTTAGTTGAAGAATTTTAACGATGGTAACAATTGGATTTAAATTTTTAAATCCGAAAAGTACAGAACTATATTCTTGAAAATAAAAGTAGGGACTAAATTTCAAATATACAAAATATGTAAGGATTTAAAGTATATTTTAACCTTTAAATTTTTTCTCAACAAACAATTAACCTAGTGTGAAGGATGGATGGATAAACATAGTAATGATTATTGAAACTAGGGTTTCTTTTGTAGATATCTGTTTGCTTTTAGTAACTTGGAATGATTGTAGATTTAGTGTGCGATGTCTTGATTCTAGATTATGTTAAAATTGATAACCAAATAGGATTACTTTGAGAACTTTGATTTTGGTAAGATAATTAAATACTAGTGCATCAAACAATATCACTTAACTCTCACACATTACAGGTTAGTTTGGCAATGTTTTTGAAAAGTATTGTGAAAAAAATACTTTTAAGAAATGCTTTTGAAAAGTTTGGTTTAAAATTTGAGTGTTTGGTATTGTTGTAAAAAGTGCTTTTGAGAAATAAAATGTTCATTTTAGACATGATATTATAAAGTAACAAATATGGATTTAAATAATGTTCAAATTAGTTAATATTATGATATTTTAGTAATAATATAAAAAAATAATTTATTATAACTTGTTGTTAATATTTTAATATATAATATTAAATTTAAATAATTCTAAGTAATTAATATGAAAATTAAACAAAAAAAATGGAAAAAAAGGGGTCTACCGTCTATTTGGAAAGAAGGAAAAAAGGTTAAAAAAGTAATATAAGGCCAAAAACACTTTTGGTTGAGAAAAAGTGACAAAATTGTTACTTTTTCATCTGTGAAAAAATGCTTATTTTAAGTTGAAAAGTGGCAAAAATGAGCAATGTTCTTTAATGCTTTTAACAAAAAAATACTTTTTTGACAAAAGCCCATCAGACAAGTCGAGTCGAAAGGGGCCGACATCAAATTCAGTCTATATTATTATTATTATTATTATTATTATTATTATAAATTGAATGCATTTTTTATTTTTTAAAAAATGATTAGATTTGGTGATGCTCCTTTAGATCTGTTGGAAGAGGTGAGATTATGTTGAAGGGGAAATCAATAAAAATCCAAACATTATACAACTTGAATTCAAGACTATAATTTGTAATTTTTTAAGTTTATGATTTCAATTAAAATTTTATTTGATTATGATATGTTATAATTTAGTTTAAGTTAATGAGCATAACATAATATTTTTTAAATAATTTAACTTAATGTACTTAAAATTTTTATAAGTTTCGAGTACCGTCAATCATTGAGGTATGAATGTTCATTTTCTTGAAATGTGATTTTTTTATTTATATCCAAATACACATCAAATGAAAATACTTAAAAAGAAATTTAATTAATACTAAAAATCCTATTACACACGTATACGTGTAGAAATCACAAAGATAGAACACAAATATGTATTTGAAAATGACATATAATAAATAACAAAATGTATGATTTGAAACTAATTAATAAAACAACACATGAAATATGTACAGCATTAAATTCTAAAAAATTAGATTAAATTGTTTATAAGTCGATGTCGAGTTATTTTATGACACCAACTCAATCAAATACATACATACGTACATACATACTATTGATGGACATGATAAATTGTATGTAAAAATATCAAAATAAAACTTTAGCTAAGTGGTAAATTAAAGGTTTTACTAATACAATTGATTTGGGTTCAAATTCCATTATATGCATATTTTTATTAATTTTTAAAAAATAAAAAGACTAAAATATCCTCGAATAATATAACTTATTTTAATTACAAAAAGACATTTTCATAATTTCCCTAACTGAGTTGGTGACCCGGTTGAGGATGACACTAACTTAGTCAAGAGCTTAAATAATAGTATAGATATGTAAGGGTTAAGGTGGTAAAAATATCATAGTGGCCCCTGTACTAGGAGACAGATTGCATTTTGGCCTATTTACTCAAAAAAAGAGCAAATTAGTTTATGTATGTTAGATCAAAGAATAAACTAATATTTTCTATTAAATTTTTCATACAATTTTGCTGTTAAAAATTGGTGTGGCTGACGGAATAACCAAACAGTTACACATTACGTGTCTTGTATACCTCATGCTGATGTATTGGACCAGTTTTTAACTAAAGGGATAATTTGCTATTTGATCTAATGTATAGAGAATAATTTACTTATTTTTTAATAAAGGGAATAAAATGCAATTTGACAACTATTACAATAACCTCCATAATATTTGTACGGGCCCAAATTTGCCCGGGCCCAACCCACTAAAAATCAAAAACCAAAACAAAAATAAATAATAGCCCAAATTAAAAACCAAAAATCTAATTCAAATTACAAATAACCCTAAGCCCAAATGGCCCAAAACCTAAAAAAATTTCAGCAAAAAAAGAGAGAAAAAAAAAAACCCTAACCCCTAATAGCGCCTCCTCTTTTACGTCGCGCCTCACATGGTCTGTCAGCTCGTTCAACGCCGACGACGTTGACTTCCCGAACCTGCAACACAGCAACAGAGATAGTAGAGCAAAGAAACAGAACAACAAACAGTAGCAAAAGAAATATAAAATATTGTATCAAATTGGCTATAAAGCCGCACAAAAACAGTGTAATCTGGGGGAGTTTTCATCAATAAAAAAACAGAGATAATCAATACCAAAAAAGAAGATTTGAAACAAAAAGAAATCGAATAGAAAGGTGGTTGATTTTTTTCGTTTTTTATTCCTTTATTTACTTTTATTTTTATTTTTTTTTGTTACTCGTTTTTAAGAAAACAAATGAAAGTGTGAAAGGAAACCGAAATACTACCTTTTCCGTGTTCGCGCCACCATTAAAGGTCGACGTCTCCACTTCCGATGAAAAGTGGCCGGAAAACGGAAAGTTTTTCACTTTCGGGCATTTTTGGGGAAGATTTCAGGATTTTGGGACTCAGATCTGAGTTCATGGGGTCAAAAATAGTAGAAATGGTGACTCTAGGTTTTTCTGGCTACCGCGGACGGCGGCGGCGCCGTCGGTGGCCGGCGGCCGGCGTGGTGGTTCGGCGCCGGAGGCCCAGGTCGGATCTTGGGCAGTTGAGAGAGTGAGAGAGAGTTTGAGAAGTTTTTTTTTTTAAAAAAAAGGAAATGATTTTTTTTAAATTTTTTTGACTTATATAAGGGTACCAAAACGATGTTGTTTTGACCTATGTCCCCAAGCACCAAAACGGCGTCGTTTTGCTTTGACCTGCGCACGACCAGACCCGCTCCTGGAGGATTCGCATGTTTTCGTCTTATGGCCAATTTGCGCTTTTAGTCTTTCCGCATTTTTTAATGTTTTTAATTCATTTTTTCTTATTTTTAATTTATCCTTTAAATTTCATTTTCGTTTCATTTCGGTCCATCATAAAGCGGTGCGTTTTGGAAGGAGGGATTATTTCCCATTTTAGTCCCTCCTTCTTGGCGCGCCTCTAAATTTGGTCCTCTATTCAGCCTTTTTCTTTTATTTATTTATAATTTGTCCTTTTAATTTTATTTTAATTTCGATTTCCTCAATTTAGTTTGTTTCAAACATTTTTATATTTTCATTTTTATTTATTTATTTATCCATTTGTTTTACTGTTATTTTATCTTTTTGTATGTTTGAATTTTTTTATCTTCACCTAATCTTATATTTATTTATTATTTATACCTATTATACTTATTTATTTATTTGTTCACTTACCTTTTAAGTATTTAATTTTAATATTACACATATCATCTATTCAAATTATTATTTATATTATTTAGTTTAAACTATTTTTATATGTTATTTGTTTTAAATTTTTCTATATTATTTATTTTTAAAACTGTTTTATATTTTTATATATTAGGTGTTTTAAAATTCTTTTTGTTCATATCATTTTAAACTTTTTTATGTGTTATTTTAAATTGTCTTATAAATTATTTATTTTAAAACACCCAAACAAAAAAAAAATTAATTGCTTTGTATATTAATTATTTTAAATTATTTTATGCTATTTACCTTAAATTGTTTTTATGGTATATATTTCTAAATTTTTTTTCTATGAATTGTTTATTTAAAATTGTCTCATTATTTATTTTGAATTATTTTATGTCATTTATTTCATTCTTCTAATTATTAATGTAGAAATATAAAATACATGTGTTTTATATGATTATTGCCATTATACTTTTTATATAATTCGTTTATGCATATCTTCATGTCATTGTAATTCATTATCGTAATATTTTATTTGCGAATTATGATACCATGTTCGATATCATCATTCCTTCCCGTTCCATTTACATTCTATTGTGTATTAAGCTCAAGTGTATTTATTCAATATTGATCGTTTTATTTTACTCCAAATAAAATAAATGTACACCTTTAAGTGTCGCACTCATTATTATTCAAAAAAGAAAATTTCAAAATAAGGTAACATTTTGCATTTTAGAAATTCGAGAAATCGTGCCCTAACGTACTGAGTTTCGATTTTTCTCGAGGGTTTAAAATGTTGTGTCCTAACGTACTAGATATGGTATTTTATTATTTCGGGACAAGAAAGTCTTTAGCATTTGTTTCGATTTACTCAAGCAAATTCTTCGTAAAAATCAACATTAATACAAAGAGAGGATCGTATTTTTTTTTTAATTTTTTAGGGTTTTCAACGTTCGACCTTAAGACATTAAATAATCAATTAGGTACCAATTTTGGGCGTGATGAGGGTGCTAACCCTTCCTCGCACGTAACCGACTCCCGAACCCTTATCTCGAGTTTTCGTAGACCAAAACTGTTATTTTAGTAAATTAAATTGTTTATTAAAATAATCAAAATTTACAAGGTGATCCGATCACACCTCACAAAAAAGATTGGTAGCGACTCCTGTTTTTCGTTTGCACTTTTAAAATTAAAGTCGACCTATTTTTTTAAAAAATGGTTTCGAGAATACTTTTATCATGTTAAGGTATATTTTACTCCCAAACTTAGACACTTATTTTTCGGAACTAATTAATATTTAAACTTAAAATTTGTCACACTCATTGTTTCAAATAGTTAATGTGATGAGGTGATAATTATACTCTTATCTATAACTACGTGCAATTTTTTTTTTTTTTATTTTCTATTAAAACAACTTGATTAGTCTAAATTCATTTTGCGCCTACATTCTTCATTAATTTTATTTAGTTTTTATAATTTCAAAACCATAATATAAAAAATTAGATATTTTTACAAAGTTAAAATATTTTTTAATCTTTTGAGATTTTTTTGGGAGTCTTAAAAATTTTCTAGAATGTTTCTAGTTTTTATTATTTTATATTTTTAATAATTTTTAAAATTTGTATAAATTTTTTACCTTTTTTTTTTATAAAAGTATACATTTTTAAAGACTTTATTTTTATTTCAAATAATACTTATAATTTGAAGTTGCCACGTAGTGTTGTTTTATTAAATATTTAAAGATTTTCAAATTTAGATATTAAATAAATTTTAAAAAATATAGATACGAAACTTAAATTTAGTTAAGGAAAGGGAATATACATTAACAATTAAATTACTAAAAAAGGTCGTTTTTTAAAAAAATCAAATTAAATCAATCTTTTTGAAAAATTATGGAATTAGGTTGATTTTACTAAAAAACACTAGACATTTTCTTTCACATTAAGTGATAGCATCAATAATTTTGTTTTCTGGTATTACCTATTAATGCGGAAATAAAACTTACACAATAGATCTTTGTTATAACCATTTTTTATTAAAACGGGTCGACTAGGGTTTTAAAAACGAAAATGAAAATTGAGAGTCGCTACCAATCCTTTTTAAGAGGTGTGATTAGATCACCTCAAGATTCAATCATTTTAATAAAGTTTAAATTTACTAAAACGATTTTTTTTGGTCTACGAAATCCAGAAAACGGGTTCGGGAGTCGGTTACGTACGAGGAAGTATTAGCACCCTCTATACGCCCAAAATTGGTACCTAATTGATTAATAATTGTCCCAATATTGAAAATTTTGAAAAGATTTAAAGACACAATCCTTTTATTAAGGGAACATTTGAATAAATCGAAGTAAATACCGAGGCCTACTTATCTCAAAGAAAAGAAAATGTCGAACCCAGTAAGTTAGGATGCGACGTTTCAACCCTTTGAAATTAGGTGTGTCCCTTTTTTTTTAAAGAAAAACTCATGCATTTGGATTCGAAAGGGATATCTGATTATTCGGGTCAAGTGAAAAAAAGGGAACCCAGTGAGTTAGGGCTGGATTTCTCAAAATTCCGAATATAGAATATCGTCTCTATTTTTAAAATTCTTGCCTCGGGATGATGAAACGTTACGTCTAGTAAGTTAGGACGCAACGTCTCGAACCCTCGAGAACAAGCCTTTTATAAAGATTTTGTATGTTTTGATTTAAAAAGAAAAGGGAGCTCGGTTGCTAGGAATTAATGAGAAAAATCGGAACCTAGTGAGTTAAGGCACGATTTTCTCGAGGTTCCCATACACGAGCATTGCCTTATTTTAGAAAAATTTAAGTAAAAATGGAGTATGGTTTTCATTTTTTAAAAAAGGATTCATGGATAAAATGCTATATGATTTCAAACACAAATGATGAAACACAATTTACCAAACTTACAAGATAAACCAATTTCAAAGCTAACCTAGCCATTTATAAGTGAAGATATTAAAAGAACATGGTTAATAGCACTGATGATACAAAATGCGTGGCTACATATGAATAATGATGGAAATAAAATAACAACATTCCAATTGTAAAGAAACAAATAACAATAAGACATAAAATAAATTAAAAATAAAGCAAGTTTTTTTTTTTTAAAAATAAAAATAAAAATAAACAAAGCATGTGCAATTTAGGAATGATAGATAAATTTAGAACAAGGTAATTTGAAAATAGGTTATGTGTAACATTTAAATACATATAAAAGTGAAATATAAATAACCTTAAAAAATTAATATAAACAAAATTAAAACATAACAAGTAAATAAATAGAATTTAAAATAGGTATAATAAACGTAAATGTTTGAAACGATATGTGCAAAAGAGGGAGCTAAAATGCATAACGATTTTAATGTATATAAAAAAACTAAAATAAACTATATATAATATATTGAAACTTAAAATAAACAACATATATACAAGTTTGAAATATCATATAAAACGTTTTTTTTAGAAAAGAAATATTAATAAGTAGAAAGAAATTTAAAAAATAAACAATATACAAAAGTTTTTTCGTGTATATATATATATATGTATATAATAAAACAGATAAAAACCTAATACAATTTAAAGGGAGCTATATAAAAACAAATTAAAATAGATAACAAATTAAAAAAGAGAAAATAAGGACTAATCCTAAAATGCGAAAACCAAAGGGACTGAGTGCAGAAATAGCCCCGGTCCTTAAACGCAGCGCTCCATATGGTAAGGCGATGGACTAGATTAAAAAAAAACGAAATTCGGAGGGCCAGATTTAAATACAATTAACGGACTATATTGCAGCACGACCCAAAAGAAGGAGGACTTATTGCGCAAATCCACCTTCGGGACCAAAACACGCGGATCTAGCCGCATATGGGTCGGGTCATCGGGTTGCCCTCATACGACGCCGTTTTAAGGCAAATAGAAGTAGAAAAAAATAGATACACGGCCATTTTTGTTACCCTAGCTACCATGTAGCCACCACGAACGGTGACCGATGGAGGGTGGTCCGTTCGTTCTTTAACTCCGATTAGGCTCGCGCTCAAGGGTCTAACGCCTACGACCGTGAAGAATCAAGGAGAAAACACCATCCCCTTTGGTCGGGTTTAATTTTAATGGAGGAGAGACTTCGACTACCGATGGTTCAAGGTTTAGGTAAGCCATTTTCCCCTATCCTTTTCTTTTTCTTTGTAACCGTCCCGAAATAAACAAAATAGAATCGCAAGAAACAATCAGTTTAATATGAATTCAAAAAAGAAAGAACAACCTTCTTTTCTTTGAAATTTTTGATTAATCTTCTGTGTATGAAAAAAGGTCCCGTTTACATTACTTGGTTTCGGGCTTTATAGCCGAAAAATAAAAATAAAACTAATATCTACTTGTTGTTTTTGGTTCATCCGTTCTCTGTTGCTATCTACCTTCTATGTTTGCTGCTTTCGTCTCTATTTTCATCTGTTTGCAGGTCTATGAGGAGGTCAACGAGCGAGGGAAGGCTGTCCCTTTTCCTTTTCGGTGAAACGACGACAGACCTCGGGACAAGGCGCCTTGGGACGAGGCATGGGTGATGTGACCGAGGGAGGATACGGCGCACATGGACATTAGGGTTTCGGCTAGTCGAAATGTGGTTTGGGGGATTGGGCCTATTGGGCCAATTGGGTTCGGGGTTTAGGTCATTGGGTTTTTGGTGTTTGGGCAGCTAGGTTAAGTATTGGGCTGATGTAAATGGACTTTTGGTATTTTATTAATTTATTCTGGTTTTAACATTTTGTTTGATTTAGCTTGTTGGGCCCGGGCGAATTTGGGCCTGTACAATCTTTATATAGATCACAAGTCTAATTTCTTTTATTTTCTCAAATGATATGAGTGTCAGATGTGAGATATGAATATATATAGACTCGATAAAAAAAGAAAGACAAACTTACACATATAGTAACACATAATATTTTATATATAGATATTAAACTCTTAATTTGTGACATGGAAGAAAAGTAAAATTATTAGTATTATTAATTTTAAGAGTTTAATATTATAAGATTTTTTTTTTCTATTTTATAATTTTTTTTATTTGACCTGGTCTGCAGCTTTTATTCAATTAAAAAAAAAAGAAACCCTAAGAAACAAATCTCAACCCCGAGTCAAAAAGCAATCAAAAGTAAAACCCTAAGCCCAACTCTTAAAGACACAAAACAAAACAGTAACACAATTAAAAAAAGCCCTAATCCTAAAATTCTTCTTTTATAATTTTTTAATTTCACATGAAATATTAATATCCATCTATTTTTTAATTTATAAATACGACTCAAAAATTTGTAAAATTAATTTTTTGTTGTTGTTAAGGCACCAAATAATTATTTATAGAAATTATATAATCTTGACATATAAATAGAAATTTATATTAAAATTGATATTATTTTTATATTTATAATTAATAAAAGATATGACATAAGAAGATAAATGATGGAATACAATTGTAATTAATATAGTTTTTCTTTTATCAAAGGAAGTATTGAATTCTAATTAATAAAAAGGGGAAATTTACGCTTATCAATTTTCATTTAACTTAAATAGTCAGCCATCATTATTTTTGTTAATACAGTATGTTATGTTTTCTTTATTTCAACCAAAAATTTTATTTGTTAATTAATTGCATAAAAATTACTAATTTAAGTGCATGCATAGATTAATTATATTCAAAGAAATGTGATTTGGATTGATTATATATTTTTTTCAATTTATGATTTAAGAGTTAAATATCTATCTATATATATATATATATATATATCCATATCCCATATTTTACATCACACATTACTTAAAAGAAAATAATGGAAATAAGATTTGAGGTCTATATAAATACTTGTTTTATAAGTTTTATTTCCACATTAATAGGTGACCCAAGAAAATAAAAAGAAAATATTAATGCTTTTACTTCTAGGGCTAATGTGGCAGAAGGCGCTTCCAGTTGGAAGCGTCTTTTTACAAATCAATTGAAAACACTTCTAGTTAGAAGGATTTTCTGCAAATCACTTAAAAATACTTAGAATTGTTTTTGTAAAATCAATCTAGTCTCATAATTTTTCAAAAAAAAAACCTAATTTAGTAATTTCTTTTTAAAAACGACTTTTTTTAATAATTTAATCTACATTAACTCTATATAATATTCTTATTTAATTTGAATATGATTCATATCTTTGCTTTTTAAAAAAAAAAATTAAAGACATAATCAAATATCAAACATAAAAGCATGATGTTCCAACTATGAATTTCTTTCTTTTTCTTTTTCTTTTTTTCTTTTTTTTTTTTTAAAATTTCAACTTGAGTGCTCTTAACATACTTTAAACAAACTATTTAAAAATATAACTAGTTTGGTAATTTTTTTCCCCATTTCTCCCCCATTTTCTCTGTCAATTTCTTTTCTCCTTTTTCTCTTGATTTTTAATTGTTTTTTTTAAGAAGAAATTTCGTTTAAGTGTTATCAATGAAAGCATGTGCATAAATAAAGTTTATTATTTTTTTCAGAAGCAACGATGATGACAATAATTTACTCTGTTTTCTCTAAAATTGGTGGTGATGTCAGTAATTGTAGTTTTTAGTATTTTTCTTAGTTTTGTTTTTGGAAAGATTCAAAGGAGGTTTGTATACCACTAAATGTTGAAGAGTCTTTGAGACCTCTGAAGTTATTGTTAACCGGAGTTCATTGTCGGCACAGTTTGACAGTGGCGAGATTGGGATGTTATTATTAGTAATTGATCATAGTAGTGCATCTCTTATAGTTGTTTGGTATTGCCATTTTAGTTATCCTTGTTGTGTATATATCTCCTCCATTGAGCTTTTATGTCGATCACAACATCCAATTGTTAGAACGACGAGAACAAACAGTTTTAATGTTATTTTTGGTTTGGCTTCTTTGATCTTGATGCCTTTTTCTATTTGTACTTGATTGTTGTTTTTTAATGTGTTGTGTTGTTATTCTAATTTGTTATCCCACTAACTTTTATATCATATTGATTGAATTAATTGAATTTTTATTTCTCTACAAAACATAAGATTTATTTATTTTTTCTTCATTTTAATTCAAAAGAGATGATATACACATTATTTGAGTTTATAGAAAAGAGGAGGGTTAAAGGAAAATTTTTAATTTTTTTTTCTAGTTTTTATACATTTTTATAACTTTTATCTTTAATTTTTTATTTTTAAAGTTGTATATAATATTTTTAAAAAAATTAAGGTGATGATGTGGAACTTTAAGAAAATAGCACGTTTACCTGCATTACATAAAAACTAAATTGTTGAGATTAATATGGAAAGAAAATTAAGGATCAAATTAAAAAAATTATCAAGTTTATATACTAAATGTTACATTATCCCAAAAGAGAATTTTCATTAGTTCATAAATGGCTCTTTTGTTTTACTTTTAAAAACAGTAACAAAAACAATTAGATAAATTAATTTAAAAAGAAAAGGTTGTGCTGTGTAATTTGTAAACAATTATTTTCACATATGACAAAATATAATTAGGACAATATTAACATATAATAAAACCTACAAAAAGAATATTATTGATTATGGTTTAATTAAAAATTATTTTATAAGAATAGTTAATTTTTAAAAAATCTTGCAAAATTATCATTTTTTCCAAAACACTAGTTGCTCAATCTTCCCCGGCTTATTTGATTTATGAAAATTGATGTGATGATGTCGAAATTAGAATGTGATGACAATGATGCATCTCTTACTACAAGTTTCCAATGTGGTTATTACTTTCAATTTGTTTTTCTATGTACTCCGCAACGTCCATATATTAGTAGTTTTCCCTTTAAAATATTTGCAGAATTCTAGTTTCTCATTGGTTGAAACAAGCCTTAAAAGATTCATAAATTGACGGTGGGAAGGGTTAAATATTTGTTTCTTGGACAAGAATCCACTGTCAAATTCCATCCACGGATTAGATTAGGTTTATACCATGTTTTTGATAATACCAATCAACCTCACCAGAGTTACATCTTAATTATAAATAAATAAATAAATAAATAAAAAGAACATAAAACATCAATATAACTTTTAAGTTTGACCTTGAACAAACAAAATTTTATATTTAGGTCCACTAAATTCGAGCCATAGACACGTCTACCTCTGCCCTTTTTAAGCAGATTGAAACCTACAACCTACATGGTAAAGCATATGCAACTAAGTAGCATAGCACAAATATTACATCTTCTCCGGGAAAAATAAAATCAATAAAGAACCTACGAAGACGGACTCAGCACTCAAAACAGTCAAAGCTCATATCCACGGCTGAAGGAGGCCGGTGCCAGCATAATCAAGTAGACCATCTGAGAAGTTGTCATATGAATGAATGAACATCAAATCTCTACACCAACATTTCATTATCTATATTGCATGACATATGTGTTCATCTGTGATGAATAGGGGGACGTATAATGCTATGAAAGACCTTAGTAAAGAGGGACCGCCTGAAGAAGCTGCCGATTAACCGTTAGCTTACAGAAGAAGACTAGAGCAGTGGTCCTTAAGAATTACGTGGAGTATTAACTGTTTTCTTTTTAATTTTATTGCAATAATACTGAGTATAAATAATTTGTGATAACCTAGGAAAAGATTCATGTAAAGCTTGAGAATCCTTGTGCCTGCGGCTATTTCTTTTCCAGGTTCAATATCTTGTATTCGAACCTTTCTTCCTTTCCCGATTCCATCTTTTCTAAGAACTTTCTCCTGCTCTATTGAAGTTTATTGTTGAATCTTAGGTTGTGAGCTGGATATCTTTTATTGTATTTTTTAACAGTGTTGCTGGTCATACCATCATCCCAGAACATCGATATAAATAAGGTGCAAGCATATAAATTTCATTCTAGCAAACGATATTATTACATACTTATTTAATTTACCATTATTGTTGTTCGGTTGAAACATCAAAACCACGAGGAATGAATAATAGAAACTACCTAAAGGTTTCATTACCGACAAGTTGTCATATGAATGAACATTAGACCTCTACACTTCATTTCATTGTCTAAATTGCATATGTAAGTTCACCTCAGAAAAACGATATAAACAGAGTAGCAAGCATATAAAATAAATGGTTAAAGTACCTAAGAGGTCTCTATATTATAGGGACTGGATCAAAGTAGTCCCTCTATTTTATTCCCTATACTATTCAAAAGAATCAAATAAGTCCAAATTGTAACAGAGTAAACATTTATTGTATAAAAAATATCTTGAAAATTATTATTTTTTCAATTGCAGTTCACTTCTAAACAAAAAAAAAGAAAAAGAAAAATCCTTTTACAAAATAATAAAATCTTTAAAAATATTTTGTTAAAAAAGTAAATGTTAAGTCTATTCCAATTTGGCCTTGTTTGATTCTTTTTAATAATACAAGGACTAAATCGATCCATTTAATAGTATAGGGACTAATTTGATCAAGTCCCTATAATAGACGGACCTCTCAGGTACATACATTCACCAAAATTAAATGCTAGCAAAAGATTTCATTACCGACTCATTTAGTTGCCTATTGTTTTAGTTGGGTGGGATCGGTTGAAACATCAAAACCAGGAGGAATGAAAACAACATCGTCCCAATTCGACGTAGAACTGTCCTGCAAATTTTAATTGACAAGCTTTATGTACAGCAAATGGTTCTTATCCCTAAAGCTCCACTTTCCACACTATAAGAAAACTGTTAATACAAAGCAGCAACTTACTTTCATTCCCTTGATTATGTCCTCAAAAACAGCAACCTGTGAATTTATAATATACATATATTACTGTAGAGAAAATATATCGTTGAATTATAAAGCATAACTATATACGTAGCATATGTGCGTGAATATGAAAAATTACGGTCATAAGCATTCGTTTCAAGAAAAAAGCAGCCTACCTGAATATCCCCAGGTCTAAAAGCAGGATTTAATTGATTCTGGTCACGGGAAGCTCTCAGAAGTGATTGCTCTAAATCCTCCTAAAAGAATTTTGAAACATAAGATCTGGTGACTATCCATGAACATTGTGCATATAAAAAGGCTAAATCCTCCTAAAAGAATTTTGAAACATAAGATCTGGTGACTATCCATGAACATTGTGCATATAAAAAGGCTATCTATTTACCAACCTTTCGAAAGAAAACTGGTCGATAGCTCTTATTTTGACTTCTTAATACCAAGCTCCTAGACTGAAAACCAAATATTTCAACAATTTCAAATCTTGCATAATCAAATAAAGGTTGTGCTCAGAGAAAAATGTAGCAAATAAAACTACAGAAACACAGCTGTTTTTTCCCAAGTAGTGATGTTAAAAGAAAAGGCAGCTAACTAGTAACAAACACCTCCAGGCTTCATGGCCCACAAAGCTTAGAATCAAATTCCAAGACCATTAACCCAGACAGAAATCAGATAATATTGTCAAGACTACCTCAAATTAAATTTAAGATTCCATACCATATGACAACAAAAAAGATGTTGCAATTGATTATGTAGAAACCCAAAGCTTTGAGAGATGACATGATTATAAATAAAGGAAGAAATATGAAGAGCAAAAAATATTGTCAGCAAAAAGGCTTAATAAATTTTATAAATCACATTCTATTCTAGTGGGATTACTAATGTCATTGTTCGTTGTTTCCAAATAAGTAATGCCCCAAACACACACAAATACATGCTACATATGAAGAACGCATTAAACACTGCTAGAAAGGACCTGGAAAACTGGAACACCAGGGAAGCCCCAAACACACACAAATACATGCTACATATGAAGAACGTATTAAACAATGCTAGAAAGGACCTGGAAAACTGGAACACCAGGGAAGCTATCATCAGAGAAACCAGCTCTTTCCCGTTCCTATTCAAAGAAAAAAAAAATTGTTGTATACATACTTAGCATGCATTTTACAAACAATAAGCAAGTTGGTAAGCATGAACAGAAATAAAAAAAGAGGAGAAAGAAAATTATATTGAATGAAGAACAAAAAAAAAAAAAACAATTAACCTTTGTTACTGAGAGCAGAAAAAGCCATCTCATAAACGTTATGACCATACTTGGAACTGTTCAAAATCTACCAGAGAGTAAATTACTGTGAATTCTTTCAACATAATTCTGAACCAAAATCCTCACTCTATACTTCTTAGCTGATATAACTACTATCAATCTGCATAACCAGTGTTTTAGAAACCGAACCAAAGATTAAACCGGTTAAGCCCCAGTTCAAGCGGTTTGATATCAAACCCATAATTAAGTCAAGTTTCTCTCCATCATTCAATGCTCCATATCCCTCTTTTCTGGTTTAAATACCAAATTACACATAAAATTTATAGCAAAATCCCTAATTCAGATCCCCTCTCGATTAAGAGAATATGAAGAAAAAAAAAATTAAAACTTCTCAGTCTCCCCTCGATTGTTCTTCTCTCCCCTTGCTCTGTTTTCTCTACTTTAGCATCTATTTTTCCTTAAATTCTTATTTCTTGATTTCAAGCCAATTTGGTTCATATCAGAATCCTTCTATAGTTACTACCCACCAAATTAAGAAAACCCTGAATTCCCAATTCATGTCAAGCCACAGCCTATCCACAAAAAGAAAACCAAATCCCCCATTCAATTAAACTCTTTCTTTTTTCTTTTTACCAAAAAAGTTTAACCATCGCAAACCAAGTTTTATCTGATTGGTTGAAATGTAATGGATCTCTAGAAGATACTTTGATGAAAATAAAAAAAGTTTTCTAGCAGATATTTTGATAGAAATAAAGAAGAGGAGACGAATATGGCTGCTAGAAGGAAAGAAGAGAAGATGAAGATCTTCTTCAATTGGGTTCAAAAAGTCTGACTCAAATGGGTTAAAAAGCCTAAAATCAGTTTTCTACTTTTTCCCCCCTCTTTCTTGGTCCGGTTTTCCAGTTTTGTCCAATTCTCTCCAGGTTGATAAATATCTGGTTATGTATGAGATGATAAACCGCTGGATCTGCTGGTTCCCAGTTGAACTGGCCGGTCTGGTCCGATTTTTACATCATTCTGTAGAACCTTAACAAGTTTTGAAATAATCACATAGGTAAAGGATTTCAATTTTTAAGTGATTCACCAGCTTTCTTAGCACATTTCTTAGGAAGAGGGAAAAAATACTGGTGCTATAAGAAACTGACACTTCAGCTACTTACAACTACTTATAAGTGCTTCATTCAGTTTGTCATAGAATATCAAAGAGGCAAATAACTTTTCTATAAATTAATTGAACCCCGATAAAAAAGCAATTGTCATTTAGCTCTGCTAATTTAACAGTAAAATCACACCCAACAATTACAACGATCCCATACGAGAAGTATATTGAAAGTTATAACCAGACAATCTAATAGTGGAGAAGATAAGACTCCAAGTATGACATTTCTCTACACAAGAAATGAGAACATGCAAAATGAGAACATGCAAACTAGTTTCACACAAAAGGAATAAATAAGATAATCACTTTTGAATATACTGTGTGGCTCAAGTCCTCATGTCAGACATTTTCCCTTGTCAGGATTATTAAAACATATCATATCTTTTGCATGAAGAAAGAACAATAAAAAAATATAGGATTCCTACATCAATCTTGAAACTTATAAGAACCCAAAATAGAGAGTATAGAATTCATTCTATCCACATAACACAAAGAAAATCACAGACAAATCAGCTCATTGTATAACAAACTACTCACTCTAAGTGCATTCTTGATCTGAGTGGACTCTGGTACCAGCCTAAGTGCCACACCAGCAACCTGCAGCTGGACAACCTGCAAAACCCCCATATCCTAGCATGACTTCTCCAACATTTATCTCATTCATATAAACCAAACAAACAATTAATTACACAATGAAAAAAACCAAATTAATTAAGATTTAAAGGCACGGTAAGTTGACAATCTAATAACAGGCTCGATTTCGTCTTTTGCTTTTGCGGCTTACAATTTCCTTGCTCAAAATGTTGCTAAAAAGAAATATTAGAAAGTAAAAAGCTCAATCCTAAGTCACTACAAGAACAAACAGCTGAAGCGTAAAACATTTTCAAATCTGTTATTTTATCTTTTATATCTAAGAAAATGGCAAACACAAGTGGAAAACAGACATTAGCCTCTTAATGGACTCCATAGTCCATAAAACTTTGTACATTTTCTACACAAATTCAATC
Source organism: Gossypium stocksii (assembly GCA_020496765.1). NCBI lineage: Eukaryota > Viridiplantae > Streptophyta > Magnoliopsida > Malvales > Malvaceae > Gossypium > Gossypium stocksii. Next base: position 44,334,449 of record CM035630.1, on the reverse strand, counting down.
TATCACACGCATATTGAAAAGAAACCAAATAGAAAGAAAGAAGGAAAGAAAATAACCTTGTTGAGAGCAATAGCAACCACTTTAGAACCTCCTTTTCGCATGCCAGGATCCATACTCTTCATCTGTTCCAAAAGAGCCTCAGCGTCCTCCTTCTTGAAACACAACAACCCAAGTGATTTTTTCGTCGAAACACCCGAAACCAACACGAATTCCTCCTCTGAGTTACTCAAGGCATAGACCGGAACCCCAGCCAATCTCTCTTCTAATTTCTCAGCCGGCATGGCAGCACCGTTTTTTTTACTCAAAGCAATCTGGGTCTTGCTAGAATCAGCAATTCGAGCAAAAACCGGCCCTTTTGGAGAAAAAGAAGGCGGATTAAAGTGGGAAAAGGCGGAGTTAAAAGCGTCCATCAACTGATTGTGAGTTTGTCGGAAGAGAGAAGAGCAGTGGGTCTGGATGTTCGAGAAGGCTTGCTGGAGGTCTTGGAGAGGAGGGGTTTGTTTTAATGGTGAGAAAATTTTGGGGGTTTTGGAGTTGCTAGGGGAGTTCATCTTTCTTTCCTTTCTTGCTCACGGGAAAATTTAGGATAATATCGGAGAAAACAGTGAGCTTTTGTAGTTGGAATCTGTTTCGGGGATTAGTAGGGAGCGACCGAAAGGAGGGAAATAGAAAAAACATTCATTTGCCGGCGACAAGCGAGAATTTAGAAATATGGGCCAGACGGGTGGGTTGGGCCTTTAAACAAAATTATTTAACCCTCGAGTTAGATTGGAATGATTAATAATAAACTCTTCAACACCTCATATCATCATCTTGCTTGAATCACTATTTAACTCATGATTAATCGAGTCGGATCAGATAGTCGGATGGATTGAGTATTAATCCAGTTAAATTACGAATCGTTTTGAATCACGATCGATTTTTCATGTTTGGGGCTCAAAATTTTGATCCAAAGTAAGAGAAAAAGTCGAATCTTAAAACAACTCAAACTCAACTCAAATACAAAAAGATTAATGAATTTAACAAAAAAAAAAAGAGTTCTGAGAGCGTTAACAATTGGAATCAAAATCTGAAACCGTTGGGATTGAATTCTAAAATTATGGAAACATAAAATGAGCACTAAGTTGGTGAAGTAGAGCATTGAGGACACAACCAACTTATGGGCCAAGCCTGCTTATTCTCTAATAATTTTGAATTAGAAATTAGAGATAGCTGTTATCAAGGAAAGTTGGTCATATTTGGTAGCCACAACTCCAATCCAATCAAATGTATTGATTAATTACTGAATCTATCTAATAGTAATTTTAAAACTCATTGTATAGACTTTTTCTTCAATGTGATCCTTTTCAATAACGGTGAGAAAGTAAATTGCTATAAATATCATCACATTCCAAGTAAAATATTTAGTTAATTAAAGGTATTGTTTTAATCAGTTTAAGATGATAATGGACTATAAGAATTCTTCACACCCCGAGGATGATGGAAGGCCTGTAAGACATAAGGTAATTATGAGGGTGTCCAAATTTATACTTCAAGATATTCTTTGATGCTTAATTCGTAGCGGAGGTGTAGCCAAAAGGGGTAGGAAGGGGCCTTTCCCCCCTCCCTCTTAGCTCAAAAGAAAATTAGCTTTATAATCCCTCCCTAAAATTAAAAAAAAAAAATATTTCTTTTTAACCTTTGATTAAATGGAAAAACCAAAATTTTAGCCCTTTTTGAAAATTTCAATACAAAAATCTTATCTTTATCCCCCTCCTCCAAATTTTATAATATTACCTTCTCCTTAAACAAAATTCTTAACTTCACTCATGATTCAGAGTAATTAAGAAAAAACAATAAAGTTTAAGAAAATACTTAAGAAGAGTATGAGTAAGAAGTGAACTCATACGGTCATACCTCAAACTAGTATACACCATACTTTTACACTGAAGGAATCATGGAAGCTTGGCTTGTGTGAGGCTTAGCCGTTCATTACTTGGGACTAGTTGAGGTCATTGTCCTCATTGGCAAGGTTGCCCTACAATTCACTTGTTACTCTTACCCCTTGATCTTTGGCAAGTATAGTCCAGAGAAGTGCTTGCTAGCCGCCTATTGTATGACAACTATCAATTATGGAGATTCTTTTCTCTTAGGCTAGGTAATATATTTTGGCTTGGTGCTCATTCCTTTAGGCTTAATATCCCTGATATAATACGTATCGTTATACTTTTTATAAACTTTAATTATCATTACTCATTTTTACTAAATATTATAATCTTACATTTTTAATAATCATATTCTCCACAATCACATTTCATAAAACTTTTAATATAAAAATTTTTAAATATCACTCAAATATGAAGTTGATCTTGATCCATCTTTCTCCTCTCTTATAAAAAAATACAAGAGACTAAAAAAATAATAATAATAATCAAATTTAGGGGTGAGATCGGTTCGCTTCGATCAAATTTTTTTAAATTGTCTATCATAATTTCAGTTCAATTTAATTTGGTTTTCAATTTTTTTATATTAATTTTTAAAAAAATTAGACTTATTTTAATAAAATGAATTGTCTAAATTTTTTGTCATAAACATGTATAAAAAATAAATTTTAAATTTTTTTGAATTTATTATTATTTTTGTATTATGAAAAGTTAAAAATTAAATAAAAAATAGAAATAAGTTGGATTGTGGAGTGAAGTAATCAAATTAGAAATTAGAATGATGATTGAAGCTTTATGGAATTTGAAAACAAAAGTGTATGATTCTCACACAAGAAAAAGGTGTATTTGTCATTTAGTCGTGAAAGGTGGTTGTGGTGGTTGTTGCCAAATAACGGGATTTGTATAGAAAAAGAAAGCAATATAAGCGTAAAGTGGAGATTGCGTCCTATGTGGGAAACCTACCTACATCTCACCATTCCTTTCATCACATATATTTTTCTCATTATTTTTATGATTTTTAAATATCAATATTTTTTTAACATTAACTTTATTATTTGTTTTTCTTAATTTAATAATTAAAATTATTTATAGTCTTTACTTAACTCTTAAATAAAAAGATAATATGCTTTAACATACTTGAACTCACGTTTTCCTACACTAATAGTAATATTAATACTAATCAAACCAAAACTCAATTGACAATAATATAAATTTTTAACTTATTTTCACAAATAATTATGGTCTAATATTAAGTTTTAATTCTTAAAGCATAAAAAATACATATTAATATAAATTATTGTATATTAATTATTCTTTAAAAGTTATATAATGTTTAATGGTGTCCGGTTCTGTACCTAACAGCGCCCGTTTTTGGACGAGACAATGTTTGTTACACAAACTTTTGGTTGATTGATTTAGCTGTTAGTCAATGTCAAACTAATGTTGTTGTCTATTTATTAAATGATTTTTCTTAAAGTTTGGAGGTTTTTTTTCTTACCAATAATAATAAAAAATACTAATGTATAACACATTTTTAATTATATACCAATTTATATCAAGTTTTCAAAGTGAAGAAAGAAATAGATTTTAAAAGGGAGCTGTTATATGTTTAAAATTTCAACATAACCTATAAAATTAAATGGATAGACTATGTGATTTTGCCTTCATCTCTCTCTCATTATATTGTGAAAAAAAAAAAGAAGCTCTTTTATAATATAATTAATATAAAAATCTTCTCAATAAAAAATATAATTTATTAAATTTTTATTAACATTAATGGCAAAATTTAAACCTTAATCTCTATACTTAAGTGTTTAATTTATGATCACATCATATGTTATTATATAAAAAATTATATAAGAGAAAAAAATGAAAAGATAAGTGATTGATTTAAAAATTAAGTTAGTTAATATATGGATGTGTATGTATATGATCCCTATTTCATATATAGAAGTATATATGATCAGAAAATAATTTTCTATACTATAATAAAATGACTCAACAAGTCTGGTGCCACAAGTCAAACGACACCAACTCAGTTGGTAAAAATACCAAAAAGGCTAAACTTGTTGGTTTTTAAAAAGGAATAAATCTCAAAATTATACATGAACTTTGATTTAATATGCAATTATATACATGAACTTTAATTTGGTGCAATTATCTCCCTGCCGCACAAACTCATCCTTCAGAGCAAACCTTGACAGCAAAATGGATAAAATTCTCATACTTGATCATTATCAAACAGTCTATTCAAGACATCGACCTTCCAGGTATAAGAGTCCATGTTACTTAAATCAGAAATATATGAATAATTAATATTTATGCATTGACCCATCACTTTTGCTTGTCTAGAACCCGACAACCATGGATCTCGCCATATATTAATTGACGCGCCACTACCCACCTTCCACTGGTCTTCCTCCTTAATTACCCTACAAGTGGACAAGATGCTACACCAGGTGTATGAAGGGTAAGACCCAAGCTTTGCTCTTATAAAACTACTCATTTGATAATACTTGGCTTTCATAACATGAGCCAGTAAACAATCTAGTCTCATCATTAACCTTTACGCTTGTTTCGCCAATAAAGCTATGTTAAACGAACCCAACTCTCAGAATCCTAATCCACATTTGGCTTTCGACTTACATAATAATTTCCATTGACACCTATAGATCCCCTTGTTTGTTCTGCTATTTCGCCTCCAAAACTTGTTAATGATGCTCTCTAATTCATGACATAAAGTAATCGGAAGCAAAAAAATAGTTCATAGCATAAATAGGGATTGCTTGTAGAATGGATTTAATGAACACCTTCTTTCTTCCTATAGATAGATAACGTATACTCCAACTATCAATACGTTTCCAAAACCTCTCCTTATATCCCAGAAAAGCCTTCTTCTTTCTCTTACCCACAATCGTTGGTAACTCTAAATACTTTTCCAAATTACTTAAAATACGAACCCCTAAAATATTCCCAATTCGATTCTTTATACCACCATCAACATTATTACTAAAATACACCAACGACTTGTCAAAATTGATCATCTATCTTGAAACCCCTTCATACTCCAATGAAAGTTCTTTCATTGTAATCGCATCCTCTTCCTTTGCTTTTCTAAATAGTATACCATTGTTAGCAAAAATAAATGTGTCACTGCTAATCCTCTCCTTCCCACTTATATGAAACTTCTGTAAATAGATTTATAAGGAGAGGCAAGAGAATCCCAATTGAATTATTAAAAAAAATGATATTTATTTAATAGAAAACAATATTCTACTCTAAGTAGAATGGATGATAAGGGATTTTGAACATTTCCTGTATTGGGTCCAATTATATGTGGTTCCTAAACTTTTAATTCAACACTTTATAATTTAATCCAACCTAATACATGTTTTTCTATTACCAAAATAAATATTATTTATTTAATTTAATTAGATAACTTAATTTTGCAATTAAATAATTTTCTCAACCCAATTCTAATTCCGTTAAAGTCATGACAACTTTACCATAAAAGAATCTATGAGGAAATATATTTAATTCTCATATTCAACAGATTCATAATGACTAATTAATTAAATTTCATTTTCGAACTTCAATTATTTAATTAAATAATAATTTTAAAATTTTGAATTAATTCTCAAGTCATTTCTATACTCAGTGAGAAAACACATTCATAATATGAAACATTTCTCTAACTTTATCATTTCCATCAATTTTTGTTCATTTGATTCTACATACAATTCATTTCTAGTTTCAACGAGCTAAACGAGGGATTGATTGGACATATGTAATTAGGGCTCAAATAGTTTATAATTAAGTTGCAACTTTTTGCCTCTTAATTATAAACTTATCTATTCATAAAGTCATTCCAGTATACTATCATAACTAAGCTCTCCCTTACTACATACCATTACAAAAGTTATTTAATCACTGTTCGTCCAATGGCCTTATCATAAGTGAGTTACCCTTATAAGATATCCTTAGTCTATTTGGGATAATTATGTTCTCCCTATATGATCCTATTTTATCTCATAATAACTATTACATCTTTCTCTATTAATATTCATTACTATTAAATAGTAATTAAGTCATTTATCACAAAGACAAATGACCAGTGACCAAGTTTACTTTTCATCTATCATATAATGCCAATGAGAGGATATCATTTACCCATTAATTGGGATATGAATTCTACTATAGTGAATGATGCTACATACTATAGAAGTCGTATGCCCAATGCATCAGCTTTCGATTCCTTATCTATTTGAACTCAGGCTTTTACTTACATAAAAGTATATGAGTCATGCATACATAGTCCATCATCCACATAGGATAAAGGTATTCTACACTATGAACGTCACAAGTGAATAAATCTATAAACAAATCTAAGATCTATTGTACTTGGGTCCTTTTTGATGTACTATTGTTCTAGTTAGTCACATGTGTGTATCTATCTTTTGAGAGTCATTCGTTCCGACACCCAAGACAAAGTATCTCTTCAGTTGGACTTGATGGACAACATATTAATCTTTCAATTGGTTTGCTCATTTTCGATTAGACTAAGGACATATTTTATGTTTATCTACTAATATAAGCTGTCTTTCCGTATTACCATTTGACCAAGCAATACCTATAGTAGTAGTTAAACGTTAGATTACTAGTAAGCCAATACTTGCTTTCATTTTTCTTTGTGTGTAAAAACCATTTAGGACAATATACAAAGGGTATTAATGTAATTAATAAATATTATTATTAAACCAATTTGTTCGAAAAAAACAAGTGTACATAGACGAAAATACTACACTTAGAACACCAGATCCAACACCTTCATATACACTTCTTCTAGGTCCCCATGTAAGAAAGCATGTTTTTCAATGAATTTTTACAAGTCCCAGCTAAGATTAGTTGTACAAGATAGTAAAATCCTCGTTGTATTCATTTTAGCAACCAAAGAAAATGTTACCTAATAGTCCACTCTATATGTCTGAGTAAATCCTTATGCTACTAATTTGGATTTGAATCTCACAATCGAACCATCATCCCTATATTTGATAGTAAACACCTATTTTTAGCCAACCAACTTTTACCGTTGAGAAGGACTAACCAACTCCTATGTCTCATTCTTTGCAAGAACTTTCGTCTTTTCAATCATAACCTTCTTCCATCTTGGATCATTAATAGCTTCTCTCCAATCCTGTGGGACAGACACAGAAGACAAGTACAAAAAAAGCTTTATAGGATGAGGATAATAAATCATAAGAAAGAAAGTTAGAGATAGGATGTTGAGGACAAGTTCTAACACATTTTCCTTGGACTATAGGTATATTTAAATCACTAGTAGGTTTGGGATTCGAGGAGGACTCACCTGACAGGGAAGAGTGTTGGAACTGAGTAGGCTGTATGATGTAATCTTCTATCATGCTCTTTCTGGAGTATGTCCTCAAATTTGGCCTATCCAACAAGCACCTAATAGTCTATTCTAAAACCAAATTCTCCCTCGAAAGAGTAACAAAACAAGGTATCATCTCTTTACTTTCAATAATCTTATGCTAAAGAGATTGTAAGAATTAAGAAAAGTAGGGTTCATCATCACGAAATTTAACATCCATGCTGATGTAATACTTTGAAGATAGTCGATGATAACATTTGTAACCTTTCTGTTTGGGAGAGCATCCAATGAAGACACACTTAATAGCCTAATAATCCAATTTATCCTAAGTGCAAAGATGAATAAAACAAACACATCCAAAAACCTTCAGCGAAACCAGATAATCCATTTTACCTCGTAAGGCCTCTAAGAGAATTTTAAACTTAAGAACTCAAAGGGTTATTTGGTTAATAAAATAAGCAATAACAAGAATCACATCCCCTCAATAAGGTTTTGAGAGGTTCATAGTGAGCATAAGTGATGTATCAACCTCTAAGAGATGCTAATTTTTCCTTTCAACACCATTTTGAGCATTTGTATCGGGATAACTAGTTTAGTGAATAATCTCATATGACTCCAAGTAATAATTAAATCTATACTCAGATCCATTATCAGTCTGAAAAATTTTAACCCTAGCATCAAATTTAGTGCTAATCAATTTATGAAAAGAATGAAAACATGAGAAAACATCACTCTTGGACTTCATTAAATACACCTATGTCATTTGAGTGTAGCAATGAATAAATGTGACAAACCAACAATTTCTAGATAAAGAAATAATTCTATTAAGACCCCAAACATCAAAATGAATAGTCTTAAAAGGAAAAATACTTCTATTATTAGACAAAGGATAATTGTTTCTGGTATGTTTAACATATTCACATGCATCACAAACTAAAGAATCAAATTGAGTTCTAGAAAACAAATTAGGAAATAGATTTTTGAGAACATTAAACGATAGATCTCCTAACTGCCTATGCCACTAAATTATTTTTCAGTTGAAATATTTATTGTTGGATCTAGTGCATTAAGTGTAGTATATACGTTAGTACATTTGCAATTTTTTCAAACAGATTGATTTATAAAATTATTCATAAATTACATTAATACCCTTTGTATATTTTCCTCACGTGGTTTTTGCATGTAAAACAAAATATAAGCAAATATTAGCTCATTATTTATCTAATGTTTAACTAATACTAATTGTAAGTACAATAATACTTAGTGAGCTCATGAACCATACCTTGATGAATGTTTTGTAATCTTGTAGGAATCTCTATGAGCCTACTTCTACTTTGCATCATTTACTACAACTGGTATCATACAATCTTATCACTCTCTTATACGTCAATTATCATACCCTGCTATACATAATCTTTCATATTTAATTAATTGGAGAATTCTCTCCATCGTTTTATAATTCTATTTTCCTATAATAATTTCATAACAAAAAGTACCCTTAGAAACCACTCCTAGAAATCCATACTTTATCTCATACTCTTCTCTCAAACAATTTCGTGCTAACATTGTCTTGATGGATACATACACATAATCTCATACTATTTGTTCATACTCTGACATACCCTGATCTAGTTCTGTACGCATATCCATACTAATAATTCACGATGTATAACGTTCAGATGAACTCCATATCATGCTATTATAGAATTTCATATTTCAAAATAGCATTTTTACTTGTTAAAAAAAAATTTAGAAAAGATTCCGTGTTTCTCACTTTCCATATTTACATTTCCCTATGGCAGATAACCTTCTTAACAAATAGATATACATTTCTTTTTCACGAAACCCTTATGACTTTATTCAACTCTTATTTCAAAGCATCTCAATACCTTATCATAGAGACAAACATTCAGATTCATAGCTTGCTAGATATTTCTATTAGTTCACATTACATAGGCTTAGTAGAACACCATACAAATATTCAAATAGAATATGCCACAAAGGCGATCCATTCAGAATTTGCCACAAAGGCATTCTTATCAGAGTTTGCCAAAAAGGCTGTTTTTTCCTAATGTGTTTATAACATGGATTTGCCTAAATTCACAATACGTAAGGTTTGCCTATCATCGTCTTGGGACACATAGGGAGCCCTATTGAGTAATTAGCATCCATTAATTCCTTTTAGAGGGTGTCATATCTATGGACTTTTCCTTCAGAGTTTCATTTCAGAGTTCGTGTTTAAAGTCTTGATGGACCCCTTTTAGACAACTCTGTGAAAAACAGACACATGATCACTTGACAGATTCTTCATCTATTAACACAAACTAAATTTAACTTTTTACTTCACTAACATACATCTAAACATGACACACATCTGATAGCATACATTTCAGACATATACATACTCAGCCATATTTCAATATTTCAATACTCATAGACCATCTTCACATACTATACTCTTCATGACTTCAGATCCATAGTTTAATCAATTTTCTATAGATGATTCATAATATGAATAGTACACATTCATGAGTCAACATAAAACTCACCTGATTCTCACATATTGTAGATCAAAGCTTCAGATCTAAACATCCAACACCAGCAACAAGCGCTGCTTACAAGGCATAAGAACACCATTAAAACTCATTTGTATACTACTTATCATCATCTCAAACACAGATAACCCTCATACAAAACCTTATTTCATCATCTTACTGTTTATGCAGCTTTAACAAACTTACTTTTTCATAACTTTAACATGCAGAGTTGTAATACTTACCTTAACATAGAGTAATCACTGACAAAGATCCAGATTTAAAACTCCAATTTAAGGAGAAAGAAATACTGTTGGTTCCTTAAGATTCAAATAGCAACACTTTTCAAGAAGGAAGAAGAAAAACTCTCCCTTTTTTTAGCCTAAATATCTATAAATATAACTTAAGTCACCATTGGAACTTGACATGTGTCACAAACTTTCAAAACTGTTTTTATAAATGGTTTACAGCAGTAAAGAGAACCTAAATGAAAATCCAATAAATTTATACACTTGGTTCATTTGTTCTATTAATTTCTAACTAAATTGCTTATAATGTAACTAGCACAGTAACTTAATGAACTTGGCGTACAATACCTTTGGTGATAACCCAATTTACCAAAAATCCTTAATACCCTTACCAATCTCTTCTTCTTACAACTCAACACATTTTGAGTTCAATCCTTCCATAATATTCTAACGTCAGCTACATGCCTAATCTATACACCAAGAACAACAATTAAACAGATAGAGCTATGTGTCACAAATTACTACCAGTCTACTAGTCAAAACTTAGGACCCGCCAAAATTGGGTGTCACAAATTTACTTTCCTACAGAAAGTAAAAAAAATATTTTTGATTCTGTGTTTGATTCGAAATTGTTCGAGCTCACTCTTCAATCAGTTTGTGATACGAGAATAGTGGAGGAAGTTATTCAATTGAAAGTTGAGAACGTTTAGGATACGTCTCGCTCAAAGAATAGGTATTATTTCGGGAAAAATTTTATTGTTATAAGTATCACAAACCGAATCATTTTTAAAATTTTTATTTTTCCACTGTGCAAGAAAACCATTTTCAAATTGATTTTTTTTCAACATTTATTCCCCCAAATAAGGCTTAAGGCATACTAGAGTTGTACTGTCCTTTTAAGAAATATAAGTCATCATACAATCTACCACTACCAATCGTTTTCCCTGTCTATAGGTCCTGAGATACACAATGATAGAGAAAAAACTCAAGTTTACAATTTAAGGATTTAGTGATAGTACTAACAAATAAAATATTAACCGAAAATTTAGGAACATCAAAGACATAGGATAAAGTGATATTTGGAGCATAGAAAATAGAACTTGTTCCAAAAATGGAGGTAAGAGAGCCATTGGTAGTACTTGATTTCACAAAGTTGGACTTGGCACTCAAAGTGGAGTCAAAGTGAGAGAAAAGACGATGAAGATGCTGAATCCCATTAGATGAGAAACTCCCAACAGAAGTTGGCTTGTCCTTTACAACCACAGATTTAGAAAAATTTTCCTGTGGTTAGGAATTGCCTCTTCATTTCCCTCTACAACCTCTAGTGGGTTGTCCATACAATTTCCAGTAGGAATATGTAGTGTGCCTAGGCTTGCCACACTAGTCACAATGCAACTGATCTTTGTTTGACTTTCCACTCAGTTGACTATCCTAACTAGCAAGAGAGAAACCTTCTCAACAAGTGTAGTATAAAGCTTAGCAGCATGCAAGCTTTCCTTTTGCTACACATAGGAGTATGCCTTTTGAGGAGAAAAAAACATAGTTTTACCAAGGACTTGGGCCCGAATCTAATTATATCGATATGCAACCCAGCCAAAAAATCATGAACTCGTTCCTTTTCTATCAGCTTTCGGAACTTTACAGCATCGCTAGTATAATCTACCTGAAAATCCTGATAATGGTCTAGTTCAGGCTATAAGCCACTCAATTTAAAAAAATATTGAGAAATAGTTAGCTCCGCCTGCTTCGTACTATGAATCTTATTGCAAATTTAAAAAAAAATTTAAGTATTATTCCCAACATGAGAATATGTGAGAGCAACGACATTCCATATCATTTCAACAATATTTAGCAACAAGTAGGTTTTGGAAATATAGGGTTGCATAGAGTTGATAAGCTAGGCCATAACAAGAGAGTTCTCCTAATCCTACTGATTAAAAGTTTTATTAGTGAGTGTAGGTTTCTTCGCAGTAATTGTGTGCTTCTCATCTTGTGTTTTAATAGAGCCTTAAAAAAGTCAACTAATAGCCCCAAAAAATTTGCCTAAAAAAGACAAAAATAGTCCAAAAACCATAAAAAAACCCAAGAAATACACTAGCCCAAATATACCACACAAAGGGGAGAGACTGGAAAGGAGCACCAATTGAGTTGACGATGACGGAAGGAAAACGCCGACAGCAGGGGATCGTCACACATGGCGTGTAAAGAAGAAGCTTTCGATGGTGTGTAAGGCACCCACACATGGTGGTTGGTCATCGAATTTTGTAGGTTTTGCCGACGACGGGTGGTTGACTCTTATGGTGGGGACTGTGAGAAAAAATGACAAACCTAAAGTAGAAAGTGTCAATTTTGAATTTCTAGGATTTTAGAACAAAATGAAATTGAGTGAAAATACCTAAGGCAAACCTCACTTTGATACCATGTTAGCAATCAGAGAAAGACAATAAATAATATTAAAGAAATATTCACTCAATTCATTGACAATTCTAAAAAATATGTACATGTTTATATGCATAAAAAATTATGATAAATAAAGAAATAATCTTAATTTAATCCCTAATAATCCGTTGCTCCCTAAAAATTAGTGTACCGTGTGTGTGAGTCATCAAGATACAAATTCCATGTCCGTGTGTGTGAGGCATTATTGTTCGACCTTAGGCTTATAAGAAATGCTAATATTTTGAAACTTGATGCTACCATTGTTATTAGCTTAATCCTAATTATAATTTGACTAATCCACTGCTTTACACCTTAATTCATAATTGTAGGACTCTTATTAGCCAGTTTAATCACTACAAAGTTAATAAGCACATATTTGGAAAGAATAATCGGAGTGCTTATATGCTCACAAGGCTTGGAGCAATTCTTCTAATCTTTCACGTGTATATTAAAAGTTCTAGTTGTCTTTTTTTGTTTTTTCATACCAACAACTATTGAACAGTTTGAGCCCTATTAGGTGTGCTGAGGCCACTCATGTTATCTTGTATGATCATGTTACTTAAATGTAAATTTTTTTAGAATATGTTTTTTTTTTATAAAAAAAATTAGGAAGAGAAAGACTTAACCAATTCAGCCTCGTCAAAACTTCAATTTTGCATTAAGAAACGTCCTATCTAACCTTTCCAAGATTGTTTGATTTCCTTTCCAATTTATTTTGTCCAAGTGTAGCCATGAGACCACAACTACTAATGCAGTTGTTAAACTGTTCACAGCCTTTAAGACTTCCATGGGTTGCTCCATGTGCAACCTTGCTCTAAATCATCTGCATGTAGTTATAGTTTAACTATGCTGTCTACGACTTGTACATTTAATCAAACAATTTCAAACGAATTTGAATGTTCTACTGCTGTTAATTTAAAAAAAAAAAATAAATATATAAAAGTTAGGGCATAGATAGAAATTTTTTTTAGGGAGTTGGAATTAAATTATATATTTTTACAATATTAAAAATACAATTTCACCATTTTAATGACTTATATATTTATAATTTTTAAAAAATTAAATCAAATTTTGATATTTTTGAAGGGTCAAAGTGAAATTTTACCATTATTAATTTAAAATTTTATAAATTATAAAGAAATTTAAATAAAAATTTTCCATTTTAAGGGAGATTGGGCCCCTACCAACGCTCCTAACTTTGCCATTGATAAAAGTTGACATATTATTATTTTTAAATATAAATATTAATATGTAATTTTAAACTTATAATAAAAAAAATTTAATTATTGATGCGCTTATTTTTGATAAAACAGTTCTATTAAAAGGGTTTCAGGGTATAATGTATCTATTTGACAAATATATAGAGTTACTTTTTATATTGAATTGTTTTATGGAGATTCAACTTTACATATTAATGATAAAAGCAAAATGTTTTAAGTTAATTTATATTATATTATATATTGATATATGATCCAAGTTCCTGCACTCTTTGTATACATGTAATTTAGTTTTTCTATTTTTAGGATTTAAATATATATATATATATATATAAATTTATTTATTAATATCATTAAAATTCTTCTGTTAAGTTTAAGTTGATTACAACGTCATTTTTTTGTTACATGATTGCTAAATGAGTTTGTTTTTTGAGATGTCACGCCGGTAAGTTTAATAGAATAATTTTAATGGTTTTAACAGTTGGATTTGAATTTTGAAATATGAAATAAAGAATAACTAAATTCCTAAAAATAAAAATGGAAAGACTAAATTTCCAATATTTGAAGAGTATAATGACTTAAAGCATATTTTAACCTATATTATTATTAATTTTTTAAACAATGTCATTATAGGTTCAAACCATACATGCTCTTTTTCAGAGCATGCCTAGAACTACTTATACCTTCTCTCCAACTCATAAATAGGAGGATAATGTGTTTCAGCACACTCGAACTCACATCCTCTTATATTAACAAAGTGCCCATGTTCTCAATTGGCAACTTATATTATATTTTAAATACTGCATAAGATAAAATTTACCTATTAATATGCAAATCTTTATTAATATAATTTTCTATAAATAAAAAAATTAGGTACTTTTTTATATTTCTACTATTATTTAAGCTTTTCACTGATTTAATGTCACCATCAATCGGGTTACCAACTCGGTTAATGAAATTATGAAAATATTTTTTTGTAAATGAAATAAAATATATATTTTTAGGTTACTATAGCTTTATTTTATTTTGTTTTAACTAGAACCAATAAAAATATGCATATGGTGAAGTTTGAACTCAAACCAATTGAATTAGTAAAACCTTGAATTTACTACTCAACCAAAGTTTCATTTTAATATATTTTTATTTTAAAATGCACAATTTATTACATTCATCAGTTGTATATATAAATAATGTTGTTGATTGAATTGACGTTATAAGTTAACCAGCCATTTACTCAAGATTGATGATGATATCATGATAAATAATACTAATCTAATATTCTTAATATGATGTATTTATATGTTTAAATTTTATGTTACAATTGAATCGATTTTTCATTTTAATATTGTACAAATATATTTAATTGGTTACTATTAATTAGTTTTAAACTATACATTTAATTATTTATTGCATGTTATTTTTAAACACGTCTTTATATTCCGAATATGTGGTTTTCACATGTATAAATAAAATTACTATTTATTTTATAAAACTTTATTTAATGTATACTTAAAAATTTTTTTTTCTTATGTAGACAAATTTTGTTAAGATGAATGAAGAGTATATATTGAACTATGAAAATTAAATCAACTTAAATAGATTATAATTTAAAGGGAAAGTAAACAATACAACAGTTAACTACAACTAATATATGTTTATTTATTTTAAAATTTATTGTAAAACTGAAGTTCCCAAACTTTTAGCTTCTCAATAACTATTAGTCGATTGAAATAAAAAAAAAAATCTCAAACTTTATCACTTTAATTAAACTTTTTTTTATATTATAATTTTGGGAGAATAGGTTAGTTGAACAAGGTTTCTAATCCTAATTTTTATTTAGGAAAGTTTTGAGAGCAGTTGGTATTGTTTAGAATTTATAATTTGTCTTATTTATTATATTGATTATTTGTTTGCGAATATTTTATGTATTCAATCTCGTGATTATAGTAAGAGAAGAGATTGGATAAAATAAAATTATTTTTCAAGGATCTTAATGTGATTTACTTATCTTATATATTGATATATGCAATCTAAGAAGATGTGAGCCTACTTTATGAAGATTTGTCTCACTCAAATTTTTCATTATACTAAGGGTATTTGATTTGATGAGATTTGAATTGGATGAATTAGAGTTTACTTTGTAAAGTTATATTTGTGCTGTAAATATGAAAATCTTGTTCAACCTTGATAGAGGCAACTATGTTGGAACTGTTATAAGAGCAATGACACGAACAATTACAACTGCACTCAACATTGGTCAAGATTTATAACTTGCCTTATTTGAAGTTGACATTTTTTAAAACTAAACTAGTTAGATCATGACTTGAATGATATTATGAATGTGTGATAATTTATATATGAATATCGATATTGTAGACCATCAAATCTTTAAATATTGAATTGGTTTGAATCAAGCAAATTAGATCCCTTGGTTCGTGAAGATTGACTTGAATCACTTGAAGACATATCTTGTAGATTTTTTTTTTATGTATTTTGAACTTTATAAGGATATTTGTAAGGCTCTTTTACTAGGCTATTTTAATGGGATCTTGATTGTAATAGATTGATAAGTTAAAAAGCCTTAAAGTCTTATATATTAGAGGTTTGTACAAGAGAGGTTTTTATGCTCGTGAGTGATAGGACTTAAATCATTGTTTGTACAAAGTTGAAGATAGGGAATTATCTTTTTAGGCAATATCATATAGACATAAGACAAATAAATAATTGACCATTAAATGTGCACCATTTTCATGAACAATGATGAAATCACCGACCACATAGTTAAGGGATGTGATGAGCAATCGGTAATAATTAATTATTTAATATAATACCTTTTTAAATTATATTAATCATAATAATGTTTATTAAAGCATCTGATTGAGTAGTAGGTAAAAAAAAAATATAAGTTGTTAATAAGGTTATACAATGAGCAATACAGCCTAATTATCTTCAATTAATGTTCTGTGTAACAATTAATATTATCACCAAATCAAGGTTAGCATCAATGCTTTCTATAAAGGGAGAAACATTTCTTCAACTAAATACTTTGAATTATTACAGAAATGATTAGGCATTATCCTTTACAAGCAACCTCTTATAATTCTCATAAATGGAGTAGTTAGCAGCAGTTCATTAGGCCCCTTCATTTCTTGAAATCAACTCCCATCACTACTTATTTGTTTTTTTAATCCAATATTCAACAAATTTATTATAAATTATACCAATAAAAACCCAACATGTTATGCTATTAACAAATCTCAAATAGAGTTTGTTATCAACTAAAAATGACTTCACACCAATTCATTTGTATAAAAACATGAAACTCAAATTATAACAATAAAATAAATTAAAATTATTAAAAAAAAAAAAGCTCACTTTACAATTTTTTCTTTTAAAATATATATTTTTAGGTTATGATAAAATTTAATTTTATGTAAAATAAATTAAATTTAATTCGTGATTTAACTCTTAAATTAAATCGTTTTCTCATTTTGGTATTTAAATTTTTTTGTGCTTACATGAATACTTAAATTATCATTTTGTCTTATTTTTATCTTTGAAAAGCTCAATGCTAATTAATAAGAATGTGACATGCGGTAGATGATATCACCCACTTTGATAGTCTAAGTATTAAGATAGATAAAAAAAATTTTAAAAGGATAAATACTAAAATTATAAATAAATTTTGATTCAATGTGTAATTTATACATATGAAATTTTGATTTGGTTTAAATACGTATATAAAATTTTGATTTTGATTTAATTCTATACATTTAAAGGAATGAATATATCAATCTATTTTTATATTTGATAAGTATAATTATTTATATATGTAATATATAGACATAAAATGGTGTTATATAAAAAGTGATGTAACTTGTAAGTAGTTTATAAAAATTAAATCAAATTAAAATGTCTTGTATAGAATTGCACAAAATTATTAAAAATTTATATACAATATCATATGTTAACTAAATTTCATGTATAATTTTAAAATTTATATTAAATTAAAAATGAAGATAATTTAAAGGTTATATAGTAAATAAAAGCCAATAAATTGTTAACATAATAAAATAATTTAATAAAGAGGACACAAGGACGAATATTTGGGATTGAAGCAAATCAGAAAGAAAGTAGATGTTGAAAAGTAGCGGCACATGGGACACAGGATAAAGCCTTTATCATCATCATACAGAGAGTTAAGAGTGCATTATTGTTTCATACACACACCTATACACATATACATACACTCACTGGCTGTTAAGACTTAATTTTAAGACCCACCATGCAAACTAACACATGCATTTATAAAAGAAGAATAACCTTTTCTTTTCCTGATTTCCCTTTAGCCCCTTTTCGCCTTTATATTTCTTACCATATACTCACTTCCATTAAGTCAATCTTCCCTTTGGTGTTTTCAACCTTCTTTATAGGATAAAGCCCAAACCCCATTGTTTTAGTTTAATTCTCTTCATCTTCTTCTTCGTGTAACAAGTCTAAATTTTGCTTCTTTTTCTTAATCCATGGATCATGGGAGACATCATTCCTCAGGTTTTTTTTTCATGACTTTATAATCATTTATTTTGGTGGTGGTTGAAGCTGTTTGATTTTTCCGTTGTTTTTTTTCCCTTGTTTATAAAGTAACCATTTTTCTGTTCATTTTGTTCTGGTTAAGTTTTTTTTTTTTTCACATTGTGGGGAAAAAAGTATTGTAATTTTGAAACTTGTTAATGGGGTTTCTTTGATTTTGCAGGGCATGAGAGCCATGGAGTTCATTTGTGTCACAAATGTGGGTGGCCATTTCCAAACCCACATCCTAGTGCAAAACACAGGCGTGCCCACAAGAAGATTTGTGGTACCATTGAAGGTTTCAAGCTGGTTCCCTCGGCTGAACAAATAACACGTACAAATGGTTCTGATGACGAACCAGTTCCATATGATGATCACAAAAACCCAAGTAAATTAATCCTACCTTATTCCCTGAATTTGTGTTGAAATTCCACTGTTTTCATAATTATAGTCTCTTTCTGTGCGTGGGGGTGTTTTGATCTATATAACAGTCCATGTTGGGGTAATTTGTTGAATTTTAAAAGAGTGTTTGTTGAACTAATTGTATTTTCCGTGTTAATTTTGGTAAATTTTAGATACTAAAGTTCCAAAATTTATGGAGATAGGTAGTTTGGTGAATTTTAGTTTGGTGAATTTTCAGATGCTGCAATGGAGTTTCAAGATAGTAGATTTGGTGTTGGAAGGCAGGACAGTTTGGATAATGTTGGCAAACCAGACACGATTGCTGAAAAGGATCTTCCTGCTACCATTTCTTTAAAACATTTAAAAGATTCTGGTAAGTTTATTTATGAGACTGCACGGGTTAGATGCATTCATTAATGGCTTGTCTGTGAAATTTAGCTCATGTCTATAAGAAGTTGCTTGTATATTAATGCCACATCTGAATCTGATATGTCTTGATTCCTTTAGTTTCTAGAAAACAGGCTTATCCCTGCATTTAAGTAATGGTTTGTATATGAGATCTATTGCTTGGTATTCAGGGTTGGGGCTAGAATCTTAAATAAAATCATGTTTGGGGCGGATTTTGTGTATATATATACACACATGCAAGTTGAGAATTAGGTGTTCTCAATCCAGTGAAATTTTGCATGACAGAGCCCTTATAGTTTGGTTTGATTGCCGATGTTTAGATTCTTTTTTATTATTTTAATATCTTGGTTTCATTTATATATGCAGATATTGTGCAACCACCACGGAATTCAGCTGAAAGTAGCCAAAATGAAAATCCTTTTACGAAAAGCATGCTTTTTGTGTCAAATGGCACACTAGAGCACCAAGATGTTGGCTTGAGCTATAGTAAGGATTCCGAGGATAGAACTGCTTCTGCTAGTGGTGTCGTTCCAATCGAAACGGAAACACTAAAAGGTGTCCCCGAAGAGAGCAGGGAAGTTGGTGCTGGTTCTAGTGCTGTAGAATGCTCTGTTGAGCAGCCAACTAATACAAATGGAAATGAAGAAGGCAAGTTAAATGAAAACCTCTTGGATGGCTTGATTCTTCCAAGCGAACAAACTGCTGGTGAAGTATCGAGGACAGTGCCTACTTTGGAAAAGACACTAGATTTAACTTTAGATAGTTTTCAGTTGAATGAAAATTTCAGTGATAGGTTGGCTTCCAAGACATCCATGAACGAAACTGGTGAGCAAGAAGAGACTGGAGGTAATGGAAACCCAGGAACGGGTATAGAAAGAAATGTAATAGATATTGTGACATCGAACAGTGAGGTAATAACTTCAGTGACTGAATCGGCTGAAAAAATTGTTGAACCATCTGTAGAAGTCCATGACTCTGTTTTACAGGACAAACCTGATACTGCTCTGACAAATCAGCTGTATGAAGACATCGAGATAGATGCTTCGTATATGCATGTTGCGAAAGACAGCTACGAATTTGGCAGAAACCATGAGGCTGTTGTTAAAGAAGTGCTTTTTGAGGGGAAAGCTGGTTTGCTTCAAGACCGTAAATGGTCTGATGAACTGTCTCCTGTTGATGCCGATACAACTGAGAATGAGAAGGACCAGGAAGTTGGCTCTCTTCAAGAACAACAGCCTGTTTATGTTGCTGATGATTTAGATCTGACAGGTTATTCGGGAAGCATGATAAATGATTTACCTGAGGGGAAACCATTGGTTGTGGATGCTGATATTGAGGCTGGAAAGTTAAATAATGTAGTTGGCGAGGATGTTATCTGTATTCCCAATGATAATCTTGGAAGAATTGATGATCAAACTTATGTGAAAAACTCATCATGCGAATCTATGAATAATTCTTCTCTATCTCATACTAATCCAGCATCCAAATTGCTTGAAGTTGACAATTCTGATGATATTGGTGAAAAGAAAACCAAAAAACATGATATCAATGTAGTTGAAAGTGGTGACGGAATAGAGGATTTGATAAAGGCCAACTCTACATCTGAATCCATTAGCACTGGTAATCAATCCCCAGATGTCATAGAGGAAGTGAACGAGACTAAAGGCGTACACTTGGATATGGTTTCAGACAGGGAAGATGAAGAACTCGAACTAAGTATAGATTATAAGATACAAGGAAAGGATGCTGGCAAAGATCTTATGTCTTTTGCAGTAGACAACAATGGAGGAGGAAATGGGTTTGAGAGAATTTCAATAGACCAATTGAAGAAAGAGTCGATGCATTCTCTTTCGTATTCCAACCCTACCAGTCAAAATTCTGGTGCCGTTGATGATAACCATACCAGAGAGTCTGGACTAGATGCATTCAGGACTAGTACGGTAATCTTGAAAGGAGAGGCTGATAATGGTCCTGTTAAACCTCAACCTGATACAACTGTAGGTGATGTTTCAATTGGATCCAGTAGTCATACTGATAGTTTGGAAGCTCACTGGGGATCTATTTCAGGTACATTATTATCTATTCGTTTACTAAAGATGTGGTGAGAACTTTTTTGATATAAATAAGGAATTTATAATCCGACTTGGCTAACTGCTAACGAAGTTATATGAAGTTTAGAACCGGTTTTATCTGAAGTAGCCTACTTTAGGTTGATACAACTTTCAATTAATTAATGAATTACTGCATTTTCTCTGATTTTGAACTTTGATTGATGAGCTTCTGTAGATCATCATGGACGTAATTCTGACTTCATAGAACAGTGGCTGCATTGTGTTTAAAGAAGTAATTCCATTTATTGTTTTTGTGCATTGAACAGTTCTTTCAACCCAATCGGATGCCTTTTCCGAGGCAGAGAAAACCAAGAAGTCAAAAGCTGTATCTAAGCAACATTTTGATACGTCCGATGAATTTGAGCCACCATCTTTCATGACACTGGTTGAGCCTGGAGGTAGCAACGAAAAATCCACTATTTCTGAAATTCAAGCAGTACAAACTGCTGAAAACACTCGAACGATGCCTTTGCAAGCTGGCTGGTTTCCTTCTGTTACTCATGGTGCAAATGAGTCTCTGGGAAGAAAGAAGAACGAAGAGATCATAAAAAAAGTAACCAACTGGAATGCAAAGCAACACACTCCATTGAAGAACTTACTTTCTGAATCCAACAGTGAAACAAAACCGATGTCCCCGTATTCAAAACAAAGTGCCACACCAGTTGTAGGTCGAAGTTATGATAAAGTAGGTGAAGATAATGAAGGTATGGGAGGTAAAGTTAGCTCAACTGCGGAACCTGAAACACCAGTAGCTGAGCCAACTAACATTGAAGTAGAGAAAGAATGGAGTTCGCCGGCAAGGTTTCCGGCTGAGATTAAGCAAGAGAAAAGGAGAGTAAAAGGTAGGCCACTGTGGTTTCAATTTGTATGCTGCTCATCTATAAATTAGTATCATAAAATGCTCTAAAGACTTTGAAGTTTAGAGAACATTATTGATTTTAGGTGCTCTCTTCAATTACTTACAAGTGAAACTGTTTAAGTTCAGGGATTTGCATATATTTTAGTAAACAAATCTCATGTTCTTTGGGTGCAATATGTTTGCAAACTTGTGTTTGGTTTTTCACTTTTCAACCTCATAAATAAATAAAAAATGCAATATTGAATTCAAAAATATATTTGGGGAGAGATCACTTAAACTGGTGTAAAACTTAAGAGGTTTTAGATTCTTTTGTAATATTTTATACATTTAATATGTTAACAATTTAATTATCATATTTCAAGATCTATTCATGTAGATCTTATATGTCAAGTTTGGCATAACTTAAAATTTTTTAACTATTTGTTTTTATATACGAAACATTCAAACATTAAATATATGTTAATATAGACAATATTTTAGATCGATATTATAGAGATATCGAATCGATCTAAAATTTTACATGCATGACAAGTAAAAATATATTAATACCTGATAGTTGAATTGTTAAAATATTAAACATATAAAAAAGTTACGGAATGGTGCAAAATTACTCAACTTTTACATCGGTGTAAGTGAAACCTTCTCCTATATATAATATATTGTGATTTACGGATTGATTGGTTATATTAACTTTATAACAATTAGAAAATATTTTTAAAATTATTTAATTTAGAATTGATTATATTAATGTTATTTAGTATTAAAAATAAAAAAATATTAAAAATTAACTTCTAATAATTTAGATAATATTATTAATAATTTTTATAGGTTATTTATTATATATATTTTAAAATTAATTTATTTTAATGAAAAAATTGTTAATATTCTTTTATAAATTTATAATTATATTTACTCTGTTTTAATCAATTAATGTAATTAGCTCTTATTATATTTAATATATATAATTTAATTTGATAAATGTTATTAATATATCTTTTAAAAAAACTATATTTTACATTTAGAAAATTAATATTCAATAATTTTAATATTAAAAAAATTAAAACTCAATCCAATTAAGTAAAATCTTAAAAATAAAGATATAATTTATCTAAAATTAAATTTATATTTAACATATAATTTTTTAAAAAATAAATTTAAACAAAAGACATGGAATAATTTAAAAAAAAAAAAAACGCAAGGAGTGAAAGTATAATTTACATAAATTAGAAATAAATGTTTCATATAGTAAATGTCCTCTGTCAAAGAAGTAGAATGTGAGCATTATTATTAATTTCACTTTTTATATAGAACATTATAATATGTATATATAATCATAAAACTATTCAACCCCAATCTCACAAGTACATTTAAAAGTTGAAAAAGGGAATATTAAGATGTTTTGAGTTCAAACTTCATTATATATATATATATATATATATATATTTATAAATACTTTTAAAATAATATTTATTAAAATTTTTTAATAAATTTATAACTGAATTAAAATTTACTTGATAAATAATAGCAACTCAATCAAATATAGAACAAATTAATCTTTCAATACCTTCACAAAAACATTCATTTTCTTCGTTTCTGATGAGACACGAGTTATGGCCAGTGAAGTGTAAAAAAGAATGTTGTTAAAAAATATTGATAAAATTAAAGAATATTATTTTAAAATTAATTGGAACTAAAATAATTTTTCTTTGTTCAAAATTAAGACTAAATTAGTTGAGGTGGATGCTTGGTTGAGGGCTTCATCGAGATGACATTTGTTAACATTTATTTAAAATATATGAAAAACTAATTAAAATACTGTATTACTAATTAAAAAGAAAAGAAAAGAAGCGAAGTTTAAAAAATCAAAATTAATTTACTCAAAAATGTCGAAAAAAATTTACTATAATTGGCCATTTTTTGAAAAAATTATGGGAATAGATGGATTTTACGATTTTAAGTAATTTGTAGAAAAATGTTTTCAGATGGAAGCGTTTTCAGCATGTTGCCAGGAAAACGCTTCTAGCTGAATGCACTTTCTTGCCAAATCGTCTGAAAACGCTTTTAGCGGGAAGCATTTTCCCTCAACAATAACCTCCAACGGCTACTTTCTCCGACGGCTATTTAATTAGTTGTTGGACCCCCCTCCCCCAACGGTCTAATTTTTTTCCTATATAACCCCCATTTTGATTTTTCTTCCAATTCAATCTCAACTCTCTCTCACATTTTCAAATCTCTCTCAAATTTCTCTCAATTCCCTCTTAAATTCTAACTCAAATTTTATTTCTCTCTAGATTTTATTTTTTATTAAAATTATGTTAATATTTTCGTAAATTGTTTTTCTATTAGAAATTATTCGGTGGTTTTTGAAATTAGCAATGGCAAGATCTCTATTCTGTTTTGATGACAACCACATTTTCGTCAAAATTGCAAATGGTAAGAATATTTTTTATTATATTTTAATGTTGTTTATTTTTTTTATTTTCTTGTTATATTTGAATTTAATATTTTGTATATTCTTTTACTTAAATAGGCGGAAGATTGAATTTTAGAGACTTATATTTGTAATTTACCTGCTCCTCCATCATCTTTGATCGAACCCTACTTGAGAGATGTCAGTTTTTTGTATGTGGCCCTTGTAGGTAGGGGATGTAAGTTGGACCCGACATTCGTAAGTGCGTTGGTGGAAAGGTGGAGACCTCAGAAGCATAATTTAAATGGAGTGTTTGATATAGGTAGCCACTTACATTCATATGGGACCGGTAGGAATACGTTTCTTAAGTTGTACATGCTTTCTAGTTTGTAGACTTTATCCACAAAGCTCATGTGACCCAAACTTTGATTGCTACATGTTACAATTGCATGAGCGCTTAGAAAACGAAGTGCATCAAACCTCCCACAGTCGAAAGTTTTTTGCCTTAGGTGTACATGGTACACTCCCCCGACAATACCTTGGTCTAATCTGTCGAACTCCGTTACCTACAACCATAGGTCTTTGCACTAGTAACATACTGTATGTATATAATTCGCTTGTGCTATAACCTTCCTAATTTCTTTTAGTACATCATCATTCCAAATGTGGCTGTCCTGCATCTGCGCAATATAACTCGCCGCTCGTTTTGGAAAATGTTTAGCCAAATGAAAGTATGTCTCTTTGACAATCGAGGTTATTGAAAAATGACGCGTTCCCTTTAAAACAAAATTGATGCATTCCACCAAGTTTTTCATTATGTGCCCATATCGTACACCCCCATTGTAAGACTGTTTCTACTTATTGAATGGTATGTTAGAGAGGTAGCCCACCTCGTTATCATTAATTTACTCGTAAGTTTTTCAACATTTCATGCAAAATGATCTTTGACGAGCACATATCTTGTCGAGAGAAATGAATAATTATCCATAATGCCTAACATTTGTTGACCAGTTAAATATCAATGAATATTTAATAATGGTAATTGCATACCAATTTTGATCACTTATGCTCGCTGATCAGTAGAGGTGTATTGTTTGTAGTAGTTTGATGCAACATGCCTTAGAAAGTACCTATGGTGTGTGCGATCTTAAATGCTTCCTTGTTGTTCAATTGCAATCAGTATTCTAGGTCCCCAATCAGAGATGATGCATATATCGGGTTGAGGGTAAACATGCCACAGTCGACTCCCTCGACTTTATTACAAAGGTAACCAGTAGGATTTTTCGATTGTCGTTCTGTGCTATAGCCAACAACAACTGATTGATATATCTATCGTACATAAAGGTAGCATCAATTTGTACTAGTGCTTTGCAGTATTGGAATGCTTGTCGACATTGCTTGAAAGTCTAGAACAAACATTGGAATACTAAGTCTCCATGGAGCAGCTGGTTGTTATAGTACGTAGATGTCGTTCCTAGATCGATTATGCAACTTGGAATGTATCTCTCCAACACTTGACACCACTGCCATACCTCGTTGTACGATGTGTCCCACTCACTATGCATATTCTTCAATGCCTTCTACTTTGCGATCCACTATTTACGGTACGAAGGCATGTAATTGAACTGGCTACAAATATTTACAATTAAAACTAGCACAACAATTCTAGGACTTGCTTTGACCATAGGTAGTATTATATCTGCGATCATCTCCAAGTCCAAATTTGGATGATCCTGTGAAATATCTACAACAATACAAGTACATTAAAATTAGCAATTCAACTGTGTTGTAATATATACCAATATTGATATAGTACCCGCAACAACACACATATGCGGAACAGTAAACTTCTTTATCGTCTACAACCACGTTTTCTACTTAACAGAAACCATGATTTTCCATGCACATCTGTTGTCTCTCATTGCGCACTTCGCTTTAAAATTATCAGATCAAGATTTAAACACGTGAAAGTTTATCCTGTTCTTGATGTGGTATCTCTTCATTGTAGTAACAAAACCATCTTTAGTGGAAAACTCCTTTCCCATTTCTAAATCACCCAAATCCAATGAAAAATTTACGTGGCCCGGCCTTTAATGTGGTAGTTCTACAAACTCCAAGCCATCATTTACCGGTAGGTCCATATTATGCATAAGGGCTGAACGTGAGTACGCCTTAAACTGTGGATCATCTTTGGCATTTTTGCTAGGACCTTCACCTTCTGGTTCAGTTGGACCAGCTTTGGTTCAGAAAATAATACAATTTTTAAACCATCGGCACCGGGCTCCCAAATTGGATTAACATCAGATTTAGTGCTCTCTTCATTCTCAAACCTACCAAAATCTATCGTGTTAAATGTCCCCTCATCGGTGGACATCGTAAGGAGTACATCATCCCTTCTTGTGTAGTTTTTGTAATGTCCAAAACCAAATGTTGATTGCCAACCACTAGAAGTTGATGTTATTCCCTTGTAAGTGTTCTCAGAGTTGAACATCAACTGACCGAAGTTCAAATTAAAACCAGTAACTGAGTGTCGTGTAGGGTCATGTTTTCCGTCCTACCACTAAAACTTAACTATTTTGTGTTCTACCTCCTGCAGTTGAAATCTAGGGCTAAGACAGATGAGTGTCTTTCCATTGATGATTCTGAGATATCATAATGGGAACTTTCTAACAAAGTGGTAAACCCATCATACAACTGTGCCGTTGGACTTTCGGCTTGTTCTTTCGTTCTAACCTCTCGAATAGGAACATATGTCGACATCCAATGGCCTTTATTTTTCATTGCAAACTCCGCATAGAACTCGAGAAATGGTAATCCACTATCAATATGTGTTTACACCATTGCCTCCGACCCCCTCACACCTCTGATATCGAAAACGTCATATCTGATGAGGTCGACTAAAACACAAAATCGATATTTAAGGGATGATACTCTCATCTGGTTGGATCTAATGATTTTATGCCTAATTCTTGTCTGAAATTCTGGCAATTGTATGCTCTAGTTAAAAGCCAGCCACGTTGTGTTCTCTAATAAAAAAACTACCCAGTTCAGACACTTCTCCGTCGTAATAAACAATAGCATTGATTTGTCCACTCATTTTCAACCAAATAACCTTTTCCACATGTTCAAAACAAAAACATTATGTAGAAAATTAATGTTGTAACTAAATATGAACAACAAAAATCAATGCTTACTTTATACAAATAATGTGGTTGCTCCAACTTATGCCTTCTCTGCGAGCTTATCTTCTTTTGATCTTTTTACAATTTTTTTTGCTCTTAAATGGCTTATGCCACTTAATGCTGATATATGTTGATTTTATAGACTAGGAGGTGACTCACAGTTCATTTTTGAAAATTTTTCTAGCCTAGTAGGGGGTTGAAATTTGTAAAGAGAAAACGCTTCAAGCAGGATGCACTGTCAGCAAAAGCACTGAAAGCGATGCCATGTCAACTAAAAGCGCTTCCAACTGGACGTGTTTTCAGTGCTTTTGCTGACACTACGTCCTTCTTGGAGCGTTTTCTCTCTACAAATTTCAACCTTAACCATTTTCCAAGAAACCAATCATATATCCCGAGATTCCCGGGATATATTTTCTGAACCTATCTCGTCGAAAATAATGCAATGGGATAAATAATTTATTGAAAAATCGGATAAAACTAAGATTACAAATGTGAAAAAAATTAATAACTAATATTTCATCCCAACTAAGTACTCTGAGTTAAATTATGAATCGAATTGCAATTTGCAATTCAAATATATGATTGGTGTAAATATGATGTTTTTAAATTTTGAAATCAATAATTATAAATTAACTTTTCAAAAAATTATAAAAAAATAAATCATATGTAATAAAATTTAAAAGTTTAAACCAAAATATAATAAAACCCTAAACTCTAAATCCAAAAAACTCTATTTTATAAACCTTAAACACTAATCCTAAAAAAGAAAATCCTAACCCTAAAAAAAGGGGAAACACTTTTAACTGGAAGCATTTTTGTAAAATCGACCTATTCCCGTAATTTTTTTCAAAAAATGACCTATTTTGATAAATTTTTTGTTGACATTTTTGAGTAAATTAATCATTTTCAATGACATAATTATCTGTGTGTTTGAAATTATCAAATTAATTTAATAGGACAATAACACTAGACAGTTCAACCTTAAGTAAGAGGCCTGACCCACATATTTTTTTATGGAGATAATTTAAAAAGAAAAGAAAAGAAGAGAAGCTGGAGTTTTTTAGGAGAAAAAAATTTGAGTACGTTGAGCCTAAAAGTTGAAGTGGAAGGTTGGGAGGGTAAAAGGAATTGGGAGTAAAAGTTAAAAATTTAATTGAGTTGGATGTGGTTGATGGTAATATTGGCCAGTTTTTTTAAAAAAATTTTCCTGCTATATGCACTTATAAAGTGTAATGTACAAAAACTTTGAGTCCAAAAATTTGTAAAGTGTTAGGAAAATAAAAAAATTTTTTGTTGTTTTAAGAAATTAAATTAAGAGGTTTTTCGACAACGAATATTAAATTATTTTTGTAATTTGGTATAAATGGATTTTCTTTAGTAATTAGTATTAAAATAATTTTCACGTAAGGGTTGTATTTCAATCTTGATTCAATTTTATTGATTATGGATTTCATTGGTCTCTTCATTAACCAAGGAGCATTTCAATTCCTTAAAACAAGATTTTCACACTTGTATCTCTTTTTCTTCTTCTTCTTGCCATTGGTTTCAATGTAGGTTAGGAGAGATTGAATTTTTGAGTTTTCTTAATGGATTTAGGTAAGGGGTTGAGTGATAAACAATGGAAATAGGTTTGGTCTTTTCGAAGGCCTCAAGGACTGTATATAAAACTATTGGGGAAGTTTCTTGGGGTCCGATCTAGAGGATGAACAATGGAAATGGGTTTGGTTTTTTTGAGGGTCTCAAAGAATCAATGTGTTTCTATGGCTGTTGACTAATGCTGAGAGAGTGAGGCGGCCCTTAGCCACTGATTCCTGTTGCATTTTTTTTAGAACACATTTTGAAACCGTTACTCATGTGTTGCGCGAATGCTTCACTGCCACATCAATTTAGAGAAGGTTATTTGAGGATGATAGATTACAAAAGTTCTTTCAAATAAACATATGGCAGTGGGTTTAATTAATTTGCCTAATCCTTTAGATTTTGCAAAGGTTAGTAAAGATTAGGAAACTCTCTTTGGTATTATTCATTGGATCCTTTGGCAGAGGCAAAATGTGAAGATTTTTAATGAATAGTTCATAAAGACTAAAGGTATTCTTGAGTAAAGTGTCCAACTACTTTAGGAGATTTAGTGAGCCAATGTTGGACATGACAATATTAACTCAACAATGACCAGCAAGGTAGTTTGACAAGTTCGTTGGGAGAAACCATCACCAGGGTGGTATAAAGTCGATACTGATGGAGCCATGGAGGATGAAGGTTTCACATCTTGTGGAGGGATTATACGAGATCAAAATAGCATAGGGCTAGTTGGTTTTGCCAGGAATATTGGGTGTGCAATGTGGTAGAGGTAGAGCTTGGGGAGTGTATGATGGCTAAAGTCAAGCTTGGGACATGGGAGCAATGTGCATAGTGTTAGAAATTGATAGTCTCACAATTCTACAAATGTTATGCAGCAAACAAGCTGATGCTCACCATAGTGCTATTATTCGAGCTATTCTTCAGTTCATTTGTAGGAGTTGGCAGATTGAGCTTGTCAATGTTTTCCGAAAAAGTAACAAGGTAGCTGACAGTATGGCATCGATGGATTCAAACTTATCACTAGGTTTCCATGTGTTCAAAGACCCTCCTTTCAATATATGTTTGGCTGTGTATAATGATGTTCAAGGCATAACTTGGCCTAGGATTATGTAATTTAATGACATTCTCCTCAACTTTTACCAAATAAAAATATTTGATGCAGGTTTATGATATATTGAAATATTAAATACTAAATATTCCTTAATTTAATTCAGTTTAATTTTAATTTAATTTTATATTTATTATTGTTTACCTCTTATAAAAAATATAAATATAATGTATATAATAAAATTAAAATTAAAATTATTTATTTTTACTTAATCTTATTTTTTAAAAATCATGTTAAAATATAAAAAAAAACTTAATATTAGTTTTTGATGAGTCATTTTTCATTCATTACCTTGTCTAGTGCTTGAACTAGTGCTAACTGCCCATAGCACTGGTAACAATGAAAAACTACCATGTTTGAATTGGTAAATTTTGACAACAAATTTGGTTGGGTTGAGACTTACTTGGTCAATGGACATTCATGCCAACCTATCATTGATATCCAATCTATCCTTGCATGGTATTTTGAAGATTTATTTGGATTAGATCAAAGCAATTAATATCCCTAAAATTAAGGAGAAGATTAAATCAAACTTATTGAAGGGAAGATCTCCTTGTAACAGCCCGGTTTAGACCTTAGTCGGAATAGTAGTTTCGAGACCACATATTTGAGTCAAAAAAATATTTTATCATTATTTTCTGTGCTTATTATATGTGAATTAGCATGTGGGAAAGTCTCGTATAAAAATTTGGTCGTTTGTGTGCTTAATTATGAAAAAGGACTAAATCGCAAAAAATACAAAAGTTATGTACTATATGTTATGTGTAATGCCCCGAAATTGGGCCTGGAAGAATGGGCTGTATGGGCCCAATGGGCTTGTGGGCCCACACAGGTCGTTGTCTTTGGACTTATGGGAATTAGTGGACTGTTGTGTCGTACACATGGCTAGGGGCAAATCTGGCTTAGTAGGCTATGCAAGCACGTGGGCCCCACTTGGGTTGCGTAATAGGCCCCGGGCCCATATTCACTGAATAGCGTGTTGGTGTGATGGCTAAGAGGTTTGGGAGTGTTGGAGAAGTCTGGGGTTCAAACCTGGGCCTTAGCAAAAATTTATATTTTTCTCTTATGAGAGCCTTAACGTTAGTGGGTAGGCTTTAAGAATATTTTTGGTGAAAGCACGACACAAAAAGGGGTATGGTGTAGTGGCAAAGTAGCACCACTTAAGGGACAAGGAAGTGATGCCATAAAGGAAGCAATGGGGTCCAAGGTTCAACTCTTGGCTCTTGCAATTTATTTTGGTTTTTCTTTTAAATAAATCTGGAAGCGAGTAGGCGGGCTTTAAAGATAAATGTGTTGGACTTAGGACACAAAGGAGCTTGAGTCCGAGTGGTGGTGCCTTGACATGAATATTGAGAGGACTATGGTTTGAATCCCTTTGCACGCAAAGGTTGATTATTTTGCTAATGCTTTAATTTTAGGGATTGATGCAGAATCCCACATCGGGAAGCTATCATTAGAATAGGTGAGGAATTGACTTTAAATAGAGCAAACCATGAGGAGAGTAGGCATGCCTTTCTTGGCTTATCCCTTTCACGTTGTGGCGTGTTCGTTTGGGTTAGGCTTGGATCGTTCGTTGATCTGTATGTTGTTGGGTCACGGTGTGGTGACTATAGTTGATCGACACCCCCTGGGGAGTCAAGGGTGCAATTATTATTGGCTTCTGGGCATAGCAGCATTCAGAGCGTGGATTAACTTCATATACCTATCAGGTACGTACTTCACCCTACTCTAGTTGTAGAACGGCAAATGCTGGAATGCCGAAATGGGCCATGTGGGCCCAATTGGGCAAATTGTATGATTGTGTAGTAAATATTGGACTAGACTAGGTGAATCTCTTATCTGTGGCTAGTTTTGGGCTAAAGGGCCACACGAGCGTGTGTGCCCACTTGGGCCGAGAATGAGCCTTAGGCCCAGTCGCAATGTTATCTCTATTTAGAATACTTGAGTCGCTCGAGGCGACTGTAGACTTTCTGAGGGATTGATAAAATTACTGAAATACCCTTATAGGGTAGAATTGCTGTAATACGATCGATTTGCAAAATTACAGAAATACCTCCGATTTACAAAATTACCGAATTACCCTCGATTGTAAAATTACAAAAATACCCCCGATTTGTAAAAGTACTGTTTTACCCCTAATTTGTAAAATTATCATTTTACCCTTAATTTGTAAAATTACTATTTTACCCCTGATTTGTAAAGTTACCGTTTTACCCCTGATTTGTAAAGTTACCGTTTTACCCCTGATTTGTAAAGTTATCATTTTACCCCTAATTTGTTAGAAATACTATTTTACCTTCGGTTTACAAAATTACAGAAATACCCTAGTTTGCAAATTACAAAAATACCCCAAATTTCAAAATTACCGAAATACCCCTGATTTACAAAATTACCAAAATACCCCTAGTTTGTGAAATTATCGAAATACCCCTGGGTTGTAAAATTATCGTAATAGCCCTTTAGGGTAGAATTATCGAAATATCCCTTTAGGGTAGAATTACCGAAATACCCCTATAGGGTAGAATTACCGAAATACCCCTGTAGGGTAGAATTACCGAAATACCCCTGTAGGGTAGAGTTATCGAAATATCCCTGAAGGGTAGAATTACCGAAATACCCCTGTGGGGTAAAATTACCATTTTTCCCCTAAGGTGTTAAATGACTGTTTTGCCATTGTGGGCAAGTGACTGACTTGGACTGTGTGTTTGACGGATTTGACTATGTTTGTACGACAGTGATTTGACTGATGTAACTGTGGTTGTGTGATTGATATGTTTTAATATGTGTTTAAATGACTGATACTTAACATGGCCGTTCTGCTTACATGTGTGATGATTGAGCATAGCATACACGACATATTAAGTTGGGATATTGATATGGAGGAAGTTCTATTCTGATAGGATCGCATGAGTCGCATGAGACGACTGTGGATCCAGTAATAATCTGATAAGGTCGCAAGGGTCACACGAGACGACTGTGGACCGACTGAGGGCTTAATGCTAGTTATTCTGAGTATGGTTCTGTGCCAACCAACATATGGCTCTATGCTATCAAGATCATGGCTTTGTGCTGATTATATTTGCCTAAGGCTATGTGCCTATCTTATTTACTAATGACTGTGTGTCGATCACATTTACCTATGGCTGTGTGTCGGTTATATTACCCTAATTGATGGCTATGTGCCAATCCTATTACAGTTACTGACACCTTTGTGCCAATTATGATACTGCTACTAAAGGCTTAAAGCCGCATTTAAATTAGCAGCATGGCTGCGTCATTGGTGTGTAAGGCTGGGTGGGTCGAGTTATTCCCCACATGGTGTGTTGGGTTGGTATGGGTGGTGTGATGGCTAGACTGGGTTGGGATTGCATTCGCATATTATTCTGATTCTGCTATGGGCTTGGCCTACACTGTTCTGCATAGGGCTAAGGCCCAGACTGATCTGTTTTGTATAGGGCTTCGGCCCAGTCTGTTCTACATATCTGTATTATACTATTACTGATTCTGTTTTGGGCTTAGGCCTACCTGATTTTGATTCTAATTTTGATTCTAATCTGATAATGTTTCTAATTCTGTAATGGGCTAAGGCCCATCAGGTACTATTTGTTATAGTGGGCTAAGGCTCAATTGATACTGGAATTGTAGCAGGGCTGGGGCCCAGACTTTTAATTCTTTTGTATGACTGACTGTTCATTTTATATGGTAGGGGATTACACACTGAGTTTTTATAAAAATCACCCCGTTTAATAACTATGCAGGTAATCCTTAGCTTTAAGAGGATCGGTGCTGCGAGGGACTCGGAGAAGGCCACACATTGCTTATGCTCTGTCTTGATTTGCTTTTAAGTACTTTATTCCAGTTTGGTTTGTAATAGGGCCTTTTAAGCTTGCTGGTTTTTACATTTGGGATTTTATTTATTGTTTTATAATTGCTAGAAGTCGGACACGGGTTTTTCCAAAACAACAAATACTTTTCAAAATATCACGTTTCTGTAACTATTTTAAATTAGGCTTCTGTAACAATTAAGGTTTAAAGGTAATAACGTTTTACAAGAGAACGTCTTTTAATAAACTACGTTTTGAAAATATGCATCCGAAATTCAAGATTTTACACAAGTTTTAAATGGCAACAAGTTTTAAATAAGAAGGGTTTTCAATAAAAACAAGGTTTAAAAAAAAAACACTTCAATGTGACACGCTAGATTCGGGCTTAACTTCTAGGCCGGGTTTGGGGTGTTACATTATGTGTGCCAAATTGTAGTGCTTTATGAATTATAAGGTCCTTAAAATGTTAATGGACCATTGAATTCATTAATGGTCAAGTTTGGACGTGAAATCATGGGTTATTAATGTTTTAATGCAAGGGCAAAATGGTAAACTAGTGATTTATGTTCATTAATTAAAAGAAAAACATGAGATAGTGGCCATTTATCATCCATTTTGCCGAAATTAACAAAAGAAAAGAGATTTTTTGAGTAAAGTAGGGTTCGGCACTTATAATAGCTAATTAAGGTATGTTTTTACTTATATTTTTAATGATTTTTATGTTTTTGTGATCGTTGCTTCGTGTTTTCTCAAGCCCATGCCTTAATTTTAGAATTTTAGTATGATTTTGGGATGAGCCATTGATGAAATGTTGAGCTTTGTGATGATTTTTGTTGTTAAATAAAAGATATGAATTGAGTTGATATATTTGTATTAAATTTTTTAATGAAATTAGCTAATTTAGGCTAATTTGTGAAAAGGATTATATAGAAGGACTAAAATGGGAAATTTATGTAATATGTGGGCTTGAATGGACTAAATAGAAAATTTGGCTAGGCCATATTTTAAGAAACTGGGTATATTTGATGATTTTATGAAATAGGGACTTAAATGTCGAAAGGTGAAAATGTGAGGGTTATTTTGTAAAATGCCCTAATTGTGTGTCCTTGTATTGAATTGATTGAGTGTGTGATTGAATGAGTTATTTTTTTAACACGTATAGATCAAGAAAAGTGAAATTCGGACTTGGATCGCGGAAAATCAAAAGTTGTCGAATAATCAACTAAGCCGACAAAACACACTCGAGGTAAGTTCATAAGTAGTAATTTCATTATAATGCTGTTAATTGCATTGATATTGAATGAATTGAAATGAATTGAACCTCAGAAGAGGTGGAATTAGTGATATCATTGTTGTGGATGAGTTAGTAATAGAAAACGAGATTGAGAAAGCTCGGTTGAACCGTAGGATTAGTTTCGGAAGGTAGTAACATGTTACTAGTATAAAGTGTTTGGCTTCGGGCCATGATATCTGCACTTCAGGTGCGAGAAACATCTTGATTTGGCTTAGGGCCATGGTATAGGTGCTCTGAGATATGTTACCTTGAGTTGGCTACGGGCCATGGTAGAGGTACTTATCGGATTTTATGTTCGAATGTTCGACTCTTAAGCCGGATGGTTCAACAAGTGAACAGGAAATACTTATGGAAGTGGTGGTATGAAATAGAACAAGTATGTATGACGTGTTAGTTGTGGAGACAAAGTATATAAGTGAGATGATATGAATTGAATCCAAGAGGTATGGATCTCAATTAAATGAGTAACCATGTGGTAAGCCATGGATAAAGGTTTGTAATGCTTGCTCATGGTTCAAATTAATGGAATAGTAGTTTTATTTTACAATTATATTAAATTACATGCTTATGACTTACTAAGCTTTAAAAGTTTACTTGGTTTGTTTATTTCTATTTTTAGATCATCGAAGCTACTGAAGGCTCAGGAATTATCGAGAGTTTTTATCGTACTATCTGAACTCATTTTGGTACTTATTGTGTTTTTGAATAGCTAAGTATGGCATGTATAAGCTAGGGAGGGTTAGATGTATATTTTGACTTGTAAATAGGCTAAGCCATGTGATTTGGCTAGCTAAGTTGTGAATATGGTTGTTTGGGTATGTGATAGGTGTTGTAACTTTGATATGCTTTATAACGCATAAATGGTCTAACTCAATATGATCATTTTAGTATGAGTAAATGATGAATTTTGGTAAGTTTTGCTTATGAATTGATAGGATTCATGATGTGGTATTATAACAATTGATATGTTATGGTTTTGACTTGAATTGTGAATGATTAGTTGGTTAATGTACATGAATTGATTGGTGATATTCTTGGTCTTGTTGATAGATAATTTGGGCATGTTTTGGTTGTGAATTTTGGTGTATTTTAGCTTGTAGGGAGGACCCAATTTGGGTGGCAAAGTTGGCTTTTCGAATGGCCTATTTTTGTCCACACGGGCAGAGACACGAGTGTGTGTCTCAGCCGTGTGCGACACATGATTATAGTACACGGCCGTGTGTCCCCTGGGGTACCCGCTGGATTAAGTTAATATACCCTACCGGAGTGACACGGCCTAGGCACACGGGCGTGTCTAGTGGTTATGGGTGCAAGTCAGTAGCCTCCCTAATTTTACACGGTCGAGCATACGGGCATGTCTCGTGGCCGTGTGAACAAGTCAGTATGTAAGCCCTGTTTTGCCATAGCTTGGACACATGGGCGTGTCTAGTAGCCGCGTGCCTGACCACATGGGCGTGTGACCTCAATAACTTTGAAAAATATTCAAGTTTTGAAAAAATTTTCTAAGTGTTCGGTTTAGTCTTGATCTTCTTCTAATGCATGTTTAAGGTCTCAAAGATCTTCATAAGGGACTCTTTAATGATGTATGATTATGTTATGATGATAATGAATGTGAAATGTTAGTAAAGTTCTGATTTGTTCGGTAATGCTCTTAACCCTAGTCCGGCAACGGATACGGATTAGGGGTGTTACAATCCTTAACTGATAAAAGACTTGTCTTAGAGATTTTTTTAATATTTATCTTATTTCAAAGGATAATTGATTGTATAGGATTGAGTATGTTAGAAAGTGTATACACATATAAAGTATGCGAACTTGTATAGGTGAACATAAGTGTATTGAGAGCACTTATTTTATTTAGTGAGGAACTTGATTTGAGAGTGCATTGCTTCTGTAATGATCAAGTGTGTTGCTTGGTTAACAACCTTAAGTTTTCAAGGGGAAAACTTAGAGAGGAGATGTTTAAGTCTTAGGTACAAAAGTAAGAAGTCTAAATTGGTGAGTGTTAGAGCTCGAGTTCACTTATTGTACGAGGTGCTAAGATAGTAAATATTCTTTGTAGGCAAGGCCCCACATATATAGGGGAACTGAACTGAATAAACATCTCTTGTCTTGTTTACTTTTTTGCACTTTGCATTTCTTGTACATGAAGAAGTTGGAATTGGTCTCAGAACTATTTTTGGCACTGCATTCAAATATCAATTTGAACTCACTAATTGGTATAAAAGCCTTCCTCTTAATGTGGATAGTGGTGTTTCCTAGTAATGATATTTGATAAAAGTGGAATGTGTATCATTGTCCCGTCCCCCATGTTTGATGGTTTGAATTTTGCATATTGGAAAGTCAAAATGATAACTTGTATCAAGGTCACAAATGAACATTCTTGGAGATTTGTTGTGAATGGTTGCATGTATCCTTTTATTGTATAATCTAGAGTCAAGACACCGAAGCTCGAGGCATAATAGACTACTGAGGAGGAAATACTTGAAAGTGCAAATTCAAGGGCACTTAATGCTATCTTTTGTGGAGTAGATGGATAGGAGTTTAAGCATATTTCAAAGTGAGAAAGTGCTAAAGAAGCCTAAGATATTCTCCAAACAACACATAAAGGTACAAGTACTGTTAAAAGATTTAAAGTTGAAATGATTACCACTAAGTTTGAGAATTTGAGAATGCGGGAGAATGAAACTATAGGAGAATTCTATGCCAAGTTATGTGACTTGTCTAACCAGGCCTTTGGTATTAGAGAAGAATAGACCAATGCTAAGTTGGTTAGAAAGGTTTTTTTTTGTTACATGACATGTTTAGCATCAAGGCTATTGCTATCGAAGAAGCCAAAAACATCAATACGATGCATATATATATGAACTAATTGGATCCATCCAAACATTTAAGATCAATCTTGATGAAGCTAAAATGAGCATATCTACAGAGAAAAGTATTGCTCTACAAGTGACAAGACAATGCCCACTGAGATTATTACAACTATAGAATATCTATAAGAACATATTGCACTCCTTACCAAGAATTTCAACAAGGCCTTCAAATCTAAACAAAGTCAAAGGTTTGACAAAGTCAAGAACACTCAGTAAGGGAACTCTAAAAGAGTTATCATCAATGAGGAGACATCTAGAGACAAAAAGAAACGGATACAATGCTATGAATGTCATGGTTTTGGACATATCTAGGCTGAGTGTACAAATAACTTGAAGAAAAAGAAGTCTCTCTATGTCACTTGGAGTTATGAGGAGTCCAGTCATGAATCAAACACTAATGAAGAGCATTTGAGCAACTATGTTGCTTTCACCTCTAAAGCCAACACAGAAAATAACGTTTTGTGATGGTATTACATAAGAAGTGTCAGATGCTGAGTTCCTAAAGAATTATAAGATTATGCTTGACAAATGGCAGATGGTATGTAATGGTAACTCATGATTACTATAGAGATTCGACTCCATTAAGCAACGAACAAGTAAAAAAATAGCGAAAGAAATTGAGAAATTGGACACACAAATTTAACGTGGAAAACCCCTTCCAAAGAGAATACAAAATCATAGGCAAAGATAATTTACTATAATGGAAAAAGAACAAAGAGTACAAAATGATAGAGATAAAAACTAAACCCCGAAACCTAAAAACAAAGAACCCTCAAAACGTAAACACAAAATTCTCCAACAATGTTATGATTCTAATCTTTTCATGGGTGTATTTTCTAAGGTTTTAAAAGAGCTAAATTCGTAGGTCAAATAATAATAAAATAATCTAAACTAATTAAAGTTCGACTGAGACAAATAACAAACTTTAACTGAGAGATTATCTTTCAAATTTGACTGAAATATGAGGCATACTTAACAAATCACCACCTTGACTCGTTTCTACAACGCCATCTTTGCCATCTTTGCCAATGCCCGCCATGGGCCCATCTTGAACTATGTAGAGAATTAACTAAGTTAAATCTGTGCTTAGAAACTAGAAGACTTCTAGCTTTTGACTTGTTCACTGCCAAATCAAAATTAACCCGGGTCTGATTTTCATGAACACAGTGCCCTAACTTTTTCAAAATCTGCATCTAAAAGAAGACCTTTCTTCAACGAAACGGTCATACATTTTTCCTTCCTATGATCAAGTTACCTCCACTCCAAACGAGTTGACTTCGACTTCGTAATGAATGAGGGACGTCTGGTTTCACCGGTCATTATAAAACCTTCCAGAATATAAAGACTGTTGGTCGTTTTACCTTTTAACAAAACGAGAGCACCATGAGACACCTCAATGCTGCTCGACTCGATGTTGATTCTACAACCTTTCGAGTTTAAAATACTCAAGGAGATGAGATTCTTTTGTAAATCAAGTACATACCTGACATCTAAGAGTGCCCTAATCATCCCATCGTGCATCCTAATTTTAACAATACCTATACCGATTACCTTACTGTATGAATTGTTTCCCACGTGCACAACTCCACCTTCAACCGAATTGTATGTGGAGAACCATTCTCTGTTAGGGTACATGTGCAAAGAACATTTCGAATCTAGGATCCACTCAAACGTAGGCTCAGAGCTATCGCTCGTTGATACTAACAAGAAATCATCACACTTTCATCGGCCAAATTAGCACCAACTGCATCTTCCTCATTACTCTCAACAGTCCTTTTATTTCATAATTTATAACACTATGCTTTGACGTGACCTAACTGTCGATACCATTTTTGTGAAAACAAAACGGACGTCGACTTAAAAGGTTTTTCAAGGACTGGAGTCGCCACCGATCTTTTTTTTGGTGCGATCGGCCACCTCAAAAGGGGGTTGTTTTTGATAAACTATTTGATTTATTAAAACAACAATTTTGGTCCGCATACCAAAAAAACAGGTTCGGGAGTCAGTTACACACGGGGAAGGATTAGCACCCCCGATACGCCCGGAAACCGGTACCTCGTTGATTAATTGGAATCTTTGAAGTCGATAATTCGAAAACTTGGAAAAATTTTAAAATACGATCCTTGTTTGTTTGAAAATCATTTGGGGATTGATTGAAAACGTGTATAAGTAGGAGGCCGGTTTGCCTTAAGGCAAAATATCGTATCCAATACGTTAGGACACGGTATTTCGACCTTTGAGGTTAAACTTGCCTTTTTATCTAGAGTTTGAGTATTTATTTTAAAAGGATATTCGAATACTTGGAATAAACGAAGAAAATCGGAACCCAATGCGTTAGGGAATGATTTCTCGAATTCTTAAGTACCGAACATTGCCTTGATTTAGAAAGTCTTATCTCGAGATCACGAAATATCACGCCCAATGCCTTAGGATGCAATATCTCGGACTCTCGAGAACACGTTTTGGAAAATTATATAGCTATTTTGATAGGCTATTCGGTTATTTAGATTTAAACGAGAAATCACGGCCCAATACGTTAGGGTATGATTCCCGAGTGTCTAAATACAGAATATTGCCTTTATAAAGAACGTTTTTTGTGTAGAAGAAGGTAATTTGTAAAACTCGCGGTGAAATGACAATAAAAATGGAACGGAATGCGATAATAGAAGATAATACGAACAAGAGTGATAACATGGTAGGCGAAGATAGTAATGAAAGACGGATGTGAATATGAATAATATAGCATGCGAAATAAAAATAATAGAGCTTTAAACGTATGTTTTAAGAAGGATATTTAGATGTTTAAATTTAGACGAGAAAATCGAAACCCAATACGTTAGGGCACAATCTCTCGAATTTCTAAACACCGAAATAAAAAATCGCTTTGGCATAAATAACACATGATATTATTTGTAATGAAAAATTTTAAAAAACAATAATGACAATTAATACGATTTCGAATGTAGTATTTAAGAATATATATTTACATATAAGTATGTATTGACTAAAAAAAAATAGTGTTAAAGCTATTGGAAACATTATTTACTATGTATATGTATAGATATGTAAAATGATGGTGTTAAGAAGTATGAACGACTCTATGAAAGACCTCTATTAAAATAGGAATATAATATTACAAGTATTAATATATAAAATATAATATTGAAAGTTGCATTTACATGAAGATATATAATATACACATGAAGTAGTATCTAAAACATGCAACGACACACGAATACATAGAACTAAAGTATTAAGTATTAATGCATGATATTATAATACATAATGAATACATACATATACGTGACGTAGAATTTTAAAACATGTATAATATATGATAGGAATAATAATATATTAGTAATAAGGATCGTAATAGATATGAAAATACTTTAGTAACGTGGAAGAATATATGTGTACGTAATATAATGATAATATAATATGAAATAAAAATTTTAATAGTTTAAGGCGATATTAAGATAAAACTAAATATTTAGGTTGAAATGTAAATAATGATATGACAGTAAAGTAAATAATAACAATAGTAATGATAACGAAACGCAAATAGCATGTCAATAAACAATAAATTTAATAATAATAATAACATATAACAGTAATAACATAAAATATCGAAAATAATAGTAAGTATAACTAAACATAATAATGACGAATACGAAGTAATTAAAACTTTAAAATAAATACAAATAATATTATATAAGGTATTATGCTATATATATGCATGTAAGTGAAATAATACTTATAATAATAATAGATAATATAAATAATATATATATACATAATAATATATATTATTAGCAACCAAATAAGATAATATCAGTATTAATAAAAGAAAAACGAATAACAATTATATAATAATAATAATAATAATAAAAATAGTAAGTATAACAACTAATGAGATTAATAATAATAATGGTGAAACTTAAAAATGAAATAAAAATGAAATAAAAAAAAGCGTAAAAGGATGAAATTAAAAACAGAATTAAAAGTTCGGGCCGGATTTTAAAACTAAAGCAGGTCACAGGGACCTATTAGAACACGGGTTAAAATATAAGGGACCGAAACCGTAATTTTCCCAGTTGATTAAAACGCTACGCAGCACGGAGGATCAAAATAGTACTCGGGACAAGTTTCTGGGCCCGATTGCAAAGCACATAGGTCTAGATTGCAAATTAAAAAAAATGCGGCAGGACCGAGATAGCAAATATCCCCTATGACGTAATAACGCGCGGATCCTAGCGGGTAAGGGTCGGAGCTCGGGTCGGGTCCCTCAAAACGACATCGTTTTGAGGCCTGAGTATAGCCCCCAAAACGGTGTCGTTTTAGAAGGCTATAAAAGGCCTAAGTCGGTGAAAAAAAAAATCATTTGGAGAGGGGAGAAGAAAAAAAAGGAAGAGAGAGGGGAGAGGAAAGGAGAGGGGAAGAAGGAAGAGAGAAAGGGAGGGTCCGGGCTCCGGTCACCGGACCGGTCACCGTCCGGTCACTGGCCGGTCACCGGCCGATGATCGGACCGCCATGCGCGGCTGATCGCCGTCGTTCCGGCCACCGGAACGGTGGCCGGAAAAAGGTAAAAAATTCTAATTTTTTTTTATTTTTTTCTATTTCTATACTTACTTTATTTTTGAATCTATGTTTGGATGTATGAATATGTATGTGTAAATAGATTGATTGAAATAAGAAAATACCCTTCGGTTCTGTTGCTTTCCGCGCTGATATTCTGATTGCGATATTGTTCTTTCGATTTTTATTGCTACCACTGCTTTGTTCTTAATGTATGGTTTCTTGTTTGAAAAGAGAAAAAAAAGTCCTTAATACACGGTTTCTGCTTGGCTTATATAGCCATTTACAAATCCCTTTTTTATTATTTTCTGTTTCGCTGTCTTTTCTTCTTCAATGTTTGCAGGTGAAGGGCGGTGGCCACTTGAAGGAGACGTGACAGAGGCGGTGGGTGTAAGGCTGTCAGAGGCCAAGTGGGCAGAAGGCAGAAAATGGGGCTAGGGTTCTGCTGTTAAGTGTAATCGGGTTTCGGGTTTGGTTAGGGGGTTAGCTTGGGCTTGTAACGGGTTAATGGGTAGCTGGGTTA
The DNA here is from genome assembly GCA_020496765.1 of Gossypium stocksii. Taxonomy (NCBI): domain Eukaryota; kingdom Viridiplantae; phylum Streptophyta; class Magnoliopsida; order Malvales; family Malvaceae; genus Gossypium; species Gossypium stocksii. The sequence continues at coordinate 44,290,981 of CM035630.1, read as the reverse complement.
TTGGGTTGTTGGTATTTGTTTTAGGTAGGTCCAATTGGGTTTTGGATTGGGTAATTGGGCTGTCCGGGTCTAATGGGATAAATTTGTGCATGGGTTTAGGTTAATTTGTAATTAAATGGTTTAATTTGATAGGCCAAAATTGGCTTATGACACCTAACTTTTTACAATAGCGACATCTCTTGTCTTACTTCCTTCATGCTACCAATACCTCCTGCAATACCCTATTTGTGAGGCATAAATGGATTGCAGACAAGGCCTTTTCATCAAGCTATTCCCATTTTGTCTGATCTAAATTATCAGGCTTTTTCCCGATAACGACCTTTTTCAGGTCAGTCTGAACTAGAATTGCCATCATCCAGACTTGCCACAGATTGAAATTTGTGACACCATCAAACTTCTCGATGTCAAACCTTATTGCTGCTATCTCTGAATAGGCTGATCTACGAAAGTTGAACTAGCTCTTGATACCACTTGTTGAGGATCAACCAATTAAGCAACGAACAAGTAAAAAAATAGCGGAAGAAATTGAGAAATTTAACGTACAAATTTATTGTGGAAAATCCTCTCCAAAGAGGATAAAAAACCACAGGTAAAGATAATTTACTATAATGGCAAAAGAACAAAGAGTACAAAAAGATGGAGATAAAAACTAAACCTCAAAACCCGAAAACAAAAAAAAAACCCTTAAAACATAAGCACAAAATTCTCCAAAAGTGTTATGAGTCCTAATCTTTTAATGGGTGTATTTTCTAAGGTTTTAAAAGAGCTTATTTATAGGCTAAATTTGTAGGTCAAATAATAATAAAATAATCTAGATTAATCAGGGTTTGACTAAAAAATAAGAAGAGTTCAATTGAGAGATTATATTTCAAATTTAACTGAAATATAAGGCATACTCAACAATTACTAAGTCATAATAATGAGCTCAAAGAAGAAGTTTAAAAGTTGAACAAAAAAGTGAAGGTCAAAGAGACTCAACTAGCTGATGAAACTGTCAATCATGAGAAAACTCGAAATTAGATTGAATCCACCAGAAAAATGCTTGACAAGTTCAATGTCAATCGCAGCAAACTAGATGAGATCCTAATTGTTGGTAGGAGAATTCCTGGTAAAGGAGACTTCAGATATGTTGAATAGAAAGGTGAAGCTGTTGCAACTAGTTTAACTGTGTTTGTCAAAGCTTTAAGTAGCAGTGTTGGGGAGTATTTGATTAATTACATGAATAATGACAATTCATACATATAAAATTTAATTCACATTTATAAAAATTTTTAATTTAACCACTTTGATAATTAACAAATTATATATTACATATATGTCAAACTTAAAATAAATATATCATATAAATATTATAATTAACAATTATTAATAATGATCATAATAATAATAGAAAACCGAGAAAAGAAAGAAAAAAACCATCGCATCATATTCATTCACCAGTCGCCCATATTAATGGCGAAACCTGATGTAAACTTCAATTATTATTATTATTATTATTATTATTTAGAACGAAATAAAAAATATAAATCATCACGCACTCGTGCGCCTATATATATACTAAAATTTTCTTAAGGATAAAAGAGTTACATTATAAGAAGCATAAAAGGTAAAGCATGAAATTATGTACTTCCGATTAGAGAAAACTCATGCTTGTCTTGCGAACCAAATAAACGATTATGGGCTCCTACGACTGAATCTAGATATTAATCAGTCCTAAAATTAATCATAATTTCAATAGAAAATCAATTATTTAATGATTCAATCATAACATTGACGAGAAACGAGAAAAGAGAAAATAAAAGTAATATTTCATAAAATTAAATGAAAATTGAATATCATTTAATCCAAGCTCATGATATCATACGCTAATTTTTATTTATTTATTTAAGTATTAATCTTTACAAAGAGAACATAAAAAAAATCTAGAAATTGATTTCTTCCTCTTAACAAACTTTAAGTGATGTGTGCTATAATTTTTATGTGCATTTGTGTTTAACCCTAATAAGTAAAGGGAGAATCAATTTATACTGATTAACTTTTAATCTGATACGTCTATCATATAATCGAATGAATGGTTAAGATTTGATCACAATAATGCACTTAAAAATTTTTTACATGCATTACTTCTATAATAATCAAGTGTATTGCTTGGTTAAGAGTCTAAGTTAGAGGGGAGACACTTAGATCTTAGGTATAATAGTGAGAAGTCTAAATTAGTGAATGTTAGAGCTTGAGTTCACTTGTGGTATGATATGCTAAGATAATGAGTATTCCCTATAAGCAAGTCCTCGCAGTTGTAGGGAAATTAAACTGCATAAGCGTCTCTTATCTTGTTTACTTTTTTGCATTTTGCATTTATTATAACTAAAACAATTGGAACTGATCTAAACACTGCTTATTTTTGCATTCAAATATCAATTTAGACCCAACATTTTTTTAAAGTTATATTCAATATTATGTTAAAAAATTTTCCTATATTTTTTATTAATGGTCTTCTATTTGTGGAGGGATTGTCTTTTCCTCTTTCAAGATATCAAAAAATCTAAAATATTTAAGTATAATATTTTATCAATTTAATTTTAAATCGATTGAGTCTTAGTTTGATTGGTATGTGCATTGTTATCAATACAGGAGGATGCGGGTTTGAGTGCGACGAAGTGTATTATCCTTCCATTTAGAGGTCGGGAGAAACTATGGATAATTTTAATCATTGTATAAAAAATAGATATAATCAAAAACTTATAATAATATTATTAAAAAGGAAAAAACATGCTGATGGGAATAAGAATAAAAAACCGGCTGCTCAAAAGAAAAATGGGGATTAATTATTTTCAACAATTATTATGCAAGTAGCAATATTAATTATGTCTACCACCACCTTTTTATATTGAAAATTGGGACAAAAATTCGATAGTTCCCATCTCCCCCCTCCTATTTTTAATTTTAGTCTCCAAACCAATGAACCACCCCCACTAAAATCAGCAAAAAGTATCAATAAAAAAAAAAGCATATCCCACCCAATGTTATCATTCTACGCATTATTACAAGGCCTGACGCACATGGTTTTTTTTTTTTTTTTATTAATACTCTGATTAGATCGAGTTGGACCACACTATTCAATTAGTTTGACAATTTATTTATTATTTAAAATAATAATTTCCTTATTTATATATTTTAAATTTAAATAAAAATATTTTTATTACAAAAATAATTCAGATTTAACCGATTCAAATTAGAAAAAAAAAACTGTGTCCAAACTTAATTTAATGCAATTTAAACAAATAATTCGGCCTCCAAAATAAAAATAAACAAATAGTTGATGGGTGAAAAATTATATAACAGAGTTTAACTTAATAAATTCTTATATAAGTATTTTTCTTATTTATAAAAGTAAAACACTTGTATTTTGGATGGAGTGTTTTCTTTTTTATATTTATTAGCGATAAATTTTAAAATTATATATAAATTTTAGTTTAATGTGTAATTGTATATATGAATTTTAATTTGATAGAATTATACACATGAAACTCTAATTATGGTTCAAATATATACTCGAAACTTTAATTTTGATTTAATCATGCACATTTAAAGAAATAAATACATCAATTTATTTTTATATTAAATAAATATAATTATTTATGTATGCAATATATAAATATAAAATGATGTTATATCAATAATTGTGTTAACAATTTGTAAAAATTGGATCAAATCAAAATTTATGTATAAAATAACACAAAATTAAAATTTATATATAATTTTAAGATTTATCCCTATTTATTATAATTTAGTATATATTTTGATAATTAGTGTAAAACCAATTGATTATGATAATAAATTATGGAGTGAAAGTAATTATAAGTTGCAAGTTGAGAGTCTAAACAAAATATTAGTGAATCATTTTTAACGTGTTAATAGTACTTTTACCATTATGATTAATTTATTACATTAGCTTAGGTAAAATCATGCTTTGCATGTTTTTTAACTTTCGTTACCTATGAAAAGTAATGGAACCAAATATATGATAGCACATGAAACATTTCATTTCATATAGTGTGTATATATAAATAATATAAAGTAGGTAAACTGTAAGAGTGGTGACTAAATTATTATTTTTTTGTTTTACTTTAGTTATTAAATTATTAATTTTTTTATTTAGTCATTAAATTTTTTGAAATTAAATATTTTTGTCACTTAAATTTGATTTGAGTTTTTTATTAGTATAATAATAAATTTAGTCCTCCAATATTCACATATTATATCAATTTGATCTTAAATATAAAATATTCAACAAATTTAACTCTCAGTGTTTACAAAATTTGTCATTTTAGTTTGAATTCTAAAAAATTCAATAAATTTAACCCTTAAAATTTACAAATTTGTCAATTTAGTTCTAATTTTAAAAATTATATAAATTAATTTTTCATCCTTTACAAAAATTAATAATTTAAGCTTCTTAACCCAGAAATCTTAGCTTTTGGTTTCATAAATTTGTAATTTTTATCCTACTCTAATATAAATTTTCTAACATTGACTTTGGCATAAACAATTTTTACACATTTTGTTTACCAACCCAACACATGGAAAAGGGAAAAAAAGGAATGAAAAGAACACCATACGGTAATGATATTTAAAACATTACAATTGATGAAACAAAGTCGATTACAAATATTTGGCAGAGGCTGCAACTACCAACCAACCAACTTATAATAAAAAAAATCACCAACAAAAAAATTCCATACTTGAAAAAGAAAAAAAAAAGTGAGCTCAAGTTGCCAATTTCAGCTTCAAAGTAGAAGATATAATTATGAAAAATGGACTATTTAGTTATAAATAAAATTATGTGAAATTTTTAAAATTCAAACTAAAATAACAAATTTTGTAAACATTGAGGGCTAAATTTATTGAATATTTTATATTTAGGATCAAATTGATATAATGTGTAAACACTGAGGGCTAAATTTGTTATTAGACAATAAAAAAGACCAAATCAGCTTCGAGAGACCAAATATTTGATTTCAAAAAGTTTAGTGATTAAATAAAAAAAATTAATAGTTTAGTGACTAAAATAGAAGAAGGTAAAGTTTAGTGACCATTTTTTTAGTTTACCTTATAATGTAACACGGGATAAATTACCCAAAAATACCATTTTTTAACCATAATTATCAGAATAGGTTGATTTTTACAAAATTACCAAATTAGGTCAATTTTGGAAAAGGACGCGTTTTTAGTGGATATGACAAGAAAACGCTTTCATCTAGATGTGTTTTTATCTTTGGCCAGATAGTTAAATGTTAGTTCTTTTATCCTTAAGTCTCACGTTCGATTCCTCTCCTACTTACATTTGTATTTTTTTTTATTTCATGCTGCTTCAAATTTTTAAAAATTTTAATTAATTTTTTAATATATTAATTCTTTGGTTAGATGGCTAGATAGTTGCAACTATTTATTTGAGTCTTGAGTTTATATTTTTTATTTCACGTTACTTCAAGTTTTTTTTTTAATTTTTAATTAATGTTTTTTAACATTTTAGTTCTTTAGTTAGATGGTTAGATAGTTGTAATTACATCCTTTAAGTCTTGAGTTTGATTCCTCTATTACTAACATTTGTATTTTTTATTTCATGTTGCTTCAAGTTGTTTTTTAATTTCTTTAGATGGTTAGATAATTGTGATTACATCCTTGAGTATGAGGTTCCATTATTTTTATAAGCATATTAATGTATTTTTTATTGCTTATTGTTTCAAACTTTTTTTTAATTAATTTTTTGATGATATTTTTAATTTTTTTTATAACCACATTATTATTTTTCTTTCAATTAATGGTATTTGCAATAATTATTTGATTTTATGAATAAAAGAGCTAAAAATAAAAAAATATATTATTAAAAATAAAAATAATTAAAAAATCATCAAAACATTAATTTAAAAAAAAGCTTGAAACAATATAAACTAAAAAATACGTTAATATGGTTATAAAAAATAATGGAACCTTAAACTCAAGAATGTAATGCAATTATCTAACTATCTAATGAAAGAAGTTGATATGTTAAAAATATGAATTAAAAATAAAAAAAAAGTTTGAAGCAGCATGAAATAAAAAATACAAATGTGAGTAGGAGAGGAATCAAACTCGAGATTTAAGGATGTAATTACATCTATCTAACTATCTAACCATCTAATGAAAGAACTAAAATGTTAAAAAACATAATTAAAAATTTAAAAAGCTTGAAGTAACATGAAATAAAAATTATAAATATGAGTATGAGAGGAATCGAACACGAGAGTCAAAGATAAAGTTGTAACTATTTAACCATCCAACCAAAAAAAGTAATATGTTAAAAAATTAATTAAAAATTTAAAAAGCTTGAAGCAACATGAAATAAAAATTACAAATGTGAGTAAGAGAGGAATTGAACTCGAGACTCAATGATAAAAATACTAACATTTAACCATTTGGCCAAAGTTGAAAGATCATTTAGTTGGAAACATTTTTTTGCTAATCCGCTAAAAGCACATCCAGCTTAATGCGTTTCCCAAAAATGGGCCTAATCCGGTAATTATGTTTAAAATCAACATTTTTGGTAATTCACTCAATAACACGACTATTTTAGAAAATTTTAAATTCTAAATTAATTTTTTGAATTCCAAAATAATTTCTTTTTTAATAATGTTTAAAATGAGTACTGTATTTAAAATTAAGTTTTTAACATGATATTTTTCCTTTAATGATGTTTTATATATGAATTACAAATTCTAAATTATTAAACATTTTAATAACTACTCAATAAAATTTTTTGCATTTGCATTATTGTTCTTAATACTTTATTTTGAATTGTAATTTACTACTAATACAATTTATAACTAAATTGATTAATTAATATAATAATAGATAGTAAATATATTAAAGAAAACATATAATGTCAATGGAAAATTCCTTAATATTAATTATAAAAATTAAGCTGAAAATTACAAGAAAAAAAATCATAATAATTAAAGAATAATTTATATAAAATAAAATCAGAATTCAAAGTTCACCATTCTTCCTTCCATTCTATGTATGTATGAAGACATATAAATAGGAGTTCTGAAGATATGATGAAACGCAGCAAAAAATTATAAATTAAACCATTGGTAGTTTAAAGTTTTTTTTTTAATCTTATTTTATTATTTTAATTTTTTTCTTATTTTTAGTTCATAAATTTTAATTTCAATTTGCATAATTTGTTTTAATATATTTATTATTTAATTTTTTATATTAAGATTATTGAAGGAAATTATGCACTAATAATTTGAAGAACCATCAGTCAATGAGAGAGTGATTGAATATCAGTAGTGCTAGATTGAGATGTACAGAAAAATGTACAACAAGCAAAAGCCAAACTTTGAGTTTAGGTCATGAGATTTTGCATAATTTATTTTCTTACAATAAACAAAATAAAAACAAGTAAAGTAAATAACAAGGGATTTGAAGATGTGTTAATTTTTTTTAATTGATAATGTTGGTAGAAGGTTGGTTTATCGTTATTATGGATAATGATTTTGATATTTCTATCATTTCATTTTCTAAAAGTTATATTTATGTTATAATTTTAAATACGATAGATACTAATACTAATCTGTTTTTAACACCACTTGAAGAATTAGTCAAGAGGAACATGACTTTGTACTGGGGATTGTAGTGAGTTTATAGAAGTTAGGGAGCTCTTAAGTTAAAATGCAAGTCTTGAAAGAAAATGAATATTGTAATACTCTTCGTCTGATTTGATCGTTGAGTCCGAGTTACAGGATACTATAGATGATATTGAAACAATTACATGCATTTAATAATTAAATTACACCATAATTCAAGCATTTATAATCAACACATTTCATAATTGTGTTATACAATCTTTTCCAGAACTTACTCGAGCTTACGAAAGCTCATTTACAAACCCAAGCTTGCAAATGAACTAAATTGCAATATTTTCAAAATTTCTATAATAGTTATCGATACCCTATATAGGTACCAATACCATTTTTAACTAAGATGTTTAGAAAAATCTTAACAAAATATCAAGTATCAATATCTGTCATAAGGTACCAATACCTTTTTTTCAAAGTATCGATACCTATTCCAGTATGGCTACTGTTTTAAAGTTCGATGTTTTGCAAAAAAATCAAACAAAAACATATGTATCAATACCCTCGTAAAGCATCAGTACCCAGATATAGAGTATTGTACTTTATTTTGGTATCAATTCCATTTTGGGGTTCAAAGTTTCAAAAGTTTAAGAAAAAAATGGTAAAATACTGATACTCATTTCTGAGATATCTATACCTTAAGGCAATGAAGTAAAAAAAAAAATGCATTTTAGTACCTATTTCAAGCCAACTCATTAACTAATCCAAATGGTGCATAAATACACCTTAAACCTACATAAAAACTAGTCCAAACCATATCTAAACATTTCATTTGACTCAATTCACAACATTCAAACCAATATGCCATCATTTGGCACCCAACATACTTGATCAACCTATTCAATTTCACCTTGTAACACCCTATACTCGACTCGATCGTCGGGTCGGAGTACTGGATGCTACACTAACTTGAATAACTTAACTCATTCCTATTTCGGATTCAATACATACTTAGGCAACTTAAACCTTCAAATTTTCTTTATGATATTTATACACACATCATATTAGTTCTAATTTTTTACAACCTGACTGGTTTAATGATTCAACATCTATTTACAATTTACAATTTGACTCTAGTAGGCTTAGTCAACTTCAACCTGGAGGCGTGGCCTCTGTGGGTACCCTTTTATATACATGAAAAGCTACTGTGCCTATTTACTTTGGCGGAATCTGGATTGGTCCCTCTTGATTTTTTCGAGTCTTTATCTAACCTGCATTCAAGCAAAAATTTTATAAATTCAGAAGAACCTAGTGAGACTTGTACAAAATGCGTATAAGACTGCATAAATCTTAAGAGGTTGAGATTTCTAGTTTAGGATTAAACTCCTTGAATTTTGTAGGAGAATTCACGAACTTCATTGAGAAGACCCATGCCTTATGCACTCTAAGCCATTTATTAGCAGACTTAGACCCTAGTTTGATCTTGACCATGTGCTCTTTTGGGTATCACCTCAATTATCAATGTTGCACCTCCCTAATGCTTGTATCTATTGCTTCTAACTGGCGACGCTTGGTGTTTGCTCGATTGATTGCCATTATTGCGGTCTTTACTAGAATACAATACCTTTACATTCTTTGGAGAACTAGTGCCCATAATGTAGCACCCTAGTACTCACTCTTTCAGTCTATTCTTTAAATAGGCTTTATTAGACATGCATTTCCTGCCTTTAGTAGATCAACAAGAACTTTACTGTTGTTCTTTTTTTTTCTCATGGTCTTGACAGACTTCTACTTTCCAGTATACTCTGATAGCATTTACTGGTCATTTGGCCTTGAGCAGACATTTCCTTCTACGAAAACTCTTATCAACCTACTCAATCTTTCGACTAACTCTTTGTCGACTTGCAAATTATGACTGTATCCTTTCATAGCCTATTTTGTGTCTGCTTAAACCATGTAGGATTCATAACTTCCCTGGCAGACTCATTTTGACATACATCATGTATACCTCCTTATTTAAGAAGTCTTTTCCTCTTTTCACCTAACTAGGCTGAGACATTTCTTTTGCCCCACTTATCATTGCCTTTGGCGAATTCTCTCATTATCATGGTGGTTTGTGTTCCTTAGACACACCAAGCTCATTTTTTCTTGTGACTCACTGCACCAATCACACCATGAACTCTACTTTAAACGTCAGTGTCTCTTTTAGTATACTGATCCCCAGACTTCCCAGTGTAACCCCATGTTTTATGTTTTGGAGGACTTCTTGATGTTAATTGTCCTAGTGAACTACCCCATGTTTAGTGTCCTAGCAAACTCCATATGTTGTCATAGCTGAGACATGGTCTTACACATTATTCCCCATGTTTAATGTCTTGGTGGACTATCCCGTATTTATTATCCAGATGGACTCCATATGTTGCCATAGTTGAACCATGGTCTTACACATTATTCCCTATGTTTAATGTCCTAGGGGACTACCTCATGTTTATTGTCCCGGTGGGCTTCATATTCTATCATAGCCAAACCATGGTCTTACACATTAAACCTCATTTAAAGTGACACCTTGAAAGACCTTACCACTATTGCAATGTCGCCCCATAGAGCCTGCTGATCACTATCACGATGTTGCTCCATAGATTCTAATAATCGTATCATGGCGTCACTCTAGAGAACAATCAATATCATTCCATTTCTTTTTGACCTTGGTTCTCAAACACTGCAGTGTCCCCTTCGTAAGGCCTAGAGCTTTGCACATCATGGTTTACATCCAACAACGTTGTGTGGCAAAATCTTAATGGAATTCCATTTCTCGATTCATCCGCCTATACATCCAGTTTGCTATAACTACATTGATGCTTGAACACTGAAATGTCCCCTTCATAAGGCTCGGGGCTTCATACATCATGGTTTGCACCCAACAACACTGTATGGTGGCATATGAAAACACTATTTCACAAATCCTAACACCATCTAACCCGTCAATAATTTTCCTCTGTACTCCACAATTTATAAGCATACAGGTACATACATATGATCATATAAACATAATAGCATGGAGTATGCCAATCTTAGATATGTATTACTTCACCCACTTTATACATTCCGACACACATGCGGATACTCAATTACCTATTGAACCTTGTGCATACATAACATTTTCAACAATAGAGAGCCTACATCATCACAGACCTCATTTTGGACTTAATACAAATTCTTACTAGCCATTTGACATCCTATAAATGGGGTATAAAAACTTACCTAAATTTCTTTTATTCCCGTAAGCTTATCTTGTCCAATCGGTAGAGTCCCCTTTCGTTCTAACAGCTAAGCACGACGGCCACTTATCGGTTAAACTAGAGGCAGTAAGTCCTTAAAAACCAGTAATCATTAATTGTATAAAAGTTTTTAAGAATCTTTACTCTACTTCTTCCTTCAATCCACAAGCACCGAGAGCTAAGGAAACTTACCAATTTCCAAATTTCTCTACTTTCTGACTTCAAATCACACGACGACCTTAACATGCAGAGCTTTCTTCAATTACATTATCTCCTTCTTCTGATCGATTGAAAAAGACGATGCTTTAGAGAGAAAAACTAATAAAAAGAATTGAGAAAATTCTGTCTCCATTTATGCCCATATATATATATTCCTTTGGCACGATTTTCATCGACTAATACAACTATTCATCCTTAATTTTTTTGTCTCCCATAATCCAATTATTTACTAATCAGTCACAATTTTTCCCAAAATTCTAGGTAAAGTCTACCAATTTTCCACAAGTTAAATTTTGTCCCTAAATCTTCCTAAACTAGAGTTCATTTAGGAATTCGAGTGTGATGGCCCCAACCCTCAAAGAAAATTTTGTCCTAGAAATTTTGTCTCTTACCTAAATTTTTGAGACGGGCTCCAAACTAGTTTTCCCTTGTCTTAGATAATTGTCTGCATGCCTAATGGCAGACACCTCTACTATCTCCAATTTTCACAATGCGACACTGTCACTTATAAATTCATCTTGAACTTATTTGGTTCAACTCTATCCTTACTCTATATAGGGTAGTCAACTACACAAGGATTATTTTGTAATCATTCTGGTGGATTCTTACTTACACCATTGGCCCGACGTTTTGCTTCGCACAAAAATAGTGGGGGATTTTTGGATTAACATGGGTCATATGGTGGGTACTCGATAAGTGACTAGCTTTGGTGAACATTCTTACTTTTCAGGTTATCGAGGGGTTCAAGAAAACTCTCTCTGACGGACAAGTGTCAAATACGGATTTAAGAATTTGAATTGTTTACTTCAAATTAACCAAACTTCATTTAGACGCTTGACTATTTAAATCAGGAAGCAGGGGAGTGAGTTCTTTCATCTAAAATTATTCTTCAACTCCTTATTGACTAAGGTTCCTTCTGAATCCTTAGTTTCTCTCTTGGCTAACTCCAATGTCCTTGTTTGAGTTCCTCTTCCTTTCTTCCTTTAACCACTTCTAAGCAAGTTTTCCAACTAATTTCTTAAGCCTTTTCTATTTCTTTCATTATCCCCCTAAAATGGTTATATTCAAACACAGTTATCGTAAGAGTAGCAACCATTGCAACATTGATAGTAAGTAGGATCGTAGGAGTGACAAAAAAGGTGATAGGGTTAAATCCAATAGCTGTGGGGTAGTACCCCAATAGAAACCTAATAAGTGATAAAAGAAACATATTTTAATCTCGTTCTTAATGCGTCTTTGGATGATTAATTATGTAATTAGTGAGTTTGATGCTCCTAATCCTTTAAATTCATGTTTCTATACCCAGGAGAGTATTTGGGAGTGAAAGGAGTAAAAAATGAGCCAAAATCAGACAAATATAGTTGTTTTCAAGAGCCATACGACCTGGGCCTTTCTACACGGGCCAAAATCCAGACCGTGTGGATTTTGCAACTTGAATTCCAAATGCAGAAAAAAATGAAATTTTTAGGCTTTTTGAGCATTCTAAAGTCTATAAATACCAATTAGAAGAAGAGCGGAGGAAGCCATCAGAGAAGATCGAAGAAAACACTCGAAGAACATCATTAGGAGCCAACTCTAAAGCAGATCTCCATCAAGATTGGAGACCTCGTTTTAATTTCTCTTGAAGTTTTATGAGTTTCTTTATTTCTTGTGGTTTTTCTAACTTTGAGATGTTTTTATACACAATTATGAACTAATTCCCTAGATACTTAGGGAGGATGAAACCTATGATAAATTCTATTATTTAAATTCTATTTTACGCGATAAATACTTAATTCTTGATCTTAATTATGTTTTCTTATTTCTTATTTTAATATTTTTGGGATATTAATTCATGTTCAATGTGCTTAATTAGAGGAGTAAAAACCCCTGTTTAAGAGTAGATCTAGCATAATTGAGTGGAGTTGCATGCAATCCTAGAAATAGGATGACATAAATCTACTGGATTAGAGTCAAATCTAATAGGGGAATCTATTAATCGAGTTAATGCGACAATATGGGTTTTAATAAAAAGAAGTTTCAGTTAATCAACCTAGAGTCAGTTGCTCTTGCTCTCAAAAGAGATATTAGCATAATTTAGGGATTTTTATGGATCAAGATACCAAGCGAATAAATTGTTTAAATCAAGTTCATAATAATAGATGAAGTCTAGGTGGATTATTTTCTAGGTATTATATCTCTCATTGGTTATTATTCAGTTATTTTCCCGATTCATTCTTTGTTGAGTTCTTAGTTAAATTAGTTTAGTAATTTTAGCTTAAAACATATCACTCCAATTTGTCGACTAAATAATAGGAAACGTTAATTACTAATACTTTTAGTCCTTATGGATACGATATCTCTACTCACTGTAGCTACACTATTATTTGATAGGTGTGCTTGCCTTAGTCGTATTTTAGTTTAGTCAGGTAAAACATACACATGAAGTTTTTGGCGCCATTGCTAGGGACTAAAATATTAGGAACACTTGATTTTTATTAATTTAGCCATTTTATTTTATTTTTATATTTTTTTAGTTTAATTTTAACATTCTAATTTTTCTTTTATTTGCTTTTGCCAAGTTCTTTTGGTTTATGACTAGAAAGAACTCGTCGGGACCATTACTTTTCGATAGTGAAATTGAAAGTACTACTCGTAGAAATCGCAGAGAAATAAGGTAGGGTCGAAAAATTATAGTAGACAAACAAGAGGGAAACATCATTACTGAAGAGATGGGTGATAATCAGAATATTTAGCTACCTCTTGCAGTTGCTGCTGCTCCTGTTCCTTGTGCTATGAATGATTGCCAAGCCCACTCTGATTAGGGCTGAATCGAGTATTGTGCGACCGTCCATTACTGTAAATAATTTTGAACTGAAGCTGAATACAATTCAGATGGTACAACAGTATGTTAAGTTCGATAGTTTGCAAGACGAAGATCCAAATCCTCATTTGGCCAATTTTTTGGAAATTTGCGACACTTTCAAAATTAATGGCGCCACTGATGATTCCATTCGCTTACGATTATTACCTTTCTCATTGAGAAACAAAGCAAAATAGTGGTTGAAATCTTTACCATGAGGTTCCATCACTACATGGACTCAAATGATTAAGAAATTTTTGCTAAAGTATTTCCCACCGACAAAAAAAGCCAAGTTGAAGAATGAAATCTCTGCTTTTGTTCAGACCGATTTAGAGACTTTATATGATGTATGAGAGAGATATAAGGATATATTGAGACGGTGCCCTCATCATGGGTTACCTCTATGGTTACAAGTTCAAACCTTCTACAATGGTTTGAATTCCTCAACTAGGCAGTTGATTGACACAGTAACCGATGGAACACTAAACAATAAAACATCCAAAGCAATTTATGAGTTTATAGAGGAGATGGCACTGAATAATTATCAATGGCAAGTCATGAGAATAAAGCAGCCAGTGTTTTTAGTTTAGATGTAGTCACCATGTTATCAAACCAAGTAGAATTACTAAATAAGAAAATTGATCATTTATATCCTTCTATGCAGGTAAATCTGGTGATGCAATGTGATACAAATAGAGGTGGAATGAATAATCTAGACTGTTTACCCTTCGATCCTAGCATAGAGAACAAGCAAATAAATTATAGGGGTAAAAATTTTAGGCCTCAAAATAACCCTTATAATAATAACTGTCGAAACCATTTTTTTAAATGGGTGAATCGACTTTAAAATTTAGAAATGGAGTCGCCACCAATCTTTTATATGAGGTGTGATTGGATCACCTCGAAAAGGAGTTTTTTTTTTTAATAAACGATTTGATTTGTCAAAACAAGTATTTTGGTCTAAGAAATCCAGAAAACGGGTTCGGGAGTCGGTTACGCACAAGGAAGGATTAGCACCCTTGATATGCCCAAAATTGGTACCTAGTTGATTAATTAGTGTCTTAGTGCCGAATATTTGAAAACTTGGAAAAATTTTAAAATACAATCCCTTTTTGTTAGAAATGCTTGAATAGATAGAAACGCAAGGTTAAGGTCACTCTCGTCTCGCAGCAATAGAACGTCACGTCCAGTAAGTTAGGATACAACGTTTAGAGCTTTTGGGAACGAGCGCGCTTTTTATTTGAAAATCTAAAAGGATATTCAGCTATTTAGATTAAACGAGAAAAATCGAAACCCAATAAGTTAGGGTACGATCTCACGTATTTCTAAACACTGAATATTGCCTTTATTTGCAAAAGATCTTATCTCGAGACAATAAGACGTCGTATTCAGTAAGTTAGAGCACGACATCTCGAGTCTCCGAGAATAAGTTTTTTATTTCAAAAATTGTGATTTTAAAGTTATTTTGTTGTTTAGATTCAATGAGAAAAATCGAAGCCTAGTAAGTTAGGGCACGATTATCTCGAATCCTAAAACGCGGAGTATTGTTAAAAAAAAATGCATTTATGACGAAAAAGTTTAATGCACACGAGTTCATAGCATAAATATGCGAAAGCAGTATAATAAAGGTAATGACAACAAAAATATAAATAAATAAATTATACATACACGATGACAATGATCACAATATATACATTATTCAGGTATTAGCATCGATAATCTAGGAATAATGAAATAAATATCATACATCAAATAAAAAAATATAATGCCCTTTAAAGTGCATAAAAATATGAAAACGATTTAAAACTAAATAATAAAAGAGTATTTTTTAAAAAAGATTTTCTTAAATCGACAATATACACAAACAATTTTAAAATACATAATATATATATATATATATATATATACGTGCATAATACAGCATTTAAAGCATTTACATAATATAATACAAAAAGTATGTAACTAAAAGAATGACAAATACATAATATAAAAATATAATATACGTAATATGTATAAAAGTATAGTATTTAAATATATACATAATAGTATTAAAATATATACATAATGTGTATAGAAGCATATACATAATATAGGAACAAGATAGAGATGAAACATAAAACATAGAATAATAATAAGAATAATAGTATACGATAATAGAAGATAATAATAGAAGACCATATAATAAACATAATACTAATGATAATATATAATAATATAATATAATAATATTGAACTAATAGAAATAACGTATGGTAAAATGAAAAATAAAATATTGATGGTAAATAAAAAAACGGAAAGAAAACATGATAAGAAAATAAGAATAAGCATAACAAATAATATAATAATAATAACATAGTTAATTTAATAATAAAATGTCATAAATAACAAAAAAACGAAATTGAATTTAAAACGAAATTTCTGGGGCAAATTCACAATAAAAGAAAGGGAAAAGGACCACATTGAGCTCGCGCGAAAGATCAGGGACCTAAAGAACAAATGTCCCAGGCCCTTCATGCACTACGTTTTATCACGGACCAAAATGAACTAAAATTCGAAGATTGAGGCCGAATCAAAGAAACAAAGAATATAAGATAGGACCCACTTGAAGGACGCTGCAAATATGGAAGGACTCTTATCACAAATAAACCAAAAGGTCACAACTGCACATTAAAAGCCTTTATACAGCACGTTTTATTACTTTTCCTTCCAGAACCAAACCCCTATTTTTTGCCATTTTTAATAACAAAACAGAGACTTCTTCTCCCTTTGCCTCTCTTCCGTTCGGCTAGGGTCTTGGACCCCTCATCGCCACCTTCGATGGTTCTTCGCACCAACACTACAGTCGGTGGCTAACGACGAGAGAAATAGTCTATCTAGCCTCTACTCGTAGTGCCTTTGAAGGCCTAAGTCCTTCAATCAAGAGCCCGAAAATGAAAGGGACTCTCAACCTCCCCTTTTGGGTTCGAATCCGAAGGAGAAAGAAGTCTCCGACGACCGACCATGGGGTTATTCCGGTAAGTTTTCTCCCTTTATTCTTTCTTTTATTACTTTCGAATATCTAAAATAATGAAAAATAAAAACAAAATAAAACGAAATAGAGAAAAAAAATAAGAACAACCTTCTAAAATTTCCTTGTTTTTATTCTCTGATCTCTTTTTTTTTTTGAATCCTTTCTTTTGCAAAATCGCACCCCTGATTACACTGTTCTTTTTTTGTATATTTTAAAGATCCCCCCTAGTTACATTTTTGAATATGGCTTTATAGCCGAAAATACACTGTTCATTTTCTACTGTTTGCTCGTACTGTTTGCGTATTCTGCTCTGTTCTTTCTCTTCTTTGCAGGTGCTGGGGTTGGTCAACGGGTCCAGAGAAGGGTCAGGCCTTGGGCGTGATGCATGCCGAGGCGCACATGGGTCGTACGGAGGCACGAGGGTGGCTGAAGGTTTGAGCGGCGCGGTGCAGTAGGAAGGAACCCTAAGGTTCCACAAACTTTAACGTTTTGGGCCATTTGGGCCACTTGTATTTTGGGTTAAGTGGGTATGGTTTAGGGGTTTGATGGGTCGGGCAAAAATGGCCCGTTACAGCTGCCCCTCTTTGCTCATTGTCGTGTAACGGGAATAGAGCAAAGACTATAAAAGGGCCAATTTTGCCTGGGCTTGCTGAGTCTTGACTTCTATTGGCGCTTCTTTTCTTCAAGTAGCTTCATTCTTATCCACTGCGTCTTCCAGGGCATAGGATTAGTAGCCTCAATCTGCTCCACTGCAACCTCAGGAAGGCAAGATCTGGTCTTTTGATTAGCTCCACTGCAACTTCAGGGAGGCAAAATCTATCTTTCGATTAGCTTCACTGCAACTTCAGGAAGACAAAATCTGATGTTTTGATCTGCTTCACCGGGACTTCCAGAAGATAATGATTAAAAATTGATCTTGATCTAATGTAATTCCACTAGGCTTCAAAGAGATAAGGATTTAGAAATTGATCCTGATCCACTGTGATTTCCCTAGATAAGGATTGGAAATTGATCCTGATCTGATGTAACTTTGCTGGGACTTCAAAGAGATAAGGATTAGAAATTGATCCTGATCCATTGTGATTTCCCTAGATAAGGATTGGAAATTGATCCTGATCTGATGTAACTTTGCTGGGACTTCAAAGAGATAAGGATTAGAAATTGATCCTGATCCACTGTGATTTCCCTAGATAAGGATTGGAAATTGATCCTGATCTGATGTAACTTTGCTGGGACTTCAAAGAGATAAGGATTAGAAATTGATCCTAATCCATTGTGATTTCCCTAGATAAGGATTGGAAATTGATCCTGATCTGATGTAACTTTGCTGGGACTTCAAAGAGATAAGGATTAGAAATTGATCCTGATCCACTGTGATTTCCCTAGATAAGGATTGGAAATTGATCTTGATCTGATGTAACTTTGCTGGGACTTCAAAAATTCAGGGAAAAGAGGCTTGTAACCTCAATCTTCTCTGCTGAAAATTTAAAGAAATAATGATTGATCCTCGTTGTAAGCTCAAGGAGGAGGGATTTGTAGCCTCAACCTACACCACTGGAACTTTAGGGTGATGAGAATTCAGGGAGAAGAGCTTTGTAGCTTCGATCTTCTCTATTGAAACTTCAAATACTGATTGATCCTTATTGTAAACTCAGGGATGAGGGATTTGTAGTCTCAATCCTACTCCACTGGAACCTTGAGGAGAAAGAAAATTCAAGGAGAAGAGATTCGTAACTTCAATCTTCTCCGCTGAAACTTCAAAGAAGTAAATTTCACTATTTTTGATTTGCTCCACTGTTATCTCATGGGAACAAAATCTGAGATTTGTAATCTGTTTCCTTGTTATTTCAGGAAGACTTCAATCTTCAGTCTGCCCCACTACTATCTCGAGGAAACAGAATCTAAATTTTTCAGCCTACTCCACTGTTGCTCAGGAAGATAGGACTGTGAATTTATCAGTGCTGCCATATTGTTCTCTAAGGAACCTGTCCTGTATAACCAGTTTTATATACTCATGCCTATGCAAAATGATTAGGATGCTATGATCGAAATGAATCAAATGCTCCTAACTAAATGTATCATGTATGACACTTGAATGAATGCAAAATGTCATGAGAATGTGGTGTTTTTAATGTTTTAGGGCGTCTTTACTTGTTGCCCCTTAGTGCTCTACTACCGATGTAGTATACTGCTCTCTTTCTCAGCTAGAAAACCTAATGACGGTCGTATTTTGCTCGACTAACTTGCCCCACTGTAACTTCAAGGTTCATTTCGCTGTACCTCGGGGACATAAGGGACATAAGGCTTGTACCCTATCCATCATAACTCAGAGGTATAGGATCTGCATCCTCTTCAATCCAACCCACCGCCAATCAAGGGTATAATGACTTGTTCCATCAACTGATCACGCTTTAGGTGACCTGACCAGATGCGTATGCCCGATACTCGCATGGATGTAGAGTATCATTTTGAGAATGATCTCGATTACTCGTTTTTTCCATTGGGATTGTATCACTGATCTAATATCTTGTCTCTTTTGTTTCGCAAATATCTCCAACTAAAAGTCTAAAGAGATGATTTCAATTTGGACTTAAATATTTCCAACCTTTAAGCTTGGAAAGTCCTAAACAATAGTCCTGTTTCAGGTTCCCGTACTATTTAGAAACTTCCAGGGTAATATGCAAAACTCCTTTCATAAAAGTGTTATTAGTCCACTAATCATTATTTCAATACAAAATGCTTGAAAAAGGATCATGAAAATGGACAAGAAGGAAATTGAATGCAAGCATAACTCGAAACAAGCAGGTTAAGCGATTAAGAAAGAATTCATTAGGAGCATAGCTCGACACAAATAAATTAATCAATAAGAAGGAAATTGATCGGGAGCACAGCCCGTCATGATTCAAAGACAGCAAATATGCTAAGAAAGATGAAAGCTAGGTGCCCCAGATATCGCAACCTAAGCATCTTTGTCCCAATTCTTAAGAACTCCTCCAAGCTCAATGTGTGCCTAGGGGATTCGGGGTACTCTGTCAATGTCCCAAGACGCAGCATACTTACTCATTGTTAATTCAAGCATGATAAGGCAACCGTGTACCCCACTTTTGATCAGAATTTGAGCCGCCCTTTTTGGGTTTTCAACTCAAATGCCCTTGGAACTCAAAGCGCCCTTTGCGGGTTTTCACTTTGGCCCCTCCTTTTTCTTTTTCTTTTTCTTTTTTTTCTTTTTCATTTCTCTTTTTCTTCTTTTTCTTCTTTTTCTTTTTTTTCTTTTTTGGGTCAACCTTTTTAGAAGGTCTCAAGACGCCCTTTGCGAGTTTTCATCTTGATTTTCTTGAGAAATTCTTGTGGACGAATTCTTCGCGACAGAAGTTTGTGTCACCCATTTTGGCACGTTTGATTAGGATGAATACTCTCAAGTTAAGTTCACTAGGGATGCTCAAATCTTGACTCTATCGAGGCTTGAAGGAAGAAATCTTAATTCATAAACCCATGCGAAAGGGGTTGCCCCAGTAACAGTCTCGTCATTTGGTAAGCCTTATGCAAAGAGATAGTTCAACGATTCTCAGCAGATAAGAATGAAGTTGCTGACATTCTCCTTCAATTTAGAAAGCCAAGGTACATAAATTGCTCCCAGAGCAGTCACCCCACCATGGCTCGATGATGTCTCTGAAGCATCCTCAGACTTCATAAATTTCTTAACTGTGAGGCTACCAAAGCAGATAGGAACAACTACAGGTATGGCGATGGTGCTCCTTTGATATACATATACCAGAGAATGGACTATCTCCTGTAGATCATTAGCCAAAACCCGATCTATTCTAAGAGAAAACAATACTGAATATACCTCATGGTTCTAATCATTCCATCATGGGCTCAAAGATAGAAGTCGTTGTTCTTAGGATGACAGACTTTATTGTCTATAACGGTTCCAGGCAGGACATTGTCGGGAAATCTCTGCTGGGGAAACTTAGTATGATGGTTTTTCTGTGCCATAATGACCTTGGTGTTCCCATTCTCATCAAGGGACTTGATTAAGTTCTTTGTTCAAAACTTGATTGAACTGAGACTTACTAACTCGATCCTTAAACATATCATTTCAAGCTTTAGATACTGTGTATGGACTGATGCCCTATAGCAAAAAATCAATGGCCATTGCTTGAAGCTAACCACCGCAGCTATTGATGGCACATCAGACTGTCTAGGAGAGTCATGTAATACATTCATTCCAATGAAAATAGTTGGAACCCTTGAAATCATAGGAATTTGAAGGTGTTTGCTCTAGCATAAGCATAGAGAGTAAGTGGTAGTTTCTTATACCAATCTTTACCAGTCTCAGTCATCTTCTGTAATTTATTTCTTCTTCCTTTCTTTTCTTTTGGCAACCTTTGTTGTGTGGTGCCTTATCCTTGAGTAGACTGCAAACTTTTGACATTGTGCAGTTGGGTATGATCTCTCTCTTTTTTCTCTTTCTTCACTCTCTTTTTTTTTGAGAATTCAAACTCGAATTTAGGTACGGCTTTGAATTTGAATTTGAATTTGATGACCGTTACTTGGTAACTTTGGCACATGAAGTGACCTCACTCTCTTGGTGAAGTAATTGACCATCGTGAAGGTGACTCGAAGTCGGTGAAGCTAGCCCAGTGACGTCCGTACCCCACGTGAAGAGTCTTCAAAGAAACATGAGTCTTATCTCCCTCAATTTGACCTTTACAACACGCTGATATAGTCTTCTTTCATGGTGAGTTAGCAATATTTCAGCCTTATGATCAGTCTGGCTACTGTAAAACCACTAGCATGTGTCCTGTCTTGGTGGTAAGCTGGACTTCAATCTTTGTTTGCTCACGATATCCAACGATCTCGTGGGATTCATTTCCATCTTGTTCTACATTCCTTGACAAATCAGAAGATAAGTCACAATCTTTGTCATCTTCAAAGTCCTGAGACTCCCCTAAGCACACATTTCACTCTAAAGGAGATTTCAGTTTAGTAACAGTGTCGCTCGTGTTATTGATATCTAGAGACCGTTTTGAGGGTACAAAGATTCAAAGAATAAATAGATTTAAGAATGATTATTTATGTGTTATGATCATAGAGAACGAATAAAAGAAAGAGTCCAAAGAACAAAAAGATCTAATAACAATCGTACAGTATGGTCATGAATAAAAGAATAAGAGAATCTAAGAATAGTCGTTGTGTAGTATGAAATGAGAAATAAATGAAAATTTACTCAAAAGATGCATTCTTATTGAAACAAAGATTTTGGACAAAAGCCTATTTTCACAAAAGGATTCTTACTGCCTCTAGGCTTAAAGCAGTAAGCGTGTTTTGGATATTACTCTAAATAAGCTCTAGAAATACAAGGAACTCTTCTACAGTTCCATTGTTTAGAACTTTTCTTAGTACAAAAGGGTTTGGAAACCTTTAAGTCCTTGATTCTCTTTTCAAATGCGTCATTGATGTTCAGATTCCTCCGTATCCCGTCTTGTTCTGGAGCCTCGAACTTGATGCACTCTTGGATCCCATGCCTCTATTCATCATGGTACTCACAATGTTCATCTCTTGAACAGAGTGGTTGGGTAAGGGATTTTCTTCCTTTGAGGGATCATCAAATTTTATAATTCCAATTTTGACCAATTTTTCGATTAACTTTTTGAAAGAGGTGCAGTTCTCGATCGAATGTCCAGTGATTCCTGCATGGAATTCGCATTGGGAGTTCACGTTGTACCATTTAAGGTATGGGGGATGGATTGGTTCCACGTGACAAGGGGCTACAATATGTGCGTTAAACAAAATTCGGTACAATTCCCCATACGAGATCAGAATGGGAGACAACTGGGGTTTATCTGAGTTCGGTTTTGGATCAGATTCTTGCCTTGGGGAAACTTGATGGCTAGCAGTTGGCATTCTTGGCTGGCCTATGGTAACCGGTTTCGCCTTACTTTCCTTTCCCTTTATTGCCCATGAAGTATTATCCCGAGAGCTCCAGTCTTGTTTCCTAAGAGTTTCTCGCTGTCTCGGGCGCTCCATACTGGCCTGATACTGTTGGAGTCCAGTGGTAACGGGCATCCCTTGCGAAGGTGCATCTGGTTGAGTCTGGCCACTTATTAGAGGGGAATAAACGATGTCTTCATCATCATCCTCGCTGTTGTCCACTGGATCTTTCCTCCTTTCGAGCCCTTCAGCTAATAACTGCCTTAGCTGGCTGATCACATTTCCCTAGAGCTCTAACATTTAGCTCTGCATATCTTGTTGAATCCGGGATAATTGCTCTTGCATCTGTATTTGCCTATGCTCTATCCTCTCTAACCTTCGTTCCATGGCTTTTAGGTTAACTGAAATAATTTTCTCTAATTAGGGTCGTTTTGTAAAAATCTGATGCAAATAATGCAGTGTACATGATGCAATGCAAATGATGCAATGCAAATGCGTGAAATGCAAATGCAAATGAATGCAAGAAAAGAAGCGTCGACCTTATATTCATTTCCATTAGGAGAGCTTTTCTAGAAGACAGATTTCTTCACATAAAACGGATCACATATGCGATCTTGCCCTCATAGTCCAAGCGAAGATGCCCATCTTCTTCTTCATGGTCGACTCTCGTAAATTTGCCAAAGGTGTCTTCATCAGTACCTTTTTGCTTGGTCGGGGCCGTAACTCATTGTTCACTCTTCCTCGCGATGCTCGTTTGCTCTTTTAGGAAAGTCGAGACGTCGCGGCTCCCGCATAATCTTCATCAATTTGAGTCTTTCGGGCAAAATCTTGCATTCCTTTACGAGCTGTCATCCTTCTTCTGTTGTGCTCACTTGGACCATATATAGGCAACTGCATTATAATTCACTTTATCAAGAAATTCATCCCCTTATGACGAACTCTCCTATTTAGGAATCGAATATGAATCAACACTTCTTTTCTATAATGATGTGATGTAATGTAATGCAATGCAACTAATGCAATCAAGACAAAAGAAAACACATTAGCACAAGAGAGATAAATAACCGAATAAAACATTTAATTGGGTAACCACTAGGGCTTGGCATAGCTCTACCTAAGGTGGGCTCCTAAAGTTCACTATATGAGGTTTGGTTCTAGAGTTGCGGTACCTAAACCAGCAGATTCCTCGATCTTCACCCATTATAGGCTCATGTGGACCGAGTTTAGTTCAGGGGAATACATTTCCCTATGGCTGTACGGAGATGAAAATCTCACGAAGCACATAGGTACGGATGTATTCCGAAAGCAGTTCACTATCCTGCACGGAGGTGAAAACCTCACGAAGGAGTAGTTTCTTGCTTCCACTTAGAAGGTGTGACCCGGTGGTCATGCAATGCAATGCACAAGTATACAGAAAGAACTTGAAACATGTAAAGAAAATAGGAACAAAATAATGATCGCAATTCAAAATGGATGAAATGCAAAAGAGAGATCATATATTGAAATCAAAATTTCACTTTCGACAAAAAGGACAAAAGTTAATCAACTTATGGCTTGACTCACAAACTTAATCCCCAGTGGAGTCGCCAAGCTGTCGAAACCATTTTTTTAAATGGGTGAATCGACTTTAAAATTTAGAAATGGAGTCGCCACCAATCTTTTATATGAGGTGTGATTGGATCACCTCGAAAAGGAGTTTTTTTTTTTTAATAAACGATTTGATTTGTCAAAACAAGTATTTTGGTCTAAGAAATCCAGAAAATGGGTTCGGGAGTCGGTTACGCACAAGGAAGGATTAGCACCCTTGATACGCCCAAAATTGATACCTAGTTGATTAATTAGTGTCTTAGTGCCGAATATTTGAAAACTTGGAAAAATTTTAAAATACAATCCCTTTTTGTTAGAAATGCTTGAATAGATAGAAACGCAAGGTTAAGGTCACTCTCGTCTCGCAGCAATAGAACGTCACGTCCAGTAAGTTAGGATACAACGTTTAGAGCTTTTGGGAACGAGCGCGCTTTTTATTTGAAAATCTAAAAGGATATTCAGCTATTTAGATTAAACGAGAAAAATCGAAACCCAATAAGTTAGGGTACGATCTCACGTATTTCTAAACACTGAATATTGCCTTTATTTGCAAAAGATCTTATCTCGAGACAATAAGACGTCGTATTCAGTAAGTTAGAGCACGACATCTCGAGTCTCCGAGAATAAGTTTTTTATTTCAAAAATTGTGATTTTAAAGTTATTTTGTTGTTTAGATTCAATGAGAAAAATCGAAGCCTAGTAAGTTAGGGCACGATTATCTCGAATCCTAAAACGCGGAGTATTGTTAAAAAAAAATGCATTTATGACGAAAAAGTTTAATGCACACGAGTTCATAGCATAAATATGCGAAAGCAGTATAATAAAGGTAATGACAACAAAAATATAAATAAATAAATTATACATACACGATGACAATGATCACAATATATACATTATTCAGGTATTAGCATCGATAATCTAGGAATAATGAAATAAATATCATACATCAAATTAAAAAATATAATGCCCTTTAAAGTGCATAAAAATATGAAAACGATTTAAAACTAAATAATAAAAGAGTATTTTTTAAAAAAGATTTTCTTAAATCGACAATATACACAAACAATTTTAAAATACATAATATATATATATATATATATATACGTACATAATACAGCATTTAAAGCATTTACATAATATAATACAAAAAGTATGTAACTAAAAGAATGACAAATACATAATATAAAAATATAATATACGTAATATGTATAAAAGTATAGTATTTAAATATATACATAATAGTATTAAAATATATACATAATGTGAATAGAAGCATATACATAATATAGGAACAAGATAGAGATGAAACATAAAACATAGAATAATAATAAGAATAATAGTATACGATAATAGAAGATAATAATAGAAGACCATATAATAAACATAATACTAATGATAATATATAATAATATAATATAATAATATTGAACTAATAGAATTAACGTATGGTAAAATGAAAAATAAAATATTGATGGTAAATAAAAAAACGGAAAGAAAACATGATAAGAAAATAAGAATAAGCATAACAAATAATATAATAATAATAATAACATAGTTAATTTAATAATAAAATGTCATAAATAACAAAAAAACGAAATTGAATTTAAAACGAAATTTCTGGGGCAAATTCACAATAAAAGAAAGGGAAAAGGACCACATTGAGCTCGCGCGAAAGATCAGGGACCTAAAGAACAAATGTCCCAGGCCCTTCATGCACTACGTTTTATCACGGACCAAAATGAACTAAAATTTGAAGATTGAGGCCGAATCAAAGAAACAAAAAATATAAGATAGGACCCACTTGAAGGACGCTGCAAATATGGAAGGACTCTTATCACAAATAAACCAAAAGGTCACAACTGCACATTAAAGGCCTTTATACAGCACGTTTTATTACTTTTCCTTCCAGAACCAAACCCCCATTTTTTGCCATTTTTAATAACAAAACAGAGACTCCTTCTTCCTTTGCCTCTCTTCCGTTCGGCTAGGGTCTTGGACCCCTCATCGCCGCCTTCGATGGTTCTTCGCACCAACACTACAGTCGGTGGCTAACGACGAGAGAAATAGGCTATCTAGCCTCTACTCGTAGTGCCTTTGAAGGCCTAAGTCCTTCAATCAAGAACCCGAAAATGAAAGGGACTCTCAACCTCCCCTTTTGGGTTCGAATCCGAAGGAGAAAGAAGTCTCCGACGACCGACCATGGGGTTATTCCGGTAAGTTTTCTCCCTTTATTCTTTCTTTTATTACTTTCGAATATCTAAAATAATGAAAAATAAAAACAAAATAAAACGAAATAGAGAAAAAAAATAAGAACAACCTTCTAAAATTTCTTTGTTTTTATTCTCTGATCTTTTTTTTTTTTGAATCCTTTCTTTTGCAAAATCGCACCCCTGATTACACTGTTCTTTTTTTGTATATTTTAAAGATCCCCCCTAGTTACATTTTT
Source organism: Gossypium stocksii (assembly GCA_020496765.1). Taxonomy (NCBI): domain Eukaryota; kingdom Viridiplantae; phylum Streptophyta; class Magnoliopsida; order Malvales; family Malvaceae; genus Gossypium; species Gossypium stocksii. The sequence continues at coordinate 44,264,043 of CM035630.1, read as the reverse complement.
GAATATGGCTTTATAGCCGAAAATACACTGTTCATTTTCTACTATTTGCTCGTACTGTTTGCGTATTCTGCTCTGTTCTTTCTCTTCTTTGCAGGTGCTGGGGTTGGTCAACGGGTCCAGAGAAGGGTCAGGCCTTGGGCGTGATGCATGCCGAGGCGCAAATGGGTCGTACGGAGGCACGAGGGTGGCTGAAGGTTTGAGCGGCGCGGTGCAGTAGGAAGGAACCCTAAGGTTCCATAAACTTTAACGTTTTGGGCCATTTGGGCCACTTGTATTTTGGGTTAAGTGGGTATGGTTTAGGGGTTTGATGGGTCGGGCAAAAATGGCCCGTTACAATAACTATAATGCATGTTGGAGGAACCATCCCAATTTCTCTTAGGGTGGTCGAGGAAATCAGAGAGCACAACCCCCTTCAAGCTTCCAACAACCACCTTATCAATAAGAGAAGAAGCCGAACCTTGAGGAGATGTTGACAAAGGTTTTCTCAGTGTTAGAAACTTGTTTCTAAAACACTAAGGCAGCACTAAAAAATCAACAAGGATCGATTTAAGGGCTCGAGAACCAAATATGTCAGCTTGCTAAGTTAATTTCGAAAAGACCACAAGGTAGCTTGCCTAGCAATATTGAAACTAACCCAAGGGAGTAGCTTCATGCAATTACTGTTTGAGACGAAGAAGGGTTATATAACACCCCTTACCCGTATTTAATGCCAGAATAGGGTATGAGGCATTACTGAACTTATCACACAAACAAACATACAATTTTGAGTTATAAATTTGCGTCCAAATTAAAACCATTTGCATTTAATCATAAAGTCCCTGATACGAGCCTACGAGGCCCAGAACATGCATTGGAAGTGGTTTGGGACTAAACTGAGAACTTCAGAAAATTTTACAAAACTTAGAAAATTTTCCACTAAACAGAGGTCACATGCCCATGTGGACATGGGACACGACCGTGTGGGCAAGCCGTGTGGTCACACACGCCCTTGTTCCGACCCTGTGTAACTCTCTAACTTGTAACTCATGACCAATTTGAGATCACACGGCTAAGTCTCACACGGCTAAGTCACATGCCTGTGTTCTAGGCCATGTAGAGAATTAATTTTTACAAAAATCGGTGCAGACTTCACATGGCCAGAGCATACGCCCACGTTTGAGGTTGTGCCGTCCACACGACTAGGACACACGCCCGCGTCTCTGCCCGTATGCTCAATCCTGAGCATTCTGTTTCTCGAAATTAAGGTGCAGGGGACACTCGGCCTAAACACATGCTCATGGGATTGGCTGTGTGTCACACACGGCATAGACACACGCCCGTGTGGACAAAACAAAGGCTATTTACCAAGCCATTTTGCCACCCTTTTTGCACGCACCTACACAACATATTGTAACACCAATCCAAGCATATACATACAACCAAACATCCACAACCAAGACAATCATATAGCAATTATAGACCAAACCACATAAGTTATATGTTCATTTAATGTCAACTATCACATATGGCTAATTACATATCAAACACATAGGCATCAATTTCCAAAATTACTTATACTTATCAAATAACCACAAGGCCTATACATGCCATAAAACCAAAATAACAAAAATTATAAGTACCAAAGTAATAGCCAGATAGTGCGATGTGATATTCGATGACTTCCAACCCGAGCAACCTCTAAAACATTATAAACATAGAAAAGAAAACAAAGTAAGCTAGAAAGCTTAGTAAGTCATACGGCTAATAAGTTCATCTTATTATTCATTCATAGTTTAAAGAAGTATAAGTAAATAAAAAAAAACAAGCTTCTTTCAATCCAAAACTTATCACATAAGCATAACCATGTATACTATATATGAACTCATAATCCTTCACTTTCTCGTTATAAGACTTTATCAATTATCACTTACTTGTCAAACTCATCACAAATACCTGAATTGATCCGTATCATTACTTATCCTCGTATCATCATATTTTCCTATTGAACTATTGTAAATTTATCAAATACTCGATATCTCACACTCTAAGTGATGGTAAGGATTCAATATTAAAGCAATTAATCATTTCATAGTATAACTTGTAAGGATTTAGTAATCTATCCAATATTCTTTCACATAGTTTAATACACAATTCACAAGTCTTATCATTTTAATGCTGGTAAGGCTTAAGTACATATCTGTACTGACTCGTATTAGTCTCATACTTATTCATATGCTCGATATATCCATTAAGTCATTTCAACTTCAAAGAATTCACATTATGTCAGAATCTATACTGATAACAATCATAAATCTTTTCATATTAATTTCATATATCACTTACTGAACTTTAAATATCAATTCACAAACATGTAATTCACTAACACATCCTGCCATACACAATATTCAATTGATGAAATCATTAATTCAACTAAATTTCATGTTCACTACAAATTTATCTTTTAAATCCATATACACTTTTACTTACCACACATAGTCAAATTAGAGAACGTCTTACAGAATTGAGTACTTCATTTTCACTTTGCCATAGTACAAATATGGTCTTACACAAAGTCACATAATCACAAACTGATACCATAGCCCAGCTATGCTCTTATACGGAATCACATATCACATACAATGCTATATCCCAGATATGGTCTTATACGGAATCACATATCATATACCGATGCCATATCCCAGATATAGTTTTATACGGAATCACATATCACATACCGATGCCATATCCCAAATATGGTCTTATACAGAATCACATATCACATATTTACATATTGCCATGGTCCAACCATGGTCTTTTCCATCAATTTATCTTTTAACATTGAACGAAAGTACTCAACCCTACGTTCTTCTCAATTTGAACATTTATTTCAATTTGTCATACTTTTACAACAATCATAATTTAATAATGAATTTATTGCAATAATACATTATATTATTCAATAAACTAACAAATATTCATTTAAATTTAGCCATATGAACTTACCTCGATTCTCAAAAATGACAAAATGAATAAACTAATCCAGTACTTTGTTTTTCCCTCGATCTAGATCCGTACGAGGCTTAATTTTATCTAAATAATCAAATTTAGATTATTTAATTAGCAATCTAATCAATTAAATCCCATTTCATATTTTGGTAAAATTACTATTTTACCCCTCAACTTTTGACTAATTTACATTTAGTCCCTAAGCTCGAAAAACAAAATTTATTCAATTTTATTCAATATAAGCCTAGCCGAATATTTATCATACTTATGGCAACCCACATATTTCATATATTCACACTTTTACCACACAATTTATTACATTTCTCAATTTAGCTCTAAATCAACATTTTTATCAAAAATCACTTTAAAAATGTTGTTTAACTAACAACAATGATGCATTTTCTATCATCAATTATCAAAATACACACTTAATCAACAATGGAAAATTTCACAAACTTTAATAGTTTTGAAATCGAAGATATGAGCTAGCTAGATTAAGTTGCCACGACTCCGAAAACATAAAAATCATTAAAAACAAGACGAAAAATACTCACATACAAGCCAAATAATGATGGCCGAATGAAACTTCTCCCATGCCTGCCATTTTATTTTCCAATTCGGTGGAAGAAAGAAGAAATAAAGATGATAGCTTTTGCCTTTTTATCTTATTATACCTTTATTAACCAAATTACAAAATTACCTTTTTAATTTCAACCTAACTTCAATAATACCAAACAAATATCTTCCACTAACTTAATAATGAGATATTTATCATATAAGGACTTCACATTAAAGTCTTTTAGCTATTTAACACAATTAGTTATTAAAATGCAACTTTCGTACTTTATGCGATTTAGTCATTTTTCACAAATTGAGCATATAAACGATAAAATTTCTTAACGAAAATTTTATGCAATCATACAGACATATTGTAGACCTCAAAATAATCATAAAATAATTATTTTAGCCTTGGATTTATGGTCTCAAAACCACTCTTTTGATTATGCCAATAACAGGTTGTTACAGGTTAGTTGAATCTGAACAAGAACCGAGGCAAGAAATTGTGGTGAACAATAATGAGACTGTGGAAGACAGGAAAGAGCAAAAGCTGATTGTTAAAGAATATAAACCTCGAGTGCCATATCCTAACGTGACGAAGAGAGACCACACAAATGAAAAATTTGGTAAATTTCTCAAACTCTTAAAAAAATTGCATATTAACTTATAGTTTTTTGAAGCTCTTTCACAGATGCCAAATTATGCTAAATTTTTAAAGGAGCTGTTGGAAAACAAAAGAAAGTTAGATGATTCATCAACTGTGGAGCTCAATGCAGTTTGCTTGGCCATTCTCCAAAATAAACTACCCAATAAAATAAAAAATCTAGAGAGTTTTACTATTCCTTGACTCATTGGTAGTTTAAATATTGATAGTTCCTTAGCTGATTTAGGGGCCAATATTAATGTCATGCCCTACAAAATGTTTAAACAACTCGGTCTTAGGAAACCCAAACATACTAGGATGAATATTCAATTAGCAGATAGAACCATTAGATATCCCAGGGGTGTTATTGAAGATGTGCTTGTGAAAATAGATAAATTCATATTCGCTGTTAACTTTGTTGCGTTGGACATGGATGAGGGTAGTGAGGTACCTTTAATTTTAGGACGGCCCTCTTTAGCCACAACTAGGACTATTATCGATGTTGGTACAGGTGAACTAGTGGTTCTTGTAGGTGACGAAAAGATTATTCTCCGAACATATGATTCTGTGAGAGTTTCTAGTGATCGAGATGATTGTAAATATTCTGTTGATGTGAGTAACCATGTAGCTCAACCTTCATTGCAAGAAATCCTTGAGAAAACATGATGGAGCCATGTTACCATCAAGGTGATAGAAACCGAACAACATACGAAGAGCAAATGTTACAACTCAATGAACTGGATGAATGACAAATACATGCTAAGGAGAAACCAAAAAAACATGATGACGAGTCAAAGCGACGCTATGATGAGCATGTGATGAGAATAAACCAATTTAAGGTTAGGGGCAAAGCATTTCTAGATAAAACGGATCCATGAATTTCCCCTTTGAGACTTGAGTCAAATGGGTTGAACCCATTCACGGTTCTGAATGTCTTCCCATACGATATAGTCGAGGTAACTCATTCTGAATTTGGCAACATTGAAGGTAAATAGTAGTCGACTCAAACCTTATCTTGGTATAAAAATTGATAATGAAGAAGATGAGCTTTGGCTCTAAGAACCACAGTAACTGTGCGCATACAAGATAAGTCGAGCTTAGACTCTAAATAAGCGCTTCTCGGGAGGCAACCTGAGTATTTAACATTCTGCTAATTCTTTTAATTCTATTACATGTTATTTTTAAAATAAATTAAATTAATTTTTAAATTAAAAAACTATTTTTTACCCATATGGCTTGGACATACAGGGGTGTCCTTGGCCGTGTGAGTCTTGGGACTTAATTTTTCCAAAAATCAATTGTTACCCAGCCTAAGGTGCTCCACACGACCTAGACAGATGGACGTGTCTAAGGCCATGTGAGTATTGGAGTTATTTTCAAATTTAATTACAAGTTAGAGAGTTACACGAGCCATAGACATGGTTGTGTGCGAGACATGGCTTGTCACACAGGTGTGTGAGAAGTGAAGGCGTAGTACACATTGTAATGTTTGCCACATGACCAGAATACATGGATGTGTCCGAGGTCGTATGAACACTAGCTTTGAATTTCAAATAACATAGGCTGAGGGAGCCACACATAGGTATGTGACACGGCTGTGTGGCCCAACACGGTCCTAAACACGACCATGTCCCTCTTTTTAACCCAAACCCTAAATTTTTTTCTCTTTGTAGCATCACAATTCTCAGCCTAGGAGTTTAGACCAAATTTCAGAGGTCCTATTGATCACCAAAGTGATTGTGGGAAATTTTAGTTTAACAAATAGAAAAAGATTACAGTATTTAAGTTCTGTAAAAAATCTCAGATATAAAATCCCAGAGTTACAAAAACACTTCAGTCCAAATAACGCTTATATGTATTTAATACAAAAGTTCATACCACATTTTTTAAAATAGTACTTTAACTAGTTATTTAAAACATGTAACTTCGAAACCTCCAGCGTGCCGAGTCTAGCATTAGAATTCGAAAATGTACCTGAAATGCAAAACACTAAGGGGTGAGCTATATGAGCTCAGTGTGATTTCAAGACATGACTAACAACAAAATTACAGACCAGAATTCTAGATAGCAGTACAACAATGAAACATACTTAAAGAGATATGCAGAACCAAAAGGTATACACGAAGCCAACTTCCCAAATGAATGTACTCAAGCAAAGCACTTATCATCACACACAGTGTTACAAAACGTCATTACACGCAAGAACAATCACAAATGATAACTCAAACAGACAGAATGCAGACAAACAAACTTACACCCAATTACATAATCAGATGCTTATGAATGCAGACAAGTAGTGAAAACCCGCCAGTCCAGCCAAAACACCTCTCCGTCCTCTGATCACACCCCAATTGAACTGTTTAAGCTCATTCAACCAGACACACCATAGGACCTTGAAAGGCCCATCCAACACTACACACCATGTATGTGGACTAAGCCACTCAGATAATGGTAAGCAACAAAGTCGACATATATTCATTATAGTGCATTGCGGTAAACCATTGTACAGATATGTTGCAGTTAAACTGCCAGATTAGATCAGAATCAGTCTTCCTTCTCTTAACAATCAATCCCCAAATCATGATGTAAATACAACAATGCACACTAAACACGAATAGTGACATAGACACAGAAGTTCGAAAATAGTCAATCAAATATAGAATTGTGTGCGATTACACAAAAATACACACTCTTTAGAATTAGGCACACCGAATTAGAGTACAAAATCAAAATGCTCTTACACATACAAACTCAATGTCAAATTTCTTTACAGTTATCAGACATGGTTTCGTTTTGTAGAGCACATTACAAACATGAACTATAAAATCAAAAGTTTAGCACCACGCTTGCAGTTAATAACACGGCCCTAAGCCGTATCAAAGTCCTTAATACTTATACAGAGGCCCCAAAAATCGTTGAACGACACAAGAAACAGAATAGATAAGTGATGCTATAGAATAAAAATTTGTGAAACAGGGCCACACAGTAGTGTGTTCCAGCTGTATGGAAGTGCCTAGGCCGTGTGGGGGTCAACACACCCATGTGGACAGGCACACGCCTGTGTAAAAGGAGGCACATGACCCTATGGCTAAGGCACATACCCGTGTAACCTAGGTACATAGCCGTGTGATCTGGCCCTATAACTCTCAGTCCGTTTGTGCTAAAATAGGGTATAGGGCAGACACAGCCGTGTGAGGGTCTCACACGCCCATGTGCCCACTAGACATGGTCGTGTGTCCCAAACACACGCCTGTGTGGGATCCTTGACCTCCCAAATTAGCCACACGGCCATGTGGCTAGGCCATATGGCATCAAATCATATAACCTTAATTCCCAAATACATACGCTCGTGTGAGGAAAGGACACGACCGTGTGGAAATAGACTAAAATCCCTAAATTGGCCACATAGCAGTGTGGCACCAAAATTTTCCAAGAAACCCTAAATCCCAAATGCACATGATCGTGTGAACCGCCCGTGTAGGGGTACAGGCCTGTGTGGCCATCTGTGTGGTCACGAAACCACACCGAAATTGGCTGAAATCTTAGTTTTGCGACATCAGAACAAACCCCAGTCGTTAACCACTTTTTAAATAACAGAATCTTACAGAAATCCTCTAGATTCAACAACAATTTTGTGTCGAATATAAGCAGCTCAGAACACACACAAATTACGAAATTTCACAGCAATTCGGTACCAATTACACAGTTTAGCACACACTCAAAATTATCAAATACTACAGAATTGAATTAACAAATCAAAAATAGAAGAAAAGATATTTGAAACCTACACCAGATTTGCCAGATAAGCACCTAAATTGTTCGATTCGCTCCCCAAGCCAATTCAAAGACCCACCGGTCAACAATGGTAAACTCAGAATTAATTTGAAAATTAGCAGAGGAAAAGAAAAGAAGAAAAAAACTCTCAATTGAAAGAAAACACCCAAGGGAGGGACAAAGGATGTTCATAGTAAAAGAGGAAGAGAGCGAGCCAATTTTTCCCAAAAAATAAAAAATGGCAAAAATAAAGTTAAAAACTAATAAATATTTTTAACTCAAAACAATTAGAATGTGTAAAAAAAATAATTCCTTAAAGCATACATGAGGACTCGAACCCAAAACCCCAAGGAAAACTAACACACAACCAACCACCAGACCAGCAGGCGCATTCTGACACTAGAACACGAAACAAACTCAAATGCCCGATCTAGCCACTGAACCTACCTACAAATCTCAAAAATTCTAACCCCAAAATACGGGGCGTTACACTCTTCCACTTTGTCTTCTTCTTCTCACTAACCTAGCCGCCGCTTGCCCAAAACCTCCTCTCACCATTTCGGCCACCGTTCAAATGCCTCTTTTTCCAACCATCGTCCTAGCCCTTCCCTTTTCCCCTTTCTCCTTCCTTCTTCCTTCATTATCTTTTTCCTCTTCCCATTGCAGCACCCTTGCCCATCGCTCCTCACAGCCCCGACGCCAAACCAGCCCCTACCCTCCTCTGCCCTCTTCAGATACTAATACTGAGGCTATTTCCTTGGTCGCACACCCCTCTGACACAGTGTACCCTTACAATGCTTCTAATAACTTAGCCGTTGTTTTAGTTGAGAGGAAAGAGGAACCCCTCACTTCTTTTACACTTATTGTAGGTAGCGCATGTGCTATTGGTTTATTCCACCAACAGCAGCCACTGGTGAGTTATTTGATAGTAATTTGTTTCCTCATATGGTTAACCCTAACTCATCTTTTGCAGGTTCTACCCAATCTTCCACTCCGTCTCAAACTTCTAGCAGTATGGACGTGGATGTGCTCATGGAGAGGGCACAAAGGGCCGTTGATACCGCTGATGAAAAGGGTATAGACAAGTGGTAACAACCATAAGAGGCTTAGGATTGAAGGGGGCTCTCGAAGTACCGAGAATAGTAATGGAAGTAGGCTAGTCCACTGTAGGCAAGGTGAGAAACTGGTCAATTTCGAGAGGGAGCCTATTCCGCATGTCCTTTCTGTTAGAAAATCGGGTTTGAAAAACGCAACAAAAAAGTTTAGCGAAAAACTAGAGTTTTTAAAAAAAGTTTCAAAACAAGAAATTGGTTGTGATATCTAAAGTTATAAATACTCAATCAAAATTGTACATTTTTTATTCGTCTAAGATGCACGCTTCGACCGGGTAGTCTTCTCCGCTATCCTCAAGCTTACGTCTATTAAGTGTGACCTCACTTTGAATTAAAATTTTTTTCACAATAATTACCAATGGGATAATTTCACAATTTCTCTAAACTTTTGAGCCAAGTTGTAAATAAGAAAAATATCTCTAGAAATCTTCTGAAATAAGCTCTTTAGAGAATTTTTTCTCTACAACTTTCTCTTGAATTTAAATGTGTAAATAATGACCCAAGACTCTCTTTATATAGGTGGAGTTTAGATAGTTCAACTATAATTAAACTTAATCACTTTAATATTAAATTAATATAATATTTATCAAGATAGATATTAGATTATATTTAATATTAAGTATTATTAATTAATACAATATTATTAAAATTACTATTAAATTAAATTTAATATTAAATATATTAAAATAATATTATTTTTAGAATAATTAATTTGAAATCAAATTACCTGGTAGAGTCCCAATATAAGTGTAATTCTTCCACTGCTCCACTACTAAAGAACAACCACCGCTAACCATTTGTTAGCCACTGGAATGCTATTGTCGCAGTTGTCGGTACCCCGAACTAGTTTGATTTCTGTCAATTTGGTCTGAGCCAGTGACAGCTCGACTGATCTTATCCAGCTACTGGTTGGACTGTCGGCTTAGTTTCATATATTAAGCTTGATTCGACTAGTTTTTGGGCCTTGGTCTTGATTTTAGGCTACCGGCCCAATTTACCATCTGAGGTCCAATTTTAAAGTTCAACTACTCATTGGGCCAATTGTTTGACTTGAAAATTAATTTCCAAAAATATCAAATTAATTTTAATAATTTGATTAATTTAATCTTACTTAATAAAAATTAATTTTCCCAAAAATCACTTAGATTTTCGAAATTATTTTTCAAAAAAATTCTTTAATCAAATTCTCTAGTTGGACAATTATTACAACCGCCCAATTTAATTCTACATTAAATAAATCAACTCAATTAAATTATTTCCAAAGTTGTAGAATTTTCTTCTAATTCTAAAGCAGTCCGATCAAGTTTTTGTTGAGCTAGCGGAGGGACTAATCGGACATATACAATTAGGCTCTAGTAATTGCAATTATATCTAGAATCATCGTTCCGATAATTCACAATTAGTTAATCATGGATTCAACCAAAAGAAGTACCATAAATGAAAACTCCTTATTGTATACTCTTTACAAAAGCAATTCATTGAACTGCTTTGTCCAATGACCTCATCATGTGTGTGTTACCCTCATATGTTATTCTTGATTCCTTTGAGTTAAATCTGTTCACTCAATACAATCCTATTTTATATTATTGTCACCATTGTGTCTTCTTAATGATTAATATGATCGCATCTAACAAATGCCTGTGATAAATTGCTTGTTCAAGAACAAGCAACTTGCGGCCACGTTCCATATTTATCAATTCACACAATGCCAATGAGAGGATATTGTTAACTTTTTAATCAAGCTATGAGTTCCATTATTGTTAGTAAATCCATGTTATACGTAACTTATGTACTGAACATACCGACTATAGACTCGATCATCTTTAGAGCATAAGCCTCCACTTATATCAAAGCACATGAGCTACATACGCATTTTCAGTGACTAACTCAGGATTTAGGTAAATCATACCATGAACGTCACAAGTGAATTAATTTAGAAATGGATTCAAAATTAATTCATCTTAGGTCCAGTCCAATGTATCAATCTTCCAATGAATACATCTATGTCTTTACACATGGAGTCAACTACTCCAATAGCCAAGACTAGCCGTCTCCCGAATTGGTATTGTAGAAGACATAATAATCCTTCTAAGTATTTGAACCAAATGCTCTCTTTGATTGTTTTGTAGGATTATAGGCTTGTTTAGATTATCTATTAAAGTAAGTTATCTTTCTTGCAATGTAAACGTTCTTACACTATGACTTGTCATTAGTTTGAACTTAGATAATCAATGAGCTAATATTTGCTTTTACATTTTTTATTCGTCTAGGATTAATGCTTTGATCGAGCCTTGGGTTGGAATGATTGCAAAGAAAAAATCAGCTTAAAATGGTTCCAACACTACGAATAGTATAGCACATGGCATTGTTCCCAATTCCTCTATATGTAATCATTAAGCTCACCACATTATTTCTCTTATCTCTCTCTCTTGCCTCCATTTTCTATCCAAAATTGTGGAAGAAACATCCCAATATTGGCTAGTATAAACAACTTAGCGAGTACTTGTGCACTGTAAACTCTAATTTATATAAAGTTTTTATAGTTGTTTTTGGCACTTTTTAACTTAAAAATAATGTTAATCCTGAGTTGATAGTTAATTGGGTGAATTTTGTTCATATTATGATAATGGGCATGATTTAATAAAATACGCAATTTTATGTTATTTTTATTAATTTTGGGCATAATTTAATTAATTCATGCTACATATTAATTTCCTCTATTTTTGTTGTAGTGGGACCATGAAGTTGATCATGCAGGAGGCTTATTTTAATTCTTGCATGGACATGAAATTATTTCTACCCTAGTTGGACAACAAATTTGGCAAACAAAAGGGAGACAGGCCCAATTCGACAAGGGCGTATGCGTAGCACAAAATCAGCTTTTGGGAGATTTAATTAGAGGTCCTTACACTTGGAAATGAATTAAAAATTAGCATACCACTTTCACCCTTGAAACTATGGACCACCTTGCTTGATTCAAGCATGATTTCATGCATGAATCAAGCACCCCTATCTCCACAATTTATGGTCGGCCATGGGAAGAGAAACTTAAGGGATTTTAAGTTATTTTTAGCAACTCTCTTAGCCATCCATCCACTATAAACACCAACCCTCACTTCTCATCCCTCACTTCACATTCATTTTTCATTTCTTATTTACATCACATTTCCTTCCTTTCACGCATAGCCATCCCCTTTTTCCCTCTCCATTAGCTAGAAAATCCTTAAGAAAATACTCCATTGATAAGGTGTGAGGAAACAAATCTTGTCCTTAAATGGGAAAAATGTCATTTTATGGTTTGAGAAGGTATTGTGTTAGGATACAAGATTTCTAGTAAGGGGATAGAAGTTGATAAATCAAAAGTTGAAACCGCTGAAACTACCTCCCCTTAGTTCAATTAAGGCAATTCGAAGCTTTTTAGGACATGCTGGTTTCTATAGAAGATTCATTAAATATTTTTCTAAAATAGCTAAGCCTTTAACAAAATTACTAGAAAAAGATGTACCCTTCAATTTTGATCAGGAATGTTTAGAAGCATTTAACACTCTCAAAGAGAAACTTACTAATGCTCTGATTATAATTGCACCTGATTGGAATTTACCTTTTGAGCTAATGTGTGATGCAAGTGATTTTGCAGTAGGCGTAGTTCTTGGACAGCGAAGAAACAAGCATTTTCAGCCAATCTACTATGCTAGCAAAACTCTAACAGCCGCACAAGAGAACTATACTACCACAGAGAAAGAATTGCTAGCTGTGGTTTTTACGTTCGATAAGTTTAGACTATATCTGATATTGTCTAAAGTCATCGTTTATATTGATCACTTCGCTCTTCGTTATCTTTTAACTAAGTTCGATGCGAAAACTCGATTAATAAGATGGATTTTATTGTTGCAGGAATTCAATTTGGAAATACAAGATAAAAAAGGAGCTGAAAACTTGGCAGCTGATCACCTTTCTAGACTTGAGAATCCACATCTCAAAGAACTTGATGAGGCAGAGATAAACGACTCGTTTCCTAAAGAACTACTCTTAGTCGTATCTGATTCTGAGGTACCTTGGTTTTCTGACATTGCAAATTACTTAGCTGCTAACATAACCCCAAAAGGGTTGACACATCAGCAAAAGAAGCGGTTCTTTACTAATGTGAAAAACTACTTTTGGGAAGACCCTTTTCTTTTTTGTATATGTGCAGATCAAGTCATTCGAAGATGTGTTACAATGACAGAAGCAAACAAAATCCTGGAACACTGCCATTCAGGACCAACAAGAGGATATTACAGTGGAACTAAGACCGCCCATAAAATACTCGAATCAGGTTTTTATTGGCCCACATTATTTAAGGATGCCAACAGGTATGTTACTTCTTGTGACAAATGTCAACGAACAGGTAATATCTCTAAACGTGATGAAATGCCTAAGACATATATGCTTGAATATGAAATATTCGATGTATGGGCCATCGATTTCATGGGTCCATTCCTTAGTTTGTTTGGAAATAAATACATCTTAGTAGCAGTTGATTACATGTCTAAATGGGTAGAAGCCCAAGCGTTACCTACTAATGATGCTAGAATGGTAGTGAGATTCCTTAAAAAAATATTTTCTCAATTTGGAACACCTAGAGCAATTATTAGTGATAGGGGAACTCATTTCTATAATGCTCAGTTTGAAAAAGTTCTAAAGAAATATGGAGTGCACCATAGAATGACTACCCCATACCACCCTCAAACCAATGGACAAGTTGAAGTAGCTAATAGAGAGCTAAAACGCATCTTAGAGAAAACCATAGAGGCAAATAGGAAAGATTGGGCAATAAAAGTAGATGAAGCTTAATGGGCTTATAGAACTGCATTCAAAACACCCACAGGAACATCTCCCTGTAGACTCATTTATGGGAAAAATTGACATTTACCCTTTGAACTAGAACATAAGGCATTCTGGGATATCAAATTTCTAAATCTCGATCCCAATCTTGCAGGTGAAAAGAGACTCATGCAGTTAAACGAGTTGGATGAATGGCGCTGTAATGCATATGAAAACTCACTATTATACAAAGAAGCCACAAAGCGACTCCATGACGCTCGTTTAAAGCAACCCAAATAGTTTAAAACTGGTGATCTTGTCTTGTTTTACAACTAGAGGCTTAGATTATTCCATGAAAAGCTAAAATCGAGATGGTCAAGCCCATTCATAGTTCAAAGTGTTTTTCCCTACGACACAATTGAGGTAACACATCTAACTCATGATACTTTCAAGGTAAATGGTTATCGACTCAAACTATATAATGGTGACGATTTTAAGAATGATAGGGAGGAACTTAGGCTGCACGAACCCTCGTTAATGTGCAAGTAAGGTAATTCGAGCTTAGACTCTAAATAAGTGCTTCTCGAGAGGCAACCCGAGTACTAACATTATTAATTTCTTTAAATTTAGTTCATATAATCTAATTAACTAACTAAGTCTTTAAAACGCAGATTTTTCAGAGCCACACGGCCAGGCAGATAGGCGTCCCTGAGGCTGTGGCCACACCATGGATGGAAACACGGCCGTGCGACACGGCCGTGTGAAAACAGAGAAAATTTTTCCTAAGACACGGGTTTTGACAAATCACCACGGCAGTGCGATACGGTCGTGGGCGACCTTGCCAAACTAACACGGGCATGCAACACGCCTGTGCCAATAGGCCGTGTTTAAAACTGAGAAATTAGCACGGGCGTGTAACACGCCCGTGGCCAAACCATAAGTCCACGAAACACACGAGCTAGACCCAGGGCACACGGGCGTGTGCCATGGTCGTATGCCCAATCCCCTATCTTAAAACCACTCATTATTCACCACCACCACCACCACCTCATGATTCATCTGCCGATAAGGACATTTGAGTCTAGTTTCTTTTATTTTTACTTTTATTTTTATTTTTAAATTATCTGCTTTCTTAATTTTCTTTACGTTATATTCATTTTCCTTGTAAATAATTTTATTTTGCACTCTATTTCTTATCGGGTAATATTTTAATTCTCCCCACAGTTGTGTCTATTCTCTTCAACAGCCCAGAATCATGAACTTCAAGTAATCCTTCCTCCAATTCAGCTTTCACTATGCTAAAGAATTCATCCAAAATTCAGGGAGTCTCCTTTCTATCCCTCACTTATAATCTATGCTTATAATTTTACCTATCTTCGTCATTGAGGACAATGTACATCTTAAGTGTGGGGGGATTATAAAGTGCATTATTCTCAAATCCCTAAATTTTGTCTTGCTTCTCAAATCACTTTCTCATATCACTATTAGAATGAATTCTGATTGATTTATGATTTTTATTGATATGTTTAGGATTAAGACAGAGGTATTTGTGCTTTGATTACTAAAACTTTAAGTCATTAGAGATTCAAGCATGATAAGTTGAAATTTTTGAGAATTTAAAATATTTTAGGTTGTTTCCCCAAATTTAGGTATTATCTGGAAATTTGAAATTCACAAGATCGAAAACAAAAGCCATAATTCTGGTGAGATTTTGAGCCTTTTGAGCATACATCCTTTTATGCTCACTTTTATTGTACTTTGAGTGAGTCAAGATTGATTTGTTGTTCTAGAACTTGCTGCGATTATGCATGTCAAGACGACACCATTGATTTGATATATCGAGATGATAAAGGCACTTAGGTTTAACCCACTTACTCCATAAAAGCCTACCCTCATAATTAACCATTAGTGAACCACATTGAGCCTAACAAACCATTTATTGATTTACCCTTAATATTAACCTATAAACCTATTTTTGATTCTTTGAGAATTTCCCTCACTCTAAATTTGATCCCCATTTTTGTCGAGATTTAGATTGAATAATTACCTAGCTATGTTCTTCTTTTCAGTTAGTTAAGTTCATAAAGTTTTCGATTTGTTCTTAAAAAAAAAACCAGTTGTAATTTAAATGTTTAGCATATTGTTATTATATACTATGGATCTTAAATGATGTTATTCATGAGGAAAAAGCTCAAATGTATGAATTTATTTCAGTGATACAGATTTTTCTAGTTAGATGATTTTTCAGTTCAATCTCGATTCTAACCCTCTTTTTCAGCTTGTGACCACACCCCTAACCAAAGCCCCGTTACAACCCTCTAAAAACCTTTTGATCGATGTATCATCTCAATCTATAATGGTGGAGATTTGATTTTCATGCAAGCTTATGGTAATAACTTTTCATGTTGAGTAATGAGTACTTAATTTCTGAACCTTAAACACTTCGAGTGGATAGAGTGAATTTTTAGTGAGGATGTCAACACTTGTTGATTTTAAATTCAAGGTAATTACTTAGAAGATGGGAGAATACCTATGTTTCCATGATAAGATTCTCAACTTTGATTGTTTGAAACTTTGATGTCCTTTTAGTTGAATTCTCGATGTATGATTACTCATGGATTGATTCGAAACATTATTGATAAGGTTTATAAATTGAGAGGAACGAGTTTTAATTGTGAGTTGAGGATTTTACTTGAGGACAAGCAAAGGCTTAAGTGTGGGGATATTTGATAAACCATAATTTATACATATTTTTACCCCATGCTTAACATAATTTTGGATGAATTATCCCTTAAATTGTGGAATTTGATGCTCCTAATCCTTTAAATTTATGTTTTATACTTAGGTGAGCATAGGGGAGTGAAAAGAACAAGAAACGGGCCAAAAACAGAGAAAATGGGCCAAAGTAAGAAATCAACACGGCCTGAAGTTCCTCACATGGGTGAACCACACGTTCTTGCCACATTAGCAGACTTGAACATAGCCTGGGCTCGATTCATACGGACGTTTCACACGGGCGTGTCCCTGTCGTGACGAATTTCAATTTCACACGGAAAAAGCTACTTAGGGGCTAAGAAAAGTATTCTGGAGTCTATATAAACACCCTATGAGCAGACTTGAGGGAAGAGCCCAACACGAAGAGTAGAAAGCAAGGAATTACTCGAAGAAAGCCGATTGATCCATCTCAGAAGCCAGGATCTACATCAAGACTGAAGATCTCCCTTCAATCCTTTCAGGAGTTTTGGGTTTTTGTAACACCCCTAACCCGTACCCGTCACTGGAGGGTCAAGAGGCATTACAAGACAAGTACAAAATTTCAGATAAAACCAACTGACCTAAGTCATGCTCCTAAATTTGCGGATCTTAACTCTTGCATACGACTAGTTTTGAAATGAGATGTATGAAAAGTTATTAACATTCACTCTTATAAGATTTCAAACACTTATTAAACTCAAGCATGTGCACATGAATAGACAATATGCATAGAACCAATAATACCTCTAAATAAAGTGTTACTATTCATATGGTAATGATTTAATGGTTTAAACATATACAAAAGTCATGGAGTATCTTGATGTTTACAAAGCTTAATACACTATTCATTTTGTAGTTAATCTTATGCATGGCCGAACATGAGTAATTTCCTATTTAATGAGTGCATTGATTCATACAAATATCTAAATTCACTTAAAATTTTCAAAACATTTACCAAATACATCCACACATTCACATCAACTATACGGAATACATATGGTAACATGGCAAGCCATTTTCGCATGGCTATACATATTTACAATATCAAAATGACACTCATTTGGAAACAAAAGTCAAACCTATACATGCCATTAACGAAGTTTAGCTACAAAAGTACCGAAATGAGCTTAGATAGTGTGGACGACTTCGACTTTGTGATTTCTGAGACCACAGCTAACGAACGAGACCTTAAAAAAACAGAGAATTAAGGGCAACAAAGTAAGCATTTCTATGCTTAGTAAGTTTTAAGCAATGAAATCATTTAAAATTTAAAGCATAGTAATCTTAATGCTTAACATTTTCTCTTTGACCGAGATGAAACATGACTAAATATACTACCCTTAAACATAGATTCATATCACCAAGAAAATTTTATTTCCTCCATCAATTTTCATCCCTTGGCCGAATGCATACAATTCAATTACAATGCTAATTTATGCTTATACGCATACTCACATATTTATGTAACTTAACACTTTGACTAAATAAGCTCATATACTCAAAATCAATCTTAACATATTTCCACTTGAATCAACACACATACATCATAAGTAGGTTATAAACTTTCATGTAATCTTAAGCAATGGCCAGAGCATCACTATCCAAATGTATATTCACAATTTAAAAAAAATCTAATTAACAAACAAGTATGTGGTACATACCTGACTATCTTAGGGTAGTAAGCACATTAGTTGATATTATTATGGCAAAATCATATATTTTCAGCACGAATGCCTTCGGGACTTAGCCCGGATATAACACCAGCACGAATGCCTTTGAGACTTAGCCCGGTTATAACACCAGTACGAATGCCTTCGGGGCTTAGCCCGAATATAACACCAGCATGAATGCCTTCGGGGCTTAGCTCGGATATAACACCAGCACGAATGCCTTTGGGGCTTAGCCCGGTTATAACACCAAGTATACGTCACAAAGTCTATCACATTAAAATTTCATTTGCTTCATTTGCATACAAGCATATAATGTATAATTTTCATTTAACATTTGGTCTATAAGTACACAAGGATCACATATCCATCTAGTTATCATAACTTATTTTCTAGTGATCATTTGGCTACATGCCTTATACACAACTATCTCATAAAAATTTTAGGTAAAATGAGGTCAATGTGCCGTGATTCATATATTATAAACTATTAGCATGCCATTCTAACTTTTTATGCTAAACTAAATTACTTAAAACTTACCTCGAACTTTTCTGAGTCACTACGGATCGGCTATTCCGTCACCTTAGCTTTTCCCTTATCCGATGTTGCCCCTCTATACTCTTGAGCTTAATTAAACAATTCAATTTTATTAAACCTTCATACACTTAATTTGATCAATACACTTTCATTCAAAACAAGGTACACCTATATATATATATATATATATATATATCTTTTATCACACATTCGACCAAAACAAATGCGCCACAAAATCCATCTAAATCATTGATTGAATTTAACTCACAATCGGATAAGGGTCAAACATATACGGCTACTTTAAAAATTTCATGTCATCACTTAGTAAGCTTAACATTCAAGGCAGTACATTCCTATTTCAAGTCGACTAACACACATGTTTTGACCACAACTAAAGCTCACGTATAGCATACAATTAAAAAAAATAACCCAAAATCTCAAAATCATCTAATTCACCAATTATTTAGTCAAAAGAAATCATGGCCAAAAATACCTTAAGTCAAAATCTCATTAATAAACAGAAATACTTCCCAAGCCGATAGCAAATTTTCATTTTATCAATACAAAACCGAATTCCATTACTATTTTATTAGTCAAATGAAATTGCTTATAACTTGTTATTAAAGTGTCCAACTCCATTTCATAAAGCATATGACTAAGACCGAATTCTTCTTTTAACCACAAGAAGCATATTTAATAAGCAATCCCATTTGTACATTTTGTAATCCATTTAAGAATATAAAAGCTACCTTAACCTTTGCTAGAAACACTTTTGGCTATTCACTCACACATGGCAGTTTCAAATTTTACCTCAAAGAATTTGTCCATATTTACAACAATCAAAAACACTTCATTTTATCACTAAAACACCAATAATGTTTTTAGTCCTTAATCACAAGACTTAATAACAAATTTACTTAATCAAATCCTTTAATTTATATTCCGCAGCAAAGATAATAACAAAAATACATAAACAAATTCCAAACTATCCATAAGAAAACAAATAATCAGCTCAATTATCAACTAATTTAACTTACTTATCAAAATAAAGAATATTACAACCATTTCCAAATTCCCCTATCATGGCCGAATGTAAACATTTGCACAAACCTTAAAATTTTCATAAACACAGCTCATTCTTTCATTTGACAATCACTTTCACCTATTCAAGACTCAATTTAACAATTATGCATAAATTACAATTTTTTAACAAATTTTCCAAATTGCACACAAGTTGCCGAATGCAACTATGTTCACTTCTTCATGAACTTAGACTATGGGTCATGTTAATAGCTTAAATATAAACTAAAATTCACAAAAATCTAATGAAATAACCATGAACCCTTACCTTAATTAAAGGCTTCAATGGCTGAAAGTTAGCTTCTTCCCCCAACTCTTTTCTCTTTAATTTCGGCAATGAAGAACAAAACATGAACCACTTTGATTTTTTTTTCACCAATTCTTTTATTATTTAATTATCTATAATATATTAACATTCCACTAAGAATTATTTAACATTATAAAATGCAAAAATATTGACTTAATCATTAGCAAGGCCGGCCACTAAGATTAAAGTGGCTAATTTGACATGCAAATCCATTTATTTTACAACATTCTTTAATTACTCTCTTGAATTTAGCCACACATATTTTCCTATCTTCTCACATAAATCCTTTTTATTTAGAAACACATTCAAATTGGAAAAAATCAAAACATTCAAATTTCACACATGTATGATCACATAATTTAGACATAAAATATTATATTCAATTATTATTGTGACTCGGTTTAGCGGTCCCGAAACCACTTCCCGACTAGGGTCAAAATAGGGCTGTCACAACTCTCTCCCCCTTTAGAGATTTTCGTCCCTGAAAATCTTACCAATGAATAGGTTAGGGTATCGATCTTTTATAGAGTTCTCGGGTTCCCAAGTCGCTTCTTCGATCCCATGCTTGAGCAATAACACTTTCACCAACGGAATCTTTTTATTTCGCAACTCTTTTACCTCGCGAGCCAGGATACGAATCGGTTCTTCCTTGTAACTCAAATCGGACTGAATTTTAATTTCTGACGGACTAATTACATGAGAAGGGTCGGATCTATAATGACGGAGCATCAAAACATGAAAAACTTTGTGAATCCTCTCAAGTTCAGGGGGCAGAATTAGCCTATAAGCAACCGGCCCAATCCTCTCTGAAATCTCATACGGTCCGATAAATCTCGGATCAATTTACCTTTACGGCCAAAACAGAGTATCTTTTTCCATGGCGAGACTTTTAGAAAAACTTTTTCTCCAATCTGAAACTCTATATCTTTACGCTTCAAATCTGCGTATGATTTCTGACGATCCGATGCTACCTTCAGGCTATCACGGATTATTTTCACTTGCTACTCGGCTTTTTTAATTAAATCAACCTCGTATAACTTATTCTCACTGAGCTCGGTCCAAAACAAAGGTGTACGACATTTACGACTGTATAAGGCCTCATAAGGTGCCATCTTAATACTCGTTTGAAAGCTATTATTATAGGCAAATTCAATCAACGGCAAGTATTTCTCCCACGAACCACTAAACTCAAGAACGCAGCATCTCAACATATCCTCGAGTATCTTAATCACTTATTCGGACTGACCATCTATCTGGGGATGAAAAGCGGTGCTGAAATTAAGCTAGTACCCAACGCCTCATGCAGTTTCTGCCAAAACCGTGAAGAAAATCAGGGATCTCTATCTGAAACAATAGAAGTCGGGACCCCGTGCAATCGCACAATCTGATAGACATACAATTCCGCTAGTTTATCGAGTGAAAAGTCCGTACGAACGGGGATGAAATGAGCTGACTTCGTTAATCTATCGACAATAACCTAAATGGAATCTTTCTTGCTCGGCGTCAATGGTAAACCGGACACAAAGTCCATGGTAATTCGATCCCACTTCCACTCGGGTATCAGAATCGGATGAAGTAATCCCGAAGGCATCTGATGTTCCGCTTTTACTTGTTGACATATCAGACACTTAGATACAAAATCAGAGATGTCTCGTTTCATACCGTGCCACCAATATTGATGTTTCAGGTCGTTATACATTTTTGTACTGCCTGGATGAATATACATTCGGCTATTATGAGCCTCATTTAAAATCGTCGAAATAAGCTCTGAACTTTTCGGAACACACAATCGATCTCTGAACCTCAAACAATCACTATCGTCAATTCGAAACTCTGAATCCACATTTGAATCACACTGAGCTTGCTTAACAACCAAATCATCGTCAACTTTCTGAGCTTCACAAATTTGCCGTATTAACACTGGTTTTGCTTTTAATTCTGCTATTAACACATCATCAATAGTCACGGACAAATGTACATTCAGTGCTCGCAATGCAAACAAGGATTTCCGACTAAGAGCATCCGCAACTACATTAGCTTTTCCCGGATGATAATCAATAATAAGCTCATAGTCTTTCAGCAATTCTAGCCACCGTCTTTGTCTCAAATTCAAGTCTCATTGTGTCATTAAATATTTGAGACTCTTATGATCGAAAAAGACGTAACATTTCTCACCGAATAGATAATGACGCCATATCTTCAGAGCAAAAACAATAGCAGCTAGCTCAAGATCATGAGTCAGATAATTTCGCTCGTGAGGCTTTAACTGCCTCGAGGCATAAGCGACAATTCGACCCTCTTGCATCAAAACACAGCCCAAACCGTTCAAAGATGCATCATATAAACCACGAACTCTTTACCGGATTCTGGCTGAACTAACACTGGAGCTTCCGTCAAAAGAGTTTTCAGCTGGTCGAAACTTTTTTGACACTTTTCAGACCACTCAAATTTGATGTCTTTTTGTAGCAGTTTCGTCCACGGTCTTTTTGTAGCAGTTTAGAATTAATTAGTTTAAACAAACTCGCCTTTTATTTCTAGGCTAGATAATGAAAGAAAGTTATTACTAGTACTTTTAGTTCCTTTGGGTTTGACAATCCAGTCTTTCCACTGACTATACTACTATTCGATAGGTGCGTTTGCCTTTCATCGTGATAATAGTTAGTTTCTAAGTACGATCATTATTATTACTTCATCAAAATCACGATCACAAATCAACATAGGGCTTCTGTCTATCAGAAGCCACTTTCAGTCGCTCTCGAATCAGGCGAACCTTGTCTTCAGTCTCAAAAACCAACTTCAGACCCAGAATACGTGACTCACCCAGCTCAATCCAACATAAGGAAGTGCGACACTTACGACCATACAATACCTTGTAAGGTGCCATCTGTATACTAAACTGGTAGATGTTATTGTAAGCGAACTTTGCTAATGGCAAGTACTCTTCCCTACTGCCTCGGAAATCTATAATACAACTCCTCAACATATCCTCTAGTATCTGAATCACCCTCTCTGACTGACCATCTGTCTGAGGATGGAAAGCAGTACTGAAGTCTAATCTCAAACCCAAAGCCTTATGAAGCTTCTGCTAGAATCGTGACATGAATCGAGGATCCCTATCGAAGACGATCAAGATAGGAACCCCATGTAACCTCACTATCTTAGAGACGTAAAGCTTAGCCAACCTTTGTAGGGAGAAGTCCGTCCTTACCGGAATGGAATATGCAAACTTGGTCAATCGATCCATGATGACCCATATAGAATGCTTCTTAGTCGGTGTTAGAGGGAACCCATTAACGAAGTCCATCGTTACTCTCTCCCATTTCCACATCGGTATCTTAACCGGCTGTAGAAAAACTGAAGGTAACTGATGCTCATCCTTAACCTGCTGACAAGTCAAACAGCGAGCAACGAAGTCGATAATCTCACGCTTCAACTCTGGCCACCAGTATAACTCTCGGAGATCTCTATACATTTTGTTCCCACTAGGATGCATAGTATAAGGGCTACTATGCGCTTCCCTTAGACTCGACAGTCTCAAATCCTCATCATTCAGTATGCAGATCCGACCTCGGAAACACAATACCCCCTCACTGTTAATCCCAAAATCAGTAGTAGCACCACTCTCAACCTGACGAAACCTTAACTCAAATGGTTTGTCCCCCAACTGTTTAACTCTGATCTGCTCGATCCATGTCGGCTTCACTTGCAGCTTAACCAATAGACTATCATCGTCAAAAAGACTCAGTCGAGCGAACATCGCTCTCAAATCAGTCACTACCCTACAGCTCAACACATCGGCCTCCACATTAGCCTTACCAGGATGATATTCAATATTACAGTCGTAGTCCTTAAATAGTTCAACCGATCGATGCTGTCTAAGGTGTATACTTGAGGCTCTTGTGATCAGTGTAAATAATACACTTCTCACCGTACAGATAATACCTCTAGATCTTTAGGGTAAAGACAACCGCTGCCAACTCCAAATAATGTGTCAGATAATTGGCCTCGTGAGTCTTGAGCTGCCGAGATGCATAAGCAACCACTTTACCATCTTGCATCAGAACACAACCTAAACCTACATATGGCACATCGCTGTATACCACAAAGTCTTTACCAGGCTCAGATTGTATCAAAACAGGAGCCTGAGTCAAAATGGTCCTGAGCTTCTCAAAGCTCTTATGCTATCCATCAGTCCAAACAAAAGGAACTATCTTTCGTAGCAGCTTGGTCAACAAAGCTGCGATCAAAGAGAACCCTTCTACGAATCATCGATAATATCCTACCAGCCCCAGAAAGCTACAAATCTCAAACACATTCTTCAGCTGTTTTTAATCGAACATAGCCTCAATCTTTCGAGGATCCACACTAATCACCTCAGCAGACACCACATGTCCTAAGAAGGTTACCTCTCGAAACCAAAACTCACACTTAGATAACTTCGCATACAACTATTTCTTGCGTAGAGTCTGCAGAACAACCCTGAGATGCTCATCATGCTCGTCCTCATACTTAAAATACACGAGAATGTCATCGATAAACCCACAAAAAACTGGTCTAAGTAGGGCTAGAAAACTCGACTCATTAAGTTTATAAACGCCGTTGGTGCATTAGTCAACCCAAATGGCATAACTAGGAACTTGTAATGCCCATAACGAGTCCTAAATTTACATCGGCCTCCTTTACTCTCAACTGATTATAACCCGATCATTGCTCGATTTTAGAGAACACCGAAGCCCCTCTAAATTGGTCGAATAGGTCATCTATCATCAGAAGTGGGTATTTATTCTTGATCGTTAACTTGTTCAACTGACAATAGTCGATACACATCCTCATAGTACTGTCCTTTTTCTTTATGAACAGAACAGGTGCTCCCCATGGAGACATACTGGGACGAAGAAACCTACGATCTAACAACTCCTATATTTAAGCCTTAAGTTCTGCTAGCTCTTTCGGTGCCATATGGAAAGAGGAAATGAACACTGGAGCCGTACCAGGGACCAACTCAATACCAAACTGCACCTCTCGGCTCAAAGGCAATCCTGATAATTCCTCTGGAAAAACATTTAGAAAGTCCCTTATAGTTCGGATGTCCTTAACCGAAGAGTCCACAGAATTAGAAACACTGATGTAGGCCAAGAATACCTCACCTTCCTTCCTTACTAACTTTTCTGCCACCAATGCAGATATCACATTAGTCAGACAATCTCATCGTTCTCCAATTACGACTATCTCATTGTCCTCCTCTGTCCTCAAGACAACTATTTTTGTAGCACAATCCAGATTCATTCGATGTTTGACTAGCCAGTCTATATCCAATATCAAATTGAACTCCTCAAACGGAAGCTCCATTAAATCAGCCAAAAATACAATCCCTTGGACCTCTAACGGATAGACTGCCTGAACAGACTCACCACAGTTAAAACATTATCAATAACCTCAATCGGAATTCCCAATGTCTCAGACACAGTACTACCTATGTAAGAGTGAGTAGAGCCTATGTCTATCAGTGCAATGTAAGGTACATTAAATATGAAAAAAGTACCCACGATAACATTTGAAGCATCTCGATCCTCACGGCGATGTATAGCAGAAACTAGTGCAGGTTGCCTCGCCTCAGTCGGTCCAACGCCTCTGCCCGGTGCTCTCTACCCTCGGCCCATGCCGTTACCACCACTTGCCTGCCCTGGCCCCTAGGTGGCTATTTAACCACTCTCAGTGGCTATGCAGTCTCATTAACCGGAGCTTGCATCTGATTAACTCTCCGTGGACAACCTTAACCCGATTCTCAGTCAACCCACATCTAAGACAAGCCTTAGTGTCCTCCAACACTCGCCCGGATGGCTTCTATTACAGTCCTGACAAATCACCACCTTAGTAGGTGCAATAGTAGACCCAACTCTCACGGACCCATCAGTCCTGGCTTTTCTCTTAGGCTTCATACCAGAATTCGAAGACTCTATATCCCTCTTAGCCATTCCTCTATCTCAATTTTGGTGCTCAGTACGCTTCACCTTTTCGGTGATCTTCTCCTTTTCAACTAGTGCAGAGAAATCCTGCTCCCTCTGAGGAGCTATCAAAACCCGTAAGCTGTCCCGGAGACCATCCTCAAACTGAACACAGCACTCATCCACAGTCGCTATCATGCCTCGTGACGGCTCAGCCTCAGAAATTTAGCCTCATACTCGGCCACCGATCGGTGCCCCTGAATGAGATTCAAAAACTCATGTCTCCTAGGATCGACATAGCTGGCCCCACATATTTACTCTGGAAGGCCATCTTAAACAGATCCCATGACAGATGATCGGGCTAAATGCC
This sequence comes from Gossypium stocksii, assembly GCA_020496765.1. NCBI lineage: Eukaryota > Viridiplantae > Streptophyta > Magnoliopsida > Malvales > Malvaceae > Gossypium > Gossypium stocksii. The sequence continues at coordinate 44,237,508 of CM035630.1, read as the reverse complement.
CTCCTTAACCATGAGCCACCACTGGTTTGCCTTGTCGCGAAGCAGTGATACAACCCCCTTAAGCTTTGCTCATAAAAACATCCAAGTCATCCATAATGCGTTTCGTGGCCTCCATCCAGTACTCGACTATATTAGGAGCAATTCCAGCGATGCCCCTGAATAACTCAGTCCTATTGGACCGGAGTCGTTTCGTAATCGATCATGGCCCCCAGAACCAGTGTTGGGTCTAACGACCCTCTCAATATCTATAATGTGTCATCCTTGTAGCACCCCAAACCCGACCCAAACGTTATGGCCAAATCTGGTGGCGTCATATTAAAAGGTGAAATGTAAGATTCGATGTTGCTGAAAAACCTCGAAATCATTTGGTAAATTCGCTATTAAACAGTAACTTCAAAACAGGTTTTCACTTTCAAAATGTGCGTCGTTTGTTGAGTTATTAGCTTTTAAAACAAAATGCCATTAAAATTCCAAATTAGGTTTAACCTCTTTAAGTATATTAAGGGTTGATTAAAAACCTTATGTTGTTAACGAAAACTTCTTTCTTTAAAAGCGTTATTAAACTTTCAACATTTGTTTACAGCAGAAGCTTTTCTTTGAAAACCTTTGTGTACTTGCATATGTCTTGTAAAACATTATCTTTTAAAACTCGAGACCTAAACTAGTAGCTAAAAACTAAAGCGAAATAAAAACCCAAAATTAAAAATAAAGTCTAGAAAGGCCTTATTACAAGAAAAGCCCAAATAATAAAACAGAAATAAAATAAAGTACTAAAAATGTAGCTGTCCATAGTGTGGCCACCTCTGAGTCCTCCGATGCGCCGAACCGTCTATCACTAAGGATTACCTGTAGAATTAAATAGAGGGGTGAGTTTACGAAAACTCAGTATGTACTACCCTAACAACAAATATCATGCAACACATCAGTCTGAGCCTAAGCCCATTTCAGTAACAGTGGCAATTGTGCCTTAGCCCGTAACAGCCTCGGTTGGGCCTTAACCCAAAGCAGTATCAGAAATAAGAATATGTAATGCAAATAACCCCAACCAACCCTACACTCTTATGGGGATTAAATCAACCCACCCATCCCTACACTCTAATGTTAACGCCAGTTGCGGCACTAACCAATATCGTAGTAAGGCTGTTAATCATATAAGTGGCTTTAAGCAGTCGGTGGGTCCACAGTTATCTCGCGCGACCCATGTGACCCTAACAGATCATCACTTCCTCCAATTACAAGAACCTACCCCCATGTAGCATAATATCACACATGAATGCAAAACATAAATATCAGATGGCATACTTAATCAAACACATATCACATATGCATATTATAGATATTCTACCCTACAGGGGCATAACGATCACTTCAAAGTTTGGGGTCTAGGTACACTTACCGACCCATCAATAGGTCCACAGTCGTCTCGTGCGACTCGTGCAACATTTAGCAATCAAACAGTGCAATTGGGCCCAAAGCCCATTATGTGGCCCAAGTAGGCCCTACACGCTCGTGTGGCCCACTAAGCCAGATTTGACCTTAGCCATGTGAACGACACAGCTATGTCCAATATTTCCCGCATGTCCATGATAATTACCCGTGTCGGGCCCACAAGCCCATTGGGCCCACACGGCCCATTTCGGCCTTACATGGCTCAAAAACGGCCTAAGTCCATGAGGTCGCTCATGGTGCCCTCTAGCATCATATCAAATTTTCCACATGTGCGTTCGTGGACCCATGTGGCAACCGTTGCTGTACTTTTTAGCTTTTTAGCTTTTCGACTTTTCGACTTTTTGACTTTTCACTGTTCTACGATTTAAAGCAGTGTGAGTACACAGTTGTTTACGAAATGATGCCAAAATCCACGAGCTCCAGACCTATATTCAATCAAGATGTACAATCAGTCTTATAACTAATAGAGTTAACAATCACTTAATCTAATATTGCCAATTCCTTACTCACCTTGATTGAATAATACTCGGTTTGTTTCTCTTAGATTACCGACTAGAACTGATCACATGTTCTCTATCGAATAGCTGCATTACGAACGTAATCTCTTAATAATAATCCACCAATTGAACAGTGTGAATCTTGTAAAGAAACACTTACCGAAAACTTAACGCTAAGATTAGATGAAAAGAAGAATCGGCCTCCACCCCTCCCTCTCAAGAACTAACGGGACACAATAAAGTAGTGGCAAAAAGGAGTTATCGCACCCTAACAAAAAATGATACCATAGAAAGGTGTTAGGTGAAAGATTAATGTGGCGAAGAGCGAGAAAGCAGAAGAGTCGGGCACTACGATCGACAATCGGACTTACCAACCACAAAACCAATAAACCAGAAGAACTACAAAGATAATAGACAGTAGTGAAGGGAAATCGGCACTGAGAGGTCTATAAAGAATAAAGATATTCGGCTAAACCACAAATCACAATGGGAGATAGCTTCCGGCTAAGGTAAAAAGAAAAGAGTTAAGAGGGAGAGAAAATGGAAGAATGAATGTTAGGCCAAGGCTTTGGAAGAGGGAGAGAAAAGGAAGGAACACCGATTGAGAGAGTAGAATAGGGAAATTCAGCCAAAAAGAACAGAGGCACGCCAGATAAAAGGGTAGTGAAGGAACGAAACCGACAATCAAACAAAACAAATCTAAAAATCAAACCCAAAGATATTAGTCACTCTATAAACCCCTCAGCACTAATTGGCCTCCCAAAGAGAGAAAAAGAACCACCAATTGCCAGCAACCGAAAAGAAAATGAGACATCTTACCTAAGCCTAAATCCTCAAGGGTAGTAGTCCACATTCGGCACTACTCTTCCCCTTGATTCAAACCTCCTTGATTTACTCCACCGATTTCTCCTCCATATCCCTACCAACCTCTACGCACATCCCCTGATTTTCTCCCCATATGACCAATTCAAACTCCATTTTGCAGAGTTTCGGTCAAGTTCAACAACTCACACGGTACAGAAGCAAAATAAAACCTCTATTACACAGTCCAAGACTCGAACTCTAAACTTCTGGCACCTACAACAGGCCACTTATGCCCTGAGCTAGTAGGCTCTTTTCTGTCATGTTTCACTCACCATAATTTAAAAGGCTTACAAACTAGAGTCAAGGTTCCTTTAAGTGTTAGAAACAAAAATTTTCCATAAGTCAAGGCTGAACCCAGAGCTTCCCAGAGACTCCCAAACACTCCTAAATCACTTAGTTACTAAAGCAAACATGTAATTGCCACAAGATACAAAAATCAAAGATTTAGAATTTTAGGGCGTTACAGTCCCTAGCCGCTCGATTGTGAGACCCAAACCCAGTCTCAGTAACGGGTGACACTGGCGTCTCATAAGTGTCCAGATTTGGAATCGTATCTGATGCGAAGGACTTAGCTTGAGCCCCTCTAAGGCCTCTACCTCGGCCTCTAGTACCCCGTCCACGAGTACCATGTGTGCTCATCATAAATTCAAAATTATCTGTATTAAAAGTTTTATGCAAATTAGTTTACAGTTCTGATATCTTATTAAAAGATATTTTATGCAATATAGTATCAGAATTTCAGTGTCAGTTATCGTAAATCGTAGTTTACTACGGTTTACAGTTTACACTACCTAGAGTGTTTCAGTAGAGTATACTACCTACAGTAGTTTCATAGCATACTAGCAGTATTTTTCACACAGATCCCAAACATAATTTTAGAATATCTAAGCATGCTTTCAGACAATTCTAACAGAGTTTCAGAAAACTTATAGGATCGGAGCCGAAGAATTGGTGTACCACTTACTTATTCCAAAATATAATTAAAATCATTTACAAGTCATTTCTCAAAACCAAATGTAAAACTTAAAATCACAGTCGATTTTTGTAAATCAGGCTCTGATACCACTAAATGTAACACTCTAAATCTGGCCTAAACGTTATGGTAGAATCTAACGGTGTCACATGAGAGTGTTTTTGAAAATGCATTATACGTAAAGACGTTCCAAATTATTATCTTTACTTAGTCCAGGAAAACGTGTATCGTTTGTTTCGCTTAAAACATTTATTTCTTTCACGGAAGCTTTTGAAAACATTCAATTTTTAAAAACCGTGTTTATTTACGAAAATCTTTGTTTTAGGGAAAACTGTTCGTTTTTAGTGAAAATCAAAATTTGGTCATACTTGTCTAAAATATAACAAATTATTGACAGTTCAAAAACCCAAATAAAAATTGAAAGTCCATAGTCTTTAAATTACATTAAAATCCCCCAAAATAATAATAATCCATATAATAAAAGCATAGAGAAAACGTAAAACTGAAATAAGAGTGGCAGTGGTCACCGTCGAGTCCTCTGCTGCACCAATACATCGACTGCTGGGGGTTACCTGAACAGATTAAACAAATAAGGGGTGAGTTTTAGCAAACTCAGTGTGTAATCCCCACAGACAGCATGCCTACAAAACCTTTTATAGAAACGGTGTGGACCTTAGCCCACTTAGAAAAAGTCTTAAGGCCTTAGCCCATCATAAATATCACATGCATATCAGATCAAAATATTATAAACATGCCCGCCAATCCTGCACACCATCTCCATCCAACCCTACACACCATGTGGGGATAAAATTGACCCACCCAGCCCTACACACCAAATATGGAGATAAAATTAACCCATCCAACCCTACACACCAAAAGGTACCGTAATACGGCACATGTCATAAATACACAGCATAGCTTTCAGATAGCAAGCTTAGAAGCTTTTCAGATACTTCCTTCACTTCATCAATCCCACCCCAATACAATGCAACATACATAAATGGCATGCTATAAATGCAGATAAACAGATCATACATATATTTTCAGAAAAGTATAGATATACATACATCACAGTATTTCATGCTTAAATCATGCATCATATAAACAGAGTACGAAATTAGGGTCTAAGTAATTCTTACCGACCCTACAACAGTCACACCTTACAGTATATTTCAGAAAGATGGTCTCACACGCCCATCTAGTCTGCCCGTATAGGTCCACAAACCCGTGTGGCCTACACGGCCTAAATTAGCCCACGGTGTATGGATCACATGGCCTAGTCAAGAATCCCACACGTCCGGGTGGATCACTCGTGTGGCCCACACGGCCCAATTGGCCGAGCCCGTGTCTTGCACACTGCCTCGTCGGCCTTCACATGGCTATGTTTGTCGTACTCGTGTCGCGCGCGCACGGCCTGGTTCATCGTTCACACGATCGTGTATCGCTACACGGCCTACCACACAGGCAGCCCACACGCTCGTGTGATGTTGACAGAAAGCTTTTCGGCTTTCGCCGAATCCTATTTTCTATGAAATTGGAGCACACCCCTGGTTTCTTTTCGATGTTTTCGCAGCCTAAAGCACTTTAGAACCTATTATCGAACAATATGACGCTCAATTAGTCACTTTAAATGATCGAATTAAACTTAATCTCATATCGGAAAAGTCATCTTCCAACAGAAACCTTTACCTTTTACGAGTAACAAAAATTCCTTATTGCTAACCCGAGGAACAGTCTACAGCGCCTCAATCGTTCCCTAATCTGTAAACAAAACTCTTATTAATCCACTACTTCATCGAAACAAAACAAAAAGTGTTTCCCCAGGACTTAACGAACACACACCACACGCCGCGATGAGCAAAAATTAATGAGAAAAGGCAGAAATTAAATTCGATAAGGAAAGGAAGTAAGAAAATAGCAGCAGGAGATGCGGAAAAGAAGAAAATTTTTGGCAGAGAGAGGTGGGAAAACATCAGAAACTTGGAGGATTTTGGGAATTTGAAAAACAACAAAAATGAAATTCCATTAGATATTCCCCCAATCCCCATATCCACATCCCTTAATTCTCTCTACCCACTCCCCTACTTCTTAGAATTCTATCACCACTCAAACTCCTCCTCATAACCGTGCAAAAATATAACCAACACAGAGAATTAAACTCAGGACCTCTAACACTTCAACACTCCACTTAACCATTAGACCAGTAGGCCCATTCTGACATATTCTTACAAATAATTACTTATAAGCCTATTAACCAAAGGTAAGGCTTTATTTAACAAAAACCCTAAAATTGTGCCCAAGTTGCGGCTTGAACCTAGGACCTTCCACACACACCCAGAACACTTAACCACTAAAGCAGACAAATATTTGTGTCAAATAATAACAGAAACACACACATAAATTTTGAGGTGTTACAATTTGAGTTGATAATTATGGATGTTTAGCTACTTAAGTATGCTATGATTTGTGTCTTTGAATTGGTATAAGTGTTTATGAGTTTCAGGGTGGCAATAGGCTTGGTAAATAGCCTATACATTGTCCACACAGGTATACATACGGGTGTGTGTCTAGGCCGTGTGTGACGCACGGTTAGCTCTATGGGTGTGTGAATAGGACGTGTGTCCTCTATAACTTAATTTTGGGAAATAGAATGCCCAATATGAGGCACAAGGCAGAGACACAGGCATGTGTCTCAGCCGTGTAGATGGCAAGGCCTTGGACACGGGCGTGTGCCAAGAGCATATGAAGGCTGCACCTATTTTGCAAGAATTTAATTCGTTACACATCCTAACAAACGGGCGTGTGGCTTGGCCGTGTGGTTTAATTTTGCTGATAACGTCACAAACAAAGAGTTACATGGGGTATAGACATGGGTGTGTGTAACCACACGGCCTACCCATACGGGTGTGTCCCATATCCACACAGGCGTGTGACCCCTGTTTAGGGTAAAATTTTTTATAAGTTTGTAAAATTTTTGTAAGTTCTCGTTTTAGTCTCGAACCATTTTAAAGGTATGTTTTGGGCCTCGTAGGCTCATTTTAGGGATGATGTGAATGAATGTGAAAAGTTTTAAATTTAAATGAAAATTTATGGCCCGATTTTGTATGGTTTCTTGTATTTAAGTTTAGTAATGCCTCGTATCCTGTTCCGATGTAGAATACGGGTAAGGGGTGTTACATTTAGTGGTATCAGAGTTATGGTTAAGTCGGTTCTTGGACTAACCTAGCATGTGTATGAGTTTGGCTATACATGTCATACATAAATTGTGATAGTGTGACGACTCCTGACAACTTAAATTGTGTTTTCATATAGTAAATGCATCCTGATCAAGCTGTTGCTGATAATGTAGAAAGTAATGTGCTGGCTCTCGCCCAAGGGACCGCGCTGCCTGATAGTAGACATATGATAACTAGTCATGGAAGAGAGGCTCAGGAAGCCTTTCTCCCCATGATGGATGAGTGGTATATGGATTTTATTTGGGTGAATCCAAATGCTCAACCCACTCCACCCCTCTTATTCCTCAATCGGTTCCCGTAGTCCCTCAAGGTGTGGAAATGGTAAAACTAAGTAAGCCTCATGCTGATAAGATTCAGAAGTATAGGGTTGAAGAATTTAGGGCTAATATGGATGATGATCCCAAGAGGGCAGAATTATGGCTTGAAATACCATTCGGGTATTTGATGAACTTTCATGCACACCTAAAGAGTGTTTAAAATGTGCTATATCACTACTGAGGGATGCAACATATCATTGGTACCGAGAGAAAAAGTTACATGAGAGTTCTTTCAAGAAGAATTCTAGAAGAAACACATAAGTCTGTGATTTATTGATAAGAAACGTAAAAAGTTCTTAGAGTTGAAACAAGGCCGAATGACTTTGTCTGAATACGAGCGAGAGTTTGTTATACTCAGTAAGTATGCTCGTGAGTGTGTTTCTTCTGAGGCTATTATGTGTAAAAGGTTTGAAGATGGGTTGAATAGGAACATTAAGATGTTAGTTGGGATCTTGGAAATTAAGGAATTTGTCGAATTGGTTGAATGGACTCGCAAAGCCGAAGAATTAAGTAAAGAGAAGAGAAAGGTCGAGAGTGAGGTAAGAGATGCAAGAAAAAAGCCGATGAGTAAGTCATTCCCATCTTAGTCAAAGAAATCCACAGAAATGTATTCTCGTTCGAATGTATCATCCGGGCATTCACGTAGAGACGATGGAAAGCCATACTCGGATTCTAAAGCTCAAGCTACCTTGATGGCTAGTGTGGGAAATGTTAGGTCCACTAGACCTGAATACCAGCATTATGGTAAGCGACTTCCTAGTGAGTGTAGAACAAATAGCTGAGCTTCTTTCAAGTTTAGTTCTCTAGAGCATTTTATCCAAGATTGCCCTGAGAATGATGAAGAAGAAAAATTTCAAAGTGCAACGCCAAGTAATACTACCAATAGAGATAGGCCACCGAGGAACACCGGGAATGATGCTAGCAATAAAGATGTGACTAAGGATCCAACTGTGAGATCAGAAGTTAGAGCACCTGTGAGGACTTACGCCATTCAAGCTCGCGAAGAGGCTTCATCTCCTAATGTGATTACGAGTACTTTTTCTCTTTAATATACTTCTATTGTTGCTTTGATTGATCTGGAATTTACCCATCCGTATGTTTGTATGAAATTGGTGTCTAGTATGAATATGCATGTTGAATCTACAAAGTGTCAAACCCATTAGGCAAGTATGTGTTAGTTGACAAAGTATGTAAGAATTGTCATTTTATGATTAGAGGTCACTGTTTTCGGCTAATCTCATGTTATTTCCGTTTGATGAATTTGACGTAATTCTTGGTATGGATTGATTAACTACTCATGATGTGATAGTAAATTGTGGAAGAAAATTTTTTGAATTTAAATGTGAAAATGGGGATATTCTTCGGGTTGAATCAGGTGAATCGGATAACTTGCCTATAGTGATTTCTTCTATGATTGCTCAGAAATGTAAAAGAAAAGGTTATGAAGCTTATCTTTCCTTTGTACTTAATACAAAAGAGTCTAAGTTGAAAATTGAATTAGTGCCGATAGTATGTTAGTATCCGGATGTGTTTTCGGAAGAGTTGTCCAAATTGCCTCCTAATAGAGAAGTTGAATTTGGTATTGATTTAATTCCTGGTACTGCACCTATTTCAATTTCTTTGTATAGAATGGCTCTGATAGAATTAAACGAGTTGAAAGCTCAATTACAAGGGCTAACGGATAAGGATTTCGCAAGACTTAGTTATTCTTCGTGGGGTGCACCGTTACTATTTGCTAAAAACAAGGATAGATCTATGAGGCTTTGCATCGACCATTGACAGCTCAATAAGGTGACTATAAAGAATAAGTATCCCTTGCCAAGGATCAATGATTTGTTTGACCAATTGAAGGGAGCCACAGTGTTTTCAAAGATAAACTTGAGATTCGGTTACTACCAGCTGAGAGTTCAGGAGCCAAATGTGTCGAAAACTGCATTTCGGATGAGTTATGACCATTATGAATTCCTTGTCATGCCCTTTGGTTTAACGAATGCTCTTGTTGTGTTTATGGATTTAATGAACCGTATTTTCCAATCGTACTTGGATAAATTCGTTGTCATTTTCATTGATGATAAATTGGTTTATTCTCATGATGACACCGAGCATGCCAAATACTTGAGAACAGTTTAGCAAGCTTTGAGAGAAAAGCAGTTGTATGATAAGTTTAGTAAAAGTGAATTTTGGCTTTAAGAAGTTGGATTTTGGAGGCACATTGTTTCGGGTGTTGGTATTAAAGTTGATCCAAGCAAAATTTCAGCGATTGTGGATTGGAGGCTATCGAGGAATGTATCCGAGGTTAGAAGCTCTTTAAGCTTGGTTGGATATTATAGACGCTTTGTTAAGGGATTTTCGATGATTGCTACTCCGATGACAAGGTTGTTACAGAAAGATGTCAAGTTTGATTGGTCATAGAAATGCCAAAAGAGTTTTAAATAGTTGAATGGTCAGAGAAATGCCAAAAGATGTTAAACTCAGCTTTTCTTTTCTCTTTACCCAGCTCCTTGGCCTTACAAGCTCTCTCTACAAGCACAACAAATTGTTTCAGTTCTAAAATGCCAACCAATAATCAGATGTCTTCATTTAACCCATCTTCAAATCTTTTACACATGATGGCCTTAGTCGAAACACATTCCCAAGCATATTTGCTCAGCCTTCCAAACTCACGTTCATATTCCAATACTGTCATCTGGCCTTATTTTAACTCGAGGAATTCTTTTCGTTTCCGGTCTATAAACCTCTAACTAATGTACTTCTTACGAAACTCTTCTTGGAAAAATTCCCAATTAACTCCCTCCCTTAGTGCAACCGACACAAGGGTGTTCCACCACTGATAAGCCGAGTCTCTCAGAAGTGACACAACATATTTCATACATTCTTCCAGTGTGCAAGACAACTCATCAAATACCCTGATGGTGTTCTCCAGCCAGAACTCTACTCTTTCAGGATCATCATCTATACTAGCTCGAAACTCCTCGGCTCCTTGTTTTCGAATCTTATCAATTGGAGGTTTATTCAATCTCATGAAGTTCGTACCTTGAGGTGTTACAGGAACAGGTTGAGGAATAGGTGGGGGTGGAAGGAGTTGAGCATTCGGGTTCGTTCAAACGAACTTCGTATAACATGCATTCATCATATGGAGAAAGGCTTCTCTACTTCCTTCTCCTTGGCTAACTATAGGGGGTTTACTATTAGACGACGCTGCACCTTAAGCGGGAGTCGGTGTATTACTTTCAACTTCATCAGCCATAGCTTGATCGGGATCCATTACTGTATGAAAACACAGTTTAAAAGGTCAGGAGTCATCACACTATCATAATTCATTTATGGCATGTTTAGCTAGACTCGTACACACGCTACGTTAGTCCGAGAATCGACCAAACTGCAGCTCTGATACTACTAAATGTAGCACCCCTTACCCTTATCCATTGCCGGACTAGGGTACGAGGCATTACCAAAATTTAACATACACAAATATACAAAACTGAGTAATAAGATTTACGTCCAATTTAAAACTTTCCATTCATATGCATAATGCTCCTATTACGGGCCTTCAAGGGCCCAAAACATTTATTGGAAGAGGTAAGGGACTAAACCGAGAACTTTCAAAATTTTTACAACACTTAGTAAATTTTCATACTTTGAAGAGTCACACGCCCGTGTGGGCAAGCCGTGTGGTCACACACGCCCGTGTGGCTCTGGACATGCCCGTGTCCTCAACCCGTGTAACTTTCTGTTTATGACGTCACCAACATTTCAGGGTCACAGGCCAAGTCACACGCCCGTGTGCTAGGCCATGTGGTAAATTTAATTTTCGCATTAAGGTGCAGACTTCACATGCCCTTGGCACATGTCGGTGTTCTAGGCCGTGCCGTCCACACGGCTGAGACACATGGCCGTATCTCTACCCTTGTGTTTACTACTAGGCATTCTGTTTATCAAACACGGCCTAACCACACGCTCATAGGGCCGACCGTGTGTCACACACGGCCTAGACACGCGCCTATGTGTCTACCTGTGTGGACAATATATAGGCTATTTACCAAGCCATTTGCCACTCTGAATCACATATACACTTATACCAATTCACAAACATATAAAAAGATATACTTGAGCAACCAAATATCCACAACCAAGACATCAATTCATCGTTCTCATGTCACAACTACCATGCATAAACATTACCTATTCAACTATTCAAAACATGCATTTCCACACATCCATGAGAGGCATCATCACATACTTATACCAATATAAGCCAAATTCAAATGGCCTTATACAAATAGAATTTTGAACCAATATAAGCCAATACATTTGGCCAAACCAACAATGACACATATAACAAAATGACCAAGTCCTTATACATGCCATTCTCAAATTACTAAAATTCACTATACCAAAAAGGTTAGTTTGATAGTGTGAATCGAGCTGCAACATCCTTCGATCCCTGAGCTAGCTTGGCGATACTATAAGAAAATGGAAAAGAAAGGGGAGGAAGCATAAAGCTTAGTAAGTTTGCATGTAAATAAATAACAACATTAACCATGCATTATTATACACATATCATAGTATAACTTATCACAATGTCATCAAGTATCATAGATACATTTAAAAATCATGTCATTTACATAATGTACGATAAAACTTATGATCATATTTCATTCATTCATTCACTTCTTACCGAAGTCTCATCGATTCAAAATCTTGTTATTTATGAGCTTTGTGTACATACCTGTACCCTTTCAACATGATTATACCTTGTCATTTTTTTGACATTATCTTTGAATTACCTGTTAAACCACTTGGAATACTATAGGATACTAGGAATATCTCATACAGATAATAGGATGCTAATGTCATATCCCAAATATGGTCTTACATGGGATCATATCTCGATGCCGATAGCCCAGCTATGGTCTTACACGATATCTCATATTGATGCCATATCCCAAATATGGTCTTATACGAAGTCTCATTTTAAAGCCATGTCCCAGACGTGGTCTTACATGAAATCACATGCCGTAGCCATATCCCAGATATGGTCTTATACGGGATCTCAATAACCCTAATGTCATGACATTTGTATCCTATCTATTCCTAAGGTTCAACTAGGATTTCGAGATATCAAAACTTCGTCGGATCGTAATCAAGTCATCATTGATCAAATCCACAAAGATAATTATACAATTTATACAATATTAAAGTATTGAATACATAATAATGTAATGTTGCATTATTTACCTACAAACTTACCTCGGTACAAAATATGGACAATTAATTCAATTTAGTCCAAAAGCTTATTCTTTCCCCAGTCTAGGTCTGGACTCTATTTTTCTTGATCTATAATTACAAATTTCACTTGTTTAATCATCACATTGTTCAAAAATAGCCCATAAATCATACTTTGGCAAAATTATAATTTTGCCCTTAAACTTTCACATATTTATGCTTTAGTCCCTAGGCTCGTAAAATGAAATGTATTCATTTTCCTCAAGACCCAAGCCTCGCTGAACCATTTTCATGCTCATATTAGCCCATATTTTCCATTTATTCACACTTTATATACACATTTTTGTAACTTTTACAATTAGGTCCTTTTTGACATTTTTACCGAAAATCACCTAGTAAAAGTCATTTATCTAACACCAAACATTCATTTTCTACCATTAGACATCAAAATACATGCATGTCACATATGGGTAAATTTTTTAACATGAACCTTAGCTCAAATAAATGGTAGAAATAGCTAGATCGGTTGATGACAATTTCAAAAATACGAAGAACATTAAAAAGGGGGCTCGGATGCACTTACTATTGAGCTTGAAAGTTGAAGAAACCCTAGCTATGGTGAGCATGGAAATTTTGGCCGTAGCTTGAAGAAGATGAGCAAATTTTTCTTGATTTTTCCCTTTTTAATATTTAATTAACCAAATGACCAAAATGCCCTTAATGCCTTTATTTGAAATTTTTTTCCTTCCATGTCCATTTTTTTCCATCATGATATATAATAGTCTAATTAAAAATTAAGGACCTCTAATTTACCAATTCATTTCAATTAAACCCCTAAAGCTTCTAGAACACATACTTTGCACTTCTTTGCAATTTAGTCCTACTAGCTTAATTGGACTCTCTATCGATAAAATTCCTTAACGATATTTTCACACATGGATTCAATCACACTATAAACCTTAAAAATTTATCACAAAAAATTTTTCTACTTTGAATTTGTGGTCCCCGAAACCATTATTCTGACTTGGCCCTAAATTAGACTGTCATAATTTAAATGAACTTTATTTAATTGATGTGATCATTCAAGCTAAACAACTTTAAGCTACTATTGTTGATGAAAAATAACAAAACAAATTGTGAGCATGATTAAATTTAAAAGTAAATAACGAAGAATAAACTCTGATTGATTCGACAGTCCTCTAGAATCTAATCGTAACGACTTCTTTTAGTCCTCGTGTTGCTGCTTCACAAAGTGCTCCTCATGTTGGCCATCAAGAGAGCAATTTCTCAAGGATTTACTAATTAATGGAGAGGGAAAATGGGGATGGATATGCGTGAAAGGAAGGAAACATGATGAGAATGACAAATGAAGAATGAATGTTAAGTGAGAGATGAGGGATGAGAAGTAAGGGTTGGTATTTATAGTGGATGGATGGCTAAGAGGGTTTCTAAAAATAGCATACAATCCCTTAGGTTTCTCTTTCCCACGGCCAGCAATAAATTGTAGAGATAGGGGGTTAATTAGTTGCTTGTTTCATACATGAAATCATGCTTGAATCAAGTAAAGTGGTGGACGATTTCAAGGGTGAAAATGATGTGATGATTTTTAATTCATTTCTAAGTGTAGGGACCTCTAATTAAATCTCCAAAAAGCTGATTTTGGGCTGCTCATATGCCTTTGTTGAATTGGGCTTCTCTCCTCCTTGTTTGGATGATTTTATGCCCCAATAGTTGTCAGACTTGTCCATCACGTAAACCATCTTTAAGTGGATCAATGAGACATTTTCATGACTCAATTTGCATGTTTTTACCTTCCAACTAGGGTAAAAAGAATCGCATGTCCATGTAAGAATTAAAATAAGCCTCATGCATGATCAAATTTATGGCCCCACTACAACAAAAATAGATAACATTAATATGTAGCATGAATTAATTAAATTATGCCTAAAATTAATACAAAAAACCATAAAATTGCATATTTTATTAAATCATGCCCATTATCATAACATGAACAAAATTCACTCAATTAACTATCAAATACTAGGGATTAACATTATTTTTTAAGTCAAAAAGTGCCAAAAAATCTATAAAAACTCTATATAAATTAGAGTTTACAGTGCTGTAACACCTCTTACCCCTATCCGACACCGGGACAGGGTACGAGGCGTTATCTAACTAACACACATGCATACATATATTTCTGGGTCCTAAAGGTTTGTTCAAATTTAAAACTTTTTAAACATCGTCTTAAAGTCCTTAATATAAGCCTATGAGGCCCAAAACACACTTTAGCAACGGTCCGGGACCAAACTGAGTTCTATAGAAAACTTTGGAATATGTCATTAAAAACAGGGGCACACGCCCGTGTGGAAAGGCGACTCGTCCGTGTGACATAGTAACATGGCCATGTTGAAGGACCGTGTAACTCACACGGCCTAAGCATATAGGGACACCCCGGTGTCCCTTGCTCGTGTGGATTTATTTCTCAATTCGAACCTACAGAGGTTTTTACACGGCTTGGTACACGTCTATGTCTGTGGCCCGTGTCCCTCACATAGCCATGACACGCCCGTGTCTCAACCCGTGTGTAAAAACCTTGGTATTCTGTTTCTGATGTCATCAACTCTTAAGGGTCACACGGCCAAGGCACATGCCCATGTGCTAGGCTGTGTGGTGATTCTAAATTCCATTGCAAGGTACAGACTTCACATAGCCTGGGCACATGCGCATGTCCTATGGCCATGTCTTCTACATGGTTGAGACACACGGCCGTGTCTCAGCCCGTGTGATTACTACTGGGCATTCTGACTTGGCCAACTTAAGGTGCAGGGGACACCCGGCTTGACCACACGCCCAAGGGGCGGACCGTGTGTCACACACGGTCTAGACACACGCCCGTGTATCTACTCGTTTGGACAATATAAGGCTATTTACCAAGCCTTATTACCACCCTTACTTGCACCAACCTAAACCTCACCAAGCAAAACCAATTCACACACAAATACATGACCAATTCCGCCACACATCAAGGCTATTGCTCTTTATGCACTAGCAACACTAATCATATACTTAAACAACCCAATCATGCACTTATCCGTCCATGCATTAACAAACCACATGTCTCACCATACCAAAATTGCACATTCATGAAAGACCTTCTCATATGCATATATCAATATTTCAATATTAGCCATCATTCATGGCCTTACACAAAATGACTAGTTTCTTATCAAGCCAACACATTTGGCCAAATTTAACGACGACACAAAACACAAAAAGAATAAGTCCCTATACATGCCATTACTCAAATGATAAAACTAGCTATACCAAGTGTTTCTATTGATAGTGTGATTGATGCCTCTGACGTTCGTTGATCCACGAGCTAATTAGGTGGCACTATAAAAAAAATGAAGAGAAAAAGGGGTAAGCATAAAGCTTAGTAAGTTGCATGTAAATAATTAACAACAGATTTACCATGCAATAACATGCTCACGGCATATCATAATTTTCACATAATACATAAATGGTTATAAGCACAACTTACTCATTTTCATCCCTTACTAATCACACAACATAAATTGAGCTCACATCTCATGAATTGCATATAGCTACCTGTACCACTCACAACATGGTCATAACCACTCTCATTTTAACATAAACTGTAAACTTACCATTGAACCATTTGGAATATTAAAGGATATTCGATGAGCCTCAAATATAGGGTAAGACGCCGAAGCCATGTCCCAAACATGTCTTACACTGGCTCACACATCAAGTCGATGCCATGTCCTAGACATGGTCTTACACTGACTCACATACATTGAAGTTGATGCCATGTCCCAAACATGATCTTATACTGACTCTCATACATCAACGCTGATGCCATGTCCTAAACATGGCCTTACGCTGGCTCGCACATCAAGTCGATGCCATGTCCCAGACATGGTCTTACATTAACTCTCATACATCGAGGCTGATGCCATGTCCCAAACATGGTCTTACATGGCTCTCATCCATCGATACCGATGCCATGTCCCAGACATGGTCTTCTACTGGCTCATATGTCGAGGTCGATGCCATGTCCTAGACATGGTCTTACACTAGCTCTCGTAACACCCTAATGTCATGGCATGAATATCCAATCTATTCCTAAGGTTCACCTGGATTTTACCACATCAATCTCATCATGTATATTCATAATCCACATTCAAATATATTATGCTATATCAATTAATCAATGCCAAATAACAATATAGTTTCATTATTTACACACAACTTACCTCGGTATGTAAAATATGGTCGATCGATTTGATTTAATCCAATAACTTAGTTTCCCCTAGTTTAGGTCTGGATTCCGTATTTCTTGATCTATAATGATAGAATTCACTAATTTAATCATCACATTAACCAATACATTCCATAACTCATACTTTGGAAAAATGACCATTTTGCCTTAGACTTTCACAAAATTACGATTTTACCCCTAGGCTCGTAAATTGATTTTTATCAAATTTCCTCACTAACCAAGCCTAGCCGAATTCTTTTTATACTTATGGTGGCCTACAATTTCAATTATTTCTCACATTTAACACCCATTTTATAATCTTTACAAAAAGGTCCATTTTAGGTGTTTTCATGAAAAATCCTTTCACAAAAGTTGTTTATTAAACAACCAAGATTCATTTTCATTCATAAAATTCCAGTAGACAGCATCAACACTCTCATGGTAAAACCCTAGACTTTTAATCATTTTTCAAATTAGTCCCCCCATTAGCTAGATTAAGCTACAAGGGCCCCAAAAGTACAAAAGTCATGAAGAAAGATCATCAAAATCACTTACTTGCAAGAGGAATAAGTGGCTAAAAGTTTCAAGCTTCAAAACCCCCACTTTTTGTTGAAATTTTCAGTAGTGAAGAGAAGATGATAGCCTCCTTTCTTTTTGTTTTATTTTTTTATTAAAGAAGTCACCTAATGTCACATTATTTTTGACCATTTTATGACTTTGTCTCCAATTAAAAATTTCATGTCCAGCCACCATAATTTTATTGGTCTATTTACTCAATAATGACCTCTACTTTAGTGTTCCATAGCTATTTAACACCTTTATCTTGTAGAACAAAACTTTTTCACTTTATGCGGTTTAGTCATTTTTTTCAAAATTAAGCAAGTAATCGCTAAAATCAATTCACCAAAATTTTCATGCACTTATGCAATCATGCTATAACACATAAAATAATATTAAAATAATTTCTCTGACCTCAAATTTTTGGTTTCAAAACCACTGTTCTGACTAAGCTCAAAATCGGGCTGTTACAAGTGCACAAGTACTCGCTAAGTTGTTTATACTAAGCAATATCGTAACATTTCTTCCACATTGTTGGAGAGAAAATGAAGGCAAGAGAGAGAGAGAGGAAAAATAATGTAGTGATCTTAATGATTATGTATATGGAAATTAGGAACAATGTCATGTGCTATATTGTTCATAGTGTTGGAACCAATTTGAGCTGATCTTTTCTTCGCAATCATTCCAACCCAAAAAAATCTATGTAATGTTAGATCGACATTTATGAAACCAAAAACTTGTGAGACTTAATAAGAAATGAATAAGTTAGATTCTTTCATTTATAGATACATCATATCTACATATCTTATTTTGATGGGATAATATGGAAAATGACTTTTGATATATTGCCTCTATTTTTGTTTAACCTGTAACTTGTGAACTAAAATACTTTGCTCTCAAATTTGTGAATTTACAATTTATCATTCTTCAGTTGTATAGTAGAAGAGCTTATTGCACTATACATATCCATTCATTGATTGTTAAATTTGTTCATTGTTTAAGAGTCGTCTTTTATGCATGTTTGTGTTTTTGCTTAAGGACAAGCAAATAATTAAGTATGGGGGAGTTTGATCTTCTGTAATTTGATATCTCAAATTAGGTTCCCTATTACACTTAACGAGCTTATTTTTGAGCAATTTAGAGGTCATTGTCGTGTTTTTAGTTAGTTTTAGTTATTTGCATTAAAAAGTTATTAAGGTATTTTTGTGCTATTTTGAGACTCGAGATGGCCAATTAGCACCGGGGGAATCTAATGAGGTTGGTGAGTGATGCAAGGATTCCACGATGGCTTGAACAGCGTGAGAACACCACCTAGAAAGGGGGTATCGTGATATCAAAGCATGAAAGTCGTGATACCCCTGATAGTATTGAAAATAATGAAAATTGAGCCAACTGTAGTATCGCAATACCGGCCATAGGGTATCACGATATCCAAGCTCCCAAAAAACCCTCATTTCAAGATTGACGAGGATATTGTGATACTTGAACATGGGTGTTGCGATATCACTATCGAAGGATACAAAAAATGACTATAGGGTAGTCTTTGTCCAACATGTCCCCTAACTTTTTTTGGGTTGTAATCAAATCAAAAAGCTTTCTTTTGGCCAAAACAGAAGAGAAATCTTTTAGAATATTCATATTTTTAGCTTAAGGTTTAGTCTTTTTCACATTTTTTTTTAGGATTCAAACTCTTTCTTTTTTGGTTTAATGCTAGGTTAGTTCTTTAGTTAGTTAAGTTTATTATAGCTAGGTGTTAATTATCTTTTAATACTTCAACTTTTATTGTAGTTACACTTTAATCCTTTGATTTAATCTTATTCAACTTTGTTTTATTTCACCAGTTGTAAATCATTTCTTTAGTGTTTTTGTTCATCTAATTTATTGTCATTGTTGTCTTCTCCAAGCTTTTGAAAGAAAGCTTAGATTTTTTTCTCTTCTTTTGTGGTTAAGTTAATGAAATTTGTGATTGATTATCTATTGTTAATGTGTTTAAAGACAAGCATGAATAACTAAATCATATGTGGTTAGTTGATGGAAGTGTGGGAAAGTTGATTTTTGGGTTTAGGGACTAAATCATAAAATCTGGACAAAATCAAATAGACTTCAAAACTTAGGATTGACGCCCCTAAAGGAAAATGAATATAAATGAGACCGAGAGGAGATCTTATCGAGCATCAATTTGATAGTCCCGAGTTAGTTCAATGAGGTTAAGAGATAAATTAGACTAATTTTTTTTAAATTAATACAATTGAACCTACTTAAGAGTTTTAGTGATTTAGATCTCTAATTTAAAGGTTAACCAACCACATAGAAATCAACCAACCATTGTATGTTATCGTATTTGTTAGATTCATCCTTTGCTAGAGTTACAATTTACTCTTTTTTCATTCCTAGATAATTAATTAGAGTAAGTAACCTCTTATATGACTTGACATAATATAATTGGTTAGTTACTAGTCAGCTAGACTCTTTTAATTACATGTTCGTAGTGTAGAAATCACTTAATCGGCGACTGCTTTGGGTTCGACCCTTGGAATACTCCAGTGTTCCATTAGACACTATACATATTACAACTGACACTGTAGGCTTGCAGTTAAAATCGCACTTTTAAAATTCTTTTATATTTTTTTTATTTTCTGCGCATGCGCGCAAAGTGGTCACATGTAGAGTGAAGTCAACTTGTAGGGTGGCTCATTTAAAGAAACTCAAGGTGAGAGGTCTAAATGATATTGAAGGTCACACCTTGATTGTTTGAGTGTTAAAATCATGATAAAAAGTAAAGCTTTCTTGTAAGATTTGGGGTCTTTGGGTAGCATTTACTTTACAACTTAGTGCTTACAAAAGATAACTTATTGAAGGGAAACTCTATGTTATCCTTGTTTATGACCTTTGTGGGTAAGATGTAGATGAGGCAATCTATGTTTTTTGTTTTACGATAAAGTCAAAGCAACTTTTTTGATTTAATGTTCAACCTTATTTTTCATAACTAGTTTGATAATTATAAAGCCATATTTAAGAGTTAGTGTCACATAAACTAGAACATGTTTTGCAGTTTTATGTTATAACATGATGAAAAGGTGATGTTCCATAATTTGATATATACAATTAAGTCATTTTCATGCTCCTTTTAGCTTGTTTTTTAGTGAAATTAGTTCTAATAGGTGTTAGTAGTTAAATGCTTTGAATGTAGTATGAATTTTTATTTTAGTGTCATTTTTACTATTTCTGGTGTTATTATTGTGTTACGAATCATAGGGAACTTATTTGGTGCTTCATTACTTATTTTGGTGAGCTAGGATGTAGGTGACAAACATAGACTTCAAAGCTTCTAGGTCAATTAGGACAAAGTTGCGACGTTTTAATGGTTGAATTTGGGACTTAACTTACTATTTGAGTGTTAAAGAAGAGTGCACTAACAACACTGTGATGTCGACCTACACAAGGTTGCGACCTAACTCACTATGATGGTTGAGAAGTTGGAGAACTAGAACGTCGCGATGTCACTTAATCAAAGGCACATTGTTGATTGTTCAAGGTTTGAAAGAGATCCCAGATGGTGACTTCTGTCGCGACGTGAGAACTGTAATACCCCATTTTTGCCCGGGCCCATACCACAAAATAATAAAAAATAAATAAATAAATTCC
Source organism: Gossypium stocksii (assembly GCA_020496765.1). Taxonomy (NCBI): domain Eukaryota; kingdom Viridiplantae; phylum Streptophyta; class Magnoliopsida; order Malvales; family Malvaceae; genus Gossypium; species Gossypium stocksii. The sequence continues at coordinate 44,216,458 of CM035630.1, read as the reverse complement.
AAGCCTAGTCCAGAATTACAAATATAATTTGGGCCCGACGGAATAGCCCATTACTTGAAAAGATTTAAGGTCCATCTACAAGCTTGACTCATATGGAGATAAAATCTTCAATGATATGCAATCTTAGATATTATATGCAATCTTAGATATGATACAATCTTAGATATGATTGCAATCTTAGATATGATATGCAATCTTAGAAGATATGATTTTGTAATCTTAGACCCATTGAAAACACACTTGAGTTTTGGCAAGCAATAAAAATTCTTGAGAGCTCTCAAATTTCTCTCCCTCTTACGTTCTTATTTTCTGCGATTTGTTCTTATTTTATTCTTTGTTCATCTTTATTTTTCAACCTTTTTTCATTTTGATTTAATCCCTATTTTCTTGTTTTTTTAATTCTTTTATATTTTATTTTTTTATAATTTTAGTATTATATCAAATTATTTTTTATTAAATTCTATATTACTCTTTGTTTTAAAAATATATATTTCATTTAATTGAAAAGTTTTTTCTTAAATAAGGCAATGTTTGGTGTTTAGAAATTCGGGAAATAGTGCCTTAACATGCTGGGTTGCAATTTTTCGTTTGACTAAATAACCAAATATCCTTTTAATAAAATTTCCTAAATTACGAGGTGATTTCAATTACAAAAGTTTGAGAATATCGTGTCCTATCATGCTGGATGTGATATTCGTGTTCTTTTGGAACGAAGGATTCTCGATTTTTATATCAAATTATTTTTTATTAAAATCTATATTACTCTTTGTTTTAAAAAATATATATTTCATTTAATTGAAAAGTTTCTTTTCTTAAATAAGGCAATGTTTGATGTTTAGAAAATCGGGAAATAGTGCCCTAACATGCTGGGTTGCGATTTTTCGCTTGACTAAATAACCAAATATCCTTTTAATAAATTTTCCTAAATTACGAGGTGATTTCAGTTACAAAAGTTTGAGAATATCGTGTCCTATCATGCTGGATGTGATATTCGTGTTCTTTTGGAACGAAGGATTCTCGGTTTTTAAACTCAAAATATTCCCATTTTAAAGGGATCTTATTTTGAATTATTTCAAACTTTGACATTCAGACAGAAAACAATTCAATTTGGTACCAATTTTGGGCGTTGTGAGGGTGCTAACCCTTCCTCACACGTAACCGACTCCCGAACCCGTTTTCTCAAAAATTCGTAGACCAAAATGTTTTATAAGGTGATCCAATCACACCTAAAAAGATTGGTGGCGACTCCCGTTTTCATTTTTAGAAGTCGAACCCCGTTTTTCAAACCCCCTTAAAAAATGGTTTCGACAGCTTGGCGACTCCACTGGGGACCAATAAGAGAGTCAAGCCGTAAAATTGATTAATTTCTGTCTTTTTGTCGAAAAATTGAAAACTCGGTTTTAAAATATGATCCCTTTACATGTGTTTGCTACATATGTTTGTTATTTTTCTCGCACACATTGCATTTGCATGACCGTTGGTCATACCTTTTAAGTGGGAGTAAGAAACTAAGCTTTCGTGAGGTTTCACCTTCGTATGAGTTAGTGGATTGCTTCCGGGAAACATCTGTACCTATAGACTTCGTGAGATTTTCATCTCCGTATGGTCGTAGGGAAATGAATCCCCCTAAACCGAACTTGGTCCATATGAGCCTATAATGGGTGAGGATCGAGGAATCTGCTGGTTTGGGTACCCTTTACTTTAGTGCCGAACTACATATAGTGAACTTTAAGTGCTTGCCCCAGGTAGTATGGTGACGACCTTTAGTACCTACCTTTATATGTGCTTGTTTATTACATCTTTTTATATGATACTGACTTATTTTTTTATTTTTGTCATCATTGCATGTCATTCATTATTAAAAGGTATCGATTTAAGGTTCAATTTTTGAGTTAGGAAGTTTTGTAATGAGGAATGAATGTCTTAATAAAGTGGGTGACAACTCTTCCGTTTGTGCGTGGTCAGAGAAAACCTAGTTAGAGAAAGGAGATAGTGTCACCAGGGGATATATATCAGAGTTGTGGGATTTCACTCGCATCAGCTCGGCACAAAATGAGTTTCAAGGATTTAAGGATATTTGGGCCCATTAGGATAACAGAATTAAACAGATATTCTACTTGAATTATGATCTACCTTACTTGTTTAACATGAAGATAAACGAGTAACTATTTCAGGCCATCACTCGATATTCGAATCCTTGCCTCTTCCGCCACTTAATGTTGCAAAGAAGATTGTTTAACACTCCATGACAAGGCGTAGGTTACTTCAAGGTAAGCATGAGGAGTTGATGGACACTTCTTCCATTTGAAGATGGTCGCCCTGGGGATGATACGGGTTTTAGGAGGAAAATGATTGACAAAATGTAAAAAAAAACGAGTGGGATGGAAAGAATTTTGCCTATAGAAAGGTTCATTTACTATAAGGCAGCTACCAAACAACAAGCTTGAGTTTATTGTTGTACTTTAGGATGTTACACCTATTAGAAATAATGGAAATGCAAGCTCTGATGGTCAGGATAGCTCAGATGGACGTGAGGGACAAAGGTTAAACCTTGAAAGTAGAGATTAGCCATGCTGCAAAGATACGCAATTCAAATGCTCTGTAGGGGCAAAAATCTGAAGACTCTCAAGAAGCACTAAGAATGTTGGATATCATTTTAAGGCAGCATGCTGCAAAGCAGGAATGCTTACTTGTTCACCAATCTTTCAAGATAATTAGAATAACTTCACAAGTATTGAAGGAGGTGCTCTTGGCTGTAAGGATTACCTCATGGGTGAAGTCATAGCTCAAATTCAAGAGGTAGCCGATTATTTATAGACTTTGGCGGTACAAGTTGACGCATTGAGCACTAATATGAGCTTCAGTCCGATAGAGGTCGAGAGTTAACTTTGTTATTAGATATGGTTAAGACTCTAGGCCTACAAGCGAAAGCGAATTTGTCATCCGTTTTATGAAAAGACTTTTGTTCCTTAAATAACGTTTTCTAAAATGAAACTGAATCAGAATCGATACCTTTTTGCATTCATGCATTACATTACATCAAAGAAAAGAAGATGTTGATTTGAAATTCGATTCCTAAATAGAATAGTTTCTCATAAGGAAACAAATTTCTTGATAAAGTAGATTATAGTGTGGTCGTCTGAATATAGTCCAAGTAAACACGATGAGAGAAAGCTGGTAGTCCACGAAGGAACACATGATTTAATTGCCAGAAATTCAAGCCAACGAAAGCTATCCAAGAGTATGACGAGAGAAAGACGGAAGTCCACGAAGGAATACATGACTTGATTTAATTGCCAAAGATTCAAGCCAACGAAGACTATCCAAGAACTGGTACTTTTTGATAAGTATCATGGAGATAAGCGAGCAAGAGATCGAGGCTCAGATCAAGCAGCAAGAAAAGGCATCTTTTGGAGAATTTACAGGATTCGACCATGAAGAGAAGATCAGTGTTTCCACTTGGACTATGAAGGGCAAGACCGCATATGTAATCTATTTTCATGTAAAGAAATTTGTTTTCTAGAAAAGTTATTCTAATGGAATTGAATTCATAATCAACATCTCCTTTCTTTTGCATTCATGCATTTGCATTGCATCACATCACATGCATTTAAATTCATAAAAAAACCCTAATTAGTTAAGGTTAAAAAGAGAAAGGAAGAGAAAAGAAGGTCACGGCTGAGTAAAGAAGACGTTCCCTTACATATCCCAGACTTTTTTATCCAGAGGGATAGCTTACCCGGAGACAGGGGTGTTTTGAAATGAAAATCGTTCCATCAATGCCACACATGAAGAAGGGACTGATTAAGGAAATCTAGAGGGTATCCGTTCTTACTAACCTGGAAAGTCCTTAAACAATTGGACTGCGGAAGAACTTCGTGTAGTATTTAGAAATTATACAGAGTAATCTGCAGAACACTCTTGTTACTCTAAAGCCTAGGAGTAACAAGATTTCATTTGTGAAATAGGCTCGTGTTCAGACGTTTTTGTTTCAATAAAACATACTTTTGTTATTAATACGAGCGAATATTCTTTCATTCTTTTATACAGATAAATATTCTTTTGACCTTCAAAATTCTTTCTAAATTTTCATTGTATTCATAACATGTAAATAGTCATTCTTGAATTCATTCCTTGTATATTCCTTTATGCCTATAGTAGATCTCTAGATATCAATGACAGGGGCAACGATATTACAGATTCAGATTTCCTTTTTGAGCGCGACATGTGTTTAAAGGAATCTCAGTACTTTGAAGATGATAAAGATTGTAACATATCTCTTGATTTGTTAGAAATGGTAAAGTAAGGAGAAAAACAGATTTTACCCCATGAAGAAGGTATAACCTTAAAAAAGGAAAGGTTGTGAAATTGGAACATACATAGCCAAGGAGCCAAGACGAGACCTCGTGGAGGCTATTTCAAAAAATGTTGTCAAGGTAAAAGAAGCCTAGAATGTTAGAGGAGTGCATGATGACCAGGAAAAGCATGAGGTTTGGACACTGTTGGACCATCTTGAAAATGGATCGTGTCAAAAATGCCGAATTTAAGGAGTCAAGACTTATGGGGCATGTCTGTTATGGGCCCGTGTTCGTCAAAAGTTTCGAGCTAGTAATGGATCATCTTTGTGGCTGTTGACTACTCCATTAAGAGGGAGAGAGTAGCTTCATATGCCAATATTACAAAGTCAATAGTCATCGATTCAAAAACAAAAAAGGAAAAAAGAGAAAAAAGAAAAAGAAAAAAGAAAAAATGAGAAATAAAAGAGGGTCCTGAAAAATCATCCTCAACTGCACAAAGATTAGCAATCTGTTCAAAGATTAGGCACCCTATCACGGTACATCAAAGGTGGCCAAAAGGACAAATCAACAAAAGAATACAGAAGATGACCGAGACTTTGTAAAAATTGGCATAAAAAGCTACTACTTGCTCTTATGCTGGAGCAAACACCTTCAATTCCAGTTGTTTTAAAGGTTCCAACCATCATTCTTGGCATGGATGTGTCTCATGGCTCTCCTGAGCAGCTTGGTATTCCATCAACCGCGGTGTTGATTTACTTTAGGCAATGGCTTTTGATTTCTCGCTATAGGGCATCAGTTCATACACAGTCTTCAAAGCTTGAAATGATAGATTCATTTCTCAAACCAGTTTCTGACAAAGTGGATGAGGGTATACTGAAGAAAGCTTTATTAGACTCCTATGCAAGTTCAGGGAAGAGGAAGCCTGATCAGATAATTATTTTCAGGGATGAGGTTAGTGAGTCTCAGTTCAATCAAGTTTTAAACAAAGAGCTTGATCAAGTTATTGAGGCTTGCAAGTTCCTTGATGAGGATTGGAACCCTAAGTTTGTGGTTATTGTTGCACAAAAGAACCATCATACCAAGTTTTTTCAGCAAGGATCTTCCGACGATGTACTATCTGGTACTGTCATTGACAACAAAATATGCAATCCGAAGAATAATAATTTTTACCTTTGTGCTCATGCTGGACCACAAGGCCGACCTACTATCATGTTCTCTTAGACTAGGTTGGGCTTTCAGCTGATGATCTACATGAATTGGTTCATTCTCTATCTTATGTGTATCAAAGGAGCACCACAGCCATATCAGTCGTGGCCCCTATTTACTACGCTCATTTGACAGTCTTACAACTAGGGTAATTTATGAAGTTTGTGGATGCTTCAGAGACATCATTGAAGCTATGTGTTTGTCAAACGACAGCCAGGATTGCTGCTGGGGCAATCCCTTTTTTATGAGATTATGAATACTTCCAGTGAGCTTAATTGGAAAATTTTCATCCTAATCAAATAGACGACGCAGGCTTATGACAAAGAGGGTTCCTCCACAAGAATTTCTCACAGAAGCCAAGGTGAAAACCCGCAAAGGGCGCTTTGAGACTTCTATTCAAAAAAAAAAGAAAAGGAAAAGACAAAAAAAAAAGAAGAAAAAAGAAAAAATAAAAAAAAGAAAAAAGAAAATGGAGAGGCCAAGGTGAAAACCCGCAAAGGGCGCCTTGAGACCAAAGGGGTTTTGAGTTGAAAACCCGAAAGGGCGGCTCAAATTTTGAAAGGCATGTAGTGACCTTGTTATACCTAATTCGATAAGAAGCGGAGTATGTTACATACCGGGGCATCTACAAAGTACTTTGGGTCTTCTAAACACATGTTAAACTCAAAACAGTTTTCATAGAGCCTGTATATAAAAGCCCAAGCGACGATATCTAGGGCATCTGATTTTTGTCCTGTTGGCTATATTTGGATTCTTTTTCTTCTCAAAGATATGCCAATTAGATTGATTTCCTATTGTATTCTTGATTACCTTTTTTGTAAATATAACTGTTCTCAAGATTAATTTATTCATTTTTCATTATTCTTAAAGTGTGTTACATTGAAATGATGATTGATGAACTAAAATATTTTCACAAACGAAGTTTTACATATTACTCTGGAAATTTCTAGATAATACAAGAAACTAAAACATGACAATTGTTTAAGGAATTCCCATTGAGTAAGGATCGGAGGTCCTCGAGAGAATTTCTTCTTCAGTCCAAATGGTGATTGGACAGTTCAGACGATTCGATCCTAGGAGGGGATCATCTTTTTAAAAACATCTCTAGTTGGTCGTAACATTCAGAGGATGGTACAATAGAACCTAATTGATCCAAAGCATACAAATGGAGTTTTGAGTAATGACATCTGAAATAGAAATCATTCTCATAACATCTTGCATTATAACATGTCTACTTAGGAGCATTTGACTCATTTCGATCAGGGCATCCTAATCATTAGGCATAAACACATACGCAGTCTACAGGTTATGTCCTCTAGGGGCAATGTAGATCAAAGATGATAGATCTTATCTCTCTATAATGGACGGAGAGCAGATCGAAGATAGCAGATCTTATCTCTCTGTAATGGATGGGGAGTAGATCCAAGATAGCAGATCTTATCTCTCTGTAATGGACGGGGAGTAGATCCAAGATGACAGATCTTATCTCTCTGTAATGGACGGGGAGCAGATCGAAGATAGCAGATCTTATCTCTCTATAGTGGATGGAGAGCAGATCCAAGATGACAGATCTTATCTCTCTGTAATGGACAGGGAGCAGATCCAAGATAGCAGATCTTATCTCTCTGTATTGGACGGGGAGCAGATCGAAGATAGCAGATCTTATCTCTCTATAGTGGATGGAGAGCAGATCCAAGATGACAGATCTTATCTCTCTGTAATGGATAGGGAGCAGATCCAAGATAGCAGATCTTATCTCTCTATAATGGATGGAGAGCAGATCCAAGATGGTTTAGCGTCCTTGTACTGGCGAGGAGCAAATCGAAGACATAGCTGATTTGGCTTTCGCGTATTTACGTTGAGGCAAATCTAAGATGATTTGGCATCTCTGTACTGGCGGAGAGCAAATCGAAGTCTGGCATCTCCATATTCGACGGAGGGCAGACACACAGCAGATCTGGCATTCAGATGTTTATACTGAAGCAGATCCAAGATGGTTTGGCGTCCTTGTACTGGTGAGGAGCAAATCGAAGACATAGCTGATTTGGCTTTCGCGTGTTTACGTTGAGGTAAATCTAAGATGATTTGGCGTCTCTGTACTGGCGGAGAGCAAATTGAAGTCTGGCATCTCCATAATCGATGGAGGGCAGACACACAGCAGATCTGGCATTCAGATGTTTATACTGAAGCAGATCCAAGATGGTTTGGCGTCCTTGTACTGGCGAGGAGCAAATCGAAGACATAGCTGATTTGGCTTTCGCGTGTTTACGTTGAGGCAAATCTAAGATGATTTGGCGTCTCTGTACTGGCGGAGAGCAAATCGAAGTCTGGCATCTCCATATTCGACGGAGGGCAGACACACAGTAGATCTGGCGTTCAGATGTTTATACTGAAGCAGATCTAAGATGGTTTGGCGTCCTTGTACTGGCGAGGAGAAAATCGAAGACATAGCTGATTTGGCTTTCGCGTGTTTAAGTTGAGGCAAATCTAAGATGATTTGGCGTCTCTGTACTGGCGGAGAGCAAATCGAAGTCTGGCATCTCCATATTTGACGGAAGGCAGACACACAGCAGATCTGGCATTCAGATGTTTATACTGAAGCAGATCCAAGATGGTTTGGCATCCTTGTACTGGCGAGGAGCAAATCGAAGACATAGCTGATTTGGCTTTCGCGTGTTTACGTTGAAGCAAATCTAAGATGATTTGGCGTCTCTGTACTTGCAGAGAGTAAATCGAAGTCTGGCATCTCCGTATTCGATGGAGGGCAGACACATAGCAGATCTGACTTTCATCAAAGCAGATCCAAGATGATTTGGCCTCTCTGTATTCGACGGGGAGCAGATCGAAGAACTCAAGCGAGCCCGGGCAAAATGGGTCCTTTGATAGTCTTTGCTTTATTCCTATTACACAGCAATAAGCAAAGAGGGGCAGCTGTAATACCCCATTTTTGCCCGGGCCCATACAACAAAATAATAAAAAATAAATAAATAAATTCCAAGCCTAGTCCAGAATTACAAATATAATTTGGGCCCGATCAGAATAGCCCATTACTTGAAAAGATTTAAGGTCCATCTACAAGCTTGACTCATATGGAGATAAAATCTTCAATGATATGCAATCTTAGATATGATATGCAATCTTAGATATGATAGAATCTTAGATATGATTGCAATCTTAGATATGATATGCAATCTTAGAAGATATGATTTTGTAATCTTAGAGATTTAATTTGTAGATACCATTTAATCTTAACCGTTGATGTAATTAATCTGTACCGTTGGATTTGAGGAGGCTCAACTATAAATAGAGGCCTCCCCCCCATTGAAAACACACTTGAGTTTTGGCAAGCAATAAAATTCTTGAGAGCTCTCAAATTTCTCTCCCTCTTACGTTCTTATTTTCTGCGGTTTGTTCTTATTTTATTCTTTGTTCATCTTCATTTTTCAACCTTTTTTCATTTTGATTTAATCCCTATTTCCTTGTTTTTTTTAATTCTTTTATATTTTATTTTTTTATAATTTTAGTATTATATCAAATTATTTTTTATTAAATTCTATATTACTCTTTGTTTTAAAAATATATATTTCATTTAATTGAAAAGTTTTTTTCTTAAATAAGGCAATGTTTGGTGTTTAGAAATTCGGGAAATAGTGCCTTAACATGCTGGGTTGCGATTTTTCGTTTGACTAAATAACCAAATATCCTTTTAATAAAATTTCCTAAATTACGAGGTGATTTCAATTACAAAAGTTTGAGAATATCGTGTCCTATCATGCTGGATGTGATATTCGTGTTCTTTTGGAACGAAGGATTCTCGATTTTTATATCAAATTATTTTTTATTAAAATCTATATTACTCTTTGTTTTAAAAAATATATATTTCATTTAATTGAAAAGTTTCTTTTCTTAAATAAGTTAATGTTTGATGTTTAGAAAATCGGGAAATAGTGCCCTAACATGCTGGGTTGCGATTTTTCGCTTGACTAAATAACCAAATATCCTTTTAATAAATTTTCCTAAATTACGAGGTGATTTCAGTTACAAAAGTTTGAGAATATCGTGTCCTATCATGCTGGATGTGATATTCGTGTTCTTTTGGAATGAAGGATTCTCGGTTTTTAAACTCAAAATATTCCAATTTTAAAGGGATCTTATTTTGAATTATTTCAAACTTTGACATTCAGACAGAAAACAATTCAATTTCGTACCAATTTTGGGCGTTGTGAGGGTGCTAACCCTTCCTCACACGTAACCGACTCCTGAACCCGTTTTCTCAAAAATTCGTAGACCAAAATGTTTTATAAGGTGATCCAATCACACCTAAAAAGATTGGTGGCGACTCCCGTTTTCATTTTTAAAAGTCGAACCCCGTTTTTCAAACCCCCTTAAAAAATGGTTTCGACAAGAACCTTGGTGGTCACAACATTGACTCGCAAAATCATGGTGTTCTTATTCTTGTGGTCGCGATGTAGATGCATTGGTGCCAGGAAAAGAGAATTTCTTCGAGAACATCACAACTTTACGAAGCATAAGGTCGAGACATTGATCTGATTAATTGTAAAACTGACGGTTACCAAAGGATATTTAAAGGGAATCTTGACTCCAAGCCATGGTCAAAGTCACTATATTCTATTTTAAGCAGAGACAAAAGTTTCATTTAGCATATTTTAGCTTTTTATTATAATATTAATTTATATTTGATTTTAGAAATGGAATAGAGGTGAATAAATTAGCTTAGAGTACTTAGACACAAATTTTAGAGTTAGTGCAGAGAGACTTTTCATTTTTCTATTAAGTTTTCATTTATAATCTTTCTTATGGAATTGGTGATACAAGTTTTGAGGATTCTTGCAAGCTCTAATTTAGATTTTGTGTTCTTCCTTAATTAATGAGTAGTTCTAAACCTTGCTTTTAATTCTTTTCATCAATATCTTGTTTACAATGTTTGTTGCCTTGAATTCTATGTTAAGTTAAATTTGTTGATGGTTGATTGGGATGTTAGATATTAATTATAACTATTAAGTATGTGTTAATGATTGATTTTTTTTGTTTGATTAAATTGAGAGGCTTAGTAGACTAGAATTGATTACTCTAGTGAAAAACCTAGGTAGATGAGATCGAGGGGAGATTCTGCCGTGTAAAAGAATTCGATTCAATGGTGTCAATTGGTGAGATTGAGATGTGATCCATCAACTAGGTGAGATTGTGAGATCCTAGGTGGTAATTTCTAAGTGAGAATAAGATTAAGAAGAGATTTCCATCTAGAAACAACTAACAATTTAATTTTTAAATACAATCCTAGCTTAATTGATGTCTAGTTGAACAATTGACCATCATATTACCACTTTTGTTAGTCTTTTTAGCATGAACAAAACTCTTTAGATTAAGTCTTTTAAGAATTAATTTAGTTTAGTTTCTTAATGATTTTGATATTGGTTGTGCTAATAATCCTTAATCCTAGTAAATCTATAGTTGTTTAGCTAGTGAGGTTGCAACTTATTCATATTTGTAAGACAATCTTTTTAGAGATGATCTTGGAATACTACCAAAGTATTTCATTATGGGACATTTTTTATACTACAAATTGATGTTGTTATGCTTGTGAACATTTCGTGTTTAAAAGTGGATTTTTATGTTTTTGTGAGTAAAATATACACAAGATCAAAATGTTTAATGATTTCACAACAAGTTCTACCCTAATAGGATGATTCAAAATTTCTCAAAAGTTCACATGTGGTGTACTAATTTTATTGATAAGTACCAATTTGCTCAGATGCTATTGCCTATGAAGTTTGGAAACCCTCATAGTCTTGTAATGTGGAAATATTCAAAAGATGGATTCTTGACACAAAATTTTGATGTTATTTGAGGAAGATATAGTAACGTGTTAGGCTTTAAGTAGTATTATAAGACATTTGTAACACCCTATACCTGGCCTGGTCGCTGAGCCCAAGTAACAGGATGCCAAACCACCATCACATACCACACACATTATAATCGTCCCATTAGCAAGCGAACAACATTTATTTTAGCATTTATTAGAATTTCAAGTCAAACATATCCTAATCATCATATAAGTATGCTAAACATACATGAAATCAACTTATAACAAGAAGTTAACATGCTTTTAAACCACTAAGCAAAAATTTTGAATAAATCATGTAGGTATCAATACTAAACAAAACATATTGATAATTCTCCTAAATGGTATCAATACCACCTAGAAAATCGTACCAAATTAGCATATGTTTCTCACCTAAAATCAAAACCTAAGAAATTATAGGTACATTTCTCGCCTAATTGAGTTATTGACTTCTTGCACATTCAAAAATCATGGAGGTATCATTTTTAAAACACGAATATCAATACATCTGCTCTAGACAGCAAAAATATAGCATATTAAAGCAATCAGTCCAACCTAACTTAAATCCATTCAACATGCAAATTTTACCACATCAAACAATCGTCAAAATGACCATAATAACAGTTCATTCATCGAAAACATGTCCAAGCAAGGAATCAACATAACAAGTTCCAAGTCCATAAATCCTAAGAGCAAATAAGCTATGAAAACATCCAAAACATCATGACAGTATTTATGCTACAACTCTACCATATTATTCGACATCCATTAAAACCTTAGATTTCTTTAATGAAACTTTGGGGAAAGTTTAGAAACCTTCTAATCAAATTAAAACAAGTTAAAAAAATATTTTGAAACATCATTTTCCTTTAAAATCTAGAAATCCACCATAAGACCCAATTTTTTACTTTTATTCAAAACATTCTATTTAAAAGACTAGATATCATTAAAAACTAATAGGAAAACAAAACGTTACCTTAGTTAGAGGAGAAACGAACATTTAATTGAAAATCTAAAAAACTCACAAGTTGAGCAATAGTGAAATCAATGGTGTTTTAGAAGCTTTTTATGGAAATCTAGGAAAGTTTAATCCTTGGAAATTAATGGAAACCAAAAGAATTGAGGTAATGGATATTAAAATTGGTTAAGATTATTTAAGAATTTTCCTCTGTAATGGACAGCACAAAAAAATAGGTGAAGATTTTCTTTCTCTTTTTTTTTTCAGTCACGTCAAAAGCAGGGTGAAAGGGGACAATATAGGTTGATTTTTAAAACTTGGTTTATTTGCTTTAAAATATAGGGGGAAATTTCAGGTTACCACACTTCAAAATTTTTGAACCCATACCAAAGCCAAAATTCTTAATTTATCCTCAAAACTTCTAGGTCCAATTTTGGGGTGTGACAACATTAAAGGTAACTTTATTACAGTTAGGGTTTTGGGTGAAATATGAGGTTAGAGGTATATAATTCATGGATATAAATGGCTTTTAGAAATACATGTGGCCTATTTTAATGTAGAAAGTGATACTCTTCTTATTAAGTTTCTTGTAGGTAACAAACTAAGGACGAAGCCAACAAATTATTTTAGTGAGCCATAGATCAATTGTAATATTTAAAACTAAAAATTTATCAATTTATTAACTAATTGTTTCAAACAACACTTATGCAGCTTGAGAAATTTAATAAATGACAAGAGTAACATGGTAAATGAAGAGTTTTACTACTATCTACTTGAACTATGTATTACAAACGACAAAATATAATCTAGTCCATCATGTTGCATATTTTGCATCTCTAAGTGTAAAACACTTCTTTATATGGTGGAAACAACCACTTAGTTGTATTGATTACTTGTAACATCCCAAAAATTAGGTTAGAAGAAAATGGGTTTTGAAACCAAGAGTGGTCATCCCTCGATTATGAGTTTAGATCTTGAAAATTTTGACAAGGAAATTGATCTAGTTTAGTGGTCAAGTCTTTTGGGTATGTGTGTGAGGTTCTAGGTTCAAATCCTATTTCTGGAAATTTTTTATTTTTCTTAAACCCTTACCCTTGAACGTTTGGCTTATAAGTTAAATTCAATCAATTTACGTCAAGAATGAGCCTGCTGGTTCAATGGTTAAGCTTCTGTAGAATCTTTGGTATTGTGTTCGAATCCTGGCGAAAGTAATAGGGATGGTTTAATTTTGAATTTCATTATAAGGTAGTTAGTTTCAGTTGGTTATTTAAAACCTCCAAGAAACCTCCGGTGCTTTTATTTTCATTTTGTTCTTTCCTTCTCTACGACATTTTCTATCATTTTGTTTTATTCTTTAGTTTCTTCATTTTGGTTCTAAATTTCAAGTGACCGTTCTTTTTGTTATGTTATGTTACACCGATTCTATACATGGTTTGATTTCTCCTTCTAGTTAATTCGTTGGCAGGTAAGTTCAATTTAAAGTTTTGGTGTCAAAAGTTTTTTGAAGTAACTTTGATTTTGGAATGTTAGTTTTTAGTGATTTGACTACGGATTAATTGTTTGTTGGGCAATTACTTATCGTTTCGGGACAGGAATTCATCCTTGTTACTCCTATATCGAGTCCGTATCAAGTGGGTATCAAAAACTCCTTCTTCTTCTAATTTTAGTCATCGAAAAATAGGATTATCGATGCCACATAGTCGTGTGCCAGGCTGTGTGGCTCACACGGCCACATGCCAAGCAGTGTAACTTACTGTTCACAAAAATTGGTGGCGCACGAGCATGTGCCCAAACCGTGTGTGGTTATGAATTGTGCAAGGTTCACATGGGCCAATGGTTTCAGGACAGTAGTTTTGGGACCACAAATCTTGTTTCTACAACAGCCTATTTTCTGTGATATCGGAACAATAATTTTGGGACCACAAATTTGACAAGTAAATTATTATTATTATTAGTATTTGAGTGCCCGCAAGATATTACTAAGGTCGTACGAAAGTGTAAAAGGCTAAACTGTAAAAGGTGTAAAAGTTGAGTTCTATTAGTTAAAAGGGTCAAATGGCTATGAAACTTTAAAGTAAATGGACTTAAATGGTATTTGTACCGTTCTTATGGTTAGTGGGCAAATATGAACATAGTTTAAGTGAATTCTAATGTTAATACCAAAGGTTAATTTAGTAATTTGATAAATAAAATAAAACTAAAACAAAGTAAAAATGATATCATCTTTCTAATTGGTTTCTCCCACCGAAATATTGAAGAAAAACACCATTTTTGGTGCTTTGAAGGTTCAACTAACATTGTTCTTGCATGTTAGTATTTTTTTAGGTTAGTTTTTAATGATTTTTATGTTTTTGAGTTTTTTTTTAGCTTAATCTAGCTAGCCGGGGGTTAATTTGTAAAACCATTAAGGGTTAAGGGTTATTTCATGAATGATTCTTGAATGGTTTTGATGTTAAATGTTAGATTATGAACTCTTGTTGAAAAATAAACAAGTTTTGTTCAGTGATTTTTGATGAATTTCGGAATTAGGGATTAAATTGTTTAAAGTATAAATTATAGGATTTTATTGTGAAAAGATGATAAATACAAATAGTTTCAAGGTCCTTTACATGTTTGGTTAACATGGAATTTGATTAAAATGGTTAGATTTTAAGTTATAAGCTTAAGGACTAAATTGTGAAAAGTTAAAATGTTAGGGCAAAATGGTAATTATGAATAAATATGAATTATGGATTGAATTGAATGATTGAGGTTAATTGAAGTACTTAATTGAATATAATTATCTATTTAGATCAAGAAAAATTACGTACGGACCTAGATCGGGGAAAAGCAAAAGTCTTAGATTAGCTCGACTTTGTTTTTACACTCTAGTTGTTGAGGTAAGTTCGTATGAACATATATCATGTTTATGTTATTCAAATTGAATATTATTATGTTGTTTATAATGTAAATGGATCGAATTATAACCTTATCACTGCTATGGTGAATTGATGGATATTGAGTCCCGGTTGAACCTTAAGAATTCATAGGATACAAATGACATGTCATTGGAGATTTCATGTTTCACGTGTTGCTCTTGAATGTCCTACCGATGGTTGAGGTCCTACATTTGTTGCAGATACTCCATAGCTCGTGTGAGTAGTATCATGTAGCTTACATTCCAACCCATAGCTCATGTGAGCAGGCCCATTTCATAGCTCGTGTGAACAATGATGTAAAAGAAAGGTTATATGTAAAGGCACACTTTGTGTAAGTTTCCCGGGTATCTGATGTAGTTCTAAATGGTTCAACGCGCAAGAAAAGGTAACAAATTGGTGAGTAAGTATGCAAATGAATTGATTCATGGTTTATGGAAAGAAATTATGAATTAAATGATGCATTTACTTATGGAATTCATATATTTTATGGTTGATTTCATTTGTATTGTGAGCAAGTACACTAACTTGAAAAATGGTGATGTTGTATAGGCTATTACTAAGCATATGGCATTAATGGTGACTTATGTTTAACCTTTGAATTGTTATAATGACATGGTAAGTCTAGTTTAGTTTATATGAACTTACTAAGCATTGTTGCTTACGTAGTTTCTTTCCTTTGTTTTTTTAAATCATTAGAAGCTCGATTTGGTTAGAAGCTCATTGGAGATCTATCACACTATCCAGAAGTCTTTTCGGTAGTTTTTGAGCATTTTGGTCAGTGGTTTATAATAGCATGTATAGGATGACTTATAATGGTATTATGATGAATGGTTTGTCGGTGTTTTAGCATGTATAAGTTTTAAAACTTATCTTGGGTTGGTACCATTTGATGTTTAGACAAGTTGGATCACTTTAGTCACTTTTTTATGCATGTTTATAAAATCCTTTATGGTATGTTTGGAATGGCATGTATATGGTCAAGTATGTGGTATGTTTTGGTATGTATTGAACTAGGTTATGATGATAGAAATATGGTAAATTTGGCTTGTTTGGTATGTTATGTTTTGGTATATATATTGAGGTACCTGTATGGCATATTGGTTGATTGATGTGGGACTTTGAAATGGTATATTAATGTTTGTTTTGAAGATGTTAGGGCTCATATAAAGTGTGTATAAATTGGTGGAAAGGTCATGTATAAAATGGTTTTGGAAATAGTTTGATTTTAGGTAAATTTGGGTCCACACAGCCTGAGACACAAGCATATGACTCAGCGGTGTGGGACACATGGTCGTATGTCATCTATTGATTTCTTAGGTTTCAAGTCAGTGAGTTACATGGTCTGGCACATCAATGTGTAGGTCAACTTAAAGAGTTACACTGCCTGGCACACGGGCATATGACTTGGCCGTGTGACCCTACTCAGAGAATTACATGAGTTAGGAATGATCGTGTGTCCCTAGTTCGATAGTTACACGACCTGAAACACGAGTGTCTTTCAACCGTGTGACCACTATTTCTAAATTTTTGTGACTTTTTCTTAAACATTCTAACTTGTTTCAAATTAGTCTTGAATTGCTTTTTAAGTTATTTTTAGGGCCTCGAAGGCTCAAATTAGGGACGATATGTATGTACATGATTGGTTTATAGTCTGAGTATATTATTGAATGATACTAAGTTTAAATGTTTCTATTTATACAGTAATGCTCTGTAACCATAACCCGACGAAGGGTACAGGTTAGGGGTGTTACAAACAACTTGTGATCTATACATATATCTGCTATGTTTGAACCTAAATGAGTAGGATCTGTCAGAACGTAATGTGCTTTTGTTTGATATGTGCGAATTATCCGGGTACGATCTATATTTTATTAAGTTTGTTGGTACGCCTCTACGTTACTCTGTTGATAAAGAATATGTGACATCTGATTATGTTAGATTGATTATTACCAATTCTGATTTATAAACCTTTACATTATTTTGTTGATGAGGAATACACGATATATGAGTAGGTTAGGACTAATTGTTACTGATTCTAATTTATAACTGTGCATGTGACTTCATGGCAAATCTGATATGGCCTGTTGGGGTTTGATAAGTCTGTTTTACAAAACATGGACTCTCATGTCTCCTGGTTCTGTTATTGAAAGATAGCATGACTTACATGATCATCACTCTGATTCTGCATATGTTTGTCATGACACGTTGCATGGGATTTGGGTTGATGAGAAAAGAGGAAGTTTCTAGAAATTAATGGTATGCATTATCTGGTGGTTTATCCATAATTCTGTTCCAGCAACTTAGCTGTATTATTGTGGCTTGACCCCATATAACCGATCTAGCAGTCTTAACTGCAAAATTCTGGTGGCAACGTCCATAGTTATCAGTTGGTGTGATTGGGCTAAACGAGTACTGGGGGAACTCTATTTTGGTGTGTAGCGGAGTTTGAGTAGGACGTTTTCTGATAAATCAACATTCTGAGTCGTTTGAAAAATACAGCATATGCATAACACATCCTCTGCTTTGCTCTGTTCTATTTTGCTCTGCTCTACTTGGTTTTACTCTACTCCATACTGTTTTATTCGATTTTGTTGTACTACCATCGCTGAAATATTCGTGATACTCTAGATTTGTTCCATATTGGTTATAAAACTGTTATTTAGTTATTACATTACTTTGATTTATACATTAATATCTGTTTAATTGTATTTGAGTTCAATTATATGCGGTGCTTGGCAGCTCACCCTTTGTCTTACTTTTATCTGTTCAGGTAGATATCTAACTTAGGACCAAACAACGTACGGAAGCTCGAATTGTCTTGCACTAATCTACCTATGATTTGATCTTTTGGGTTTGTAATTTACTTTTGGACTTGTCTTATTTTTCTTTTGATAATCTTATCAGTATCCGTCAATTTCTAACACGAAAGTACAAAACCACCTAAGTCGACTAAAATGAATTTCTGGTTTTCAAAGTTAGAATTTCTAGAAAAAAATCAATTTTCCACACGTTGGTGTAACTCGTCCAAATTTGACTTAAACTTTTAGGCCGTGTTTGGGGTGTTACATTACTAGCTTTCTTAATATTAATTCCATCAATGAATGTGGTGCACACTTTTTACCAAGATTTTCAAAATTAGACCAATGGTTGTATCGATTAATCCACCAATTTTCAGTTTAACTAGTTCAATCAATTCGATCAGTTTGTTTAGTTCAATTGAATAAATTATTAAAAACTCAAGTAATTTTTGAAATATTAAAAAATATATAGAAAACCAATTCAACTAGTTTGACCAGTCGGTTCAACAAATTCGTGGGTCAACTAATCCAACCTCGTATTATGGACCGATACTACAATCAATTTTTGATCGAACTGGTCCAATTAGCCAATTCAATCCAATTATAAAAACAATGCTTTTATTCTCTCCAATCCAATAAGTGATTCATAAGCACCTTTTCATAAAAAAACAAAAGAAAAGAAAAGGGTAAACTACACCAAAACTCATTCAATTATTAGTATGTTTTTGTTGTGGTTATCTAACTTTAAAAAATTTTGATTTAATCACCAATGTTATCAACATTTAATATTTTAGCCACTCATTCGTCGAGTCATTAACCAAACACTGATGTGGCCTTTTCATTTGCATAATAACACCTTTTTTCCTTCAATGTTTACAGATTCTATCAATCTAGTCTTAATTTAAAAGCATCAACAAATATAGCCCTCAATTTTACATATTCTATCAATTTAGTCTTGATTCTAAAGAATTAAAAAAATAAAAAAAATTACTAAACCAATCAATTTTTCGATAAAAAAAAACTCTAAAATATATACAGAAATTTAAAAATGATAAGTTTTAAAGTTGAAAACTTAGGGATTCTAGCACGTACACGGGTAGATAAAGGCACCAAAAAGTTAAATAAACACAAAAACACACCAAATACGGCGGAATGATCTTCTTTCCCATAATTTCCTTTTCTTTGTATATCCTCTCCTCTAATATGATATCTTTACAATTTCTTTCATTAGCAACATTTTAAAGTATATGACATATATATACTTATTTTTTAAAAGTTTTTCCGTATAAATCATGGTTTTATATCTATATTCAACACAAATACTGGATAAAGATAATTAAAAAAAGAAAAATTCCAAATAACGTTCACAATCTCCCTCTATATACATTTATATTTCTAGCCTTAACCATACACATCATTTCGTACCGTGGAAGAATTTCTTAAGTAATTAAGGTGTGGTGTTTTATTAGAAATTAGAGTTGAAATAGTGGGTCAGGTTTCATCACATTTTTTTCTCTTTGTTAATTTTGGTGTGAAGGTTGTAACAATAGCAAACTATATATATTTAGATAATTTTATTATAGGTTTTAATCATATATGATTTTTTTTTACATAATGTTTCACTATCCAAAACCCCCTTCCCAACCCATAAATAGGAGGATAATACGCACCCACATCCTCCTACATTAACAACAATTCACATGTCAATCGAGTTAAAACTCTATCATAAACTAAATATATTTACATGCTCATCAACATTATAACTCATGTGTAGATCAACCTTTATATATATAATAATCTTTGTTTTATATATATTTTTTATTTTTTAGACACTTTTATAATTTTTTTAAAAAAATTTATGTATTTTTATAAAATTTTAGATTTTCTATCGGAATTGAAATATTTTAGTCTTTTTATTTTGAAAGTTTTTTTCAATTTTTTTAGAATTAGGATTAAATTGAAAGAATGTGTAAAATTGAAAGTTAAATTTGTTGAATTTTTAAAAATTGAAACCAAATTGATATAATTTATAGCATTGTAGGGCTAAATTTATTATTATATCAATAAAAAATTAAATTAACATTTCGTTAATAATTTAATAGAGTGATCAAAATATCAAACTTGAATAATATTAGTGACTAAATAAAAAATAAACTAATAATTGGATGAGTTATTGGGTTGTTACTCAAAAGATTAAAAATATCCTATTTATTTATTAAAAATACTTAAAAATTAATGTATTATTTTATTATTATTTCACTTTAAATTTTATCAATCATAAACTCGTGACAAAAAGAATTTCAATTACATTGACTTTGGAGCCTTTGCATATGGTTTATTACATGTCGTATTTGTCAGCCATCACTCTTCTCTTTCCTATAAATATAAGAGAAATGTTGAGGAACTATGAGCATATAACATGAGCTTCTTTTTCCCAGAAATGAAGGCTTCTCAGTACTTTTCAATGTCTCTATTTCTTCTAATTCTTCTTATCTCATGTCCCTGGCTGATTTCAGCAAATCCCCATCTCAATAATTTTCTTGGTTGCCTTGATTCGTTTTATTCCAATGACATCTCTAAGGTAATTTACACCCAAAATAATGCCTCCTATTCATCTGTATTGAACGCTACCATTCAAAATCTCAGATTCTCAACTCCAACCACACCAAAACCCTTGGTCATCGTAACACCATTGCAAACTTCTCATATTCAAGCAACAATCCGTTGTTCAAGAACAAATGGCCTGAATCTTCGAATTCGGAGTGGTGGTCATGATTTTGAAGGCCTTTCCTATGTCTCTCAAGTTCCATTTGTTGTTCTTGATTTGACCAATTTTCGATCAGTTAAGATCGATGTAAAGAACAAAGTAGCATGGGTTCAATCTGGTGCAATTCTTGGTGAGTTTTACTCTGAAATTGCTAAAAGAAGTAGAACCCTTGCTTTCCCTGCTGGTATTTGCCACACTGTGGGCGTTGGTGGGTACTTAAGCGGCGGAGGATATGGTTTATTGTTACGAAAATATGGTCTTGCAGTGGATAACGTAATTGATGCTGTATTTATCGATGTTAATGGAAGGATTTTGAAAAGAAAATCCATGGGAGAAGATCTATTTTGGGCCATTCGAGGTGGTGGAGGAGGGAGCTTCGGAGTCGTCCTTTCATGGAAAGTAAAGCTGGTTTCAGTTCCATCAACGGTGACGGTTTTCACCATTAGAAAGACCCTAGAAGAAAATGCGACGAATCTGGTTCATCAATGGCAATCAGTAGCCCACAAGCTTCCTGGTGATATATTCTCAGCTGTAACAATGAGAAAGGTGAATCGAAATGGTGAACCAACGATTCTAGTTGCTTTCAGCTCCCTTTTTCTTGGTGAAACTAATGCATTGATTCCGTTGATGAAAGCTCGATTCCCGGAACTGGGACTAAAGAAGGAACATTGCACTGAAATGAGTTGGATTGAATCGATTCTTTATTTTGGGCAAATCCAAAACAAATCTATCGATGTTTTACTTGACAGGAGTTACAAATCACCTCTCAATGCTCCATCGTTCAAAACAAAATTAGATTACGTTAAAAACCCAATTCCAAAAGCTGGATTCGAAAAGATTTGGTCTAAGCTTTATGAAGAAGATGCAGAAACAGCAGCCATGGCTTTCATTGCTTATGGAGGAAAAATGGCGGAAATCCCAGAATCTGCAGCCCCATTCCCACACAGAGATGGAAACTTATACCATATTGCATACACAGTGGGGTGGGATGGAGAAGAAAACAACAAGTCCCGAAGGTATATGAATTGGATAAGAAAGTTTTACAGCTTTATGACACCTTTTGTTTCGAAATCTCCACGAGGAGCATACGTTAGTTACAGAGACGATGATATTGGAACCAACAAGAAGGAGGGTGAAACAAGTTATGCAAAAGCAAGTGTTTGGGGACGAAAATATTTTAAGAATAATTTTGATAAGTTAATTTACATAAAAACAAAGGTTGATCCACATAATTTCTTCAAGCATGAGCAAAGCATTCCGGTGTCAGTCTAAGGGTTTTGTTGGTGGGAGTAGCCTCTGAGTGTGTTTACATCATTTCTGGTGTGCCGTGTAGTTTTTAGGGGTCTTCATCCACGCCATTTGAGTTTGTAATTGTGGGTTAATTGCTTTTACTTCATTAATAATAATAAACTCTGATTTCTGAATCTATGTCACTGCACCAAACATCTTAATTAGACCTTTTATAATGAAAACTATTTCCAACCTTGGAATAAACTTTATATTTATCAATTCTCCCATTTCATTAAAATAAAAACCTTAAACCCAATTTTCTTTTCTTTATATACATTTCTGTTTTCATATTAATCCCAAAAATTTTAACCTATATTGAATAGAAAAAAGATAATCCTCGATATAAAAAAATATTCCCACCTTTATTAATCACAATATTATTATCCATAAAAAACGGTCTTAATCACAATTTTTTGGGATTATTTTTTTCCTATAGATTGAACACCAGTTAGTTCCATTAATATATAAATATAGACTTATGTTTTTTTACAGGCTTAATCCACAAAATTCTGTCCTTAAACTATATCCCTTTTTTTTTCATTTTACTATCTTTTTTTTTTTTTTTTTTTTGTTACAAGTAGCATCTTGACTACTATTTTTTTTTTTTAAATTGTTCCCTTTGTTAGTTCAATAGTTTGCCACAGTTAATTCTATTATTTTTAAAAAGGTTTAACCAATAATTTAGTAATTAAATTATGCATTTTTTTCTATTTTGGTATTGAAATATTTTTTGGTAACAAATGGTATCTAAACTATTTTTTTTCAACTTAATACATTAGTTGGTTCAATTGTTAGTCAGTCAAGATTTTTAGAATCGGACCGATGGTTGAACCAGTTAGGCTACTTGTTCTTGGTTTAATCAGTTTGTTTGGTTCGATCATGTAATGACTCAAAAGTATGGGTATTGAAAAATGAGTTATCGAGCATTCGTTTTAGTAAAACAAACTTGTAAATATTTATTAAAAATATTTATGTAATTAGTTATGTGACCAATTAGATTTTAGTTGAATGAATTTAGTTGAATTAAAGTAATTAAATATTAGGACTAAATTGAATAAAGTGTGAAAGTTTAATTATAAAATATAGAAAAGAGAAGGAATAAATTAATAATTAAACGAAATTGTGACACTTGTGTGGTAGAAATAATATACATGTGTATTAATTATATATATACACATGTAATATTTATATATATTTACCTATATTATAAATAAAAGATATTTATATTATTATATGATTATATTATTTTTAATTAAATAAAAGAAACAAAAAGAGAGAAGAAGAACAGAAAGCTCACGAAATAGGAAGGAAGAAAAGGAGAAAGAAAAGAAAAAGGGGAAATTAGGGTTTTAAGCATTCAAGTTTAAATTGGTAAGTCAATTTAGTCTCTTTCCTTATAATTTTAATGTTTTTGGAGCTCTAGAGTTGAATACTATTGAATTTAAGTTGAAATTTTGAAAGATAGTAGATTTTTTAGTAGGGTTCATGTTGAACAAATGATTGAATTAGGGGTTTATTTCATAGAACTATTGATTAGAATTGATTAAAGGATTAAATTGTAAACTAGGCTATAGGTTTTGTGTTGTAGGGACTAAATTGAAAGAAATTTGAAATTATGGAATTATGATGAAAATTTGATAGTTAAATTTAATTTTAGATGGAATTTGGATAGAAATAAGATATGAATTGTGATAGGAAAGTAGATGAAATTAGTTAGGACTAAAATGGAATTTAGGTAGAAAGTGAATAGAAATTCAATTATTTTTGTAAATTAGTGTTGTATTAATAGTACAAATTATTTTAATTTTTTGTAGCAAGCAAAGAACCCGAGGCATCGAGCAGGAAAGGAAAAGAGAAAGCAAATAAGGAGTAAACACGAGAAATTCGGGTTTGTATTACCATAATTCGAATTTAATTATTAATTGTTGAATTTTAAATTAATATGCATGATAAGCAAATTGAGGTAAGTATCATTATTGAGTTGAATGAAGATGGAATTAAATGATATTGAATTATATGTGAATTGAATGGAAACTACTAGTGATATGATTTGAATTAAAAGAATTAATGTGATATTAAATTGTGATTATATGTGAACAATTGAAATGTATATTGGATTGAAAAATTGATTTGAATTGTGAACATGAGAAATTATGATTGAATCGAAAATGAAATTGATGTGTGATCCGAATACCCTATTAACTAGTCGGGCTAAGTTGGATATAGTTGGCATGCCATAGGATTGGAAGAGTTTAGGGATTCTTCGACTTCGAGTCGATGAGACACTGGGTGTCATTATTTTACTTCGGATAGATTCGATGAGGTACTGGATACCACTTTACTTTGGCTAGGCCGATGAGACACTAGGTGTCACCTTATTGCTTCGAACTATCCGATGAGACACTAGGTGCCATTCTGATGTGTTTGGTTGGATCCGTGTATCTGCTATAGTCCGAGACTTGTTACTAGGGGTAAATAAAAGAAATGAAAAAATGAAATTGTGAATTGATATGTGAATTGGAAATTGAGATATGAGATTTGAAGATATGAACCCAAAGTTCATGATTTGATTAAGAGTAAATTTTTTATATATGATATTAGTGAATACAAATTGTAATAGAATTGATATTGAATATAGTGATAAATTGAATAAATTGTATATGAATTGAAATGGGCTATTGGAATGAGATGTGAAAAATCCAATGAAATTGAGATAGTGAAACAAGGTATAAATTTAATTAAATATAAGATTTGAAATATTGCTTATAGTTATTAATGATCAAGTTGATTAAAGTATGAGATAATTAATGAATAATTGTAGGCATAAATTGAATGTATATAATTTATCGTATAATGTTATAAATTTGAATTATGGTAATACGACTGAGTATACCCATACTCAGCATACGGTTGTTTCTGTGCGCAAGTTAGTATAAAGCCAGTGTCTGGTCCAGCATCCAGAACAATCCCGACCTTAGAGAAATTTTAGTGATGTACCTTTCTTTTGATAAATGTGGCATGTACCTAGGTGATGTATAGGTTAAGTATAAGAGTCTTGTGATTATAGTTGTAAAATGATGTTTAAATTGATTATAAGTATGAAATGGAACTAATGTGACATATTTGATACAAGTATGAAACGGAAATGAATGAAGTTTATTAGTATGAATTTAAACGGTACTATGTATGTTCATTGAACAAGATATATAAGCCATATGTTTAGGCATGATTGGGTATGTTTGAATGTGGAAATGTATTGGTTGCTATATAGATTGCAAATTAGTTGCAATTTAAAATTTGCAGAAGTGGTTAGATCGTTATAAAATACTCATATAGAGCCCACACGGCCTGGCACACAGGCGTGTACCAGACCGTGTGAGACACACAGCTAGCACATGGGTGTATGGACTGGCCGTGTGTCTCTGCACCTTAAAAATGAGAAACAGAATGTCCAAGTTTTGGCACAAGGCCTAGTAAACGGGCGTGTGGCTGGCTATGTGACCCACACGGGCTTTGAACACAGGTGTGTATCAAGGCCATGTGAAAATTGCATTAGACTCGAATTGAAAAATAAATCCACACGGGCTAAGCACACTGGCGTGTGGCTTGGCTGTGTGAAAACAATTTGTGCATGAAATGGGAGTCAGAGAGTTACACGGGTAAGGGACACGGGCATGTCCCAGAATACCTTGGCTGTGATATCCACACGGTTCAACAACACGGGCGTGTCATGGAGACACAAGGGCATGTCCCTGACCCACACGGGCATGTGAGCCATGTACCTAAGAAAAATTTTAAAATTTTCCGAAAATTTTCCAAAGTACCCGAACAAGTCTCGATCCATTTCTAACATGAGTTTTGGGCCTCGAGGGTCCATTATAGGGACTTAATGATTTAATTATACTATGTATGTTATTTATTTGTGAATCATCCGTAAGTTGTCTGATATATTCGATAATGCTCCATAACCCTATTTCGGCGACGATTTAGGGTTAAGGGGTGTTACAGATCAAATAAATTATTAAAAAAGTTCATAATAAAAATAGAAAAATACATTCAATCAGGTTTTTTAACTTGGCGCAACCGACCTTGACATTGCTAGATATTATAAAGCAAGAATTAAGAAGAAAAAAAATAGAGAATAGAAAGAAAAATAGAGAGAAATAAGGTAAAAAGAAAATAAAAGAATTAAAAATTAGCTTTAAAAGTTTATATGGCGTCACAGTCTATTATTGATTGAAATTTTTTTAACAGATATAATATTGTCGTGTAAAATGGGTAGGAATGATAGTTTAGGTATTACTTCTAAAAAAAAATTAGGTACCAACTTGGGAAAATGGGTATAGTTGTGTAACTAATTTGAGGGTTAAACATTTTTTTTCTTAAAATAGATTTAATGGTTTGGCTGACTGTTTGACTAACAATTGTACCAATTTGGAAAAAGAAAAATAGTTTATGTACCAATGACCCAAAAAGAGTTTCAGTACAATCAAAAAATAGATACAATTTAGTGCCAATTTGTAAGTTAAACATTTTTTATATCAAATTGAATAGTGAAAAAAGGGTTACTAAGCAAATAATCACCCAACTATCAAAAATTTTCATTTTAGGCACTCAAAATAAAAAAAATTGTAATTTAACTACCCACATTATATAGTTCGGTCATTTTGGTCACTCATGTTGAAACCACAAATGACAAATTGACGTGACAATTAAAAAAATTGGTATAATAACACTCACAAGTTGAGGACTAAATTTATTATTATATCAATTTTTTTAACTACCACATCAACTTATCATTTGTGATTTTAATAGAAGTGATCAAAAATGATCGAACTCTGTAATATAAATGCTTAAATTGCAAGTTTTTTATTTTGAGTACCTAAAATAAAATAAAAATAGATAAATAACTATCTATGTAATTTACTGAAAAAATAGATACAAAGCTTTTTATTTATTTATTTATTTTTGGGGGAAGCACAAGGCTTTTTATTGTATAAACCTTATATACAATTTACATTTATTTAGTCCACAGTTATTTTGATAAATGTTGATCTTTGGAAGATTATAGACATATAACATGTGATTAGCATTATCAAGCTACTAAATTACCAGTTCCAACTTATTTTAAAGGAAATCCTTTATCTTCTTTTTTATGCATTTCTAAACATTGGATTCTATTAGATAAGTAAGTTTATTAGGATTACTTCTCATTTAATCAGATCTGGGAGTTAATTTAGAAAAAAAAAAATTGAATGGACTTAAAATCTTTCTTTCTTTTTTCACATGAATAGATTGTATTGTATGTATATATAAGGAGGGATCATTTTACCTTGTGGTTTGTGTTGAGAGCCAAATTTATTATTGTTTTAGAATTGGAACTAAAATGAAAAATTTTGTAAATGTTGAGGGTTAAATTTGTTGATTTTTTTACATTTAGAATCAAATTGATAGAATGTGTAAATATTAGAACGCTAATTTTGTTACAAGACTAATAAAAAAGCTTACATTAGTTGAAAGTAATTAAAATATTTAATTTCGAAAAGTTTAGTGATTAAATCAAAAAAATAATAATTTGATGACCAAAACAGAATGAAAAGCGTAATTAGGTAACTATCTTTATAGTTTACCCATAAAAATAATTTTCAGCATTTTTCATATCATTATTTAACAGAAAAATTTTAAAGAGATTAATTTACACATTTTAAAATATATAAAAATTAATTTGTATATATATATATAGATATATATATATATATATATGAAACCCAACAAGATGTACTTGCACTTTTGAACTTATTCTGCAAGGGTGATTATTTTCAATTTCCTTTGGTCAAAAACACATACCTCGGAAGAATTGAGATTGGTAAAAGTACTATAAAGTTTAGTATATTAAAAGTTGAATTATATTTCACCTCTTTTATTTAGAAAATTGGTAAATTAATTTAACCCCTACTAAGTATTATATTACCTTCACCAATTGAGATGTTTGTCTTGAAAACAAGACATAAGAAAGAGAAACGACATAAGACATGTCTCTATTCTCCATTGGGACCTAAAATCCTGCTAAAATGCATGTCAAAAAAGGACGAATGTTCATCTTTGGAAGATTATAGACATATAACATGTGATTAGTATTATAAAGCTATTAAAGGAAATCCTTTATCTTTCTTTTCTATATATTTCTAAACATTGGATTCTATTAGATAAGTTTATTAGGATTACTTCTCATTTACTCAGATTTGGGAGTTGATTCAGAAAAAAAAATGAGATGTAGTTAAAATCTTTTTGTTACATGAATAGATTGTATTGTGTGTATATATATATAAGGGATCATGTAGGTTTTGTGCTGGGGGAGATTGATTCTTTTAGAGGAAATTTTTAAAGTATAGTTATTTAAAATATCGATTTGGACTGTCAATAACTGAAAGTATTGTCCCCATGGTCGGGATTTTATCCTCTGGCCTCTACAAAGAGTCATGTTGAAGGACACCTTACTTAGTAGAGACAATTACCTATAAGACTCGATTAGGAAGCGTCACTCTTCATAAAATATACACAACTCTCTGCAGAGATCAGGAGACAAAACTCCAACTATAGAAATAATATCTTCTACTATTGACCGTCAAAATCAATATCTCAAAAAATAAAACTTTGAAATACTGATGCTAAGTAAAAATTATAGATAAAGACGGTGACTCCTATGACAAAACCTTCTTTTTGTTTTCTATAAAATCCAATTAGGTAAACGAGATCTTGAATATCTTCATTCTTGACTTGTGAAATTGTACAACCAATACCCGTCGACAATTGCATATATAGAATTGATAAATGTATGAATCATAAAATGGCCAATCAATAGATAAAGCTTGAAAGATGAGTTTTGCACTTCTTCTCCATTTTGTTGGTGGAAAAGAACTTTCTTAATGACAACCGTGATCTTGACGTTAAAAGATGAAAGTTATAAAAGAAATGAAATAATATTGAATATATCGTTTTAATTAAATTAATGTTTTAATCTTAACAGTAGATCAAAAGTCAAAAGTGTAAAACTATTTAGTTTTATAGGTATGACATTAAATTTAGTCTTACATTTTTTTTATCAATTTTATCTTTCTTGTTTTCTGAACTAAATTTAATTATTAATATTTTAAAAATGTCAAATTATTTGTTGGTGGAAATATTGATTAAAAGATTAATTTTTCAACAATGTTGAAATGATAACTTGCCTAATAGTCCACATATATTTCATGCTAACATGATATTATTTATTTTATATGTATTATCAACAAATAATCTAAAAATTATAAATATAGAATGAAAAAATTGAAATTCAAAAAACAATATAATATGTTCATTAAAATTAAAAAGAATACGTGTCATCATTTATCGCTAGATAATGCATTGAATTGCTACTTAAATGCTTGTGTATCTTATTATATAATATATAAATAATGTGATGTACAGGTTTATTGTATTTAATAATTTAAGTATATCAAATTACATAATAAAAGATAAATTTGTAAAACTAATATTCCTTAATAAATTTATTTTATATAAGAGATTTAAAAAGGTAAAACTAATATGTGCACAATAACAAATAAATTTTGAATAACAAAATTCAATGGTGCTAACAAAATCAAATTTTTAAAATATAATAGTATTAAACAATTAACAATTTATCGCAAAACAAGTTATGGATTACCATTAAATCATCGTGCATCATTTCCTGAAATCACTTACCAGTACATGAAATAGTACCATGGTATTTCATACATATGTATATGTATCACATCTAACACTCATGCCCATCTTTAAATCATAAACGATGACTCATTTTTACATGCATTGGATTTAATAAGGAACAAGTGTTTAGCCCTTTCTTCGCGCTCCAAATAATCAGGTTCAAACTTTAATGTTGTCAAAGATTGAGATTTTAGTATTGTTGACAAAAGTTGAGATTTTAAGTTTTTGTCTACTCAGATTTGAATTCTATCACGTATAATACATGTGTAGGTTTTAATCTAGTAGGTCAGTTTTAGTCCAAATTATTTTAATTCTTAATTTACATGTACTTTGATTCTATTTTGTAATTGCTAAATCGTATATTTAGGGTTATACTGTGATTACATTGTATTTGTATTTATAAACTTTAAAAACTTAAATAAATTTTGAATAAGTATTAAATACTTTGAAATATGATAAAATACAAAATCAAATTAAGATTACTCCTTTTCCTTAAAACGTGCCCAATCCTAAGCTAAGCACATCTACCGTTCTTAGCCATGTATCTTTCTTTTATTAGATAATTTTGTTTTGATTTTGAAAATTTATATTTAATTATAGTTCAATTATGTTTTTTTTAACTTTTTTAAAATAATTAAATTAATTATCGTTATTTATCTTTTTCCTTTAAACAATTGTATTTTATTTGAATTTCGAAATGGAAAATATATGTCAATTTAAAATGATAAATTAATCACAATGATTTGATAATTTGGTTAGAATAGTATCTTATCTGGCTGAGTTAAAGAAATGACAAATATGTCGTGGCCATCAACCTCGAACCTTTCATCAGAGTAGAAATCGCCTCTTGCCCCCATCCCTATTCCCTGCCCCCTCCTTAATAAGTTGCCCTGTCATTTTCTTTTTTCTCTTAAATTTCAATTAAAGTTATAATATAGTTTATATTATCTCGAGATTAATTAAAAATTAACAAAATTAAAATTAAAAAACACTAATAATAATAATAATAATAATATATAAAAAACTAAATTCATTATCTTAATTTTTTTAATTATAGAACTGAAAATAAAAATAATTCAAAAATAGTCAAAAAAATTTGTTTCATACTATTCTCTTTTTTTGTGTGTGTTTCAAATAATTGTTTCATATCAATCTAAGTAAATTTTCACAAGTTAAATATCGATTTAAATATATAATATTAAACAAATAATTAAAAAAATAACATTACGCTAAACAAATAAAATTTTTTATTGATTAAATTTTTTTTCATATTTGAACCAAAATTTAAATTCAAAAAATAAATTTAAAAAAGAACAACATTCGTATAAAAATGGAGGGTGAATGAAGAGAAAATATCAATTTTTGTAATATTTATGGGATTAAGCCGATTTTTTAAAACACGCTTAGTTGGACATGTTTTTCAGCATACTTTGAAAGAAAATGAGTTGTTCTGGATGCATTCCAGCTAGACACGCTTTCCTGCTCTGTCAGCAAAACGTTTCCAGCTAAACATGTTTTCTCCAACGGCTACCTCACAATGGGTGAATTCCAACAGCTACTTCCCCCAACTCCAACGGTAAAAAAAACATATTTAAAACCCTTCAAATCCATTTTTTTTCAATTCACTCTCAATTCTCTTTCAATTCTCTCCTAGTTCTCTCTTAAGTATCTCTAATATCACTTTCAACTCTCTCAATTTTTATTAAAATTGTCTAAAGTTTTTTTTTATTTTG
Source organism: Gossypium stocksii (assembly GCA_020496765.1). NCBI lineage: Eukaryota > Viridiplantae > Streptophyta > Magnoliopsida > Malvales > Malvaceae > Gossypium > Gossypium stocksii. Next base: position 44,184,881 of record CM035630.1, on the reverse strand, counting down.
TTGTTTATTACAAAATTTAATCATTTTTTTTAATTTCTTAATGGTCATTTCTCTTATTCGTTTGGATGGCAACCATATTTCGACCTTTCAATTGTAAACAGTGTAATAGCCCGTTTTAGGGTCAAATCAGAATAGTGGTTTCAAAACCACAAATCTAAAATAGAAATAATTATTTTATTATTTCTTTAAAGTTTACAGTATGATTGAATGATTACCTAAAAATTTTGTTAAGAAATTTTATCGATAAGGTGTCCAATTTGACTAATAGGACTAAATTGCAATAGGTGCAAAATGTGTGTTCTAGAAGCTATGGGTGCTTAATTGTAATGAAATTTTAAATTTGAGGTCCTTAAATGGTGATTAGACCATTATACTTTAAGATGGACAAAAATGGACATGGTTAGGTGAAATTTCAAAGTTAGGCATTAAGGGCATTTTGGTCATTTGGCAAATAAAGACAAAATAAAACAAATAAAAGATGTTCATCTTTCTAATTTCATCCCCCATAGCCAAAAATCACAAGGGAATCCGTAGCTAGGGTTTTCGCCACTTCCAAGCTCGATTGTAAGTCCATTCTTGGCCCGTTTTTAATGATTTTTACGTTTTTGTGAATGTTGTAACCTAATTTAGCTATTTCAAGGACTAATTTGAAAGAAAATCAAAGTATAAAATTTTGATCATGTTGAATAATTTTTTATTTTGATGTCTAAGGATAGAAAATGTATGTTTGGTGTTAGATAAATAACATTTACTAAGTGATTTTTGATGAAAGTGTCAAATAGGGACTTATTTGTAAAAGTTGTAAAATTTGTGTAGAAAATGTGAATAAATAAAAAATGTGAGCTGTTATGAGCATGAAGAAGATTCGGCTAGGCTTGGGTAATGAAGAAATTGAAAGAAATTCATTTTACGGGCCTAGGGACTAAAGTGTAAAAAGTTAAAAAGTTAGGGGCAAAAATGTAGTTTTGCTATAATATGATTTTTGGGATAAATTGAATAATGTGAATATTAAATGAGTTAAATTTTTTATTATAGATCAAGAAAAATGAGGTTCGGACCTAGATCAGGGGAAAAATAAAGTATTTGACGATTAGGTCCATTTCGCCATTTTTGTACCGAGGTAAGTTCATATGTTAAAAATAAGATTTAAAATAATTGTATTTAAATGCATTAATATTGCATGAACTATATATTTGATTATGTGAATGAGTTTAACTCTATGGACGAGTCTGACGACAATTCAACAAGTAAGAAATCCCGTTTGAACCTTAGGAATAGGTCAAGATACAAGTGACATGTCACTAGGGTTAACATGTGTTATGTGATTATGTGATCCAGGTGTTGGTCTCGTACGTCCTACCGGTGGCTGAGTATACCGCCGTCTGTTACGGATACCTGACAACTTGTATGAGCAGCACCGTGTAGCTACGTCTTGACTGACAGCTTGTGTGAGTAGGCTCGTTGATAGCTCGAGAGCAAGAGATTATTTTATTTGAGAATTAGGTAGCTTTCGCTACATATGTGGCACTTAGTGTGCAAAATTTCCCGAGTATCTGGTATTGTTATTCTGAGTGGTTTACGGGTATGTCAAAGATGAGATTATGTGTAAAATCATTACGAGATGGTACAGGTATGCGCTTAAAACTTATGATTATTAGATTCATGAATTGATGAATATGAGGTAAGTTGTGATGAAATAAATTATGAACATGAGACTATGGTAAATTTTCATTTAATTATGTTATATTATTTGAATACTATATGTGTGGTAAGGTTTGCTTATTTCTTGCATACAAGCTTACTAAGCTATTTAGCTTACTCCGTTTATTTTTCCATGTTTTATAGTGTCACCAAGCTAGCTCGGATCGGAGATTTGAATCACACTATCAAACTCTCATTTTGGATATTGATGATCTTAGTATTTTGAATGTATGGCATGTATGTGTCATAATTGATTTGGCCAAATGTGTTGGCCTATAATGGTTAGATGATCATTTTGTATAAGGCCATTGGAAATGAGCCAATATTGGTTATAAGCATGTTCATATAATGATGCTTTTCATGAATGATGTGTTAATGTCTTGGTTGTGGATATTTGGTTGTATGTATATGCTTGGATTGGTGCTATGTTTTTTTGTGTAGGCGTGTGCTTTAAAGGGTGACAAAATGGCTTGGTAAATAGCCTTTATTTTGTCCATACGGGTAGACACACGGGCGTGTGTCCCACACAACCTATCCCACAGGCAAGTGTTTAGGCCGTGTGTCCCCTACACCTTAAGTTTGAGAAACAGAATGCTCAGAATTGTGCACACAGGCAGAGACACGGGCCGTATGAAGTCTGTACCTATTTTGTGAAAATTAATTTTCCACACGGCTTAGCACACAGGTGTATGACTTGGCCGTGTGATCTCAATTTGGTCATGAGTTAAAAGTCAGAGAGTTAAACGAGGTCGAGACACGGACATGTGTGACCACACGGCCTGCCCACATGGACGTGTCCCTTATCCACACAGGCGTGTGACCCCTGTTTAAATGAAAATTTTTTAAGTTTTGTAAAATTTTCTAAAGTTCTCGATTTAGTCCTGAATCATTTCCAATGCATGTTTTGGGCCTCATAGGCTCGTATCAGGGACTTTATGATTAAATACAAATGGTTTTAATTTGGACGCAAATTTATGACTCAAAATTTTATGTTTGTTCGTGTGATAAGTTCGATAATACCTCGTACCCTATTCAGGCATTGAATACGGGTAAGGCGTGTTACAAACAGTAAGAAAATATTTATATTATTTTTAATCCAATTTAATTTCATTATTAAGTTGCTATATTGAAATTTAAAATTTGGTATTTTTTTTATAGTTAGGTGAAAAATCGTATTTTGGAGACATATTTGCAATATATTCGCTCCTTCATCAACTTTAATCGAACCATACTTGAGAGATGCAGGATTCTTTCACATGGCTTATATGCTTGGGGGTTGTAAATTGGAGACCCGAGACACACATTTTCATTTTCCATGTGGTGAATGTACAATAACACTAGAGGATGTGCAATTACAGCTCGAGTTACTGATAGATGAGTTGGTAGTGACGAGCCCAGTTGTCTCTACCGATTGGATGGCGAACTATTAGGGAAGGTTTCAAATAGGATTTATGGTGCTCAGATAGATATAAATTAGTTGAAAAGAAATTTTGATGTGCTCGATATAGAGTCAAGTCCACTTGAAAGGGAACAATACACTCGAGCATAAATCCTTAGGATATCAGGGGTCCTCTAATGCCCGACAAATAATGAAATCTTGTATATTTAAGGTGGCTGTTATAACTCGTGGACTTAAAAGAAGCAGGCCAAATCAGTTGGGGATTAACAGTGTTGGCGACATTGTACCGAAAGATGTGTCAGCCAACACAACCAAAGAAAATTAAAATCAGTGGTTGCATGCTCCTACTGCAATTATGCGCGTGGTACCGGCTGCCATTTTTTTGTATCCTCGAGTTGACTACCCTTATATATTCTCACGCTTAACAAGGTAAAATTTATTAGATAATATATTTACCATAATAAAATTTTAAAATTTTTGTATTAACATATTATTTCAATAGGTGGAATCAATGGTTGAGTTATGTGGGACTACCGGAGGAGTTTCAAGATATACGGCTTCTGTTAGATCATCGATCAGAAGAGGAGGTTAGTATTTCTAAAATTTTAATTATATAATATTGACACAAGAATTTAAAAATTATTAGTACGTATATAATTGAAATTATTATTCTGTACTATAGGTCAAATGGACGCCATACTTCGATCCGAGAATTCAAGCAAGCATCTTGTCTTCTCCCGAATGTCCATATTGTTGCATATTCGAGTAGAATTCGGCTGACCTTTTGGGTGGCGGTGCAATGAATACTTTGGTAACAACTTGAATGGAGCACTCGATACTGACCAGTGGGAATTCATAGTTCCACATGTTATACATATGTTCAAGTTTGTACAATTCATCCACAGAACTTATGTGATTTGAAAATATGCTACAATTGGTGAGAGCGTTTTCACTCTCCCATTGTCAACTCATCCTGAAAAATTTTCCTCACCCGAGAATCCTTCAGATAATATTTTTGCAAGCCATGCTTCTAACGCAAAAGGTTTGCATATTGTGAAAATTTTTCCTCATGCTAGAATCCTTCAGATATTCTGAGATTCCCGGTATTAATTTTAGGACATGCAAGTAGCTTTTGCATATTTACTCATTCCCATTGTCAACCCCTCTTTCACAATGTCTACCTCAAACACAAACACAATTAATAATTCAATCAATTAATCAATTAATTGTACAATTCAATCGAATATGACTTTAATTAGAGAATGTGTACATAAAAGTAAAGTTATAATATTGATACATAGACTGATCTATTTAGTCCTACTTTTACTTTTATTTTTATTTTTTATTATCATGTTTACTTCAAATAGTTAATATTGTTGATTTACTTTGATAAAAATTTACGTGAATTTTTAAACAAAATACTATTGTAACAAAAAAAATACTTCCACATGATGTGTTGGAATAATTTTTTTTTTTAAATTCCACATTAGCTATCAAAATTATTTAATAAATTTCCGTCTATTGGAATGTTTTTTTGTTACATGATCACCATATATTTAACAGAAAAAATTAAAATATCACTCCATCAATTTTAATAAAAAATTAAAAAATTTATCCCATAAATCTTAATGTGCCTCCTAAAACCTCTTATAAATCTTAAAAACCTTAAAAGAAAAACCCTAAACTAGTTCAGGAGAGAGAATAAAAAATACATTCAGCTAAAAGTATTTTGCTGACAAAGCAAGAAAGTGCATATAAAAATAATTTTGTTAGATTATAACTCTTTTAATCTATTAAAATAAAATAAAAAACAATTATATATATATATATATATAAATTTTTAAAATTTTGTTAGATTAAAAAATTGATTCATTCACCTACAACACCTTTCCTCCTAGTCTTCCCAACTCTCTCGCTTTTCACATTGGTTTGAAGACTGGGTATGGTTTCCATTCCATTTCACAACAATTTGGCTAACTTACTTTTCTTTGAATCTTTTCATACCAAATGATTCTTTTTAACTAAGCAAAAAAAAAAAAAAAAAAATTAACATTTCATTCCCACTCATTTAGTTGGATTAATTAAACAAACAAGAAGAGTCATTTCTTTATATATTGTCAAATTAATAATATTTAAATTCATTTTTTTCAATACAAATCTTAGATGGAAAAGGTCTCAAAAATAATAATTAATAATTAAAATACTAGTAACTTTTTTGTTGAAAAATATGAATTTCATTGTTAAAAAATAGTTTTATTTTATTTTAGTAGAGTCAAAGAGTTTAATCCCATATATTTGTAACTAACAACATGTGTGAAAATAAAACTAAATGATAAAAAATTATCTAAATTAATATTAAGAGCTTTAATGGGTAAAAAGTAATAAAATAAGGGGCTTATTTAACTATAAAATAAGTATAAGGGCTTTTTTAAACATAGTATAGTAGTTTGAGGACTTTTGTTTATAAATTAACTTTTTTAATGATGTTTTTACATCTAAGAGGTTGGCATGGAATGGAGAGAGAGAGAGAGTCATGAAATTATTTTGATTTTAATGAATTAACTAATTTGGTTTGCTAAGTGGGTTAACTATTTGTTTTAAAAACTTATTGAGGGTTAAAATATATTGTAAGTGTTTATATATTTTGTAAATTTGAAATTTTATCTTTTTATTTTTATTTTTAAGAATTTAGTTTATTTACTTTAAATTTAAAAATTCAGATCTTGTTGTTACCATCTTTAAAATTCTTCTATTAAATATATTGGTGTAATATTTTAATTTTTTTTTAAAATTACTTGATACTAATGTCAAAAAAAAAAACAGCTAAAAATGTTTATATGGATTTTAAAAAAAATACCCTTTCGAACTCGTCATGATAATTCTTTTTTGTTTGAATAGTGTTCTTAAGAAAAAATGGCATAAATTTTGTGATTTAAATAGTTAACAATATTAACTATATGTTAACTATTTAGGCTAACTACTGACAATATAAAAGTAGAGAGATCAAATCATGTCAAAAATTAAAATATATGGATTCAATCCAAGTTGAACATAGTATAAGAATAAAAACTAAAATTTAACCATTGCCATATAATGTCAACAAAGGCAAACCCAAACATGATCCGTAGAGCATTTAGATGATATATAACCTTGTAACATTATAATAGAAAAGATAACAGTATAACTATATGGTTTAACTAATAATATAGGACCAAATTATGTTAGGAATTAAATTATAAAGATTAAATATCAAATTTAAACATAATAAAAAGGTTACATAGATAATATGTTTAAATTATTTTTCAGAAATTTAATCCTTTTATTTTTCGAATATAAAAATTTAGGTCCATTTGTTAACATTAGTAAAATTCTTTTGTTAAATTTATTGATGTTGCATTTTTAAATTAAAAAAAAAAACTCACTTGGTATCCATGTAACAAAAAATATAACATTGTAGCAGACCTTAATTTAATAAGGAATTTTAATGGTGCTAATGATTTTTGAATTTTACATCATCATTTTAATTACAATAAATTATTTAGACTAACTAATGACATTATAAAATTTAAAGTACAGAATTACGTCAAAATTAAAATATATAAATTAAGTTTCAAGGTAAAATGATGAATTGAAATTTAACTATTTTTATAATCTAAAAGTAGAGGGATTGGAATTCTATCCTCGATACTTCCTCCTTATTGTAATTTATCAAGAAACTGACTTAATCCAAACCAAAATACTAAATTTAAATACTTTTAGATTTTGAAGAAGCTAGTTTTATGTATAATTAAAAAAAAAATACCCTCTCATTTATATTGGATATATAATTATATTTGATATACAATTCACTTTAAATAAATATACAAGGTTTTTGAAATATTTATAGTGTATATAATAAATTTTCTTTTTGAAATTTATATCAAACCCATAATATTGTATTTTTTAAATTTGTAAGGATATGTTTATATGTGATTTTAATATATAATATATGTTTTACATATTAGATAAAATTTTACACATAATTTATATTAATTACATAGAAAATATTTAAGATATATATTTCATATATCATAATATTAATAAATTTAAATATCATTTAAATATTTTTTTTAACTTTTCAACATAATGCCTAACATAAATATTAAAATATTATCCAGTACTTTTTTTATAACAACACTAAACATTTGAAACTTTTTTATAGTAATATTAAGCATTTGATTTTTTTTTTTTTAAAAAAAACTTTTATCACATCACTTTTCAAAAGGTTACATTTTGGTATTAGACCCTATATATATTTAAGTTATAAATTTAGTCTATGTACAGTTATTTTTTGTTCCTATATTTTTTTGAAATTTGAAATTTCGATCTTGACCAAATGATTGTGTTAAATTGTTAAATTCTACTCTTTCCAAAATCTTATGTGACAAACATATAATCATATAGATAATGTTATGTCAACATGCTATTTTCACATAATACTAATAGAATAGTCACGGCATTTTAGTTAATGCATTTGAAAGTTTGACTAAAATTTTAAAAAGTATAGACTAAAAATGATCCAATTGAAAAACAAAAACTAAATTAACAACTTACACATATTACAAAACTAATAAAAGGATGTAACATGATGAACTTAGCTATTATCATTTTAATTGAAACTGAAATTTCTAAATTTGAAAAATAGAAAAATTAAAATTGATCAAATTAAAATACAGAAACTAAATTCGTAATTACGCATAGTACAAGAACTAATAGAATTTTTTTACCCTTTTCAAAAACACTTTAAATAAAAAATCATCCTTGTTATATCTCTATCCCTATGAGACAATCCCTCAAATCTACACCTCATAGGGGTCTTACCTACTCCTCAAAACAAACCCCTCAGGAACACTCCTCAACTTTGCATTCATATGACTATAAGTGGCCTATTTATTAACAGTTATTCTTAGTTTCAATTACCACCTCCCATTTTAAATGATTGAAAGCACGTCCAATCAACACCCAACCTAGACCTATGATGATAGATCACTTGGTCACTTGTTCCTAACTCGCCAATAGAGGCATAACAAGTGGTGTCTCAAAATTGTGGCTAAGAGTATATAAGCTCTTAGCCTCAACTGAAAAAGTGATCTTTCTCTCTCTTTTCTCCTCCTTTCTCTCGTTTTCCTTCAACCTCTTAACTCACCCTACACACCACTTTTACTCAAACACCCTCTATGGTGACATTTTACCTTTATCAAATGAGGTGAACTGTCTAACTACAGTATCATCTCCGCCTTATCTAATCCCAACATCAGCAATTTCTATTCAGATATTTTTTTTCTAAATCAAGCTTTAGCGATGCTTTCTTTTTACCAAATCAAAAACATTTAAAATGTTACTTCCAATTATATATATTTAAAAAAACAATGGAGCATCGTGTGTTGTAATATAAAAACTAAAATGAATGATCCCTGAATGTACTAATTGGCGTATTCTTCGAATATTTGCTACTTTAGGTTGCAGTTTCCAATGAGGTACAAAAGCATTAGGTAATAGCATCCACCATTTCCTAAAAGGATCGCCAATAATTGCCTAACTTTAAAAGATGATTTGAAAAGTTGCATTTGAAAAAATTATTTTTAATAAGAATGGTGAAAAAATACTATATAAAAATATGACTTGGCATTGTTGTCAAAATATTATGAAAAATATTACATCTTTCTCTAACTTTCCAATTTGGCTCTAAAAGCATAGAAGCATTGCCTCCGAAATGCTTTTAAGACTCAAAAAGAGTCTATAAGCAGCAATAGTTGAGTAACCATATTTGTTCCCAAGGTCTTAAAAGCCATATCATTATTAAACCATACTAAGTATAAATATTCCTAAAAGGCTAATAGCCTTCTCATACCAAACTTGTCACGAGTTGAATTAGGGCACTAATGAAACGACGCATTTTGAGGATGGATTAATGAAATTATTCACATCGGGGTTTATTTAAATGGGACATTTTGCTTAATTAAATACTATTTAATTTACCATTTGTTTTTAACAAACTTTTAAGTATTTTTTCCATTTAAATTTCCTTCCTATAAATTTGGAGGCAAGGACTGAAATAGTTATGCAAAAATGAATATTATTGCAGCAGTTTTCTTCCTTTGATTTATCTCTCAATTCTCTCTTGCCTTTCTCTCCCATTATCTCTCTTTCTTCTATTAATAGTCATACCAAATGTATCAGAGCTCAACGATCAGCAATGGCAAGTGATGGCGTAACAACGAGGCTACAATAGGATGTAGTCGTTCTCCAACAGGAAATGGTGAAGGTCCAAAATGAACTTTCCCAATTGGATTCTAAGTGGGACGCTAAAATGGAGGCTCAGTTTCAAGGTTTTAAGGAGGAGTTTCAGATGTAAATGCATTCTCTATTTGAAAAGTACCTAGGCAACACAGCTGTTTCAAACACCACAACTACTACTCAAGCTAAGGGGAATGGGATTCCAGGAGGACCACCCCTAGGCTTCCCAGCCAATGACAACTTGGAAGCCTCTCCATCATCTGCGGGGCTGACGAATCCCTACCCACTGATGTAACGCTCCTAACCCGAATCCAACACCGGAATAGAGTTACGAAGCATTACCGGAGTTACCGATTTATTTATCAAATATTTTATTTCATCTAACATTTATATTTGGAACCAATTAAAATTAAACATATTGTCCCTTAAACATATTTATTTTTTCTCAACATGTTTTACTTGGATTTATTATTCGTCTCAACATACTTAATTTCCTTATATCAACGTCTCAAAGATAATCACATATTTACATGTCATGATAAATATCATTTCTTTTCCATGTTCAAGTATCGTATTTGAGTCATTCGGATTTTTATAAAAAAATTTGGTCATCATTTTCATTTATTCCATATTCTAATACATTCAATTAATGATCTAGGCAAAATTACCATTTTGCCCCAAAACCTTTAATTAATGACGATTTTACCCTTAGGCTCAGAACAATAAATTCTAGCAATTAAATCCTTATTTCCAGCCATTATCATCATACATATTAATAACAGCCCATAAATTCTATAAAATATCAAAATTTTACATAATTTCAACACTTTTCAATTTAATCCTTAAAACATGTTTTTCCCCGATCTTGAACTAAATTAGTAATTTCATTTAAATTTTGAAATTTAAATAATAAAACAATCCATTTCATGTAATTTGATCATTTCTAACATTTTTACAAAATTACCCATAAAGTTTCACTTTTATTCAATTTAGTCCCTGAGCCTAAAACATTTAAATTAGCCATGCTTACTGATTATTCATACATATTTTCCTCCTCCTCCTCTCCATTCCACATCCTTAATTTATATAGCATGCTTATAAGTAAATTATCAAAACTTTCACTATTTACTTATATGTATTTTCAAAACTGTCTAGTTGAGTCATAGTCACTAAATTATTTATATCTTGAGCTACAGAACTCCGAATTAAGATCCGCTAATTTTCCATGAAACTAGACTCACATATCTTATTACCATAAAACTTTCATAAATTTTTGTTTAGCCAATTAGTACAGTTTATTCATTAAAATCTCTCCTATTTTGTTGTTCTACAGTTCTGACCACTCTTCGGTAAAATTTAATTATCTCTTTTTACAGAATTCAAATGATGTTCTCGTTTGTTTCTTATAAAAATAGACTCATTGAGAACCTAACCATATAAATTATGTCCCATAATCATTTTTATAAAATTTTTAATGATTTTTTCCAAGTCAGAACAAAGGATCCCGAAATCATTCTGAATCAGTCTCACAAAAATATAAATATCTCAGAATACAGAATTCATTTACTTGTTCTGTTTCTTTTATATGAAAATAGACTCAACAAGCTTTAAGTCCATATCTCACTCAACTTCTAATTCAGTTTCTACCATTTTTGATGATTTTTCAAAGTTATCTTACTGCTGCTGTCCAAAACTGTTTTAGTGCAAGATATTAATTACTAAGTTTATAACACCCTTATTTCCTTTCTCTACAATATTTCTCATTACTTTCTCTTATTTCTCTTCATTAATATATCAAGAACATAGAACCATAAATAAGAAAACTCTACATTAACATCATTTTCATGCTTTTTCAATAATATCCAACTTAAAGATATATGGAAATCTTGATGTTCTTACCTTGTCCTCTTGATTTTAATCTTTAACTTGATTTTCTCTCTTCTCCAGCTTCCATTTCTTGAGTCTAACTTGACATTCTAACTCCCCATAATCTCCTTAACATTTTTCTCTTTTGGTAGCTATGGAAATTCTTTTGATTTTTGGGTGAAATTGGTGAAATTTTAATGGAAGGACTAAATTGTAAAGAAAGGAAAATTTCTTTCTTCTCTTCTCTTCTCTAAATAAATAATAATAAGATAATAATAAATATCTTATTAAAATAATATTTATCTAATTAATTAATTTAAAATATCTTCAATATAATCATTACATTCTAGAATTCTCTCTCTTCCTAATTGACCATTTTGCCCTCCATGATCTTTTAAAATTCCATCCTTGAGTCATCACTTAATTTGGTAAAATTGCAACCTAGTCCTCATAATTCATCACCTATTCAATTTAGTCCTAATTCATCAATTTTCCTTAGTTTCTAGATTATTCTACCCTTAAAATATTTTCACCATTGGTCCTTTAACTTTTCATATTTACTCTTTAACCCCTTAAATTTTGAGTATTTACTCTTGGGCAACAAAACTTTTCTCACTTTTACAATTTAGTCCTTTCTTGAATTAATTTGTCATAATATACTTCCCAATGACATAACTCAAATTTTCTCTCCTTGCCACTTTATTTCCTTATTTTACTATATCAAGGATACTATCTTATTGTAGAAATTTTCGGGGTGTTACAACTGAGGACAAGTTTCCTTTAGAAATTTACCTATAGGTTGGAGTGCCCTCATTCTAATGGCACTAATTTTTGGGTTTGGTGGTATAAGTTGGAATAGTATTTCGCTACAAAGGAAGTACCTAAAGGTGACAAGGTACGGACAGTGATGCTTCACCTTGAAGGTCGTGAATTGGACTGGCACCACTTCTACAACCAAAAGCATGGTGGTCTCCCCTTGTTGGACTGGGTCTGATATGCCCACAGTCTGAAGGAACATTTTGGGTCAAGCATCTTTAAAGATTCTATGACCGAGTTGGTGACCTTAAAGCAACAAGGCTCAGTGGAGCAATATCACAACCAGTTTGTAAGTCTTTTAAATCAATTGCAGTTGCTTGAATCTTATGCCATGTTTGGTTCACTATAATTGAATACAGTTGTAATGGGATAGAGCTATAATAGAATAAAGTTGTAATCGGTAATTCAATTGTTTGGTTGAAGGGAATGGAATAGAGCTGTAATAGCATTTTTGTGTTTGGTTGAATAGAATAGATGTTGTAATAGCATAAGGAAAAATACTTAAATGACCAAAATACCCTTAGCAAAATTATTTTAGGTAGATGATTATTGTTATTGTTATTAAATTTTAATAAGATTATTATTAAATATATTTTAATAAAAATAAAAATAAAAATAAATAATTTAATCATATTTTAACATAATTATTATTAAATACAATTTAATAAAGTAATATATAATTTAATAACATTCTTCATATAATAATTATTAAAATATGAATTAAAAAATCATAATATATAATATTATAAAAATAATATATAACCTACTTTATTATTTTTAAACTACAATACATATTTAATGTGCTAAAATTTCATTAGCGAAACAAATAATTTAATTATCTTCTAAAATAGAAAGCAAAATATTAGAAGTAATAAATAGCTTGAGAATTATATTTTACATCCAAACATAATGTTCATATATTAATAAAAAGTTACATGATGTCATTAGCTTATATGCCATAATCTATATATTAAATTTTAGAACATCAAAAAGTTACAACTTTGTAATGACATTCTATCATGTCATTATACCATCCAAATATTACATATACAAAAAGTTATCAAAACATCACCAACACAACCATGATTTTTAATGGTTAGAAATAAATCTTCTCACCCATTCTAATCGTACAAAAGAAGGTAAACTAAAGAAAATGAGCATTTGCGTTGGACGGTCTAGAATTTTCCCAACGCGCGATAATGCTCATCCTCAATTAATCCTTCTACTTCACATAAGGTTGGATAAACTGACTTTGTTGAAGTAGCACTTCGAAGGCAATGCTCCTACTTATTTCAAAGCCAACGGTCCATATGTTTTTTGCCAATAACGTGGTAGCATTAGTAAATGAAATAGAAGAAATTTGTTCACTTGCATCAAAAATCTTTTTTTTTCTTCTTTAAAAATGTGGAATCATCTTGGTTTCTAGATGGTTATGGTTGTGTGGCTGAAAGATTCATCTCATCCAAAGAAACATTAGATTGGCATCCATGAAAATCATTTCTTTCATCATGAGTAATTGCAGTAGCTACATCCTCAGCATCTATTGCTTTAATACTATTAGTGGTTATTTGAGCATATTTCCCAGTGGCTCGATCTTTTGCGTAAATAATAGTAAGTTGGTCATAATATGGGAAACTGCGATGTCTAAATTGACTGGCTTCTTTATGACTCTATAAAAAAGGAAGAATCTATATTAGATATAAGTTTGGTCAAAACAAGATAATAAAGATAGGAAATAATTCTTAAAACTTATATATGAGTTCCACACAACATCTTCAACAACAACAAACTGCCTATGCTCATCCCAACCAAAGTCACTATTGTCTTTTCTACTGAGCATGTCATAAACGATTGCGCAATCCTTTTTCAATGTTCTAATCCTTGATTCAAGATTAGGTCTAGCCTTTAACATAGCATAGGATAAAACATTTTCTAACATTCTTTCTAGCTCATTTAAATAATTGGCCTTGAATCTTGTATCTGCGTTAAAGGTTCCAACATTGTGCAAGTCGACCATATAGGCAACCAATGCAACATCTTCTTCTGGAACCTATTTCCTTTTGGTTTCTTGAGAATTTTGGGAAGAAACACTTGATTGTGAAAAAGCCTTGACATAACTATATTAAGAAAAAACGCAAATTAAAATTAGGTTCGATAGTATGAATCAAAAGGTCGACACTTTATAAAATTAAAACACATAATGAATCAAAAGAAAATAAATTGAAGTTGTAATTCAACAAATCTAGTACAATACAAAAAGAAAATTCAAACACCACTAAAGTTTCATAAACTAGGTACATGAAATGACATAAACAAATTAACCTTCTACTATTTTTACCCTAAACCTAACTAATTTCTAGATGCTTGCTATTCATAGAACGTTAGATTGGCTAGTTTCATCCTCCAAGTAGCCCATACATCTGATGGATGAATATTTACGATATTTAGTTAATTGTCATCTATCACATTACTAGGTAATCCTTCTCCCAACTCCACTTCAATAGAATCAAGACTCATATAGCTTCAAACAAAAATATGGAGAAAGAAAATGAAATAATGATTCTATTGTGCACCCTCACAAGATAGAATGATGGGCTCCTAAGTATTCCCCATCTAATTTTTAATAACCTAAAGCATCTTTCAATAACATTATGTGCTGAAGCATGTTTCATATTGAAAAATTCTTCTAGAGGACTTGACTGGTACCCTAACGCCACCCATTCAAATGATATCTTTGTCTTCTAAAAGGTGCAAGAAATCTCTCACAGTTTGTGTAACCAGCATCAACTAGATAATAACAATCTATAAAAAAGAAAAAAAAAAACTATTTGTCATGGTTAACTTTCCCAAAATAGTATGATCTTAAAAATTAATTCAAATTCCTTGAATTCTGCACTTTACCATGAGGAAATTTCAGCCAATATATCCTATTAATGGCATCTCGAAGAACCCGCCCATCAATAATAGAACCTTATCAACCAAGAAGAACATAAAAAAAATACATATCAGGTGTACAAAAACCTAACATATTTATTGCTATGTCACATTTTCTCATTCGATATCTAGGTTTATCAACTTTGGGAATCCTAATCTTGGATGTGGGTTCCATCTAAAGCACCTAAGCAATTCTACAAAAATAGTTTTAAAACCTTATGTTAGGATACTATTTTTAAATATAAATCAAGTGAATTATGTACAAACTATATATGGAACTCAATCTAATACCTTAAACCATTTCCACCTTAGGTCTGTAGAATTAGCTATAATTGGCTCTGCCTTTTTAAATAACATATCTTATAAGCATATGACAACATTTAAAACATTGTGAAATGATATGCTAGCGGTTTCCCTGGACCTATTAAAGTGATGTTTGATAACTCAGTTTTTAAGATGATGAGAAATGATATGTAAGAACATTCCCACTTGCTCGTCAACAAGTATGTTCTTTAACAAGTTCAATCCTCCTAAAGTTTATAACATCTAACATAGTTTAAAAAAAAAAGTAACTCTATTCATCCTAACTTGTTCAATACAAATCTCGTCACTAGCATGTACAAGTCTTTCACACAATCTCATTGTGCATAAAAAATCTAAAATATATAATATAATCCTTAGTCTATAAGTATGTAGACTAGAGATGACACCCAATGTAACTAATAACCAACTCACAATTGTACACATTTGTAACCATATTGTCAATGCAAGACAAATTCTTTTTCTCCTCTCACTTTATACTATTAAAGGCAAACAAGTCATTAATGCAAGATATTAAAGTGTTAGGTATCTTCAAATCACAGTATAAATTAATCTCAAAACAATATGCTAGTTGGAGGTAGGAATCATGAGTTCCCTGAAATCAAATCATAATGATTTGTTCATTTTGCTATTGCAAACAAAAATTCATGTCCACATAAACATAATTTTTTATCTTATATCTTTAGAGATGCTATGTCAAACACCAAATGCTTATGTCCATACTTTACTTGAATTTACAATGGAATGTTGTCCAATCTATTCTATTTTTTTATGAATAGACACAAGTTCTCAGCAAGGACATTCTACTCACTTCACTTTATTCCATGGTACTCTCATCTCTTACGTTTACCACTTTCTTTTCTATTATATTAATGACTTTCTCTTTCATTATTTTCTATTATTTATAATCTCATACAACTTGAATCATTGCTTATAAGTATAACTTGAATGCTCCTTTTATTTTATACCATTGGATTGTACTTGTGCACTAGGATATTTAAAACTCAATAGAAAACCCCAACTTAAAGCATCATGAAATAAGTTTATAAATTTCACTTATTCACTTTGAAAAACTTTTGTTTGAATCAGGTAATGTAGAACTGGAATTAAGATTGAATGTGATATCAAAATTGAGAAATTTTATGTCTATACAGAAATGTTATCTATCTATGAGGAATTTCTACAAATTTTCTTTAAATTCCAGTTATTGATGAAATGTGTAATGCCCCAAAACTTTTATTTTTGTTTTTGTGAAAATGAGAACAAATATCTGTCTGCTTCAATGGTTATGTGTTCTGGGTGTGTGTGTGAGGTCCCAAGTTCAAGCTAGGACTTTGGTTAAATTTTGGCATTTTTCTGAATCAAGCCCTATCTTTGGTCAGTATGCTTTTAATTAATTGTTTATAAGTACTTAACAGAATGGGTCTGCTGGTCTGGTGGTAAAGTTGAGTGTTAGGTTGCTGGAGGTCTTGTGTTCAAACCTCTGCATGAGCAAGGGTGTTGTTTTTACTCGGTGTGCTGAAGGAGTTTTAGTTTAGCCAAAATACTGAGTAGTTGGATGTTAGTGGGGTTAGTGGAGTGATTTGGGGGATTGAGCAGTTATCAAAATATTTTTTTTTTTGGAAACTCCATTTCCCTCTCTTCTCCAACTCTATCTGACGCCATTGTTGCTATCTTTTCAATCTCCCTACTGAAAATTCCCCTTAATTCTTTCCCTTCTTTCTGTCAAAATCCTATTCTCCCTCACCTTCTGCTTCTCGATTTCTTTTCCACTCCATCTTTTTTCGTTCCATGTTTGTCTGTGACTGCGATAAGCGTTGTTGTTAAGTCTTATCATCATATTGGTTATAAGTTTAACAAGGGAGTTATTTTACTCTCTTTTTAGGGGAAAAACGAGTATCGGGGACGGTTCTTGCAACAATCTAAGTAATCGAGACTTTGGTTCGATAATGGTAAGTTTCCAAATGCGTTGGTATAAGGTTTTGATTAGAAAGTAATTTTATTTAAGTCTTGTTATATCTCTGAAATCGGACTCTGAAATGTCAATAATTAGGTTGTAGAGCAATCGGGAGTGCTTTTGTAGCGAAACAGTACCAGGTGTGCACCTGAAATGCAAAAAACGAGATTAAAAAAAAGGCAAAAAAACTTTCTGTCGACGCTACACGGACGTGTGATCGCCCATGTGGTAGGCCGTGTGTGATGACACGGCCATGTGTTTGATGAAGGCCAGGCCGTGTACTGGACACGGTCGTTTGGTGGCCAGGTGTGGACGTGTGCAACGTAAAGGCTAGACCAAATTGGGCCGTGCGGGCCACATGGGCCTGTGGTTTTTTGTCAGGCAGTGTGATCCACACGGGCCAAGGTCAATCTGGGCATGTGGGCCCACACGGACAAGCCACATGGGCATGTGGGCCCATTTATCTGAAATATTTCCTAGGGTTGCACGGGTCATCCCAAATGACTATGAACCTACTGTAGGGTCGGTAAGGGCTAACTAGACCCTAAATTGTATAATTTGAATGTCTAATATAAGAATGTGCATGTTTGAATAATAATCTGTATATTTGACTGATAACCGAATATTAGCATGTAAGCATGTTATTTTGTATGTCTGCACTGAGCATATCTATTTGCATCTACATTTGGGGTGGGACGATGATTATTGGAGGAAGTGTACTGAAAGGCATTTATGCCTATTATCTGGCATCTTAGTTTCAATATATCTTATATGTGCCGCATTTTAGTACAGCATGGTGTGTAGGGATGAGTAGGTGTTTTAAACACCACATGGTGTGTAAAGATGGTCAGAGATGGTGTGTAGAGGCTTGGGGTAGGATCTGATTCTATTCTGACTGTTTGACTGCATATGTATCTGAGATAGGCTAAGGCCCAATTTTGTATCTGTAATTGTAATGGGCTTAGGCCCGAATCTAAAACTGTATGACTCTAATATTCTGAATCTGTAATGGGCTTAGCCCAAGACTGTATCTGACTGGCATCTGTTAATATGATTGTGTGCATGTTTTCTGTGGGGATTACACACTGAGTTTACGTAAACTCACCCCTTCTGTTTATTTTGTATAGGTAATCCCCAGACTTAGTCGGCTCGGTGCAGCGGAGGACTCAACAGTGACCACACATTTGTTAAACCACCTTATTTTCATTTATGGTTTTATTTCTTATTTGGGTATTTTGATGTAATTTGGACTCATGAACTGTTTTGCTTCTATTTGGATTTTAACTATTTTTATGGATTTATAACAACTAAACTGAAAAAAAAGCTCGATTTTTACTAAAAACAAAGGTCTTCCTAAAAATGAACAGCTTTACCTAAAATCAACAGTTTCTAAAGCTTCCACAACAAATTATGCTTTTAAACAAATCGAATAAACGGGTAAGTGATTTTGAAATTGATAAGAGATAAATTTAAGTAGATAAACAAAAACGTTTTTATTGTGATGACTTAGCTTTCAAACACCATTCCATGTGACAACGTCAGATTCAACCATAACGTATGGGCCGGGTTTGGGATGTTACAAAATGCCAGAATTATGATTAAATTAGTAAATACCAAGGTTGAAACTTTAAATTGTTAGGCTGAAAGTTTATGCACATAACATGCAGTGAGTTCAAGTTTAACTAAAACTTCTGTCTTGTCTTTTAAAACATGGCATTCAAAATATCCAAAATGTTGAAGTTAGTTTCAACTTTCACAAACAAGGAAATCAATATCAAAGATACATGTAATACCTCTAACCCGTATCCGTCGTCAGACTAGGGTTAGGAGCATTACCAGACAATTCACAATCATCAACATCATATCATAATCATATAATAACATACACCATCAATAAGTCCCTTATGAAGGTCTACAAGACCTTAAACATGCATTAGAAAAAGGTCGGGACTAAATCGAGCACATCTAAAATTTTTCAAAAACTTTAACTTTTTTCAAAACTACAGAGGTCACACACTCGTATGGTCAGGCTGTCTGAGGCTTAGACACACCCGTGTGTCTAAACCGTGGCAAAATAGGACATACATTCTGACTTGCACCACACGACCGAGGACAGGCCCATGTGTCAGGCCGTGTGAAATTTAGGGAGGTTACTGACTTGGGTCACACGGCCGACCACACGCTCGTGTGCCACCCACGGCCACTAGACATGCCCGTGTGCCTAGACCGTGTCAAACCTGTAGGATATACTGACTTAATTCGAAAGGGTACCCTAGGAGACACACGACCAGGTACTATGACCATGTGTCACACACGGCCCATGTGGATAAAAATAGGCCATCCGAAAGGCCAACTTTGCCACCCTTTGTGGGTCATCCCTACAAGTCAAAATCAACACATTTTATACCATCATTTCTCAGCCAATTTACAACCAAAATACACACAATTCATGCCATATAATCCTCATCCAAATTCATAATCAATTTCCTTACTAATTCATACCAAAACATACCACATTCCATATCATATCAAAGCTTACCAAAATCACCATATAGTTCATACCAAAATGACCATTTCACATTAGGCCATATATGCACTTTAAACTTACCAAAGTTACCTCACAAATCATATACCAAACTCAAACATAAACACATCCATTAGTTAGTCATATCACATGGCATAACATATATACAAATCAAAATCCTATCACATACTATCTAGACTAAACATGCCATACTTAACATTTATACTTTCAAAAGGTACCAAAATCAAGTTCGATAGTGTGGTGATGATCCTTGATAATCCCCGACTTCTGGTAGCTTCGATATCTATAAAACAATGCAAACACACCCAAAGTAAGCTACAAAGAACTTAGTAAGCCATATACAAATAAATTTATCACATAACTCAATTACAAACCAAATTATTCATGAATCACATGGCATAACACAATATCAAATTCATATTCCTCAAATATTTCAACTATAGACATAGCTCACTTGCACATATAACAATTTCATATCCATGTACTCATATACTTTCAATTGTTTATATACATACCTTTCGTTATCCATCGGATATATCTCAAACGTACCTGATTTAGATACACTTTAATAATCATACATTTTTTCAAAATTGCCTGTTGAACCGTACGGAATCAAATAGGATACACAGAAGGCTCAGAAAGCTCGTACAATGCCAACGTCCCAGACGTGGTCTTACTTGTAATCAATATTGATGTCACTGTCCTAGACAAGGTCTTACACGAAATCAAATACGATGCCAATGTCGTAGACATGGTCTTACACATAAATTAGAAATCGATGCCAACGTCCCAGACATGTTCTTACATGAAAACACATATCAGATCCTATGTCATGACATATGTATCCTAATTATTCCTAGGTTCGTACAGGACTTTTCGGATGTCGTTACAAACTCAGAATTTCCTCGATTTCACATTTCCAACATTCATAATCATTCATCACATTTCATTATCAAATATAAACATAATTAAATCAACTCAAACGCATTTATTTGTATATTGACTTACCTCGTTCGGATTCGTACAGATGAAAACACCTAATCAACTACTTTCAACTTTCCCCGATCTAATTTTGTTTTCTTTTGTTCTTGATCTAAACGCATTCAAATTTAACCCTTTTATTCAAAAAATCATTTAATTCAATCCAAAGACACATATTTAGGGCATTTTACAAATTACCCCTCACATTTTCACATTTTGACATTTTCGTCCCTATTTCATAAAATCACAAAATACACAAAACTTCTTTACACCGTAGCTTAGCCGAATTTTCCTACTCTTCATATGAGTCCATTTAATTCATAAATTTCACATTTTGGTCCTTCATATTTCTTATTTTCACAATTTAGCCCAAATTACTCAAATTCATCAAAAATCCAAATACAAAACATATTAATCAAACACATATCTTTTATTTTCTAACATCAAACTTCATAAAACTCATATAATCATCAATGGAATAACTCACAATCTTCATCAAAATCAGAAATTGAAGCATGGGCTTTATAGAACACTTGACAACGATTACAAAAACATAGAAATTATCGAAAACGGATCAAATTACATACCTAAATCAAGCTAGGTAGATGGCCGAATGAACAAAAGCAAAAAACCCTTTTTTTTTTCTTTCAAATTCGGCAAAACAAGATGATAATCGCCATGTTTTTGTTTTGTTTAATTTAATTCACATGTAATTATTAATTTTCATTTTTAACCTTTTTATTTTCATTCAAAATCCACTAACATGTGACTATTAATGTCCATTCATAATTGAAATGGTCAAATAACCACATAAAGACCTCTCTTTTGCAAAGACATGACAATTCGGCCATTAATCAAATGGAAGGACAATTTTGTATTTTCTGCGATTTAGTCCTTTTTGCTAATTAAGCATTCAAACTAACAAATTTTCATACGAAATTTTCACGGACATCAGTTCACATATAATAAACACGGAAAATAATATTTAAATATTTTTCTAACTCAGATATGTGATCCTGAAATTACTATTTAGACTAGGGTCTAAACTGGGCTGTTATAATAGACTTTGGCCATAACAGTTTAAATTGGGTGAAATAACTTACCAAGATAAGGCCAAAAATGCCAATAATTTGTAATGATTTCTTTGACTCTGGAAAAAGAGAACTAGTAAATCAATAATAATATTTAAAAATAAAACATCTTTTATGTGCACAAGCATGACAAAACCTAGGAAAATTAGGTTAAAGAGAACAAAATATTAAATAGCAATGTGAAAGTTTGAAGAAAGTGAAAATTGCATATTTGATAAGTCACAATCAATCATTTTTTCTAAGTTTCAATTAATTTTTTTCTATATTTAAAGTACAAGATACACACCTAGCAGTGTATAAATTGCTGCTACAAAATCCTGCAACAAAGATATTTTTTAGAATTTAATATGTTTCAATTGATATAATTCATGTGTTACATATGAGGATAATGATGACAGTGCATGTTTCTAAATACCAAATATCATTTTAATATCACTCGATTTAGCATAATTAAAATACCATTTTCTAATTTATGATCTTACATGAGAGTTCACTTATGATGTGTAGAGGTAGGAAACAAGATTTCATAATCTTGTATTGGAAAAATGGTAAAGTCCCCTCTTTTCCTTGGTTTCAAATGTAACCTTGTTCTAGTGTTGATCGTTTGTATGTATATTTCACTATTTTAGTACAAGACTTCCTTTTTACCTCAACTTCTGAATTGGTATTTGATCTTATAATACCATAATGTCTTATATTTAATAATGACAAGACTATCTGATAGCTCCCTCAACAACTGATTAGGCTTATATTTTTATTTTAGAGCATACAATTATAGAGAGGGAACGCAGGTAATTCTTTATATATTTCATTACTTTATCTATTACCTTACCTCTGTTCTTTTATATTGTTAAACTAAGCCTTATTGTATAATATGTTTTGATATAACAAATTAAAGTGTTTTTGAATAAAAGTAAAGTTGAGCAATTTCATAAAATCAAGTTGAAATGGTTTCAATTAAGTCAAACATTTTCAAATATGTTTTAACCATTTTTTAAACAAGTTAGAATTGCTCCAGGACAAAAAGTATCAATACTTTTTGTCTAAGTATCGATATTTTACAAGATATCGATACACATCTGATAATTGATACCAAATTGACATTTTACCATTTTCAAACCCTAGTAAGAATTGATCCAGTATCAATAATTTTTTTAAAGTATTGACATATTTCATAAGGTATCGATATTCCAGCTCCAACGGTCACTAAAATCTGCATTAATTACAAAAAATATCGATACCCTTTTAGTAAGTATCGATACTCGTTGCTGTAGGTGCAGTTAATGACCTGGTATTTCATCCCCAACGGCTACATTCACTTCTACAATAAACACAACGATTGGAAATCAATTAGAGGGTGTAAATACCATCTTCCAAAAGTCTAACAACAAGAAGAACAATGTGCAAAGCTTAAAGATAAATCAAAACAACCTAGAGCTAATTCTTTAATACCTTTTCTTGTAGACATTTATGAGCTTTTATTGTATTCATTTAACTCAAATGTTCTTCTTTGTATTTGTGCTTAATTGGCAAACATTCTGGTCTTGTGAGAATTGTTTTCTTTGTTTTCTTATTTGTATCTCTTTAGAGAGAGAGTTTATTCTTAAGGTTTGAGTAGAAACTTTAAGGGAGTTGTATCTTAAGATTTTGGGTTATAAGTCTTAAGAGAGATTTTAAGGTTAAACCTTGTCCACAAAGGTTGCCAAATTAGTGAATTTGGAGAAAATCCTTAATTGTGGAAAGCTAAGATAGTGGAGTAGGCAATTGGGGCCGAACCACTATAAATCATTGTGTTCTTTGTTACACAATTTTTGTTACTTCCACCACAACTTCTAGAAGGCTAATTCAACCTCCCTATCGTCGATCTCGGGTTGGTCCTTCCGAGCTAACATATACCATTTGTCATTGTAATTCATCCCTATTATACCAACTATTTTGCTAAATCACCATATGGTACCATTATTATTTTTATCTTGGAGAGGATTGTTTATACTTCGAATGGCATATTATGAACCACAAATACACACACACACTACCTAAAATGTCTTAACTTTGAAGTTCACAGCAAACCAAATTTACAATTCAAAGTAAAAGGTTCAAAGATAAAGTGTATAAACAAGACAAAATGCATCAAAAATTTTATATAGGTATTAATTAAAAAGAGAAAAAAAAAAAACTGAGGGCTCATCACAAACGAAATTTCTTTTCTTTCTTAGTGTAATAAAAAAAACTTAGAGAGGAAAAAAGAACACAAATAATGAAAGAAATAGGGAAAATAAGAATTTGAGTATTGTTTATTTTGGTCCAAACCTAGATATTAAGGATGATTGAAGTGCCAAAGACAACATGGTGAGACACTAAAAGTTGCAGCAAAGATCTAATATTTTTGTTACATCAAAATAACAAGTGATTATAATCCAAGAGAAAATTCCAGACAAAGCCAGCCCTTGTTATACTACCATTTCCATTCAATCTCTCTTCTTTTCCCTCCTACAAACAGGGGATGAAAAGCAAAAAAGAAGGAAACAAAACAGAAACGAAAACCACCCTGACAGTCTTAAATTATTATGATTTTTTCTTTGACTTAGGAGAAAAATTATAAGAAATTGGCTAAATCTTTTTGTTCCTTTCCAAATTTTTGTACATAAAGAAATATAAATCTAATATTTACTTTTTCCATTTTCAAGACTTTGAATCAGTCTTGTTGTTAGGGTAACTAAAAGAGCAGAAAGGAAATTGAAAGGAATAACAAAAGAGATAAAAGGTTTACCTGAGGGAGGACTACTA
Source organism: Gossypium stocksii (assembly GCA_020496765.1). NCBI lineage: Eukaryota > Viridiplantae > Streptophyta > Magnoliopsida > Malvales > Malvaceae > Gossypium > Gossypium stocksii. Next base: position 44,160,207 of record CM035630.1, on the reverse strand, counting down.
TTAGCCAGAAACGAAGGCAGCAAGGGAGGTTGGGACTGAGAGTGGCTTTCGAGCTAAGTGAGATCTTTTTTTAGGTGAAAAAATGGGAGGGTAAAATAGAACTCTTTAGGCATGAAGCAGCTATTTAGTGGGGATGAAATGGAATATGAATGCCCTATATTCCTTGCATAAACCCATAATGGAATAGAATTGTAATAGGCATTCCATTTAACCAAACAATGGTTTGTGATGGGCCAACAAAATTGAGTTGTAGTGGCTATGCCATTACATTTAACCAAACATGACATTATACTCTCAGCATCTATATTAGTAATTTGAAGACAAACATCAGGTAATACTTACAGTTATTTAGGCCTTAATTGTTGGTAGAATGATTTCATATTTCTTAACAGGTGAAGAGTATCCTAGAGACCTCCCCTTGGAAGGGATTTTTAATTCACAAAGTTCAATGCCAATCAAACCACTTCTATCTCCACTCAAGCACTTGTCTTTACCAAGTCGAGTTCATTAATACACCCACTCATAGGGGGATCTGTGGCCTTTAAGGCACCCTCCAAGGGAATAAGTTTTGCGATAATGACAGGAAGGAAATAAAAAGGGTATTTGTTTATAGTGTAGAGCCAAATATCACATTAGCCATAAATGTGTTAAAAGCCAACTCCATCAAATGTTGTTGGATTCACCTAGTGAAGAGGATACTGAGGAATTCGAAGAATGTTTAAAACAGTTGGAGAAGCTTCCTAGTGAAAGGGAACAAGCACAAAAACCTATTCTGTCCTTACATGCAATCAAGTGTTCTCAAGTTCCCTATACCATGAGGTTTGAGGTAAGAATTGGATTGGCTAATTTTATATTCTTGCTAGACTCTGAGAGTACACACAACTTTTTAGACTCTAAATTAATATCCATGTTGTCTTTACCTGTAGGGCATCAACAACAAATGAGAGTCATTGTAGCTGATGGAAGGCATATGTTTATTACTAGTGTCTGTAAAGGGGTAGAATGGGAGGTTCAGAGAGTTAGTTTCATTGCAAATTTTATGATTTTACCTCTTAAGGGATGTGATGTGGTCTTTGGAATACAATGGTTATTTTTCTTGAGGTCCATAAATTCAAATTTTGGCTCCATGACCATGCAATTTACTTCAAAAAGATCTCCTTGTCCTATCAAGGGTATCTTACCAGGTAACATTGAGATGTTAAGTCAGGGACAATTAGCAAAGTGTTTTTCCCTAGTGGAAAGAGAGTTGGACCCTTGTGCATTAGTCATGACCAGTGAGCAAGTGACCTTATTAGCAACTTCAAATCAATCTGTGTTAGAGGAATTGTAGTTTCTCCTTAATGAATTCAAGGATATTTTCCAAGCTATCTCAAGTTTACCTCCTGCACGACTTCAATACCATAGGATACCTCTTAAGGATAAAGGGGCAGTGGTTAAAGTCAGGCTATATAGGTACCCTATGATTCAAAAATCTGAACTTGAAAAATTGGTTAGAGAAATGCTCAAAGTTGGGATCAAAGACATTTCTAATGCCTTTACTTCTCCTATAGTCATGGTGAAAAAAAAGATGGAACATGGAGGCTCTGTGTTGACTACAGACACCTCAATCAGTTGATAAACAAGATTCCCTATCCCCATCATCAAGGAGCTACTGGATGAGCTAGGACAATTTAGAATCTTTTTTAAGCTGGATTTGAAATCTGGTTATCACTAGATTAGAATGCATGAAGCTGACATCCCAAAGACAACACTGAAAACACATGAAAGCCACTATGAGTTCTTAGTAATGCCCTTTAGACTTACCAATGTCTCCTCTACCTTTCAAAGGCTGATGAATACCATCTTCAAACCATGTTGTGGAGGACAATATTAGTTTTCTTGGATGATATTTTAGTTTATTCTCCCACATGGTTAGAGCACTTAGGCTACCTCAGAGAGGTTTTGGGTTGTTGAGGCAACATAAAATATTTGTAAAAAAAAATGAAAATTCGGTACTGATCAAGTGGAATACTTGGGACATATCATCTCAAAGGGTATTGTTTCTATGGACAAGACCAAGGTAAAAAGTGTAGCAACTTGGCCCATTCCTATTTCCATCAAAGAGTTAAGGGGCTTTCTGGGACTTTCTGGTTACTATAGAAGGTTCATTAAGAACTATGGTGTAATTATTAGGCCATTCACCAATTTACTTAAGAATGATGCTTGAGGGTGGTGTGACCAAGCCACTGTTGCCTTTGAACTGTTGAAGCAAGCCTTATGCTCAGCACCAATCTTGACTCTTCCTAATTTTAGTCTGGAATTCTGTGTAGACACTAATACCTCAGGTTATAGGGTAAGGGCAGTGCTTTAGCAACAAGGAAAACATATGGCCTAAGGCATCAAGCCCTATCATATATGAGAAAGAAATGCTTGTCGGACTCTTGGTTGTGAGAAAATGGCATTCATACCTAATAGGTAAGCACTTTAAAATCAGAACTGACCATCAAAGCTTAAGGCTTTTGGCTAATCAAATGACAGTCACTCCTTTCTAGCAAATATGGGTAGTAAAAATGCTCGGGTATGACTATGAGGTGATCTATAGAAAGGATCTGGCAATTTGGCAACAGATGTCTTGTCAAGAAAACAAGCTCTAAAGGAAGGGCAATATCTACAGCTCACTGGAAGTACCATCAGTTCTGGTCTCCTGAGTGCAACCATCATACTTGTAGACACTAAGGTTCAAAGGTTGTGTTTAGAAGTTTAGCAACAAGGTTCCAAACATCCAAAATACTTTTGGGATGGTCGATTTTAGAAGAAATTGAAATATTATAGTGGGAAATGTAGTTGGCCTCAAGCAAGAATTGTTTCAACTCTTTCATGCAAACACCATAGGGGGCATTCAGGGGTATATGCAACTAAAAGAAAGTTGACAAGCCTTCTATACTGAAAGGCCTAACCAATGATGTCAAGAAATGGGTAAGAGGGTGTCTTACATGCCAAAAATGCAAGTCAGAATAGTAGTTTCCCCTGGTGTTTTGAAACCACTCCCAATTCCAAAAAGAGCTTGGTTTTCTATTTCTATGGACATCATTGAAGGGCTTCCAAACTCGAGAGGTAAGAATGTCATTTTTGTAGTGGTTGATCGCCTCATTAAGTATGGTTGTTTTGTGGCAATAGCACAGCCCTTAACTACTGCGGTTGTAGCTCAACAGTTAATGGATAACGTGTATAAACTGCATGCAATGCTCGATTCAATAATATATGACAGGGATAAAGTTTTTGTTAGCAATTTTTGGTAGGATCTCTTTAAAATGGTGGGCAACAAGGTGCATTTTTCCACTACCTATCATCCAGAGATAGATGGAGAAATTAAAGTGGTGAACAAGTGCCTTAATGGATACTTGAAATGCATGATAGGAGAAAGGCCACAAGATTGGTAGAGATGGCTTCCCTTGGCTGAATGGTGGTACAACACCACCTTCCACTCAACTAACCAAGTCACCACACACGAGGCAATGTATAGGCAAAACCCTCCTTTCCATATACCCTATTTAGCTGGAACATCCCTAGTAGCAACTGCGGTTAGGAGGCTATAACAAAGAGAGGCTTCGAGGAAGCTGCTGCAATTTCACTTGAAGATGGCCTAGGACCGATTAGCAAACAGACAAGCATAGAACTGAAAGACAATTCGGGGTAGGGGATTTTGTTTATCTGAAACTCCAACCCTATAGGCAGCATTCAATGAGAAGGATCTTGAACCAGAAATTAGCCTATAAGTTTTTTAGACCTTTTAGAGAGGAAATTAGAGTTGGAAAAATGGCTTACAAGCTCTAACTTCCCCTAGGGTCTCGTGTGCACCCCACCTTCCTTTATCATAGTTGAAAAAGCATGTTGGTGTAAACTTCCCCTAGGGTCTCGTGTACACCCCACCTTCCTTTATCACAGTTGAAAAAGCATGTTGGTGTAGCTCCTGTTCAAGCTTATTTACCAGTAACCGATGAATAGAGAACTTAGGCAAAGGAACTTGTTAGGATCTTGGATAGAAGAATGGTGAAACGGGGAAACATTGTTGTCACTGAAGTTTTAGTGGAATGGGCAAATTCATTTCTAGAAGGTGCCATTTGGGAGCCTCTTCAAGAACTTAAATAGAGCTTCCTACACATTGATCCTTGAGGTAAACGATTCTTTCAAGCATAGAGTAATTGTCACTAGCTGAATTGAGGCATTGATGAAACGATACGTTTTTGCGAACAGATTAATGAAACAATGTGCATCGGGGTTTATAAAAACAAACTTTTAAGTGTTATTTCCATTTCAATCTCCTTCCTATATATTCGAAGGGATAATGAATGCTACTGCACCCGTATTCTTCCTCTGATTTCTCTCTCAATTCTCTCGTGTCTCTCTTCTATTCTGTTAACAGTCGTACCAGCAAACAATGAACAGTCATTCGTCTGGCTTTCCAAAGACAATGGTATCCACATGATAATCGGATTTCTCATTACACTTCTCCCAAGATTTTAGAAAATCCACAACCCTCAGAATATCATTTTCAAAGAAATTTCTTGGCATATCTTCAGTTCAGGGGAGTTTAGACACTTACTAGAAACAGAAATACCTAACCACTTTCTATTTATATTATTAATACGATGTTAAATAACTTGTTTCTTTTAATTTTATTCATTATTGCAATTATGTATAATATAACTTGTTTATTGTGCTTCTTCGGCGAATACCTTTAAAACACAAACAATATAAAAAATAAAAAACCGGATGAATTTATTACATGTATCCCAAAAAACATTAAAAAGAATGAAAAACTAGGTCAAATAAATTAAAACACGTAGGCTGACAAACCACAACCTAAGGAGCCTTTCAACTCCAAATCAGTAAATATATGACCTCAAAAATTCAGTACACAAACAAACACATCCACTGTTTCAAAACCAAAACAATTTCTGTCAAAATCTATTTCCTAATTCACTATCGAGTTCGAACCCGCATCTATTCTCAAACTTACACTCTCATTCTAACCTTATTTCCCCCCCACAAATGTAAAACCTGTTTTGTTGCATCCCTTATTCCTTCAAAGAAGCAAGGCGTTAACCCCTCGAACAAAGAGATGTGCCTCCCATATTTTTTTCCAATATTGCGGGGCCACACAACCTCACCATCATTAAATTGATGGAAATAATAGGTAATGAACGAAGCGAATAGGGGATGTCCAAGACAGGATACAGAACTCACACTGACTGAGGGAATTTCACATTACCAAGATATCGGAGAAACCCAAGTCCTGCAACTATTTTCTACAATCAAGATTGCACAGCCAACCTCTGAAGATGCTCGAAGAACACTTGTAAACTTACATCATCAGTAAAGATTATATCCGATCCAGCAGCTATATCCGAGGAATTATTGTATGTTGCTGATGGGTTCAATTTTGCCAATAAAAATCTTGCCTGCACAAGGAAATCAAAATTAACAAATATATAACTCGTGAAAGAAGAACTGGTTTAAGAGTACTGAATAACAGTAAGCCTCTTAATGTAAAATACTGCATTGGCTATCAGAAGTATCAGAAAAGGGGAAGGAAAAGAGAGGGGAAGTTATTCGACAGAAAATATTTGAAACCTCGGCTTAGCAGACCGAGTGCAGAAAGAACATTTATGAGCCCTAAGTGGCAAACCACAATTACGACACCTCTCTTTCAGTGGATTCAATTCAAGGGATTCAGCAAGGTCCAATTCAGACCAAACCTATGGCTGACTGCAACCCTTACATCTCCGACTCTTTATTTTTCTTAAAGTATCCATGCCCAATGCATATCCAGACATAAATATGGAGATATGATCGTGATGAAATAAAAAAGATAATCAGTCCGAATGAAATAAACTGACCTGGGATCCATGCTGATCACATACAACCAATCTAGGGACAGGGAATCGTTCCTGAATTATCATTTGGGCGTCAGCCTGGGGTGCTTGCAAAAGCTCTGCAAATGCCTGTTAAAAAATAAGCTTTGCATAACAATGTGAACATAGAAATAGGGTACTAAACACTGGAACTTAAGCAGCATTATAAACTTAATTGAAGAATTGGGCGAATTCCAACATTCTCATGCAATAATGCAATTTGGAGCTTAACATATAAAGGACATTGCAAAAAGAAACACGCCATTGCCACATAAAGTACAAGACATTTATTGGATCAGTTTATTTGATTGATAAAGTGTTTTATGTTTATAATGCCTCATTATCAGTTACAGGATACTTTATTATTTAGCTTTAAAATATTAGGAAATATACATTTAGCTTCCCCTAGAAAGCATTATCTATTTGGAGGGAAAAGGGGAAACTCAATATCCTCTAAATTACATAATCAGGGAGGTCGCAGATCATAGTTTCATTTTCAGAGCTGCAAGGTGGTGGTACCAAAGGTTTGCTTCTGACAATAGTTTAGGATAAAATTCTCACATTAAATCAGTAAAACCAAAGTAAAAATAACAAAGCATTATTTCTAGCTTCAGGAGACCATAAATTTAGTACTAACACCACTTCAGTTGTTCCCCAAAGTGATCAATCAAAATTGTTATGTAAATGTAAAAATAAACCATGTTTACTGGGGAGTAATTTCGCACATTACAATATAATGCTTCTAAATAAATCATTATAATAAGCTCTATATTCAGGTAGTATGAACAAAATCAGCTTACCTGATGTTCAGGCTGATTCTGGTAACCCATGTTGCGCCACTGTGCTATTGTCATACCATGGAAAACAACAATACTGAAATATGAATCCAGCAAGAGAATGCGATCAGCTGAAATGGAAGCCACATCCAATAATGCTGGTTGGGGCAGCGAGTTGAATGAATATGATATTAATGATGGCTGAATCATAACAGCTGCATTTGTAATATTTTCCCTGTTCAACAACATGCGAAAATAGGCAGTTTCATCTGGACTGTTGTTAAAAACCTGTACCAGAAAAGGAAAGAAAGAAAACCTGTATAAGAGCATAAGTCAATAAGATATTTGAGAAAAAGACAGAAAATTTGAAATAAAAAAAATTACCTGTACAAATTGGGACCTCCGCAGGTTAAACATAAACTGCGGAAACAAAGAAAAACAAGGGTTTAAAGTAAAGGATGATGGATCATCCTTCCGGTAGTCGCCAAATTTGGAACAAAGCCTAATGAGGTTCCGGTCTAACCACCGTGTAGCATCAAACCCCTCCTAAAAGAAACATAAGGCATAATTATGCAAATGATTAAGCAAATAATAAACAAGTGAGTAGAAGCAGCAAATAGATGTTTGTTGTAGTAGCAACTACCCTCACAGATAATAGATAAAAGAGAGCAGGAACAAAATGTCAGGGCTAAGAGGAAAGCAAGCAGAGAGAAGCGCTAAAATCTAGGGCAAAGCACTAAGAGAGAGCTCTAATCCATATTCTACAATAAGGAAACAGAATGAGAATGGAATTTATTCCATAAATGATAGCATAATGAACTAGCGGAAGGTATCATCCAAATCAGATGGTGCATACATTCAAAAAGAAATACAAATGGTAGATAACTGAAAAGAAGACTTTAATTTACCTCAGTCTCCATTTTCAGGGAAGTTATTCTTGCCATTACAACAGCTGCAGTCTCTTGATCGAATCCTCGTAGCAATTCCTAGAAAGGACATATTACCATAAATTATTTCCAACAACAATCAATCATATATGACGGATGGTATCCAAATCACGATACAAGAACAATGATACAAAATGGGATGAAATGGCTAGAGGTGTCCGTGGCCCGGCCCAACAAATGGGCCTAAAATTTTGCCCAAGCCCAACCCAAATAAAAATGCTAAAACCCAGGCTGGCCCGCCTGTATTAAATTTTTTTATATAATTTTTTAAAAAAAGTATAATACATCAAAATACTAAAAACATTAAAATTAATGTTTCCCAACAAATTGAAAATAAATTTAAAAAAATTATGTACACTTAAATAACACTAAGATAAATGCAACTTAACAAGCAAATATGAAATGCCTCTAAAATAGTAATGAAATTATCAATAAAATAAGAGTTATACAATATCCAAATACCAACAACAAAATAGTAGCAACATAATTGTGAAATGGTAGCAAAATAGTGAAAAAACAAGAAGAAAATAGAAAAAAATAATAAAAAAACAGCACCAAAAAGAAACAGCAGGTTTTTTTCATATTTGGGCCGGGCCGGGCCGGGCCCGGGCCAAAAAAGCCTTACCTGAGGCCTGGTCCATTTTCTAAACGGGTCTTATTTTTTTGCCCAAGCCCATTTTTTGGGCCTATATTTTTACCCAAACCCTCCCACTTTTAGGGCAGGCCTTCGGGCCGGGTGGCCCATCCCATAGACAGGTCTAGAAATGGCAGAACTGAAAACAATAACCTAATCCATTATGTAGGCAATTTAAAAAACAAAAGAACAAAAACGAGAGAATTCAAACAAACCTCTGAACTAACAGTGCTGTCTACCCATTGTCTTGTCACAGTTGTGACTCGAAGCATTGTTTTACCTTCGGGGTCTTGATAGCTGCAGTTAGATAAACAACATCACAATAACATAACTAACATACAAAGCGAAAACCAAATCAAACGCACTTAACTAAGGGAAATAAAGAGGACCCTTGTGAGTAATTCATACACCAAACCTTGTAAGAAACTGCAAATAGAACTGTGAATTTGCAGCTCCTGGAACATTTGATCGCTCAGTTGATGAGAGATCAAATAATACCGTCAAGGAAGTACTCCTGTTGAGGCCACACATTTTCCATGCTGTAGTGTTCCCCTCCCCAATGACTGTGTCAGCAACATTAGGTCCTTTCTGAATCACTCAAAAGTAATCATCTCAAATCCCCAAAATACAATTAAATTTACTCTACTGTTTGGAGCAAATAAGACATGTTGCTAAATTGTTAAATGGTCCAACCTTATCCAAAGATGTGCAAGGCCCAATTACCCCTTGAATTTTGATGTCCTTTGAACAGTTAATCTCAAGCATGCCACTAGAAAGGGGACAAAAGGAAGCTTATAATGAGTGAGATTTATACTGTAACAGATAATGATAATGGATATTTCTGAGTGCTCAAAACCATGTCATAGCCAATCATACGCACAGATAATGCATGGGTATCAAAAGAAAGAGAATCTAAAGCTACACCAGATAAATTAATTTCATTAAACTTTGAACGAGAGATTTCATTGCTGGTAATAAAAATTAAATTTGAAATCAAGAATTTGGAGGTTGGCATATATACTCAAACAAACATAGACAGTAACAACTGGTGTATAAATGTAAATTGACCAATAAAGAATGCTAGTGCATAGTTATTTATCAACGCCATAGATAAGAGAAGAAGAAAAAGTATATCAACAATGAGAAGATTTGGTCTGGTAATAGAACTAACTTAAAGCAAAGGCCAAGAGAATGTTCTCCATCCTCAAATACACGCTTGAAAGAGTCTTTGAATACAGAATGACCAAAACTTTCAGCTAGAACAACAAGGCCACCTGTTCTTTCAACTGCAACTTTCATTTCAGCAACCCCAACCTGAGAATACAAGAAAACCCATTACATTATGACAATAATTTCGCTTGGAGTTTGTAGCATTTATCTAAAATAAATGGTTTGCACCCTAAACAGAATAAATATCAACATGTACAAATTTTTTTTACAACATAAAACATTCACATTACAAGCAGAGCTGTCAATTCTGACCTGAACCAAAAACCTGACTGATCAACCCAAACCCGATTTAACCATAAAAAGTCAACAGCCTGAACCTGAAACTAAGCCGAACTCAGTCCAACCTGAGCCAAAATTGATTTGAACAGAAAATTACCCAAACCCAAAATGACCAATACCTTAAACTAACAAGAACCAGAAATAATCCAAAACCCGTACTGACTCAACCCGAAAAATGAGCCTCAACCCTGAACCAGAAACAACCCAACCCATAATGATATAAACCTGAAATTACCCAAACCAAAGTAGCCCAAAAATTTTAAACCCAAATTTGACACAACCTCAAACCAACTTGATCCACCCAATGGACAGGTCTAATTACAAGCTACCAATAAAAAGAAGCATGGTATAAAGAACAAGCCTTAATGAACTCATATTTTCACTGCATCTTACCTCTGATGCGCTGAAAGTTAAGCATGGTCGCACACACAAGAGAGGGGATTACATTTGGGTAGTTCAAGTTTACAAATAAACCTAGGGTATTTACGTCCTGTTAGCTGCAGCAGGTTCTTTCATGTGTTAATTTGATCCATAGACTAGTTAGGAGGCAGAAAAGAAATATAAACCTAACATATAACTGATCTGATAATATGACTTAGGCATATTGAAGCAAGTCAACTAGATCAAGTATAGAGACTGATTTATTTAAAAAACACAAGTTAAATATAACTAAGAGGAATTAAAATGTGGGCAAGACACACCTGATCAAGTGCAGATGCAAAAAGGTCAAGTACATGACCTTGGCTGACAAGCTGCTTTGCAAGACTATCATAAAATTTTACTGCTTTCTTAAAATATGGTGCAGCATCCTTATCAAGATCCTTATGGGAACGTACAGGTTCTGACAAGTCTTTCGATACAATCTGCAAAAATCATATGAATCATATAGTACAAGATTATTAGTATAAATTAAAAACAAAGCAACTCTCAAATAAAGATGATTTGATTAATCTCCATTTTCTCAATTAGATCATAATTGTGTACAAAGTATTCCTACAACTACAAGGTACCTAAGAACGAAGCTTGTCTTGCACAAAGATATATTAAGGTACTGAAACTATAAAGGTAACATGAAAATTGGCCAAAAACTTTGGAGACAGAATAAAGGTCTCAGTCAATTTGCAGCAAAAATAAAGGTTATACCAATTACAACAAACCATGTCCATATCAACCACGCCATATTATTAAAGTGGATTGATCATAAACTACCAAAACATTCATCAATAAACAAGTGACACCCATAAAATTGGGTCCTATCATTTAATTTTAGAGTAAGAATTCAGAAGCTAAACAAAGTAATGGCATTACCGAGCCTGGCCCTTCAGTACATGGACCACCAACCAAAGCAATAATCCTAGCACCAGTTCCAGGCAAGCAAGCTGCAAGCAATCCTGCTGAAACACTTAAGGCCACTCCAGTGCACCTCGACGCCCTGTGCCCCGCTTGTACAGGCCATTGATCCGTTTGCAATTCATCCAACAACTACATTAAATTAAACCAACCACTAAATAAAAGAATTTAACCATTCAAAAAACTGAATTCCCACGACAAATATATCAAAACGCACCGTGTCGAGGGTGTATTCGCAAACCGAAGCAGGCAATAAAAACCGGTTAACGCCAGTATTTGTGTAACCATTTTGCAGGACTTTCGGATACCCTACTGTTGGCCGCCGCCCAGCAGAACTGAGGCCTAACTGCTCCAACACTTGGTCCTTGGAAATCTCCTTGCTACCCCTGAAAACGTAGACCTTCGACATATCCGAGAACCCCAATTCATGGACCTGGACTTGAGTTCCAAACGAAACAAAGCCGACAAGCGCATGTTCTGGCAACAACCCAATAGCCTGCTTCATCGCCGATTTAACAAATTCAAGCTCTTCCTCTATCATGCAAGTGTCCAACACGAACACAAACACTGGTGGCAATTGAGGAGCATTGGAATTGTTGGGATCGGGAAACGATTGGAGCGCGTATTGCACGGTGGTATACTGGGGATAGAGTTCGCCAGGCAAGTTCGTTTCGGATATCATGGCATAGTGAGGCGGAAAATGGTTTCGCTGGTAACAAAACGGGCAGATCCAGATCTTGGCCATGAAGTCAACGCGCGCGAAGGCGTTGAGGACGGCGGAACATGTCTTGCATCGCAGCGGCGCGTAAGGCAGCATCGGAATGTCCGTGTGTGGACGGATCGGAGCGATTGAAGCAGCCAACGGAATGACACACTTGCTGGCTTCCACTTTAGTGCGTGGCCAAACGTTCCACGTCATCCGTACAGCATCTATCCCTTCGGGATCCATGTTCGCTATTTCCGACATGGTTGAAATTTATTTGAATTTTTTTTTAAATCGAAGACAATTGTTCTTTTTTTTTTTTTTGGATTAGATTCGATCACTAACTTTGAACTTGAATAAGAATTTCAGGGTTTTTCAAACTCTTTTTCCTGATTTTGGGCGACCCCCTGAAGAAACTGAAGAGAAATGGGTCACCGGGAGATAAAAGAGAGAAGGATTGAAGTAAAAGCGTATCTGAAATGGAAAAGTGAAAATCGGAATGAACTAAAAAGTTGGTATTTAAAGGGGAAGATTTCAGACTTGTAATTACGGAATATTATCGCCTTCCATTGTTTACCGGTATGCTACAATTTTGTTTTTTTGGGATTAATTTAGTGACCAAATATAAATGCCTCAAATTTTGAGAAATATGTCACTACTAGATCTACGTCGGAAGCATCGTTACCTGTATTAACCCAATTTTCTTATTTGTTTTTAAATTTTGTATTCTATCTAATTAATTTCTTTGATATTTCTTCCATGCTTTCTTTTTTATTTTATATTAGTAATCTTCTTTTTAGAGTTTACAAATATAGTACAATCAAAGTAAGATTATAAATACATGTTCGAGCACATATTAAATAGAATCAAATTAATATTAAAATATATTTTCAAACAACTACAAAATAAAATCAAATCAAACTAATACCAAAATATATGTTTGAGTAACTATAAAATAGAATCTAACTTATACCAGTACAAAATAAACTAATAACTAAAATAATCTGAACAAAAACTCACACACGATATATAACGATTTAATTTTTAGTTGATATTGAAAAATGTAATTTTGAAGCTATATTGCATAAATCGAATTAGTAAAATTATTAATAAAACGGTTTATATATCTAATACGGGATTATATTATTAGATTGTTGAGTAATTATATTTAGAAAATCGTTAATTGTGATATAAAGACTAAATTATAAAAATATAATTTCTATTAAATTTTAATTAAAAAAATGTAATAGAGCAATTCAATTAAGGACCTTAAAGTAATAAAATCATTATTAGAAACATGGTTAATGCCTTAAGTTAATCCTAGCCATACTTTTCCACAAACTTAAGTAACATTAGATCATGACCATTTATTAAAAGGTTAATTTTGATAATTAATCTTAGTGTGTGTATATAAATGTTGGAGAGAGAAGGTAAATATTATCATCTTCTATCCATTGCCGATTTAAGGGAAAAAAAACATGGAAATTAAGGTTTTATTTCTTCACTTTTGGCCATCCATTGTTTGGGTAAATAAACCTTTTTTTTCTTGAAATTTTTATGGAATTTTAATTATGAGAGCTTAATAAGTTAATTTATGTATTAGATTTCTTAATTGATAAGTACATATCAAATTGCCATTAATAAATTTTAATGAGTTTGAAGCTTGGTAGTGATGAAACTAGAATTATATGCATAGATTATGTTAAGGACCATGTTAGAAGTAGTGGAAAGTGTTAGGTTAAACTAGAAATTTAGTTAAGTCTTATAGTCATTTTTATGGCATTAGGGATCAAATAAAATAAAGTAAAAGCTATTGGAAAATTATGTCATTGATTGGAAGCTTGAGGTCAGTAATGAATGAATATAAAGTCGGATTGTGATTCGATAACAAATATTAAAAGATACGAGCATTTCAGATATTAGGGTTTAAAGGGACTAAATTGAATAGATTGTAGTTCATGAATTAGTGATGTGTTTGAAAGGAAACTAACATCATTTTTATAATTGGATTTACCGTACGTTGCTAACGACAAAGTTTAGACGTTGAGGAGTAAAGGAAATGTGAAGGTTATAGTTGAGTAACCGTAATTCGATTTGTGATTTCATGACATTCTTTTTAATTCATAGATTGATGGAGAACTAATTTGAATAAGGTAGTATTTAGTATTTTGTCTCATAAAAGATAAGTTTTACCTATGACTCGATATTTAATTCAAATTGTGATATGATGAATTGTTGAGATGTTGTGAATATGTGTTTGATTGAATTTATGCTAAGATATAATGAAAGATTATGATAAGTAAATGAATCTAATAAAGGTTATTTGATAGTGTAAGTGTAACACCCCTCACCCACATCCGTCACCGGATTAGGGTTCGAGGCATTATCGTACTCACGCTCACATGAACATTCGATTTTGATATAAAATTTTCACGAAAAATTTAAAACTTTTTCATTCTTATCCAAAATATTCTTATTATGGGCCTACGAGGCCCAAAGGAGGTGTCGAGTACGATTCAAAACCAATTCGGAGCTTTTCAGACACTTAGAAAAAATTTATTCAAAACAGGGCACACGCCCGTATGGGACAAGGACACGCCCGTGTGGGTAGGCTGTGTGGTCACACACGCTCATGTCCCTAGCTCGTACGGAATTATTTTTCAATTCGAACCTACAGGGGTTTTCACACGACCGAGCACACGCCCGTGTCCTAAACCGTGTCCTTCACACGGCCAGGCACACGCTCGTGTCTTAACCCGTGTGAAAAATCCTGAGTATTCTGTTTATGACGTCATCACGAAGTTTTCGTTACACGGCCAAGCCACACGCCCGTGGGCTAGGCCATGTCAAGTACACGGTTGAAACACATGGCCGTGTCTTCGCCCCTGTGTTTACTACTGGGCATTTAATTTTTATAATTTCAGGTGCAGGGGACACACGGCCTATTAACACACCCATGGGGCTGGTCATGTGTCACACACGGCCTACACACACGCTTGTGTGTCTACCCGTATATACAATTATAGGCTGTTTTCCAAGCCAATTGCCACCCTGAAACACTACCAATTCCAACCAATTGTTGCCATTATTCAATATAGCACAATAATTCATCCAAGCATACATAATATAACCCTCAAACAACCAGTTCTATCTACCATAAACAAATATACTCATCGACACCACACTCTACATATACTTAGCACATTTACACTAATCTATTACAATACCTTAACAAAAAATAACTTAACCAAATTTTGGCTCATTTCAAATGGCCAATTATCAAAACAATACCAATAACATTGGACCCAAAAGACTATGACATATAACTCAAAACATGTGACCACCTATACATGCCATAATTTCAAGTTTACTTGCAAAATACCAAATTGTTGTTGATAGTGATGATGGAATCCCAACTTGATCATCGAACCTCGAGTTAGCGTGACGAACCTATAAAGGAAGAGAAAAACGATGAGGTAAGCTACAAAGCTTAATAAGCTTATATGCAGAATTAATAAGCATTAAAACTAGAAATCCATATCAAAAGGAAATAAGCTTCACTATGATCACATTAAGTTTGAGATTTTCACTTACTCATATAGTCTTACTACATATTTCAATACATACATTAAGCACTTAGCACACATGATAATTTTCATATAACCTGCACATACACATTCTTAACACACAGTTAAATCTTTTTACACACAATCACATTTTATCATATCGATTCGAATAACTCGTTGAACCACGTGAAATGCTAAAGGATACTCAAAATAAGGCACAAAGTGCTGCACATAATGTAGCCAAAGCTACCACTAATTCGTAGCCAAGGCTACTACTTAACACATACCACATGAGGGCTCAGTAATGGGTTATTCACGGGTCTGCTCACACAAGCTGACGGTATAGTCAAAACTACTCAGTACTGCTCACACAAGCTGACAGGTATTCGCAACAAATGCAGGATTACCTAGCCATTGGTAGTCGAACTAAACCAACACCCGAAATCACATAGACAATCGATCACAATCAATGGTTTCCTAGTGACATGTCACTCATATCCTAATGATTCTTAAGGTTCAACCGGAGTTTTTCTTCACTTATCGGGTTATCAAAACATATATTCAATAATTTGTTATAAAATTTCAGATTTCAAATAATTAAGGTAATTAAACATAATCATTATAATAACTCATTATTTGCATATAAAACTTACCTCAGTGCAAAATGCTAATCTTTACGATTTAGTCCGATACATTGCCTTTCCCTCGATCAAGGTCGATTTCGCATCGTTCTTAATCTATAACATCAAATTTAACTTATTCAATACATACATTACTCAATTTGACACAAAATCATCCTATGGTAATTTTACAATTTTACCCATAACTTTTTCATTTTTTACAATTTAGTCCCTAGGCTCGTAAAATGAAATATATCTATTTTTCTACATTCCTAAGCCTAGCCGACCCTATTTCTCTCTTATAACATCCCACATTTCTCCACATTTCACAATTTATGCACATATTTACAACTTTTGTATTTTAGTCCCTAAATGCATTTTCATGAAAAATCACCTAGCAAAAGTTGTTTACTACACATCAAATTTTCATTTTCTACCATTAAACATCAAAATGCTTTAATGTCACACATGGGTAAATTTTTAAACATGAACCCTAGCTTAAAATAATGGTAGAAATAGCTAGGTCAAGTTACGAGGATTTCAAAAATACGAAAAACATGAAAAACTGGGCTAGGAGCCACTTATTTTGAGCTTCAAAAGTTGAAAAACCCTGCAAGTTTCAGCCAACACTTGGGGAAGATGGACACATTTTTTGCCTTATTTTCCCCTTTTTATTTCATTTAATACCCAATTGACCAAAATGCCCTTAATGACTTTCTTTGAAAATTTTTCCTTCCATAGATATTTTTGTCCATCATGCCATAAAATGGTCTAATTGCTAAATAGGGACCCCTAGTCTATGAATTCATTTCAATTTCACACTAAATGCTTCTAGAACACATATTTTGAAATTTTTGCAATTTAGTCCTATCACTGAATCAGGCCTTCTATCGATAAAATTTATTTACTAAATTTTCACTTATGCAATCAATCACACAATAGACCTTAAAACTTTATCAGAATAAATTTTTCTATGTCGGATTCGTGGTCTCAAAACCACAATTCTATTTAGGTCCTAATTCGGGCTGTTAGAATAAGTGAATTATTATATTTTATAAATAAGCATGTTAATGAAATACAATTGAGATGGAAATTAGTGAAATGCAAATCATTATAAGGAAACATAAATGATATGAAAATGTTTTGTGATCGTATGCATGTGTTTAGATGTGAAAATATGAGTATGAAATGTATAATAATTGAAATGTGATACAATGTATAAATGGTATGTGAAAGTAAGTTATTGATATGAAAATGTTAATGTGGTTGAAAGTGATATGAATGATATTTGAACATGTTTGAATAGAATCATTGATTACCCTATTAACAGTCTAGGATAAAGTTGTGTATAGTTGGCATACCATAGGATTAGTATATAGGGTTTAATTCATTTTATACCTGTGAGGCGTGGAGCACATTATACTTAGGACATATTTGTTGGATCTGGTGCCATGAGTGTAGTATATTGGCTTATTAACTTGTAATTTTTTTCAAATAGATTGGTTAATAAAGCAAATTCATTGATTGCATTAATATATTTTATATAATTTTCATCACATGGTTTTTACACACAAAGCAAAATGGAAGTAAGTGTTGCTCATTAGTCGTCTAGATGTTTAACTAATACTAAGTGGTATTACGTGGTTAGATCGTAGTACGGAAAGATAACTTGTATTAGTAGACGAACCTAAACATGTCTTATATCTAATTGAAATGAGCAAACCAATTAAAAGACTAATATGTTGTCTATCAAGTGCAATAGGGGAAATGCCCAATCTTGGGCATCAGAGCGGATGACTCTAAGAAGATAAAGACATAAATGTGACTAACTGGACTGACAGTACATCGGATAGGACCTAAACAGGATAAAGCTTGAATCCGTTTATGGATTTATTCACTTGTGACGTTCATAGTGTGGCATACCTAAATCCTGAGTGGATGGCAAACTATGTATGCGTGACTCGTACACTTTGATGTAAGTAAAAGCCTGAGTTTAAATAGATAAGGAACCGAAAGCTGATGCATTAAGTGTATGATTTTTGTAATATGTAGCATCATTCACAACAATGGAATTCATAGCCTAAAACATGGTAAATGATATCCTCTCATTGGCATTACATTGTTGATGAAAAGTAAGCGTGGCCACAGGTTGTCTGTCTTTGTGATGGATGACTTTATCATTATTTGATAGTGATTGACTTTTCATGAAAGAAGATGTAATAGTTACCATGAGATAAAATAAGATCATATTGGGAGAACGGATATTATCCCAAAGAGATCAAGGATATCCTATAAAGGTAACACATTTATGACAAGGTCATTAGATGAACACTGAGTAATTGCTTTCGTAACGGTATGTCATTGGGGAAAGCTCAATCATGATACTATAGTGGAATGACTTTGTGACTAAACGAGTTTATAATTAACAGGAGAAAAGTCAGAACTTAATTATAAATCATTTGAGCCTCAACTATATATGTCCAATCGGTTCCTCCGCTAGCTCATTGAAACTGGAAATGAATTGCGTATTTGAATAGAAATGAACAAAATGAATAGGAAAAGAGAAAAGAGAAATGAGAAACATTCAAGAATGATTACAATTTTCTCCTAAATGGAGAAATTGAATCATTTGGAAATGAGTCTAGGTTTCCAAAAATGGAAATGAAAATGATTCATTTGCAATCCTATATGGATTACTTAAAAAATGATAAGAAGAATGAGTTTATGTTTTTGGACTATTTTGAAGCCCAAAAATGAAAATAAACCATTCGGTCATAGTGAACATGTTGAGTTGTGAAATATTAAACATATTTTCTTGAAATTTTACCAAAGGAAAAATGGTCAAAATTTTACCAGGGTAAAATTGTCAAAATTTTGCTAGGGGTAAAATAAGGATGAGAAAATTATTTTGCATATAAATATTAAAGTTTATTTTGGTAAATATAAAAACTGCATCGGGTTGGATTACATTATAGAGTACTAGGTTAAAAAGGCCTAGAAAGTACTTGTAATTGTACTCGATGTGAGAAAGAACCAAAAACTTCTCATAGACATGAAAGGAGCGACAAACCTAGTAGGAATACTAGGATGTGTCGTCCACCCTAGTCCTATTCTAAGTAGAATGTTGTTTTTCTATTTGAAATAAACCACTACAACTTAACAAGAGTTTTGCATTCTCTTCCTATAAATAGATGGTACCGGTAGAGCTATTAACACAATTTTGAGATGTTGTTATTCTGTCAAAAAATAGAGAGAATTTATTCTCAAATATTACATATATTTTTCAAGAATAAGAATTCTACCAGTTTCTATTAAAAAGAGAGAATTTTCGTTTTCACCCCAAAATGAGAGAAAACTTTTTCTAGTTCTATGTTTCGATTCAATTGGTTTCAGCCCAAACTCGAATTAGTTCGTGGTACAAGAATAACGGATAAGATCATTTGGTTGAAAGTCAGGAAAAATGAATGTCCACTAAGCCGAAAACATATGTACAACTTCAATTAAGGTTGATTACTATAAATATCACAAACCGGGTCGATTTTTAAAATTTTAATTTTTGTTGTGCAAGAAAACTATTTTCAAACTAGGATTTGTGTAATCTACAAAGATGTTAAATTATTAAAAGATAGCATACGAAATATCATGTGATTCGAAAGTTGCAAGCCATGAGGTCAAGGATGTTACGTTACGAATCAGTATATTCAAATGGAAAATGAAATAAGAAATGTATTATGTATCATGAAGTTGTGATATGGAATAATGATATGAGAATTTCACATATTTATAAAAGACATTGAGATGAAATTGATAGTATGATTAGATTCCAAGCATATATACTAAATATCAAATTGAAAACCCTTTGTAACACCCTAAACCCGGCCTAGACGTTATGGCCGAATCTTCAAAACTAAGTTGTTACAGTAAAATCATTCCCACATTATTATCCTTCTTTAACTCTTATTAATTCTAAAAGAAAACATTTTACTCATTTAATTCATTTATTTTAAAAACATCTCTCCTTGCGGAAGCTATACTAAAAACAGTTTAAGTGATCGTGAGGTTAGAAAATTTTTTAACGTTTTGAAAATTGAATCCTACAACTAGCAGTTATAAATTCATAAAATAAGTAAAGCCCAAATTAAAGAAAAGTCCCTAAAAAGTCCACAAATTACATCAAAACAAGCCAATTATAATAATACCTAAGTACTAAATTAAAAAACGTGAAGTCCAAAAACTGAGGTCACCAGTGAGTTCTCCACCGCACCGATCCGTCTAATCTGGAGATTACCTTTATAGATAAAACAAAAGGGGTGAGTTTACGTAAACTTAGTGTGTAATCCCCATAGAAAACAACCAAGCAGTAAATCACAGTAAACAGTCAAACATAGTCTGGGCCTAAGCCTATTTCAGTATCAGTCGCAGTTTGGGCCTTAGCCCATTTTAGTACAGTAACAGATATGCATTGGCCTTATCCCATCACAGTAACAGTCATGTATGCAGTGAACAAAATGCAGAATCCTACCCACCAGCCTCTAATATGCCATCTCCGTCCATCCCTACACTTACTGTGGGGTTTAAAACACCCACCCATCCCTACACTTACAAGCTATATCGAAGGTGGCACATAACAGTATAACGCAGCCGAGCTACCAGTCAATAGGTTTAAGAGCCTCTCAGTATATTTTGCAGCTGAGCTGCCAGTTAATAGGCTTAAATCCTTTTAGTACACTTCCTCTAATATCATCATCCCAACCCCATGCAATGCAACATAAAATACATGATAGGCTATGTTCATGACTAAGAGTACATACATTCAAATCAGTAAACATGCATAATAATAACAAGCTCAGTACATTAATCAAACAATCAGTTTCAGTATTTTGGTGTCTAAATAGTGCTTACCAATCCTATAGTAGGTTCACAGTCGACTTGGGTGACCCGTGCAACCTTAGAATACAATTCAGTAAAAATGGCCTCACACGCCCGTGTGGGCCTGCATGCCAGTGTGGCCCACATGGCCCAAATTGGCCTTAGCCGTGTGGATCAGACGGCCAGGCCCAAAATGCTACACGTCTATGTGGACTAATCGTGTGGACCCATATGCTTGTGTGGCCCACACGGCCCAATTCAGTCTAGCCAGTGTATCGCACACGGCCTGCCTGGCCATCACACGGCCGTGTCCTTCACATATGACCTGGCCTCATCGATCACACAATCGTGTCAGGGCACACGACTTACTACATGGGTGACCATACGCCCATATGGCATCAACAGTGAGGTTTTCAGCTTTTGTTAAAACCTCGTTTTCTGTGTAATCAGGTACACACATGGTATGTATTCGCAGTAAAAGCACTCCGAAGCCTCTAAAACCTCGCTTGAGTAACCACGAATTTGCACAATTACAGCATCATTGGAAAACATCAGCCCCTTGATTAACGAAATCGCACATGAGCAATTCTCAATGTAAAAAAAAGATGATTTAGGAAAAACGAATCAAGAAAAAGGGAGGGGTGATCCAAAGAAATATTTGGCAGCAACTATGGGGAAAGAAAGGGAAAACGGTAGCAAAAACAAATGAAGAGTAGAAAAGAAGCCGAAATTTCCCAATAGAAGCCATTATGAATAGAAACTGATAACCCCCAAATCACTCCACTACACAAATTTTTAGTCTCTCTCAAACTTTCTTGAACGGATGAGCAAAAATAATGCCTAAGCCAGGATTCGAACATACGACCTCCCTCACATCATTACTCTACTTAACCACCAGACCAGCAAGCCCATTCTGATATGATTCCACAACTATTTAAATAAAAGCCTACTAATCCAGAGTTAAACCTTTATTCATAAAAATACCCAAAATTTACCAAAGTCATAGCTTGAACTTAAGATCTCACACACACACCCCCAGAACATATAACCGCTAAAGTAGATACACAGTTGTGTCACACATCCTCAAAAACAAAAATTTAAATTTTAGGGCGTTATAATTCTACCCCATAAAAGAAAATTTTGTCCTTGAAATTTATCTAATCAGAATAGATGAGAATATTGTTGACGCATTGTATCCTCAGGCTCCTACGTGGCCTTCTCAGTGCTATGATTCCGCTATATAACCTTAACCAGTGGAATAAACTTCTTCCTCAAAACCTTTACGTTGCGATCCAGAATTTGAACTTGCTCCTCCTCAAAGGTCAAGTCTGGCCTAACCTCAATATCCTCAATAGGCACAATTTGCGTAGGATCAGAGTGCTAGCACCTCAACATAAAGACGTAGAACACGTCGTGAATCCGACCCAACTTTGGAGGTAGCTCCAACTGATAAGCAACTGGTCTCACTTGCTTTAGAATACGATAAGGTCCAATAAACCTAGAGCTCAGCTTGCCCTAACGATCAAACCTTAAAACCTTCTTTTATGGTGAGACATTGAGAAATACGAATCAGTCTCACACCTCTTCAAATCTGTATAAGATTTCTGCCTATCAGAAACTGCTTTCAAACGATCCTGAATCAGTCTAACCTTATCCTTTGTCTCAGAAACCAACTCAGGACCCAGAACATGTCGCTCGTCCAACTCAGTCCAACACAAAGGAGTGCGACACTTACGTCCATACAGAGCCTTGTAAGGTGCCATCTGAATGCTAGACTGGTAGCTATTATTATAAGCAAACTCTGCTAGCGGCAAATAATCTTTCCAACTGCCTCAAAAATCAATAACGCAGGTCCTCAACATATTCTCCAGTATCTGAATCACCCTCTCAGATTGACCATCAGTCTGAGGATGGAACGCAGTACTGAAGTCTAACCTTGAACCTAGAGCCTTATACAATTTTCTCCAAAATCGAGAAGTGAAGTGAGGATCTTTATTTAAGATGATCAAAACCGGTACTCCATGCAGTCTCACTATCTCAGAAATATAAAGCTTTACCAGCTTCTGCAGAGAATAATCCACCCTAACCAGTATGAAGTACGCAAACTTGGTCAATCGATCCACGATGACCCATATCGAATCCTTCTTAGTGGGTGTTAGGGGCAACCCACTAACAAAGTCCGTTGTCACTCGCTCCTATTTCTAAAGAGGAATCTTAACAGGTTGCAGCAAATCCGAAGGTAACTGATGCTCAGCCTTAACCTGCTGGTAAGTTAGACATCTACCAATAAAATCAGTAACCTCTCGCTTCAACCTTGGCCACCAATATAGCTCACAGAGGTCTCGGTATATCTTACTTTCACCAAGATGCATAGTATAAGAGCTATTATGCGTCTCGCTCAGTATAGACTGTCTCAAGTCAGTATCATTCAGAGTACAAATTCTCCCATAAAAATAGAGTACCGCATCACTATTTAGTCCAAAATCCGCAGTGGTACCACTCTCAATCTGTCGGAACCGAAGACCCAAAGACTTATCCTCTACTGCTTACCCTTAATCTGCTCAATCCATGTCGGTTTAACCTGAAGCTTGGCTAATAAGCTACCATCATCAAATAAGCTTAGGTGAGCAAACATCACCCTCAAATCAATTATAGCTTTACGGCTCAATGCATCAGCCACCACATTGGCCTTACCAGTGTGGTATTCAATGGTGAGTTCATAGTACTTAAGCAGTTCCATCCACCTATACTGCCTAAGATTAAGCTCCTTCTAAGTGAGGAGATACTTGAGGCTCTTGTGTAGTGATACACTTCTCACTATATAGATAATGCCTCCAGATTTTCAATGCAAATACCTTGGTAGCCAACTCCAAATCATGTGTTGGATAGTTAGCCTCATGCGTCTTAAGCTGACGAGATACATATGCCACCACATTACCATCCTGCATCAACACACATCCCAAATCGACATGTGACGCATCACTATAAACTATGAACTCCTTTCTAAGTTCTGGCTGTATCAAAATAGGAGCCTCAGTTAGTACAGTCTTGAGCTTCTTAAAGCTCTCTTACTATGTATTAGTTCAGTCAAATGGTACACCCTTACATAGCATCTTAGTCAAGGGTGCTGCAATCAATGGGAAACCCTCCACAAATCACCGATAATAACCCACTAGTCCAAGAAAACTGTGAATCTCTGACACGTTCCTAGACTGTTTCCACTCTAACACAGCCTCAAGCTTTCGAGGATCATCTCGAATCCCCTTAGTAGAAACCAAATGACCTAGAAATGTTACTTCACGTAACCAGAACTCGTACTTTCTAAACTTAGTATAGAGTTGCTTCTCTCTTAAAGTCTACAGAACAACGCTAAGGTGCTCATCATGATCATCCTCAGTCCTCGAGTAAACTAGTATATCATTGATGAACACCACCACAAACTGATTCAGATAAGGCTGAAATACTCGGTTCATTAAATCCATGAAAGCTACCGGTGCATTAGTTAGTCCAAATTGCATCACTAGGAACTCGTAGTGACCATAACGAGTCCTAAATGTTGTCTTATGTATGTCAGCCTCCTTAACCCTCAACTGATGATACCCAGATTAGAGGTCAATATTAGAAAATACCGAAGCCCCTCGAAACTCGTTAAACAAGTCATCTATCCTCTGTAGTGGGTACTTATTTTTAATGGTCAACTTATTTAATTGTCGGTAGTCGATACACATCTGCATGGTTCTATCCTTCTTCTTTACAAGCAGTACAATTTCTCCCTATGAAGACATACTAGAGCGGATGAACCCACGATCCAATAACTCTTAATTTTGAGCCTTAAGCTCTACAAACTCCTTTGGTGCCATTCCATAGGAAGCGATAGACACCGGAGCTATACCATGGAGAAGCACAATCCCAAATTCCACTTCACATTTAGGAGGTAAACCTGGTAGCTCCTTAGGATACACGTCCAAAAAATCTTTTACCGTTCTGATGTCTTTAACTGTAGAATCCCCAGAATCAGAAACACTTACATAGGCCAAGAATGTCTCACACCCCTTACGAACCAACTTCTCCGCCTCCAATGCAGATATCACATTAGATAAGTAATTCCGGTGTTCTCCTATTATGGCTACCTCATTATCCTTCTTAGTTCTTAATACGACCCTCTTAGTCGCATAGTCCAAGCTGACACGGTGCTTGACCAACCAATCCATCCCAAAATCAGATCGAACTCTCCAAATAGAAGTTTATTAGATCAGCCAAAAAGATTTCCCCTTAAACCTCTAAAAGGACGTCTCTAAACGACTTGTTAACCCATGTAGACTGTCTCAATGGACTTAGTACAGTCACCTCGCTAGAAGTATTCTCATTCAGAATCCTCAAATTTTCAAACACAATAATAGCTACATAAGAATGTGTGGAACCTATATCTATCAGTGCAAAATAAGGTACATAAAAAATTAAGAACGTATCTATAATGACGTCTGGGGCATCTCCATCCTCTCAGCGACGTGTAGCATATACAAAAGCAATGTGCCTCACCTTAGCTTAACCAGTACCTCGGCTCAGTACTCTTTGTCCACGTCTCATACTATTACCACCCCTAGCCAGTCTACATGTAACACCCCCTAACCTCAAACCGTCGTCAGAATAGGGTTACAGGGTATTATCGGACTTATACACTAACTTACGAATAAAAACGAGATATAAATTTGAGTTTCAATCTAAAATCACCCAATTTACATCAAATAGGTCATAATATAGGCCTACGAGGCCCAAAATAGGTCTAGAAACTGATTCAGGATTAAACCGGAAACTTTAAAAATTTTTCTTGGAAAATAGAGGTACATGGCCGTGTGGTTTGGGACATGCCCGTGTGGCTCGCCCGTGGGGTTTCCCATGGTCGTGGGGCCAGGTCGTGGGCAGTTTTGACTTGCCACACACGGCCGTGCAACTAGCCCGTGGGCGACACTGATTTCCCCACACGGCTTGGGCACACCCCCATGTGTTTTGGCCGTGTGAAAACTGCATGTTTCACCATTTTAAAGCTATTTTTACCTATTAAACATACCTAATACATGCCCAAATCATTGGCTTATAAATATTGATCAAATGACATTCTTTTCATCTAACAAACTTAATAAATATTCATTTATTCATTTCAAACACTTCATAAGTGTCACATATCACATTATATCCAAAACACAACATTTATACCAATATAAGTGATTTGAATAAAACCTAATATATATCACATTTATAATGGTAATTTAATCTTTTAACCAACAACTAAGTTCCATACACATATGCGTTCCATCATTTTTCACATAACATATCCATCATTAATTTTGTCTAACCAATCAATTTATACATGCCATATAAACCAAAAGATAATAACCCAAAAACTACCGGAATAAATCAGGATAGTGTGATTCCTCGTGATGATCCGATCCTCCGAACTCACGTTAATCTACAAAACATGATAAACACATTCAAGTAAGCTTATGAAAGCTTAGTAAGTTCATAGGCTTGAAAAGTAAACTTACTAAATTAACAAATCATTCACATAGTATACATTTCATTATTATCTCCTGTCATTCACAAACCAAATCAATTTTACTTAGTATTCTTCAATAATATCCATACTCGAAATTCATCCTTTTGGGCCCATTTACCATTTATCATTTCTTCACACATTAGGAACTATACGGTATTGAGTACATTGCCTTCTTTATACCATAGTAAAACTATGGATTTACACATAATCACATTTCCTTTTCCGAAGCCATAGCCTAACCATGGTCTTACACGGATCACATATCATACCGAGGCCATATCCTGGATATGGTCTTACACGGGCTACATATCACTTTTCTCCGATGCCATAGCCCAACTATGGTCTGATACGAAAATCACTTGGCACACTTCACCGATGCCATAGCCCAACTATGGCCTTATACGGGAATCACTTATCATTTGTTTCCGATGCCATAGCCCAGCTATGGTCTTGTACGGAAATCAGTTATCATTTGTTGCCATGGTCCAACCATGGTCTTTTTCCGTCAATTCGTCACTTATCATGAGACAAATGTACTTAATCCGATAGTTTCTTACAATTTCATACTTTTACATTGTTTATAATTTTATCACATAATTTTGTCTCATACACATCATTTAACACATTACAAAATTCATAATAATAGCAATGATCATTAAAATTTAGCCACATGAACTTACCTGGGCTAATTCACAAAAGTTTTAGAAGTTTGGGAATTATTCAATTATTTTCTCCTTTTCTCGATTTGCTTCGATTTCTTAGTTTGCAGTAAAAATAAGAAAAACCAGCTCTTAGAAACCCCTCTATGGTGTTTTTGCTGGAGAAGATGAAGGAAAATGAAAAATCTAGATATTTCTTCTAATTTAATCCATAAAATACTATTAAATTTCTACTTATTTACAAAATTGCCATTAGTTCACACTACATTTCAGCCAATTTTTAACCCATCCGTTCAGCCCATTTAACTTTGGGCTTAATTACTCTTTAAGTCCCTCTTTATTTAACCTTCATGCTATTTAATCATTTCTCACAGTTTTACACTTGTTACAATTCAATCCTTTTTACTCAATTGACCATCAAAACCTTAAAATTTCTTGACGAAACTTTAATACTAACATACTAACACTCCATAAATATTTATAAAAATATTTATGGCTCGGTTAAATATCCTAAGGTCTCGATACCTCGTTTTCACTTCTTAATTATTTAATATTTATTTCTAAAATACTATTCACTACTTCAATTATTTTCTTAACTTCACATTTAACTTATACTCATTAAATTAATAATATTTTCTAATAATTTGTCGGATTTAGTGATCTCGAATCACTGTTCCAACACTACTGAAATTTGGGCCGTTACACTACGGCCTCTCAGTGGTTGCTAAACTACCCTCGGTGGCTGTGCAGTACTAGTACCCAAAGCTTGCATCTGATCAAGCCTCCGCAAACAGTCCCTAATGCGATGCCCACACCTCAAGCACACCCAGTCCTCTTTCAACACTCCCCTTGATGGCGTCTACCATAGTCTCCACATGGTTGTAGCCCAGTAGCAGTAATGGGGGGCCCAACTCGAACTGGCCCATCAGATCTGACCTTTTTCTTAGGCCACTGTGCAGAACTCGAGGGCTCCGAATCCTTCTTGTTCCTACCTCTCTCTTTATCACGATTTTGGTGCTCAGCGCGCTTAACATCATCGACAATATTCACATTCTCAACCAATACAGAAAAATCACACTCCCTTTTGTGGAGCTATCAGAACTCTTAGACTATCCCTGAGGCCATCCTTAAAGCAAACACATCGATCATACTCAGATGCCACTATACCTCGCGCATAGCGGCTTAGCCTTAGAAACTCGGCCTCATACTCGGCCACTGATTGATCTCCCTGTGTCAAATTCAAAAACTCCCTCCTATAGGCGTCCACATAACTGGCTCCTACATATTTCCCCTAGAAGGTAGTCATAAAGAATTATCAGGTTAGACGTTCGAGTTGAGTGCCCTCCTTAATAGTAAACCACTACCGATAAGCCTCATCTTGAAGTAGAGAAACAACAACTTTCAATTTCTGTTCAGGGGTAAGATCCAAATCATCCATAATTCTTTCTGTGGCCTCCACCAGTACTCGGCCACGTTAGGGGCGACTCTAAAAACACCTCTAAATAGCTTAGCCCTGTTGGACTGGAGCCGTTCCGTAACCGACCCTCGGCCCTTAAATCTAGTGATGGGCCCAACGACCCTCTCAAGTATCCTCAGTATAACCTGGGACAGTGCGTCATCCCCAGCCATGCAATCACGAGACCCAGTCTCAATAGTCGACAATACTGGCATTTCACTCATGTTTAAATTTAGCACACTACCTAGTAAAGAAGACTCAGCTTGAGCCCCTCTACGGCCTCTACCTCGGCCTCTAGTACCCCATCTGCGGATACCTTATATGCTCATATCAAATCGAGTTTATCTATATTAAAAATTTTATGAATCAATTATAGTTCAATATTTATTAATAGATGTTTTATAGAACAATATCAGTAATTTAGAGTTTGTTCTCACATGTTGCAGTCTCAAGCAGTTTACTACAGTTTTAGTTTTCTACAGTTTCAGTATATACTAAATAGAGTGTTTTCACAATATACATCCTATAGTAGTTTCAAGGCAAACTATCTATAGCATTTTCAATTTAAACAGATATATTAGTTTTAGATACTTACAGGGTTGGCGTCGAAGACTTGGTGTACCACATACTCAGTAAAAACATTTCAAATCATTTGAAAATCAGTTCTTTAAACCAAATTTTAAAATCCAAATCCACAGCCGAGTTTTGTAACCTGACTCTAATACCACTAAATGTAACATCACAAACCCAGCCTAGACGTTATGGCCGAATCTGGCAATGTCACATGATAGTGTGTCTTGAAAACTAAGTTGTTGCGTAAAAATCATTCCCATGTTATTATCTTTCTTTAACTCTTATTAATTTTAATAAAAAACACTTTACTCATTTAATTCATTTATTTTAAAACACCTTTTATTTCAGAAGTTATACTAAAAACAATTTAAGTGATCGTGAGGTTAGAGAATATTTTAGCTTTTTGAAAATCGAATCCTACGACTAGCAATTATAAATCCATAAAATAAATAAATAAGTAAAGTTAAACTTAAAGCAAAAGTCCCCAAAAAGTCCACAAATTACATCAAAACAACCCAATTATAATAATACCTAAGTAGTGAATTAAAAATCGTGAAGTCCAAAAACTGTGGTCACTAGTGAGTCCTCTACCACACCGATCCGTCTAAGTTTAGGGATTACCTGTACAGATAAGATAGAAAGGGTGAGTTTACGTAAACTTACTGTGTAAGCCCCACAGAAAACAACCAAGCAGTAAATCACAGTAAACAGTCAAACAAAGTCTAGGCCTAAGCCTATTTCAGTATCAGTAGCAGTTTGGGCCTTAGCCCATTTTAGTACAGTAATAGATATGCATTGGCCTTAGCTTATTACAATAACAGTCATATATGTAGTGGACAGAATGTAGAATCCTACCCACCAACCCCTAATACACCATCTCCGTTCATCCTTACACTTAATGTGGGGTTTAAAACACCTACTCATCCCTACACTTACAAGCTGAACCGAATGCGGCGCATAACAATATAACACAGTCGAGCTACCACTCAATAGACTTAAGAGCCTCTCAGTATATTTTGCAGCTGAGCTGTCAGTTAATAGGATTAAAGCCTTTCAGTACACTTCCTCCAATATCATCATCCCAACCCCATGTAATGCAACATACAATACATGATATGTTATGTTCATGACTAAGAGTACATATATTTAGATCAGTATACATGCATAATAATAACATGCTCAGTACATTAATCATACAATTAGTTTCAATATTTAGGGCTCTAAGTAGTGCTTACTGACCCTACAGTAGGTTTACAGTCGACTTGGGCGACCCGTGCAACCTTAGAATACAATTCAATAAAAATGGCCTCACATACTCGTATGGGCCCACACGCCCATATGGCCCACATGACCCAAATTAGCCTTGGCCGTGTGAATCATACAGTTTGGCCCAAAATCTCACACGTCCATATGGACTACCCGTGTGAACCCACACGCTTGTATGGCCCACACGGCCCAATTCAATCTAGCCGTGTACCTGGCCATCACACGTCTATGTCTTTTGCACACAGCCTGTCCTCGTCAATCACACACCTGTGTTAGGGCACACGGCCTACCATACAGGCGAGCTACATGCTCGTGTGGTGTCGACAGTGAGGTTTTCAGCTTTCGCTGATGTAACGCCCCTAACCCAAATCCGTCACCGGAATAGAGCTACGGAGCATTACCGGAGTTACCGATTTATTTATCAGATATTTTATTTCATCTAACATTCATACTTGAAACCAATTAAAATTAAACATATTGTCCCTTAAACGTGCTTAATTTTTTCTCGACATGTTTTAATACATTCGACTAATGCTCTAAACAAAATTTACCGTTCTGCCCCTGAACTTTTAATTAATGACGATTGCATCCTTAGGCTCAGAAAATAAAATTCTTGCAATTTAATCCTTATTTCTTACCGTTATTCTCATACATATTGATAACAACCCATGAATTCTATAAAATATTAAAATTTTCTACAATTTAAACACTTTTTCAATTTAATCTTTAAAACATGTTTTTTCCCCCAATATTGAACTAAATTAATAATTCCATTCAATTTTGCAATTTTAAATAATAAAATAATCCATTTCATGCAAATTAGTCATTTCTAGCATTTTTACAAAATTGCCCATAAAGTTTTACTTTTATTCAATTTAGTCCCTGAGCCTAAAATATGCAAATTAACCATGCTAGCTAAATATTCATACATATTTTCCTCCTCCTCCTCTCCACTCCACATCCTTAATTTATATAACATGCTATAAGTAACATTATCAATAATTTCACTATTTACTTATTTATATTCAAAACTGTTCATCCGTGTCATAGTCGCTAAATTATTTTTATCTTGAGTTAAAGAACTCCAATTTAAGATCCACTAATTTTCCCTGAAACTAGACTCATACATCTTCTTACCATAAAATTTTCAGAATTTTTGGTTCATCCAATTAGTACAGTTTACTCATTGGAGTCTCCCCTGTTCTGCCGTCTGACAGTTCCGACCTTTCTTTACTAAAAATTAATTATCTCATCATACAAGATTCAGATGATATTATAGTTTGTTTCTTATAAAAATAGACTCATTAAGGAATCTAACCATATAAATTATGTCCCATAATAATTTTTATACAATTTTTAATGATTTTTCCAAGTCAGAACAGAGGATCCCGAAATCATTCTGAACATGTCTCACAAAAATATAAATATCTCAAAATACAGAATTCATTTACTTGCTCTGTTTCTTTTATATGAAAATAGACTCAATAAGCTTTAATTACATATCTTATTCATTCTCTAATTCGATTTCTACAATTTTTGGTGATTTTTCAAAGTTAGACCACTGCTGCTGTCCAAAACAGTTTTAGTGCAAAATATTGATTTCCATTTTGCCCCAAATTTCACAATTCATACAATTCAGTCATTGCTCAATTAGCCCCTCAATTAAGATAATTTTCTCTATTAATACTTTTTATAGACATTATAAGTTATTTCATAACTATTGAAATTCAGAATTTCCACATAAAATCCTAACTTCAAACTCTTTTACAATTAGGTCTCAAACATTCACTTTCTATTCAATTCTTTTAATAAAATCAGCATATAAACAATTTAAAACTCTAATTCCATGTCAAATAATCATTTACTTCCAGCACATATTCATGGAAACTTTCAATTTCTTTCATAGAATCAAAAACTAATGAATTCAACAAGTGGACCTAGTTGCAAGAGTCACAAAAACACAAAAATTTCAAGAAATAATCAAGAGTTGGACTTACTTGAAGTAAAAATATGAAAAACCAGCTTTAGGGAACTCTTCCATGGCGTTTTTGCTCATGAGAATGCAGAAAAATAAAGAGAAATCTAGATAATTCCACTTTAGTCCTAGCTTTATTAAGTAAATTTTGCAATTTTCCAATTTTGCCCTTAATTCTCCTTATTTTCTTGCTGATTTCATGCCCTTGCCGTCCAGCCCAAATAGACCTTGGGTCTATTTTCCTTTTAAACCCTCTTTCTTTTATTACCTTATTTACTAATTAATAACTAATTACAAAATATCTAATTATAACAAATAAATAATTTACAAGTGTATTTATACACACACATACACATGTATTATTCTACCACCATACATTTGTCACCATCATAATTAATAATAATTAACTAATTAAATAATAATATATATATATTACTTAAATAATAAGTAAATATATACACATTTAATACATTTGTACCATTAATACAATTACACATGTATTTATCCATCATCAAACACATGTCACTTTTATGGTTTAATTGCTAATTTAATCCCTTAACAATTTTCTATTCTATAATTAAACTTTTGCACTTCATTCAATTTAATCCTTTTATCAAATTATCCTTTTCAAACAAGTGTACTTAAACATACATTCCATGAATTTTGAGTAAGTTTACTCATAGCATTTACTTAGTCAAACAAGTCAGGCACTTAATATCATATGAATGTCACACAAACATAGATGCGCTTATCACAAGATAAACTTCCGTTTCTCATTTCATTTATTCAACTGATTTCAATATCAACAATTCAATATTTTAGCAAATTCATGAACTTTAAGTTCATATTCAAATTTCACATCTCAATTCAATTCACAATTCAACTCATAATTTCTTTCTTTTATTATTATTATTTATTTATTTTTAATTGTACGATCAATCAAATTTATTTAATTTTCTCATTTCAATTATTCACCCTATTAACATAAATAGGACTCAGACGGATACATGGATCCAACCAAACACACCAGTACGGCACATTGTGCCTAAAACGGTACATAGTACCTGATCAATATATCAGATGCAGTATACGACACATAAAGTGCCTGAAATACGACACACGAGGTGCCTGATATACGACACACAAGGTGCCTAATACGACACACGAGGTGCCTAATATACGACACACGAGGTGCCTGATACGACACACGAGGTGCCTGATACGACACACGAGGTGCCTGATATACGACACATAAAGTGCCTGATCGGCAAAGCCGATAAATCCCGTACTCTTCCAATCCTATGGCATGCCAATTATATCCGACTAGCCCGACAAGTTAATAGGGAATTCAATTTTCATTTCAATTTCACTTAATATTCATATTTACCCCTATTAACAAGACTCGGACTTTGGCGGATACACGGATTCCAACCAAACATACCAGTATGACACCCAGTGCCTCATCGACTCGAGGTCGAAGTATCTCTGAACACTTCCAAATCCTATGGCATGCCAATTGTATCCGCTAAGCCCGGTTAGTTAATAGAGTATCAAATTCACTTATCCATTTCACTTTCCATTGATCAAAGTCATACAAATACCATTCAATCATCATAATAATTCACTTCAATTCACTTCAACATCACACAAACACATATTCAGATATCGCAAATCTCGTATATTTATATTAATTTCCTCATATTTCTAATCAATATCTTTTCAATATAACATTCACTCATTATTATAGTTTTTACACCAATCATATAAATTATATAATCCAACAAAAATAATTCCATTCACTATAAATTCAATAAATTCCTCGTATGCGGAAATCAATCCATTTCAATTATAAGACATCATAATTCGAACACCAACAATTGCCATATGTATATAATTATAACAAATAATGACTAAGTTCGGATTATAGAAATACAAACCGTATTTTCTCGAGCTAACTCCCGTTGTCTTTGCCATTTTCCTTGCTTAGCCAAGATTCCCGGGACCACAATAACTACGGAAATTAAAAAAATTCATATTCTTTAATTCACTATTAATTTATAACTAATTAATACAATTTCTATTTTTCCTTTTCATTCTACTTTCTTTTTACACAATCCTATTATTTACTCATATATTCTTTTAAAGCTGTCTTCCTGCGCAATAGTC
The DNA here is from genome assembly GCA_020496765.1 of Gossypium stocksii. Classification (NCBI taxonomy): domain Eukaryota; kingdom Viridiplantae; phylum Streptophyta; class Magnoliopsida; order Malvales; family Malvaceae; genus Gossypium; species Gossypium stocksii. Next base: position 44,125,690 of record CM035630.1, on the reverse strand, counting down.
ACTAAATTGTTTATATCTGAAGCTACGAAACTCCAAATCAAGTTCCGTTAATTTTCCCTACTCATTTGTCGGATTTAGTGATCCCGAATCACTGTTCCGACACCACTGAAAATTAGGCTGTTACAGCTGAAACCTTATTCTCTGTGTTATCGAGTACACACATGGTATGTTTTTGCAGTAAAAGCTCTCCTAAGCCTCCAACACCTCATTTGAGTAACCCTGAATTCACACAATCACAGCGTCGATTGGAAAGCACCAGCCTTTTGATTAACGAAACCGCACAAGTGCAATTCTCAATGTAAAAAGAAAAGATGATTTAGGGAAGACGATTCAAGAAAAAGGGAGGGGGTAATCCAAAAAAATTTTCAGCATCAATCGTGAGGAAAGAAAGGGAAAACAACAGCAAAAACAAATGAAGAGGAGAAAAGAAGCCAAAATTGCCTAATAAAAGCCATTATGGATAGAAACTGATAACCCCCAAATCATTCCACTACTCAGATTTTTAGTCCATCTCAAACTATCCTGAACGGATGAGCAAAAATAATGCCTAAGCTAAGACTCGCACACACGACCTCCCTCACATCACCACTCCACTTAACCACCAGACCAGCAGGCCTATTTTGATATGATTCCACAATTATTTAAATAAAATCCTACTAATCCAGAGTTAAGGCTTTATTCATAAAAATACCCAAAATTTGCCAAAGTCATGGCTTGAGCTTGGGACCTCACACACACACCCAGAACACATAGCCACTAAAGCAGATACACAGTTGTGTCACATATCCTTAAAAACAAAATTTTGAATTTTAGGGCGTTACACCCTTAAAGGCAAAATGAGAAGTTAGCAATTCAAAACCTAAAAATTAAGGGTGAACATATAAAAATTTTAAATGGAATAGTCATGAGACAGATAGTAATTGACATGGGCATGTTATAAAAGATTTTAATGGCTAATTTATATATTTGATTTGTTTATATATTGCGTTCAAATTATGTTAGCACCACTGAGCTCTTTTGCTTAGTGTATTGCTTTGTTTGTTCCTATGTGCAAGTGATGTTTAGGTTTAGTGGATATGAGAAAGATGGCAGCATCCAGGTATCAAATCTTAGCTCAGTAATGTGTGGTTTGTAAGTTGAATGTTAAAATAGAAATGGAATGTACTTGGTGTCGTAACTTAGCTTTGGAGTCATTTGTGATATCTTAGTATCTTCTATGGTTAAGAAAATGTAAATTAAGCATGTTTTATAAGTATATAAGTGTGTGATGATATGAATATGTGATTATGTTGAGATGCATGTTCTTAAGTTAGTGATTTGGATATGTTTCGTTAGTTGTAATCATGTCTTGAAAGTGAAATTAATGTTTGAATTTTGTAGTGTTGTGTTCATGATTGAAATCATATGTTTGAAAGTGTTTCAACATGCTTGAATGGTGTTTAGAATTGGTAATATTTTGGACTAAACTAGGTGAATTTTGGGGTTACTTTTAGGTCATGGCAAACTTCTATCGATATAAGTAGTCAGATATATTGATACAAGTAAGTTAGTAGAAAAAAATGAATAGTAGTAGAGGCTTCTATCTATAGAAGTTTAGACTTCTACTAACACAAGTATGTCAAATCAAAACAAGGTCCCACCTCTGTTTTGACTTGTTTTGACCTTCCAGAAACCCAAACTTAGTCTCAACCATCCACGAACGCCTAGAACTTAATTAAAAATGTTCCTAAAAGTGTTTTAAATGACTTAAACTTGTTTTTAATCAATATGACTGTTTGGTATAATGTGGTAAAAGCTTGATGTGGTATTGATATTATATAAGAAGTTAATTGTAGTTGTTTCGACGACGAATTATCTCATATTTGGACTCAAAGATTGGGTTAGGTGCGAGGTGTGTTGGATCTAGTGCACTAAGTGTAGTATTTCATCTATCTATACTTTTATTTTTTGAAGAAATTGATTTAATAAAATATTCATTGATTACATTAATATTCTTTGTATATTATCCTTGATGTTTTTGCGCACAAAGCAAAAGGAAAGCAAATATTGACTCACTGGTTATCTAACGTTTAACTGATACTAAGTGGTATTACATGGTCAAATCGGAATACGGAAAGACAATTTATATTAGTAAATAAATCTAAACATGTGCTTAGTCTAATCAGAAATGAGCAAGCCGATTAAAGGACTAATATGTTGTCTACCAAGTCCAATTGAGGAGATTCTTTATCTTGATCATCAGAGTGGATGACTCCCAAAAGATAGAAACATAGATATAACTGACTGAGCTGACAGTAAATCGAACAAGACCTAAGTAGAGTAGATCTTAAATACATTTATGAATTTATTCACTTGTAATATTCATAATGTGACATACCTTAATCCTGAGTGGATGATGGACTATGTATGCATGACTTGTATACTTGAATGTAAGTAAAAGCCTAAGTTCAAATAGCTAAGGAATCGAAAGTTAGTACATTGGGTATACAACTTATGTAGTATGTAGCATCATTTACAATAATGGAATTCATAGCCCAAATAATAGGTAAATGATATCCTTTCATCAGCATTACATGATAGATGAAAAATAAACATGGCCACGAGTCATTTGTCTTTGTGATAAATGACTTGTTATTATTTGATAGTAATTAACTTTTCATGAAGGAATATGTAATGGTTACCACGAGATAAAATATGATCATATTGGAATAATAAATTTATCCCAAAGAGATTAAGGATATTCTATGAGAGTAACACACTTATGACCAGGTCATTGGATGGTCACTTATTGAGTAGCTTTCGTAATTGTATGTAATTAGGGAGAGCTCAATCATGATACTATAATGGAATGACTTCGTGACTCAATAAGTTTATAATTAATAGGCTAAAAGCTGGAACTTAATTATAAATTGTTTGAGCCTTAATTATATATTCTCAATCGATCCCTCCACTAGCTTGTTGAAACCAGAGATGAATTGCATGTAGAGCCAAATGAACAGAAATGAATGGAAATGAAGTTAGAGATAAGGGTCACATTTATAAATAATGTGTTTCCTCACTAAGTATAGAAATGACTTGAGAATTAATTTAATGTTTCCGAATTATTATGTAAGTATTTATAATTAAATAATTGAAATTAAAAAAATATAATTAAATTAATTAGTCATTATGAATCTATTGAATATGGAAATTAAATGTATTTTCTCATACATACTTTTACGGTAAAGTTGTCATAATTTTTTTTGTCAAAAAAAATTGTCATGACTTTAACGGAATTAGAATGAAATTGAGAAAATTATTTAATTAAGAAATTAATTTAGTTAATTAGATTAATTAATTAATTAATATTTATTTTGAGAAATAAAAAATAAATATTAAATTGAATTAAATTATAAAATAATAAATTAAAAGTTTAATAAGCACATATAATTGAACGAGCACATGAGAGAAATAAAACCCCTCGTATCATAAGTGAGGGCAACAACTCTAGTAGTATACCATGATAAAGAGAAGACTAATCTTTTAATGCACCACAATTTTGCATTAATTAAAAGATTTTTTGCTTCTTCACGACCCTTTATCCCCTTTTTCTTTGTTTTGTTTTTAACACAAATAATGGATATTAAGAATTAATTGCATTAATTAATGAAATTTAATTATAATTTAATTTCAAATTCTTCAATTCTTTAAACTTTTAATCCCTATACACAACTTTTTTTTAGTTTCTTCTCTTCTTTTCCTTTTTTCTTAGCTTCCTCTCTTTCTCTCTTCTTTTCATCGATCCCAACTACCAGAGCACGCTGACAATTTTTTTTTTCAAAAACCACACCAATGTTGGTAAAGAGAACGTTGGCACAAAAAAAACAAAAAATCATATATATTTTTTAAAATTTTGAGACCGATATCATCAACGTGAACACAGACACCTATTATTTTTTTCTTCTTTTTTAAAAAAAAATCAAAGAATACTAATATTTTTAAAATGTATTCGGAAAAAATACATACTGGTGTCGGCGAACACAGTGTCGACAAAAAAATCAATCTTATGGATTAGGAAATCATAGGGTAATGATTATGTGACGATAGTGGTGATGCCAATGGTGAGATGGTCGACACCCAGGTGCACTGTAGAAAATAGGACATTTTCGTATAAGATTTTGCACTTGGGTTATTTTCATAAACAATCATTTTATTTGGATCAATTTTGAAAAAAAAAAAAGGCCACTATTTTCAATCCCCAATGACTACAGAAGGTCATAAACTCATTTCTTGATATAAATATCAATGTTTTCAAAATCAAACTAATAATTAAACTGATTACACCATCGATTCTCAATCTAATCAATTCAACTTCCCAAAATTAAAAAATAAAAAAATAAATTAATAAATACAAGCAAATAACAATAATAACATCAACATCAACAAAACATTCCAAATTAAATTAAAACATTATCATTATCACTACTAAGTCATAATTGAAGCATTGGAAAATTGAAATTGAACCGCCAAAATACACATTTAACAATGTACATTAACCAATCTCTAAGTACGAGTAAAGATACATACAAGATCCAACATCATCCAAACAACTAAAATAATTTTTAAGCAATAAATAACTTAACACACTCCACAACTAATTAAACATAGGAATCCAAAGTTAACTAATTAAAAGCACATTAACAAAGTTGGGTTTTATTTGTTGTACATTTTTTTTTTATTTTTCATGTTGGGTTTTATTTGGATTTTCGTCATGTTTTTATTTTTGAATTTTATTTTATTTTAAGTTTATTCGTTTGAGTCAAAATTTAATGGATTGAGCTAATAAATATTGTTGATGTGTAGGATTAATGAGGAGACATAAAGGAGTAAGTGGTGGTGCTGACGAAGGCTGGTTCATCATGTTTGGGTAGAGAGCCAGAGAGCAAAGAGAGTGAAGATGTGGAGGTGGAAGTTAAGTGTAAGTTGGCAAAGTGTAGGTAAGTGTACTGGAAAGTCGATCCTTTCTTCATTATCTTGGAAACTATTTATGGGAGAGGTCTTGTGTTAGATATCATTAACTTGGTGGACTTGCTATCAAGCCATCATTATAGGACATGTGGGGTGATCTGTTGTAATTTGATATGTCAAATTAGGCCTTCTAATATGCTTAAAGAGCTTGTTTTTGGGCAATTTATATGTTTTTTTCATGCTTTTACTTAGTTTTAGTTCTTTGCACAAATAAGTGATTAGTGTGTATTTTATGTTATTTTGAGACCCAAGATGACCAATTGGCATCTGGGGCATCTAATGAGGTTGATGGATGATGTAGGGAGCTCATGGTGGCCCAAATGGAGCGAGAACATCACTAAGAATGGGGGTATCGCGATATTGAAGCATGAAAGTTGTGATACCCTTGAGAATGTTGAAATAAAGAAGCTTGAGCCACCAACAATGGTATCGTGATATCAACCATAAGGTATCACGATACCCAAGACTTCCAATGACCCCTATTTCAAGACTGATACTGATATCGCAATACCGGTCTTTAGGTATCGTGATATCACTATTGAGGGAGAGAAAAAATGACCATAGAGGTAGTCCTTGTCCAACATGTCCCCCCAACAAAATTAGATGATTAGGTTCAATTTGGTTAATATTTTTGTACGTGAACTATGTTAAAATAAGCTATATTGTTTGATACAACAGATACGCTACACATTTTTTAGTTTTTAAGATTGTTCTTTTTATCTTTTAGGGTTTAGTTCTTTTTTCCATAGTTTAAGGTTTAATTTCTTACTCATTTCCTGGTGCCTTAGTTTCTTATAGTTAATTAAGTTAGTAACTACTATAGGTAGGATTTATTTGCTTATCTAATTCTTCAAATGCTCTTGTATTTATAATCTAATCCATTAATTGAATGCCATTTAACTTTGTTACATTTCCTCTATTAAAAACCATTTATTTAATACTCTTGTTTACTTTTCTTGCTATCATTGTTGTTCAATCCAAGCTTTTGCAAAAAAGCTAGGTTTTTTATTGATTTGCTTAGGATTTAAGCTAATGTTGTTTTTATTTAATTTTTTGTAGTTAATGACTTTTAATACAAGCATGAGTGGCTAAATATTTAAGGGCTGGTTGATGGTAATGTTAGATAATTGATTTTTGTTTTAGGGACTAAATTGCAAGACTAGACTAAATCAAATAGGTTAGGATTTACGCCCCTAAGGGAAAATCAAGATAATTGAGACTAAGAGGAGATCTTATCGAGCATCAATTTGATAAGTCTTGGGTTTTTGGTGAGGTTGAGAGATAAACCAAATTAATTTGTCGAAATTGGTAAAGTTGAGGTCGATAGGTAAAATGGAGCCAATTTAAGAGTAATAGCAATTTAGTTCCCTAATTCGAAAGTCAACTAACCCCATGGAAATCAGCCAACCACTCTTTGTTATCGTGTTTTCTTGTATTTGATAGTTGTGTAGTTTGTGTTCTTTACAATTTAGCCCTTTGCTATTTTAGGTAATTAATTGTTATAATCAAACTCTTGAATGGTCTGTCGTACTATAGTATTTAGTGAGTAGTTAATTAGATTCCTTGATTCACATGTCCTTAGTCTAGGAATTTGCTTAACGATTGACTTGTGTGGGTTCGATCCTTGGAATACTTGAGTGTTCCATTGAACACAATAAATATTATAATTGGCTTACTACGCTTGCAGATAATGTTATATTATTGATTGTTGTAGTGTTGACTCTCAATTGGACCTAGTACATACACGCTGCAATGAGCTATCATGGGGCGGATGTCCTTGATAAGACAAGGATGTATGTGATAAGACACATTCTGTCATTCCTTCTAATTCGAGGTATGAAGTAGTTGAATCCACAAAAGGTTTGGTGAGCAAAAGGATCAAGTTCTTAACAGAAGGTTAGGTGCTTGGAGGAACAAATGGTAGGTATATTCTGGAAGGCAGGTGATTGGCTTCTTTGAATAGTCGCCTTTTGCCTGATCAGATGGTTGAGCCAGAAAGTGAGGCTTTGGGTGACTTCTTAATCTGCCATCGGTAGAGTATGTCCTTCAAGTGGCCCTCCGTGCTGCCACGTGTCCCCATTGATGGGGGTATAATAATATTCCCCCTTAAAGACAAAAGAGAGGTTATAAAATGGCCTCGCTTAAGACAAGTGAATGGTGGATAGAGTTGACGCAACTTTCAACAAAAAATGAAGAGTCATGATGAAACTCCTAGAATCTTACCATAAATACGCTCTAGGGACTTTTCCTAGGGAAATGTGATAATGATTCGAGCATGTATTGAGTTGCATTAGGCTTTGATCTGGTAATTGAACAATGTGTTTTGATGAATAACTCTATATAATCTTCAGTATTCTTCCTTTAAGACCATTTTGTTTTTGTAATTTTGAAATATTATTTATGCTTTTGTTTTGTAACTGTGCCCTTTTTTCTTTCTAAATTTCATGCTTGATTTTTGTGTTGATTTTCATTTTAGGAAGGCGTCTCTACTTCGATTTATGTTACGGTATTTTGTTTTCGCCATCATTTTAGCAATTTTTAATATCCTTCGGGGAGACATTGCTAAAAGAGATAGAAGATCAAATAAAACTCAACTCAGAAGCGATGGTCGATCTAGAGATGTGCCACCGAGGGACAATGAAGGAGCAAAGGATTATTGTCAAGCAACTCAAAAGGGTAGAAAATGAACCAGTGGCAAACCTTAGCTATCCATGTAGCATGACAATGTTGGAAAAGCAAAAGATGTTGATGTGTCGGGGCCTACTTGAAAAGCATTATCATTTTGACTTTTGCATCTTAGAGGACTCTTATCACTTAAGTAAGGTGTTCGGTCTCGATTATACTAACGGAGACTTGACTTCTATCTCTCATTATTTTTGTTTGAAGTAGGGTTCAAACTCCCTCTCCCTAAAATCATATAGGACATACTTTATGACTTTAGTTAGCATCTAGGCAATTGATGCATGGCTCTTGGTGGTTGATATTTATATATATAATTTTGCTTCGTAAAAGAGGTTCTCATTCTTCCACTCATGTTTTTCGCTATATATATTACCTAAGAGAGATATATGAAGAGAAGCTTTTCAGGTTGTTCGAATTCTATCCACGAGACCCCCACCCAAAGGAAAATAACATATTTTTTTAGTAAAGAGATTATGATTAGCATTGACTATAATAAATATACACTCGTAGAGTTGAAATTTGGTAGAAAGCTTGTAATGACCCAATTTCAATGAGATCGGAACAATGTTTTCGAGACCACAAATCTGAGCTAAAAAATTTATTTTAATATTATTACATGGTCCATATTGTGATAAGAATGTCATATGAAAATTCTGATAAGAAAAATTTTACCGATTTTGTGTTTAATTACGAAAAGGACCAAATTGAATAAAATGTAAAAGTTGGGTTCTAGTAGCTATAAGTATTAAATAGCTATAGAATTCAAAAATTGAGGTCCTTATATGGTAATTAGACCATTAAAGAAAACTTAGTAGATATTTTTAGCGATTTATCCATGGAAAAATTAGAAAAGGCTAAGGACTAAATTGGAAACAAAAGTAATTAAAAGATGATAATAGAAATATCATCTTATTTTATATCATCTTCCCCAAAATATTCATGGAAACCCTAGGAGAGAGAGAAGACATTAATCAAGCTTAATTGGGTAAGTATTCATGTTTCGTTTTTAGTAATTTTTATAATTTTAAGATCAGGATAGTTTAATCTTTCTATTTTGGGGACTAATTTGAAAAGATATCAAAGTATAGAAATTGTGCCATGGATGAATATCCTGAAAATTGGAAATTTATGGTAGAAAATGAAAGGTTGTTGGTAGATAAACAACTTTTACATAGAGAATTTTAATGAAAACATGATTTAGGGACTAAATTGAAAAGTTGTAAAACTCATGGGAAAATTCTAATTTTTATGAAATTCATGGGTTGTTATTATGATATATGTAATTTGGCTAGGCTTGAAATAATGATTAAATTGCAAGAATTTCATTTTCTTAGCCTAGGGACGAAATTAGAATTTATGAAAAGTTTAGGGGCAAAATGATAATTTTTCCTAGAATGTAAATTAAATTCAATTGAATATGAAATATGTTAAATTGATGTTAAATTTATTTATATAGATCTAGAAATCTCAAATTCGATGCTAGATCGAGGAAAAGAAAAAGTTTCGGATTAGTAGACTTATACGCGAACAGTGTCAAGGTAAGTTCGTGTAACTTAAATGAGTATGCAAATATGCTGATTTAAATGATGTATTGAATTGAATATGATATATGAAATTGTATATGTGAAATGTATAAATGTTGCAATATAAGAAATGAACATATGCTTGGAATTATTCGAAATGATTTAAGTTCTATTTGAATATTGGATTTCGATGGATAAAGGTGATTTTCCTTGTTAAACGAGGTCTTGCATTTGTTGCTGACGGGATTTAGCTCAGACAACTAATCCTATTGACCTCATTACAGATAGGATTTAGCCCAGACGGGTAATCTAGATCAAGCTCTTTGGAGCATCTGTTATAGAAATGATTTAGCCTGGACTGGTAATCCTGAATAGGCTCATGTGAGCATATCTTAGAGACAAGATTTAGCTTGGACTGGTAATCTAGTTATATGATATGTGTCTCGAGAGTGTGTTTTCTGATTATGTGCCCTAATGGGTACCCTTGAACATGAATTGATGGATTCTTGAATTGTACACTTTGAGTGTACTACCTGAGTATCCATCGATATTTCAGTAATTCAATGGACAATACCCTAACATGAGAAATGATGAGATCAAAAGAAAAATGTATTGAATGTACATAAAAAACCTGAAAGATTTGGCACGATGAGCTCATCTACGCTTATTTGATATATTTATGAATTACATGACTAACTTGCTCGATTGAATGTATGTGTTTAGGAAATTTGCTAAATTTATTGAAAACATGTTATTCTATGATTAAATTTTTAAATGAACATGATTGGTAAGTTTATTTCCTGTTACATGAACTTACTAAGCATTAAATGCTTACTAGATTTTGTTTTCTCTGTTTTATAGTCCTTGGAAGCTTGTAAAGGTTGAAAACTGTTGGAGCAACATCACACTATCCTCTAGCTCATTTTGGTATAAATATGGATCTTATTTTGATATAATGGCATCTATAAGCTAATAAGGCTAATGTGTATGTTGAAATTAATGATGCAAACTAGCCACTGGTATGGCTAGCGATTGCTTGATTTTGGTATATTTATAAAGTAAATTATGGGTTTACATGTATGTTGGTATGGTTTGAATTAGTAGATTAAACATGTGTGTTAAATGAGTTAAGATTTGAAATTAGTGAATATGTAAAGATATAACATATTGAATGAAAAATTTGGTTGAACTTAAAAGCTTGAATTGGTTGGTTGGTATTGGTAAAGTTTTATGCAAGTTTTGGATGAAAAAGGGTGAGGAATAAGGCTTGGAAAATAGCCTTATTTTGTCCACACGAGCGTGTGTCTAGGTCGTGTGTGACACATGGTCTGGTACATGGGCGTATAGTTTGGCCGTGTGTCTCTTACATCTTAAGAATTTAGAAATAGAATGCTTAGAATGAGCACACGGGCAGAGACACGAGCGTGTGTCTTAGCCGCGTGAGGTATACAGCCTAGAACACGGGCATGTCTCTTGGCCGTGTGAAACCTGCAACTAATTTTCAAAAATTAAATTAACCACATGGCCTAGCACACGGGCGTGTGACTTAGCCGTGTGACTTCAATTTCTTCATGGGTTGTAAGTCAGAGAGTTATACAGGTAAGTGACATGGTCGTTGTCATCACACGGCCTGAGACATGGGCATGCTCACACGGCCTCATCACACGGGAGTGTCCCTCATCACACGGGCGTGTCCCTCACCACACGGGCGTGTGACTCCTAAATGTGAGAAAAATTTTAGAATTTTGCGAAAAATTCCCCGAGCTTCTGATTTAGTCCCGACTCGATTCTAATGCATGTATTGGGCCTTGAAGGTCCAATCAAGGGACATGTTGCTGAAACTCGAAAAATGAATAGTACTTGACTCGATTTAGTTGTACATGTTCTATAAAACTCCGGTAATGCCTTGTAACCCTGTTTCGACGACGGATATTGGTTAGGTGTGTTACAAAGCTTGATTTCCCAATCGAGTGGAAATGACCTTCTACCGCTAAATGCATGTTCTGACCGTGACTGGCAGACATTCAGAAGGGCACTCAACAGTACAAATTGATGAATTAGAAGGGTATACGAGTGGTCTCGCTTGAGATTACTTTATGGAGTGTGTTTAGGAGTTGTTTGGTAAATTCTTGGAAATTTTGGTATAATCTTATAAATTTTGGTAAATCCTTAGGAATTTTGGTATGGCAAAATGTTGAGTTAATTGGGTTTGGGGCACCAAGAAAATCTTTAAAAATATTGGTAAATCTTTAGAAGTATTGGTAAATTCTTATAATTTTTCTGGTAAAGCTTTATAAATTTTGGTTTGGTAAATTTCTAGAAATACTAGTAAATCCTTAGAAATATTGGTATACAAAAATGTTAAATTTTATAATTTTGGTAAATCCTCACATATTTTTGTATAACCTTAAAAATTTTGATAAATCTTTCAAAATTTGATTAAATTCTTAGATATTTTGATAAATTATTAAAAATATTGATAGCTTACCATTTTAAAAATTTCTTTTCCCATTAAGTGTGAACGGAAAACCCTTTGTAAAGAGCGCACCCTAAAATCTTTGTGGGCAAATTTTTAAAATTGGACAATAATCAAACTGATTAAATCATTAATTTGTTCATCCAATTGATCAAATAAATTTAGATAATTTAACAAAAAAATTAAAAAAATTATTAAAAATGAATGCACCAATTCAACTAATTTTTTAGCAGGATTGAAACTACTACCCGATTTTCAATCCAAGCTGTATGAGTAGGCAGTCGAATGTGGTTCAGTAACATTGTTTGCGGGATCTATTGAAAGCATATTTAAAGAAAATAAAATAAGTTGAATAAGTGTTCGCGTGTAGTATATCAGACTCTTGGAACTCTCTAGACTCTGTCTCGCTATAATTTCCTTTGTCTCAAGACTATTTTTGCATCAATCAAATTAGCAAAACCGACGAAATCCTTCAAGAATTTGACAATTTGCCTTCTATTAAATCATAAAAAATCTCTCTTTTTCATCTCAGCTAGCCAGTAGTCTTGCAAAAAGCCCCCATGGAAGACGACTTCGATTTCCCAACAGCCAACAACGTAGAGGAAGACGAGATGGGCATCCCAGAAGATGACCCAGTCAACTCACTTCTCGAAGTCGGCGAGGAGAAAGAGATTGGGAAAAACGGGTTGAAGAAAAAACTGGTTAGGCAAGGTGAAGGATGGGAGGCTCCCTCCAATGGTGATGAAGTTGAAGGTAATGATCTTCTTCTTCTTCTTCATTCCTTGATTTGGTTATTCTTTTGTTTGACTTTCCTTGGGATTTTTTAGTTGTTGGGTTTGTTGATTTTGATTGTTGTTTTCCTTCTTTTGAAGTGCATTATACTGGAACTTTGCTTGATGGAACCAAGTTTGATTCCAGCCGCGATAGAGGGACTCCTTTTAAGTTCAAGCTTGGCCTAGGTAAATAACTGTATGTTCAACTTCATTTTTTGATTAATTTAGTTAGTTTCTCTGTTAAATCTGGTGTTTTTATAATAATAACAATGTAATGAATTTAATAAGACCGTTGAATTTCACGGTAATCATGAAACATTGAGTTGAATGACATGTGGATCACTTTTTTATTTCGTTGAGAAGGGGTAGAAGTGCTTGACAATTACTAAGAGAATATATTTTAATCACTACAAGCAGAATTAATCATTACAAATGTGGCAGATTTAATTCGGAATAAGTCTAGATAAAGCCCAGAAATGCTTTATATATGGGGTAAGATTCGAACCTTGGCACTCAAGATTCCAGCCTCTACCTTGCTAACACGGCCAAGGTCTCATTGGTGATACGTGGATTACTTAAGTGCTTCTTTTCTAGGAAAAATGCTGGCATGAACTATGCTTTCTAATAAAAATCTGTAGTTAGGTCATAGGTGTGACCTCTTAAGATCCTTCTTCGTGTATGATACCTAAGGTGTGTCTTCAAATCATAACCTTGAAAATAAAGCACTGTCTGGTGATATTTGTATGTGTTTCATGGAAGCATTGAGAGGACAAGAAGGTTACTTGTCCAAAGAGAAAAGAGAAAAGAGAAAAGGGTTACTGTCCAGTGTGATATTTGGATGTGTTTCATGGAGGCACTGAGTGAACAGGAAGGTTAGTTGTCCTCAAAGAGAAGAGAAAAGGAAGGTTATAGCTACCAAATTTGATGAAATAATAAGTGAAATGGTATGATACTGAATGTGTGTTCTGGAAGTATTGAGAAAACAGGGAGATTTTTCATCTGAAAAAAGAGAGAGTAAAGGGTGGTATAGCTACCTAATTCAATGAAATAATAAGTGAATTTTTTTCAAATTTCAACAGACATTTTTGTCAACTATTTTTGTTTCTGGAGTATCTGTCTGTAATAGCATGAACTGGGATTTGCTCACTTGTTTCTCTCCTTAAACTTCAGGACAAGTAATCAAGGGATGGGATGAGGGTATCAAAACAATGAAGAAGGGTGAAAATGCCATTTTTACCATACCTCCTGAGTTGGCATATGGTGAATCTGGATCGCCTCCAAATATTCCTCCTAATGCAACACTTCAATTTGATGTGGAGTTGCTTTCTTGGACTAGCTTCAAGGACATATGCAAAGATGGAGGAATCTTCAAGAAAATACTTGTTGAAGGGGAGAAATGGGAGAATCCTAAAGACTTGGATGAAGTATTTGGTAAATATAAATTCATTTCCTCTTTTGCTGCTTTAATTATTCAGAGTCTTATGTGACTGTGTGCTTAATGTGTACTGTGAATTTCTGTTTTTGTGACAGTTAAGTATGAAGCTTGTTTAGAAGATGGCACACTGGTTTCACAATCTGGTGGACTGGAGTTCACTGTTGGAGATGGTTAGCATTATTCCCCTCTATTTACTCACTTGTCTAGAATGATCTCTGCTAGCTTAAATATGACAATGAGATTGTACCATGCAGGCTATTTCTGCCCTGCATTGGCGAAGGCAGTCAAAACAATGAAGAAAGGGGAGAAAGTTCTTTTGATAGTGAAGCCACAGTGTAAGTTAGATTCCTTTATGGTTCATTGGTTATGGCAGACTATGAAACCTAATTGACTCCTGTTTGCTTATAGATGCATTTGGTGAGGATGGTAGGCCAGCATTGGGCAATGAAGGTGCTGTTCCTCCAAATGCTACCCTTCATGTTACTCTTGAGCTGGTTTCTTGGAAGAGTGTTTCGGATGTCACAAAGAACAAAATGGTCTTGAAGAAGATCTTGAAGGAGGGAGAGGATTATGAACGACCAGATGATGGAACAATAGTTCAAGGTAAGATGGCTTGGAATTTTATGTTTCATTATAGTCTATAATTGTTCGGTTGGTTGGTAGGTTTTCCATTTTATCTATTTTTTTCAGTGTATTTATAGCTCATTTTAATACTGCTTGCTAGTTAAATTTATTGGAAAGCTGGAGGATGGGAAGATTTTTGTGAAGAAGGGACATGATGATGAACTTTTTGAGTTCAAAATTGATGAAGGTAATAATAGTTTTGTGATCCTGATTTGTTTCTTTCTGGACTTGTGTCTTCTTATCTTTCTTTCTCAATAAGATCTCATGACATAATGGCATTTGTTTCATACTTTGGCTTCATTGAAAGTTGTTTCTAATGTAGATGGCACTTGTTACAGAACAAGTTATTGATGGGCTCGATAAAGCTGTGAAGACCATGAAGAAAGGAGAACTTGCACTTATCACTGTTCAGCCAGAATACGCGTTTGGTTCGTCCGAATCACAGCAGGAGTTGGCTGTTGTTCCTGCAAACTCGACTGTGTATTACGAGGTTGAGATGGTCTCTTTTGTGAAGGTTAGTGGCTTAGTGCTTATATCACATTTTACCCCCCTAGTAGATGTCCACCGCATGTGGGTGTAGTGGTGACCACAGGCCTACTGATTGCAGGAGAAAGAATCTTGGGACATGAATGCTCAGGAAAAGATCGAAGCTGCTGGGAAGAAGAAAGAAGAAGGGAATGCTTTATTCAAGGCAGGTAAATATGAAAGAGCATCGAAAAGATATGAGAAGGTATGCTTATGTAACATGCACCTTGTCATTAGTGCAATTGTTGTGACTGTTTTTACTAGTGATTTGACTATTTCGCAACAATTCCTTTGTGCAGGCTTTTAGGTTCATAGAATATGACTCTTCTTTCAGTGACGAGGAGAAGCAGCAAGCTAAGTTGCTAAAAGTAACTTGCAATCTCAACAATGCAGCTTGCAAATTGAAACTCAAAGATTACAAGAAGGCTAAGAAACTGTGTACTGAGGTTGCATCTTTAATGGCATTTTTGATGAACTGTAAATGTTAATGCACTCATGCTGACAATTAGGCATGTATGATTTTGTAGGTGTTAGAACTTGATGATAGAAATGTGAAAGCACTATATAGGAGGGCTCAAGCATATATGGAACTTGTTGATTTCGATTTGGCTGAGGCAGATGTTAAAAAGGCCCTGGAGATTGACCCCGACAACAGGTATTTGTCTACTGCAAAATGTCGGTTGTACCAAGAAATTGGATTTTTTTTTTTGAACATAGTATCCAGAATATGTTACTTTTATGATTTATCTTAGCTGATAGTCATTGCATCCTACCTCTATGAGTGGTGGGATGTGAGCCAGGTAGGAATTTATCTTGCACAAATGTTCTAGGTGAATATGTGCTTTTTTGCACTTGAGATGTTGTAGAAATAAGGACTCAAAAACTGAAGTGGAAAGTAAATGATGGATAAGAAATCATGTTGCAGGGTTGCAGTATATTTTTTTCTCGTATTTTCTCCCATGATTTGTTTTATTCCAATCAATATGGACTTATGGTTGCAGTTGAAGCTAATTTATGTCATGTTTGTAACAGGGATGTGAAACTTGAGTACCGAGTTCTAAAGGAGAAAATTAGACAGTACAACAAGAAGGATGCACAGTTCTATGGCAACATGATTGCAAAGATGAGCAAGTTAGAGCAAGAAAAGGCAACCAAAAAGGAGCCAAGGCACATAACCATTGGTAGAAAGGTTTGATAGCATTTGCCTGGAAATCCCCTTTCTTCTCCCCCGTCCCTCATCCCTTTCTTCCTTCTTAATGTTATACAAGAGTGAAGGTGAAGTTTTTGTTCTAACATAACACACACACACACACATAATCATAAAAGACTAAAAGGGTTCAGATAGTGGCAAGAATTGAGTGTGAAAAGTCATGTATGATGCTGATGATGGTCTCTGATGCATCTAATGAAGAATCTTTGCCTTTCTACTCCTAGCAGGTTTGCAGATTGCCGGTTCTTTTGGTTTGCATCTTTCTGATACTTCCTGTGATTGCCGCCGTGATTTGGCAAAAATGGTCAGATCCCCTTGTCGATCGGGTAGTTATGTGATGTTCAAAGATAGCGCCCTTTAAGTGCATGTATTTGCAGCTGAAAATAACCAAAGATAAAATGATCTCAAAGTCTTAAACCACTTTGTGTTAACATGTTCAAGTTCAAAGATAGAGTCGTACTTTATAATATTGTATCATGACCCTAGAATTTGTTTGGATAACTTCTGTGTGATGAAATTGATGAGGATTGTAATTAAGCCCCACTGTTATAAAATGAACAATTTTTATTCAAAGCGGGTTCTGAGTGCGCTTAATTTTGTAATATTTTCTAATATAGGTATCTGGATTTCGTGAGAAATTTAAAGATTGTACTTATAATCATTTTGGTTTTTTTTTTTATATTAAATATGCACTTCTATTTTCTTTAAATATAATTGAAAACAATGCATTAATTATATATTTCCTATGAATATCATTTTAACTCGTGTTTAGTTATTAATACAATTTTACATCGTTATTATTATTTATTGAATTGATTATTATTATTTGTAATGCTGACAAAAAATGTCTTTGTACTTTAAAATTTTCAATGCGTAGTTTGTATGTTTTTTCAACCAACCTTTAGATACTTCTAATGGTGGACCATTAAAAAGGTGTCAAGTAGTGTGGGTCAAATCTAAAGGGCTAAGCAGGTATGAATGACTTGCAAAAAAAATTTCCTTCCCTTTTTAGTAAAAAATATTAAATAACATTTTTCCTTTTATCTCACTAAAACGTTTTCTTTCTCTCTTTTTCTACTTTCTCTTTGACAAATCTAGAAATAAATGGTAAAAAAGTTTTCATAAGCTATTGTTGTCGCTCTACCGTACTTCGATGTCTCTTAGACCAACAACGACACCAAATGATAACCCATCTTCTCCTCTTCAACTTTTATGGTTTCAATTTTTTTAGTCACCTCGTAAAAATTCTAGAACTTTGAATCAAAGCCTTAGCTACGACGTTGGATGTCGTGAGTTTGAGGTATGTTATTCCTCTTGCTTTGCGTCGACTTACCATTGTCAAGATCGTGGATTTGAGGGCCAAAGCTTAAAGTGTTAGATCTAGTGCTCTTAATGTAGTATTTTTATCTATGTATACTTGTAATTTTTGAATAAATTGATTTAATAAAATATCCATTGATTACATTAATAGTCTTTGTGTATTGTCCCCAATGTTTTTGCATGCAAAGCAAAATGGATTGGTTCATTGGTTATCTAATGTTTAAATAACACTAAGCGGTATTACGTGGTTGAATTGTAATAAGAAAGATAACTTGTACTAGTAGATAAATCTAAACATTTTCTTAATCTTATTGAAAATCAGTAAATCGATTGAAAGACTAATATATCGTCCATCAAGTCCAACTGCGGAGATGTTTTATCTTGAGTATCGGAGTGATTGACCCCAAAGATATAGACATATATGTGACTGTCTGGACTAATAGTACATCAAACAAGTCCAAAGTAAAATAGATCCTAGATCCGTTTATGGATCTATTCACTTGTAATGTTCATAGTGTGGCATACCTTAATCTTGAATGGGTGATGGACTATGTATGTGTGACTCGTATACTTTGATAAAAGTTTGAGTTCAAATAAATAATGAAGCAAAAGTTGGTGCATTGGGTATATAACTTCTCCAGTGTGTAACATCATTCCACTATAATGAAATTCTTAGCCTAACTAATGGGTAAATGGTATCCTCTAATTGACATTACATGATAGATGAAAAGTAAACATGACCACGAGTTATTTGTCTTTATGATAAATGACTTGATTACTATTTGATAGTAATTAACTTTTTAAGAAGGAAGATAAAATGATTATCATAAGATAAAATTTGATCTTATTAGGAAAACGAATTTATCCCAAAGAGATTAAGGATATCTTATGAGGGTCACACACTTATCACAAGGCCATTAGCCAAGCAATTATTAAGTTGCTTTTATAATGATATGTAATTAGGGAGAACTCAATCACAATACTACAATGGAATGACTTCATGATTAAATAAGTTTATAATTAATAGACAAAAATTAGAACTTAATTATAAATTATTTGAGCCTTAATTATATATGTCCAACGGTTCCTCTGCTAGCTCATTGAAACCAGAAATGAATTACATGTAGAACCAAATGAATAGAAATTAATGGAAATGATGAAGTTAGAGAAACAGGTCGCATTCACAATTGAATTCGTTTTCTCACTAAGTATAAAAAGACTTGAGAATTAATTTAAGATTTTTAAATTATTATTTAATTAATTATAATTAAATAATAGAAGTTCGAAAATAGAATCAAATAAATTAGTCATTATGAATCCATTGAATATGAAAATTAAATATATTTCCTCATAGATTCTTTTACAATAAAATTTTCATGACTTCAACATAATTAGAATTAGGTCGAGAAAATTATATAATTGGAAATTTAATTTGGTTAATTAATTAATTAATAATATTTATTTTGAGAAATAGAAAACAAATATTAGGTTGGATTAAATTATAAAGTGCTGGTCAAAAGTTTAAGAAGCACATATAATTGGACTCAACATATGAGAAACCCAATTCCCCTCATATGATAAGTAAGGGGCGACAACCCCAGTAATATATTTACTAGAGTGTGTCACCCACACCTCTCCTAGTTAGACTGAGAGAGTGTTTTCTATTAAATAAATATTATTTATTTAAGCCTTATTCAACTAGGATTCTTTTATCTCTCCTTATAAATAGATGGTACCGGTTGACCTAAAACACACACTTTTTGATTGTTAAGTTATCATTATTTTTCCAGAAAGTAGTGGTAATTTATTTACTTAGAGTAAATTTTATTTTCTAGGAATTACAATCTTTATTGGTTTCTATTGAGAGTTTCATATTGAAAGTAATAATATCATTTCTTGTTCTGTGTTTGGTCTGTATTGCTTGATCCCACACTCGATGCAATTTGGGGTATGAGGATAGTGAAGAAGGTCATTCGGTTGAAAGCTAGGATCGACTCAAATTTTGATAACTCTAATATATAACATTATTTAAGTACTTTTAAGCTTATATTTTGGGTGAGTTAAGAGGGATTGATAATGTAACAACCCGGTTTTAGCTAAATCAGAATAGTGGTTTCGAAACTATAAATCCGAGGTCGTAAAATTTTTTAATATTATTTTTGGTGTTCAAAGCATGTGATTAGATATGTGTTAAATTTTCGTGAAATAATTTTATCGTTTGGTTGCTTAATTTGATAAAAGGACTAAATTGCATAAAATGCAAAAGTTGCATTCTAATTGATTAAGTGTTTATTTGCTATGATTCATTAAATGTGAGGTCCTTATGATAAAATTTGACCATGGTTAGTGGAGATGGACATAAATAGCCATCCATTATATGTTTAATTAATGTTTTAATTAAGGGCATTTTTGTAAATTGTAAAATAATGGCTAATTAAATAAAACAAAAGCCAAAATCTTGTCATCTTCTCCATGCTTTCACTGAAAATCAAAATAAAATAAAAGCTAAAAGCTCATTTAGGGTTTGGCAAGTTATAAGCTTGATTGGTAAGTGTTTTGAGCTCGGTTTTTAATTACGTTTCTATGACCGTTGCTTCAAATACTAGCTAGCCAATGCCCTAATTGAGTTTGGTGATGATTTTGAGAAATGCCATTGATGAATGTTTGAGCTTTGTGATAGTTGATGATGAAAAATGAAAGATAAATAATAGATTTTCATGTTTTATTAAGTGATTTTTGAAGAAAATGATAAATAGGGTTAAATTGTGAAATGTGTAAATTGAGGGGTTGAAATTGAAATAAATAAAAGTTTTGGGCTGTTAGGGACTTATATGAAATTCGGCCACAGATGGGTTTTG
This sequence comes from Gossypium stocksii, assembly GCA_020496765.1. Lineage (NCBI taxonomy): Eukaryota > Viridiplantae > Streptophyta > Magnoliopsida > Malvales > Malvaceae > Gossypium > Gossypium stocksii. Next base: position 44,105,257 of record CM035630.1, on the reverse strand, counting down.
TCAAATTTTGTGTAATTTGTGATTTTATGAAATAAGGACTAAATTGTGAAAAATGTGAAATAAGTAGGGTAAAAGTTTAAATGTGTTTTAAAGTGTGATTTGGATTAAATTGAATGAATGTGTGAATAAATGAGTTAATTTTGATTACATATAGATTAAGAAAAGTGAAACTCGAATCTTGATCGAGGGAAAAACAAAGTTCTCAACTAATTAATTGGCTTAGCCGTTTTTGTATCCGAGGCAAGTTCGTATATAATACATATTATTTTAGCAATGTTTACATGCTTTGAAATGAATGGAAATGTGAACAAGTATTATGAATAAGTTTGATGACGACTTGATGATATGTGGCACTAAGTGTGCGAGATCAAAATAGTTTCGGCTAAATAATTGGCACTAAGTGTGTGAGACTGAGTCAGTTTCGATTAAATGTGATGCAATTAAGTGTATGAGACCAAGTTAACTTCGGTTAAATGAGATGGCACTAAGCGTATGACATCATTATAGCTTCGGCTATTCATTTGGCACTAAATGTGCGAGTTCATTGAGTATCTAAAGATTTCGAATGATTTAACGTATTGAGCAAAGAGATGAATGGTAAGAGATAATTACGTGGAAATATAGGTATGTACTAAACCTATGTGGTTGTTGATACTATGTGTATGAAATTTGATAGAATTGTACAGAAATGAGTAATGGTCATGAGTAAAAAGAGTGAGTAAAGTTTTGAGATGTACTAGGTTTGTTAAGTGGACTGGATGGTGTTTTATTTTAATTGATGAGTTAATTGTATTATTGTACAAACTTACTAAGCTTTAAAGCTTATAGTGTGCAATTTTTCCTATTTTACAGTGATTTAAAGCTAGCTTAGACTCAGGGATTGTCAGGAAACGCCACCACACTATCGATCATCTTGTGGTACTTTTGGATGCTTGTAAATATGGTATATGGCATGTATAGGCTAGTGTCAATATGATAGATCTTGACTTGTGAATTTGGCCATGTGATTTGACTTATTTTGGGAAGTATGGTTTAAGATATGTAATGTGTTTCTAATGCCTTATGTATTGGTATGAGATGTATTTAAGTATTGCCTTGTGAAGTTAGCTATTTGATGTGGTTGTTTTGATGAAAATGGTTGGGTTATATGGTGAAATGTTGATAGTGTATCATGGTTGAGATATGGCATAATTTGGTATGAGAAAATGTATGAATTGGAATAGGTTCTTTTGATGATTTTGGCATGATAATTTGGTATGTTTTGAGGTTGTTTTGGTAGTAAAAGTGATGATATAATGCATGTTTGAAATAGGTTAAAATGAATGGTTATGACATGATGGTTTAGTTAGACAAAGGTGTAAGACATGAATTGAGAAAAATGGTTGAATTGGTGTGGTATGTTTTGTACATAAATGACATTGATTTGGCTGTATATTGGTATGTGAAATGGTATTGTTTGAGCTTTTGTAGGTGCATGGAATTAGGTGAGAAAATGTGGCTTAAAACAAGCCTAATTTCGATCTACACGGTTGAGCAAACGGGCGTGTGACTCGACTGTGTGACCCAAGTCAGTATGTATTACCTGTTTTCACACGGCTTGTGACACGGGCGTGTCTGGTGGCTGTGTGAGGCACACGGCCTGTTCACACAGGCGTGTGACGTCTATGAGTTAGAAAATTTTTCTAAGTTTCAGAAATTCTTGTATGTGATCGGTTTAGTCCCGAACCACTTCTAAGCATGTTTTATTGTCTCGTAGACCTTTATAAGGGACAATGTGCATGTGAATGAATGTTATTCGATAATGAATGAATATTGAATGTGAAATATTTATTAAATGTTAAGTTTCGACCGGTAATACCTTGTAACCCTAGTCTGGCAACAGATACGGGTTAGGGGTGTTACAGATAACTTTTTAGTAGCTATTTTTGTTATATTGTAACGACCCGAATTTTTCGGTTATCGGAAAAGTTTATTTTCGGGTCTTCGTTTATGAAAAATAGATTTGTAAATATTTATTAAAAATAATTATGAAGTTAGATGATTGGTTAATTAAAGTTTAATTAAGTAAATTTAGCTTAATTAAGGATAATTTGATAAAAGGATTAAATTGAATGAAGTGCAAAAGTTTAATTATAGAATAGAAAATTGTTAAGGGATTAAATTAGTAATTAAACCATAAAAGTGACATGTGTTTGATGATGGATAAATACATGTGTAATTGTATTAATGGTACAAATGTATTAAATGTGTATATATTTACTTATTATTTAAGTAATATATATATATATTATTATTTAATTAGTTAATTATTATTAATTATGATGGTGACAAATGTATGGTGGTAGAATAATACATGTGTATGTGTGTGTATAAATACACTTGTAATTTATTTATTTGTTATAATTAGATATTTTGTAATTAGTTATTAATTAGTAAAGAAGGTAATAAAAGAAACAAAAAGAAAAAAAAAAGAAGAGAAAGTTAACAGAGAAGAAAACGTGGGAGAGAAAAAGAAAGAAAGAAAGAAAGAAGAAAGGAGAAATTGGAGAATTGAAGCTTGGGAATTAATTGGTAAGTTTAATTAGGTCCTTTCTTTGTAATTTTGATGTTTTTGAGATGTTAGAGTTAAGTAATCTTGAGTTCATGTGAGAATATTGAAAAGTGATGGAAGTTCAATTAAGGTTGATGTTAAGAAAATGGTGGAATTAGGGATTAATTTGATAGAAAAGTGAATTTGAATTGAACAGAGGACTAATTTGTAAAGTAATTCATAAGTTTTATATTGTAGGGACTAAATTGAAGAAAATTCGAAATTAGAAAAATATGATGAAAGTTCAATAGTTAAACTTGAGTTGGGTAAAATTTGGTTAGAAATAGAAGTGTGAATTGAATAAGAAATGTAAGTAAACTTAGTTAGGACTTAATTGCAAAATAAGCTATAAGAAACAGTTTTGGGCAGCAACTTGAGCTTAACTTTGAAAAATCACTAAAAATTGTAGGAACCGAATTAAAGGGTGAATAAGATATGAAATTAAAGCTTGCTGAGTCTATTTTTAGATAAAAGAAACAGAACAAGCAAAGAAAGTCTGTAGATTGAGATATTTGTATTTTTGTAAAACTGGTTCAGGATGACTCCGAAATCCCCTGTTCTGATTTGATAAAATCATTAAAAATTGTACAAAAATATTTATGAGTTTTAATTTATATGTCTAGAATCCTCAGTGAGTCTAGTTTCAAGAGAAACAGACGAGAACATTACACGAGTCCTGAGTTATGAGATAATTGAATTTTAGTACAGGAGGGTCGGAACTGTCAGATAGTGAATCAGGCGTAACTTTGAAGAATAAACTGTATTAAGTGGCAAAACTAAAAATTCTGGAAATTTTATGGTAGAAAGGTACATGAGTCTAGTTTCAGGGAAAATTAACGGAACTTGATTTGGAGTTTCGTAGCTTCAGATATAAACAATTTAGTGACTATTGCGCAGGAAGACAGCTTTAAAAGAATATATGAGTAAATAATAGGATTGTGTAAAAAGAAAGTAGAATGAAGAGGAAAAATAGAAATTGTATTAATTAGTTATAAATTAATAGTGAATTAAAGAATATGAATTGTTTTAATTTCCGTAGTTATTGTGGTCCCGGGAATCTTGGCTAAGCAAGGAAAATGGCAAAGACAACGGGAGTTAGCTCGAGAAAATACGGTTTGTATTTCTATAATCCGAACTTAGTCATTATTTGTTATAATTATATACATATGGCAATTGTTGGTGTTTGAATTATGATGTCTTATAATTGAAATGGATTGATTTCCGCATACGAGGAATTTATTGAATTTATAGTGAATGGAATTATTTTTGTTGGATTATATAATTTATATGATTGGTGTAAAAACTATAATAATGAGTGAATGTTATATTGAAAAGATATTGATTAGAAATATGAGGAAATTAATATAAATATACGAGATTTGCGATATCTGAATATGTGTTTGTGTGATGTTGAAGTGAATTGAAGTGAATTATTATGATGATTGAATGGTATTTGTATGACTTTGATCAATGGAAAGTGAAATGGATAAGTGAATTTGATACTCTATTAACTAACCGGGCTTAGCGGATACAATTGGCATGCCATAGGATTTGGAAGTGTTCAGAGATACTTCGACCTCGAGTCGATGAGGCACTGGGTGTCATACTGGTGTGTTTGGTTGGAATCCGTGTATCCGCCAAAGTCCGAGTCTTGTTAATAGGGCTAATATGAATATTAAGTGAAATTGAAATGAGAATTGAATTCCCTATTAACTTGTCGGGCTAGTCGGATATAATTGGCATGCCATAGGATTAGAAGAGTACGGGATTTATCGGCTTTGCCGATCAGGCACCTCGTGTGTCGTATCAGGCACCTCGTGTGTCGTATATCAGGCACCTCGTGTGTCGTATATCAGGCACCTCGTGTGTCGTATTTTAGGCACTTTATGTGTCGTTCCAGGCACTTTATGTGTCGTATACTGCATCTGATATATTGATCAGGTACTATGTACCGTTTAGGCACAATGTGCCGTACTGGTGTGTTTGGTTGGATCCGTGTATCCGTCTGAGTCCGAGTTATGTTAATAGGGGTAATTAAATGAAATGAGAAAATCAAATGGAAATTGTGTATTTGGAAATTGAATGAATAGTAAAAATGACAATGTGATATGAAATATGAAACGAAATTGTGCTATGAGGATGATCATTTGAATTATGCAATTTGAAATGTGTGATTTGAAATGTGAGTTGAACAATTGTATGTGATTAAAGGAATTGAATCAAATGTTCTTATATTGTTTGAAATCTTAGGAATGATTCATTGAATTAATTATTTGAATTATATTAGCTTGGTATAAATCGTATGTATATAATGAGAGAATCAAGAATAATAAATTTACTATGATATAAATGAAGTTGACTATTATTGAAATAGAATAAAATGGAAATGATTCATAAGTGTATAGCTGAATATAGTTTGTTAATATTGAATTGTAAATAAATTAAGGAAAGCGATACCAATTAGTAAGTGAAAGAATGGAATGAATAATAATGATTTATTAAAGAATTGAACAATTAAGTTAATGTGTTTATTAAATGATTTGTATAGAATTTATATGGAAAGTAGTTGAAATTTGTCTATGAAATGAATAAGCAAATAATTGCAATTGTTATTATGATTTTGAGTATTTGTTATATTTTTTTTTATGTTCGGATTATAGAAATACCACTGAGTATACCCATACTCAGCGTACGGTTTGTTTCCGTGCGCAGGTTAAATAAAGGTAGAACGTTGAATCAGCATCCCAGGTTGATCCCGAATTCAATAAGGTAAAGTGTGTTAATTGTTGATAGCGGCATGTACCTAGGGTGTTTTATATGTATGTTATTTTGAAATTGCAAATGTAATGAATGGCATCTGATTAAGTGTTTTATACAAATGAATTAGGTGGTATATTTGTGTATTTGTGTTTTAGAGAGGCCAAGGCTTGGTAGATAGCCGCACACGGCCTGGTTAACAGGACACACGGGCGTGTGTCCAGACCGTGTTAGTTTTAACAGAATCAACCACGGGGTAGAGGCACGGGGGTGCCTAGGCCGTGGGCGAGCCACGGGCCAACTCCATGGGCGTGTACTTAAACCTTGCATGCCCTGCATTTTGAATTTAATTTTTATGAATCACACGGACAAGAGATATGGCCGTGTGTCTCTTAGCATTTGACCGTGTGGAAGTACACGGCCTCTACAAGGGCGTGTGGCGTGGCCGTGTCAAATTAGTTAGTATGCTCCACGGGCAATGGACACGGGCGTGTCCCGAACCACCACGGCTGTGTCGAGCTACACGGCTCAACAACACGGGCATGTCATAGGGTCACACGGACGTGTCCCTAATTCACACGGGCGTGTACGCCCTGCACTTGAGAATAACTCTAAAAATGTTTGAAAAAAATTTTATAAGTCCCAAAATTAGTCCCGAATTACTCTTGACTTGTATTCTGGACTTTGAGGGTCCATATAAGGGACTATATGATTATTTTACATTATAGTTAATATTTATTACGCATAATTTGTACATTGTTCGATAGTTTCGGTAATGCTCCGTAACCCTGTTCCGATGACGGTTTGGGGTTAGGGGGTGTTACATATATTTCTATTGAATATCCGATATTGAAAGGTTTTACTTGAATATTGCATTTTTGGTTAACTTCCCTGCTAAAATAGGAAATTTTGTCCTTGAAGGTGGCTATTAAAGTTTACTTAATGCCACAACAATGCCGCAACAATATCACAAGCTAGCCGAAATCCTAGGTGCACTATGACATCTATTGGGCATTAATCACCTCTCAAACCAGTGCTATAAATGACCCATAATTAGACAATATGGCCTAGGATATGCAAGAAGGCCCGATTCACTCTTCAGTAGAGAACTTAGTTGACCAGCAGCTTAGAGGAAGAGAAAATGAAGGAACCACCTAGAGAGAATAAAAAAAAAATCACTGGGAGAGAATCAAGGAACATATTAGGAAATCAAGGAGAAGTTGGGCGGTTCTAAGTGGATTTAACACTATAAAAGGGAGAGCTTGGTAGAAGGAAAGGACATTGATTTTGGCATCAGTTGAAAATCAATTGTGCGTGAGTCTTTGTGAGAAGTACAAAGAGAGGAGAGAACCAAGAAGAGGTTGAGAGCATTCAACCATCAGGAGATGCAACAAGGAGGAGGAGCACGACTTGAGCAAGCCACGGAGAACCATTGAAATTTGGCTAATCATCTTCTCTTTCTCTTTAATTGCTATTTCACTTGTTCTATTGTTCAAAACCATGACCACAACTAGCTTCACTGTGGTCTTTTACAATGTTTGTTTAAATACATTTGCTAGATTGATTATGGTAACCTATTATTTAATTATTGGTATGTTGCTATAATTGTTTGTGCAATTGGTCGTTTATTCACTCAGGTATAATTCATGTCTAACTCTTGCTATTACATAGCTAACGTTAGTGTGTAACACCCCACATTTTGGGCCTAGAAGTTTTGGGTCTTAAGCATAGGGATAGTGAGAAGGTTGCACATATGTGTTTGGTTGTGCAATTTAGTGACAGAATGGGCCTGCTGGTCTGGTGGTTAAGTGGAGTGGCAAGTGACTGAGGGTTCTGTGTTTGAATCCTTGCGTAAGCAAGTGAATCTATCTTTTTATTATTTTGACTTCTTTAATTATGTTATTATGTTATTTATTTATTTTATGTTATTATTATTGGATATTTTAATTACTATTTTTACCTTTTTTGGTTGGTTTTTTTTTGGGTGTTTCTCTCTGCTCTTTTCCTTTGGGTTTTTTTCAATTTGTGTATTCTCTATGCTTTGAATTATTTACCTACGGTTTTCGGATTGTCGCTCCTCCGTCGCCTATTCTGATAACAAAAACAAGTGTGGGTTTAAACCTTTTTCTATTTAATTTGCAAATTCTAAATCGACTTTGCAAAAAGTTGATTATGGATGGGATATCGTAATTTTCTATTTGGAATGTGTTTGGTTTTGCATATTTTTGATCCAATGAGTACCGGGAAGCGTTCCGTGGCTTGAAATGTCAGTTTCGGGGCTATTCTAGGGTGATTTTGTGATCACCCCGACGGCCACACAGGTGTGTGCCGAGGATCACGGCCGTGTGGATTCGGGAACTAGGTTTCCCGGGCCAAGTTGTGTGCTACATTACCGTGTGGCTGATTTGGGGATTTTTTTCGCTTTTTACATGGCTGTGTCCCCTTGGCACATAGGCGTATGAATTTGGGAATTAGGGATTTAGTGATTTGGAGACACACGGCTTGACCATATGGCCGTGTGACTGGTTTGAGGATTTAGAGATCCCACACGGGCGTGTGTTCTAGACACACGGCCATGTCTGGTGGGCACACGGGTGTGTGATACCCTCACACGGCTGTGTCTGCCCTGCACTTGATTTTAGTGAAATTGGACAGTGAGTTACACGGCTTGTTCACATGGCAGTGTCCCTGCCTCACACGGGTGCATGCCTCTATCACACGGCCGTGTCCTACCCCTCACACGGGTGTTTGGACCCCCATACGGCCTAGATTGCTCCACATGGCTGGAGCATACGGGTGTGTGGCCTTATCTCACCAAAATTTGGTTTTTGGTCAAATTTAATTGTAATCGCAACTCTTTGTGTACCAACCCTCGAGTAAGCTTTACTAGGGGTAGTTACGACTCTGATCTGGGCTTGATATGTGTGTTATTTGTGATAAGCTTGGTACTGAATTCTAGTTATAAGTGTGCACATGTCTGATTTTGTAACTGATTGATTGGATATGAGTGTCTGCTTTTGATTAACTGTCTAAAACTACTATTCTGATTGATTATTTGAAAATCGGTATTCTGATTGTGTACATCTGACTGCATACATACATTTGCATAAAGCATTTTTGGGAGGGGTTTTGAAGAGAAGGAAGACTGATACTGAACTGAACTGGCAGTTTTACTACAACTGGACTGTACAACGAATTACCGTACTGCACTGTACAGCATGTATGTTAGCTATGTTACGTACCATTAATTGATCTGGTAGCTCAGCTGCAATTTACTGGTATAGCGATTTACCACATTGCACTGTACCTCATGTACGTTAGCTATGCTACGTACCTTTATCTGATTCGGCAGTTCTACTACACGTCTATACCGCGGTTTACCACATGGCATTGTACAGCTTATACGCTAGCTTTGCTTCGTAATATACGTGATTGGCAGTTTATCTGTATACTGTTAGCCCACTACCCAGAGGGTCGAGGGCGGTCCCAATACATTGAGGGTCATGGACAATGCTGGTGGCCATCGTTGTCGGGCAACCTAGGATAACATTATATGGAGTGTAGGGATGGGTGGGTTATGCATTTCAACTGCATTCATACGCATTTGTTGACTGTTCTGACTGATAGACTGTGATTGTATCGATTTGACTAATTAGAACTTGTGACTGATTGTGATTTGATACGTGTGGACCGTCACTGTCTGTCGAGACTTCTGTCTCGAGTTTACCGTCTGATTCTGTAAGTACGATCTATTTATCCGCTCGACAGTTCTTCATATTAGACTGTCTGACTGTAACTTTTTGATTGAATCGTTATTGTGATTGTGTGACTGAATAAGAACCATCGTTGCTGTGACTGGATGGTATGTGCGATTGAGTGTCTAAGTGGGTTTGTAACATGCTCTAGGTATTGTTATTTGCCGGTACTTCCGTCGTGAATGTACCAACTGTATCTTTATAGCACTGTAAGTATGTTCTGTCTCTGAACTGCTTACTTCTTTCTATTTTTATTTCTGATTCTGTAGATAGTCGGTTTAATTTCACACTGAGCTCGTATAGCTCACTCCCTCTTCTGTTTCCCCTTTCAGGTGCCTTTCTATTTTCTGACGCTGGGCTTGGTACGCGGAGGTGGGATAGTTTCGAGAAAGTGAATTATCAGTTTGTGGTTTTCAGTTTTAATCTTATATTTGGTTTTTGAAATGTAAGATTTTATAATACTGTGGTACAAATTCTATTTTGGGTTTTTATACGTATAGTTATTCTGGTTATTTCCAAACTAAACTATAATACTATTTGAGTTTTTACTTAATAAGGTTTGAGTGTTCTTAACTTATAAAGGGATTGTTTTTGTAAAATTTCTCATGATCACTTCGATGATCGATGTAACATCCTGAATTCGGTCTAAACTTCTAGGTCGGGTTGAGGGTGTTACATAGTGAAGAAGTGAGGCAATTAATAAACCTGAGAGGCCGGTAATTACTAGACAAAAAACTTGAGTGCTGTATGTTTAATATTCTAATATTAATTCTGTAACGGTATAGACATATATCGCTACCTTTCATAATCCTTAAGATTGGGATGGTTAATAGTAATCTTGATGTTAATAGGCATCGACATATGTTTAATTAATCAATAGATTAACTGTAGTGACTTCGAGAGAAGCCTACAACTTGTGGAGTCTCGATTAATAAATGATCACATTGACACAGATTATCTGCAACATTTCTTTAGCATCATTTCCAATGATTGAATGTTAGGAGGAAATAATCATTTTAACTTGTCATCTTATTGCTCTTTATTCTCACATCACTGTTTTAATTTGTTATTGATTTTTTTGGTTCTGTCTTAAAGTTGTTTTGCATAGTTAGTTAGATTCAAATTACATATTTTCATCTATAATTTGTTTTACTTCCATTTTGCCATTAGTTAATTTTACAATTCTTAAATTAAATTCAGTCCTTGTGGAGACGATGCTCTATACTTACTACTTTATTACTTGTGATCTATTGTGTACACTTGCACATGTTTATTAAACCCGCAACAAAATCGTCTCGCACAAAGCACATGTACTTTTTGGTAAAAGTTTATTGCTATAAATATCACAAATTGACTCAATTTTGAACAATTCTAAACTTCCACTACAACTTTAAACTATTTTCTTAATCAGATGTTCCCACACATGGAACTTAAGAATTTTATTATAGGAATGTTTTTGCCTTTTTAAACTTAGAAGTATCTATACATGATAAGATTTAAATATAAAATACTATGGTTTTTAAAGGCATAAAGTAACATTAAGTCACTAACCTTGATAATTTCTTTTTTCAACTTGATTCTTAAACCTATTTTTGTTCCATATTAACATCTAAACATGTATTCCATTAGAGAAAATATACTTTTTGCTACTTATATTTGCCTTTGATATTAATTTTGGTACTTGTCGATACAAGATTTAGGCTTAGGGGTTTGAGGAATGATAAAGAGAGTTATATGATTGAGGGTATTGATAATGTGCACAAAAGGAAAAGGAAGCCTATAGCTTGATGAAGACGAAGATGAGATCTCCACGGTTTATTAGATCCCCTAAGATGAGGTTTTTCTATGAGTAATAAAATGGGAAAAGTGGGAGAGATTCAGTCTACTGTCCTTATTCCATAAATGTGTATATAAAAGGGCCTTTGGTGGAGCTCGTGTAATGATGCCTTATTAAAGAATGAGATGAATTTTATGTGGTTCATGGGTCCTCCAAAGATGGGTTTTTTTTTAAGTAATAAGATGGAAAAAGTGGGAAAGTCCTCTATCATTTTTACTTAATAGGGTGTTTGTTTGGAGGAATGTAAGATTGTGTTTCATAATAGGATTATGGGAATGTAAGTGTAATACCCCGAAACTTTTGATTTATCGTATATTGATACACTGAAAATTTAGTTGAATTCTAATATGAGGAAATTAGAATTTTTAAGGGATTAAATTAAATTAAATTTATTAGGAAGCCTTTAGAAGGAAACGTTAGGTAATTTGACTATTATTGGCCCAATTGGGTAAAAGCCCGAGAGTAGGGGAAAAAATAGCAACTTTTTCCATCAAGGGTATTTTAGACATTTAAAAAGAACATGAGATTAAGTATAAGAAAAAATTGTGACTTGTGGTGATGGAATGATGATGTGACCTTTTTATTGAATTTTTCAAGTGTTGTAATGACTTTTTTAACACAAGATAGAATTACCTTTGACTTGTTGACTTCTCCCGCGTGGGCAAAAATAGGCCATATACAAGGCCATGTTGCCACCCATTTTGGGTCATCCCTACAAGCCAAATTCAAGCATCAAATATACCACATTTTGAGCCAATTTCATGCTTATTATCTATACCAAATCATATCAAAATCTCATACCAAACTCATTCACTTAACAACTCCATTTACCACATCAATTTCATAACAAATTACCAACTAAGAACATACCAAATTGACCATTTCAATAGGCCATATTTAAACACATCAAACATACAAAATTTGCATCATATATATATATACCAAATTCAAACCATAGTTGCAACCATAATCTAGCCATATCACATGGCATGATATATATATATATCAAAACATATCACATTAGTCCTAGCCTATACATGCCATACTTTAGTATATGCATTTCCAAAAGGTACCAAAATGTAGTTTGATAGTGTGGTGATGATCCTCGAGCTTCCGGTAGCTTCGATAATCTATAAAACAATTGAAAACACACAAAGTAAGCTTTCAAAAGCTTAGTAAGCCATATACAAATAAACTTATCACATAACACAATTATAAACCAATTCATTCAAGTAGCTTATGGAAAACACAATTACAAATCCATATCTCTCATAAATCTCATTTGATCATACTCACTTGCATATAACACATCTTATTCTCATGTATCTCATACACATATCACTGTCCACAAATGCACATATACTTACATTCCATTCTTAAACATTGTATACATTTCAAACGTACTTGATTCGGATACACATTCACATAATCATTCATTTCACAGAATGCTCGTTGAACCATTTGGAATCAATAAGGATACTCAGATAGCTCGGAAAGCTCGGACAATGCCAACGTCCTAGACGTGGTCTTACACGATATCACATATCAGAATCCTATGTCATGACATATGTATCCTAACTATTCCTATGATTCGTACGGGGCTTTTCAGACGTCGTCATAATATCGGAACCTTCTCAATTTCACATATTTAGCTTCTATAGCCATTCATCACAATTCAATATCATTTAAGGGTGAATAAATCAATTCAAACACATTTATTTGTATATAGACTTACTTCGTACGGATACGAATAGACGAAATCGATTATTCGACCACTTTTGACTTCCCCTGATCTAATTTCATTTTCTTTTGTTCTAGATATATATAAATTCAAATTCAACTATTCAATAACAAATTTCATTCATTTCAACCCACAAACACATAATTAGGGCATTTTGCAATTTAGCCCCTATAATTTCACATTTTTGACATTTTAGTCCTTATCACAAAATAGACAAAATATACAAAATATACAAAATTTCCTTGTAGATAAGCTTGACCGAATATTCATGTAGTTCATATAAGCCTATATCTTTCATTTATTTCATGTTTTAACCCCTCAATTTCTTATTTTCACAAATTAATCCATAATACTCAAATTCATCAAAAATCCCAATACAAAACATATTTATCTAACACATATCTTTCATATTTCATCAATTAACATCACAAAACTCACAAATTCATCAATGGCATAACTCAAAATCTTCATCAACTTCAAAAATTGAGGCATGGGCTTATTAGAACACAAAGCAACAATCTCAAAAAGCGTAAAAATCATCAAAAACTGAAGCAAAACATACCTTAATCACCCAATTTTCCTAGCCGAACCCTAAAAAGCTATTGTTCGTTCTTTTCTTTGGATTTTCGACAAGAATGAAGTATAATGGCCTTAATTTTTATGTTTTTTTATTTTAATTCATATTATTTCATCAATTACCATTTTAGCCATACTTAATAAACATATAAAACATATATATTTGGGCCATTAATGTCCACTTATCCATTTAATAGCATATTAACAACATAAGGACTTCAAATTTAATATATCAATGCAAATTTGGCACTTTAATAAATAGAAGGCCATTTTTGCATTTTCTGCGATTTAGTCCTTTTATCAAAATTAAGCACACAAACGATCAAATTTTCATACAAAAATTTTACACATATCAATTCACATATTATAAGCATGGAAAATAATATTAAAATGTTTTTCTGATTCGGATTTATGGTCCCAAAACCACTGTTCCGACTAGGGTCTAAACCGGGCTATTACAATGTTAATGTCTCAATGCTATGAAAGTGTGGTTGAAGATAAGAAAACAATTTTATAAATCATTTTCAAGTTAAGTTTCTTGAAGAGAAGTTAATATGAGTTTGAAATTGATTTATAGCTTAATGCTATGATTGAAATCATTATTCCGTGATATAGTGTTTATTGCCTCAGATATTGTTTCAAACTATACACTTGCTTGGATATTTTTAACACTGATATTCTAGAGATTCTGAAACAAGGCCTGAAAACACAAAGATATATAGACTTTTGCAGCACCTTTTGAGCTCTAATTCATATAATTTCGTAGTAATTTTTTTTTAAATTGATGTTTTAATTATAAAATAATTAAATTACACTCAAATTATGAACATATTGAATTTTAATTATTTTTATAATAAATTTACACAAATTTGATTTCTTTTTGACAATTTTGCACAAGGATGAAAATCGACTTGGCAGTCACCTTGAGAAGCTTGAACCGTTAAGGCAATTTTTGTATCAAGTGACCCAAGAGTATGGATGGTTATTTTTTCTAGCCATGGACGGTCCAATAATAAATATTCAACACATTTTATAATTAATTTTTATCTAACACAAATTGGGTTAAAATTAACTTCAAGCCTGATGAAGAGAAAGGGTCTAGTTGTATTAAGTGAAGAGGAATAATCCACCAAGAAATTTGGCAGCCCAAATCATCCCATGTAGCTAACCCAATCAAATTATTTTAGGTTATTTTTGTAATTGTAAGTCAGCTCTTGAACTTGTCTTTAATTCTATTCAAACCCCTCCTCTTTTCAAGCTTTCTTTTTTTAGCCACAAGCTAAAAATAGCAAATTCAAGTCAAACCATCCATTCTACCATGTATGGCTGGCCAAGCGAAGGGGGATTGACTTCTATTTTTAACAGCCATCTCCATCTATAAAAAGCCCCATTCACTCCCTCATTTCTCATCCCTCACTTCACACATCTCTCACACACATTTTCTCTCCTTTTCCCTTTGTATTTCCTTTCACTTCCTTTCTTCCCTTTTCGATTTATCCTCTTGAAAAAGAGCTTGCACGCATCTTGGAGTAGCAGAAATCAAGTATTCATGAAGGCCTTGGATCAGCAAAACGAGCAGAGAAGAGAGGAGCGCACTAGTCTGGCTTCGAAAAACCACTAAGATTTATTTTTCTAGTTCCCTTCTCTTAATCTTTGTTTTTAGTTTTCTTTTGATCATGAACATGAATATTTGTGTTGTTGTTCTTCAATTAATTAAAATGACTTAAATTTCTTTAGTGTTAGATTAATTGCATTCTATTCGCTTAGATTATTAAAAATGTGTTTGTGTTGTTATTAAGTCTCAGTAAATTGTTTAATTAAATAAAACCATGCTTATGTTATGCTTGCATTTAATTGTAAGGAAAAAATTGAATTAATTATTTAAATGGATTGAAATTGTAATTAATGGGCACAATATTTAATTGGTGTATGTTTAATTTTCTAAGGTAGCTAAGGGTTAAATTAGTGACGGTATTAAACAATAATTAACCTTGCATAACTTGTAAGATTATTGTGATTAAATTGTTTCAATAGAAAGATATATTGTTACCTCATGTAATCTTTTATTTACTTATTAAAATTTGATTAATCGGTTGAATTGACATAGAGATATGGTCAAGAGATTAAAAGGTTCTAATAGGTAAATATGTGCATTAGTTAGCAATTTACCGAGTTGTAGTGAAATTATTCATAACAGCATGAACACAACTTTAATTTTATTCTAAGTTAAAGAATACAATTGATCTAACACATTTATGTCATATTGATTAAACTCATCTTTTAGAAATCACGCATTGAAATATTTTTACTTTTTATTTTTCTTAGTTAAATTACTTGGTTAATTTTTATTTTTTACAACACCTCTTCAAAATTTTCATCACCAAATTGTTTAAACTTGCATTTCATAAATATTTTATTGCATAGTGTAATGACCCAAAATTCATGGACATCGGAAAAGTGCAATATCGGGCCTCCGTCTTAGTAAACCGGGTTCATAAATAATTATTAGAAATATTTATGAGTCTAGTAGTCAGCTTAATTAAGTTTTAATTAGGTGAATTTAGCTTAATTAAGAGTAATTACGAAAAAGGATTAAATTGAATAAAGGGTAAAATTTATTATAGATTAAAGAAAAACTTAAGGGGCTAAATAAGCAATTAGACTAATTGCTTGGAATGGGGCGGTTAATGAGTATAAAAATCTTGAGATTTTGTTATTAATTTATTATTATAATTAATAATAATAATAATAATTATTATGGTTTTCTATTTAAATATTATTATTAATATTATTATATTATGAAATAAAATAAATTAAGATAAGTGTATGGTGATAAGATGGTACAAATGTAATAATGTATATATATACACTAGTATTATAATTATTTATTTACTTAAAATTTAAGTTAAAAGATATTTATTAATTAAATAATTATATTATAAGATTTTTGTATGAGAAATAAATAAAAGAAAGACATATGGATGGTTATGATAATATACAAATGTAAAAATATTTATATGTACAATTGTGATATATGTATTTGTTATTAAATAGATATTTATTATAATTATTATTATAGTTTTATATTAAATTATTAAATTATTATTATTATTATTATTAAAATAAGTTAAAATGAAGACAATTGTATAATGATTAATGGTACATGTGTAGAATATATATAAATACACTTGTAATAAAATAAAATATTTTCTTATAATTTAAATAAAAGATATTTATGAATTAAATATTATTATTATTCCTATATTATATCATTTGTAACACCCAAACCCGGCCTATATGTTATGGCCGAATCTGGCAGCGTCACATGAGAATGCTTTAGGAAAATTCTTGACAAACTATAAATCATTATGGTTATTATCTTTGCTTAAGTCAGAAAATCGCGAATTAACCTACTTGTTTAAACCCATTTCTTTTACGCGGAAGCTCTTAGTTAATTTTAGAAAAACGAAACTTTTGTGGCGTTTACAGTTTAAAAATCCATCAATAACAATTTAGAACCCAAGTAAAAATAAAAAAAATAACAGTCCAAGTCCAAAATTACATCAAAACTCCCAAAATAATTAAAAACAATAAGACAGTAAATAACCAGTGAAACTGTAAAATCCAATAAGTATCTAGCCGTGGTCACCGTCGAGCCCTCCGCTGCACCAATCTATCTATTGCTGTGGATTACCTGATACAAAAATAAATAAAGGGGTGAGTTTTGCAAACTTAGTGTGTATATCCCCACAGTATAGCATGCATACATACAAATAACAAATAACAATCATAATTCGGGCCTGAGCCTTTAATCGATATGGTGTAGGCCTTAGCCCAATCAGAACAGAATCAAAATATAATAGGGCTCTCAAGCCCAAACAGATACAGAATCAGATATAATCGAGCCTTAGCCCATACAGATGTCACATGCATATCAGATCAGAACAGTACATGCCCACCAACCCTGCACACCATCTCCGTCCAACTCTACACACCATGTGGGGATAAAATCGACCCACCCAGCCCTACACACTAAGTATGGGGATAAAATCAACCCATCCAGCCCTACACACCAAATCGTACCATATTATGGCACATATCAGAAATATGCAGCAAAGTTGCCAGATAACAGGATAATAGCCTTTCAGACTTCCTTCACTTCAACAACAAACCCAACCCAATGCAATACATCATAATATCATGGCATGCTTTTATACAGAACAGTAGATCATACATATCATACTCAGAACAGAACAGATCAGACGTACATGCTAGTGATAATAGATTAAAACATACATCATATGCTTAAGTTAGGCATCGTATAAATAGAACACAGAAATTGAACCTAAGTAATGCTTACTGACCCTACAATAGGTCACAGTCAACTTGGGCGACCTGTGCAACCTTACAGTTCAAATCAGAAAAATGGGCTCACACGCTCATGTGGCCTGCTCGTGTGGGCCCACACTCCCGTGTGGCCCACACATCCCAAATTAGCCTTGTCCTATGGATCACATGGCCTAGTCTAAAATCCCACACGCCCGTGTAGACCCACACGCCTGTGTGGCCCACACGGGCCAATCGACCGAGCTCGTGCCTCGCACACGGCCTCACCAGCCTCATACGGTCGTGTCCATCGTGCCCGTGTTGAGCGCTCACGGCCTGGTTCATCGATCACACGGTTGTGTCTTGCCACACAGCCTCCACATGGGCAATCTAAACACCTGTGTGGCATCGACAGTTTCGTTTTTGGCTTTTACCGAAATGTGATTTAAGTGCAATCGGAGTACACACCTGGAATTTTTCCAATGCCTAAGCACTCCTGAGCACTTCCAAACCTAAAATCAACAATCCCATGATCAAAATCAACTACACTAATGAGAATTGAATGAAGATATAACAAGCCGTTTGGCTTTCGGTCTTTCCAATCCTACCTTTCACAGAAACGTGAAATTACCGCGTCTGCCCGCTGATTGTGAACGCTAATCAGCCCCCTGATTGATTCCTATACAACCAAAGAATCCCTTTCTTAAACGATAAGCAGACAAAGCTTAAAGTTTAACAAAACGCAACGCTTACCGAGCCTACGGAAATGAGTATAGTGCACATGAACGAATTGAAAGAAAACAAAATAGAAGAGAGGGATGGGAAAGGCAAAATTTCGGTAGCAATGAGGATTTGGGAAGAAAGGAATTCGACAAAGACAAGTTTAGGAAAAGAGGGAGAAATCAAAAATTGAAACACAAGGGGATATCCCCACAATCCCCTAATTTTCTCCCATAACTACCACTACTCAGATGTCCAATCGAATACAAACTCTAGCCGAGGTCTGAAGCAAAAATAACGTCCCTTGTCATTTTTTAAGAATCGAACTCAGGACCCCATGCATAACAACCATCCACTTAACCATTAGACTAGCAGGCCCATTCTGATAAGTCCTTACTAAAAAATTCTTATAAGCCCTATAAGCAAAGATGAGGCTTTATTTAATAAAAAACCAAAATTTAACCAAAGTCTTGACTTGAACTTGGGACCTCCCCAACACACCCAGAGCATATAACCATTTAAACAGACAGGTAATTATGTCAAATTAATGCAGAAACACTTTTAGAAAGTTTTCATGCCACAAATTTACAAAAGCCGAAAATAAGAAAATTTGAGGCGTTACATTATTATTATAATGTATTATTATTAATATTATTAACTAATATATATATATATATATATATATATATGAAATAAACTAAAATAACAAAAGAAACAAAAAGGAGAAAAGAAACGGAAGCTTTCAAAAAAGGAGAAAGGAAAGAAGAAAAGAAAAAAGAAAAGGAAAAACTAAGATTTTAAAGCTTGGAGTTTAATTTGGTAAGTCAATTAAGTCCTTTTCTTTTAATTTTGATGTTTTAAAAGTTTTAGAACAAAGTTTTGTAGAAATTAAGTTGAGATTTTGAAAGTTCTTAGGTTTTTTTAGTATAGTTCATGTTAAACAAATGATTGAATTAGGGATTAAATTGATAGAATTCTTATTTAGAATTGATTAAAGGATTAAATTGTAAAGTAAGCTATATGTTTTGTGTTTGAAGGACTAAATTGAAAGAAATTTAAAATTAGGGTTTTATCATGAACATTGGATATTTATGTTGAATATGATAGAAAATTGAGTAGAAATGAAGTATGAATTGAGTTAGAAAAGTAAGTGAACTTAGTTAGGATCAAATTGAAAATAAGGTAGGAATTGAATAGAAATTCAATTATTCAATATAAATTAGTATTGTATTAATAGTATAAATTATTTTAATTTTCGTAACTAGCAAAGAACCCGAGGCATTGCCACCGAAAGGAGAAGAGAAGGTTATCGATGAGTAATCGAGCAAATCACGATTTGTATTACTGTAATTCAAATTACTATTTATTAAAAATTATATTTTAATTTATATGTATGGTAAGTAAATTATAAGGTAAGTAACAATATTGAGATGAATGCAAATTGAAATGAAGTATGAATATGTATTGAAATGTGAATTGCATGAGAATGGATATGGAAAGTAAATTCAATTGAATTGTACATTGAATTGAAAAATGATTGAAATACCCTATTAACTAGTCGGGCTGAGTCGGACATAGTTGGCATGCCATAGGATTGGAAGAGTACGGGGATTTATCGGCTTTGCCTATCAGGCACTTTATGTGTCGTATTAGGCACCACGTGTGTCGTTTCATGCACTTTATGTGTCGTATTACTGCTTCTGATATTTGATCAGGTACTAAGTACCATTTTAGGCACAATGTACCTTACTGGTGTGTTTGGTTGGACCCGTGTATCTGCCAAGGTCCGAGTTATGTTAATAGGGGTAAATAAATAAAATGATAAATCAAATGAAATTGATCGATTGAGTTATTGAAAGAAATGAGAAAGTTGAATCTGTGAATTGAAGTGTGAATTGAAATTGAGATCGAATATGAAGACATGAACCAAAGGTTCAAGATATGATTGATTTCAATTTGATCATATAAGATATCAATTGACAAATTGTTACTATTGAGAGTTTGAAATTAAAGTATGAATTAATGCATATTAAGTAAATTATCATATGTTTAATACTTATGTATTTGTAATTATTTATTTGTTATTATAATTTGAATTATGGTAATACCACTGAGTATAGACATATTCAGCATACGGTTGTTTCCGTGCACAGGTCAGTAGAAGTCAAAGGTCCCGGTTCAACATCCAGATCAATCCCGACTTCAGCACAAACTTGGTGATGAAATTTTCTCTTTTAGTAAAAGTGGCATGTACTTAGGTGTTATATGGGTCACTTAAACATGACTTACAATTTTGGTTGTAAATGTTGTCAAATAATATTTGAATTGGTTTAATAAAAGGTTATATTATGAAGTGGCACATATATGGTATGAAAATTTGGCATTAAGTTCAAATGGAATGAATGAAATTACATATTCATTATATATGCCATTAATGAATGTTTCTATAGTGATTATCAAAATTATGTTGTACACATGAATTAGGTATGTTTAAATATGTAAATGTATTGGTTGAAATATTGGAATGGAATTGATTTTGGTTTGAAATTGTACGGAAGGTTAGATGTTTATAAAGAGGTTATATTGAGTTCAAAAAGAAATTACAAAAAATTTTCAGAGTACTCGAACAAGTCCCGTTCCACTTCTAATACATGTTTTGGGCCTCGAGGTTCCATTATAGGGACTTAATGATTGAATTATACTATGTATGTTATTTTATTTGTGAATTAATTGTAAATTGTCCGATATGTTCTGTAATGTCCCGAATTAGGGCCTAACCGGAATAGTGGTTTTGTGACCACAAATCTGAGATAGAAATAATTATTTTATAATTATTTTGAGGTTTATGATATGATTGCATGATTGTGTGAAAATTTCGTGAAGAAATTCTGTGCATAAAGTGCTTAATTTGAAATTAGGGATTAAATCGAATAAGTTGCAAAACTTGCATTCTAGAAGCTTTTAGTATGAAATTGCTTTGGAATATTAATTAGGAGGTCTTAAATAGACTTTGACCAATTTCTAAAATTTTGGACAAAAATGGGCTTGTACATGAAAATTTTCAAAGAAAGGCATTAAGGGTATTTTTGTCATTTGGTAATTAAAAGATTAAAAAAGGGGAAAAGATGGCAAAATATGTCCATCTTCTTCATCAGCACGAAATTTCAAGGGTTCTCCATATCTAGGGTTTGTTTCAAGCTTCCAAGCTCCATAGTAAGTGATTCCAAGCCCCGTTTTTAATGTTCTTTACGTTTTCGGAGTCTCGGTAACTTAATTTAGCTTATGCTAGCAATAATTCAACCTAGGGTTCATATTTGGAAAAATACCCATAGGTGAAATTTGTTTATTTTGGTTTTTTATGATAGAATATGAGGTTTTAAAGTATGTTAGACAACTTGTGCTACTCGGTTTTAAGTGAAAACGAGTAAAACGGCTTAATTGGTAAAAATACCTATTGTTCATAAGTACATGTTATAGTTGGAATTTGAGGTTGCTGTTAGTAAATAAATGATCAGCATGTCCTAAAACGTAAGAATTTAGGATAAAGTTTAATTTCCGAGCTTTGGGGCAAAAGTGTAAATATGTAAAAGTTTAGGGGCAAATTCGTAATTTTGACAAAGTTAGGGTCAAGGACCGTTTTGATAAATATGAGTATTAAATAAGCTAAATGTGTTGTTTTAGATCAAGAGAAATGAGATTCAAGTCGTGATCGAGGGAAAAACAAAGTTTATGAGGAATAGGCTCGATTCCTAACATTTTGTACCGAGGTAAGTTCATGTGTAAATAAGGTAACATAATTGTCATTTTAAATGATTTAATGTTATTTATATGATATGATACTTATTATCATGAAATATTATGCTTTGTGAATTATTATTTAGTAATATAAAAATTATGTGAGGTACTTGATAAATATGAAATGCTACCAAATATCGGTTCCGATATTTCGAGGAAGACGACCAAGAGGTGTGATTGAAGAGAATCCCATTTGAACCTTGGGAATAGATTAGGATACAAGTGACATGTCACTAGGATGATTGAGTTCTGAGCTCGTTGAGTTGAGTCCGAGTTCCTGAGATGTAACTAGGCATCCGAGCTCATTGAGTTGAGTCTGAGTTCACTTATGGATGCGAACGCCCGAGCTCGTTGAGTTGAGTCTGAGTTCGCTTATGGGCGGGTTACATGGTAGCTTGGCTACGTAAATTTCGTAGGCTATTAAGTTGTCTAACTGCGGATATGACACTTATGTATGTGAAATCCGTGTATCCAAATTATATTCCGATGAGTTCAACGGCGCTTATGGGCGGGTTACATGGTAGCTTGGCTACGTAAATTTCGTAGGCTATTAAGTTGTCTAACTGCGGATATGACACTTATGTATGTGAAATCCGTGTATCCAAATTATATTCCGATGAGTTCAACGGGTATATTTTTAAATGAATAATGAGAATGCCTAAATGAAAGAGGTATGTTGGAAAGTATGGTGAAAGAGGAAGTTGGACAGGTATGAGCCTAAATCTCGAGTTGAGAACTTGGTAAGATAAGAATGTGGTAAAATAGCAAGTATTCTTGTGTCATGAATGTTTTAATGATATTATGTAATTGGTGGCTATGTTGATTTGCATAGTTATGTTACTTGTTATTTACATGTGAATTTACTAAGCCTTTATGCTTACTCCCTCCTTTTCATTCATTGTAGTTTTGACAAGCCAGCTTGGAAATCGGGAAGGGTCGAAGGAACGTTCACACTATCCGGGACAAATTGGTATAATGGCTAGTATTTTGAATATGGCATGTATAGCATTATAATCATTTTGTGTAAATAATATTATGACATGGTGATGGCATGGCAAGGAAATGCTTGGAAATGATTAGCCATTGGAATGACCAACCTAGATTACATTTGGTGTCGTGTATGTTTAATGTGTTAGACCATGAAAAGCCATAGAAAGATGAATTTTGTTATAAAACAGAATTTTGCAGCAACAATGACTTGAGTTTGAAAAATCACTAAAAATATTAGAGAAAATATTAGGTGGTGAATAAAATATGAAATTGAATATTATTGTGTCTATTTTCATATGGAAGAAACGAAATATATAAAAGAGTTGTATTTTATGAGATATTTGGGTTTTGGTGGAATAGGGTCAGAGCGATTTCTGAATCCCCTGTTCTGACTTTAGAAATTTACTAAAAATTTTAAAAAAATAATTAGGAGTCATACTTTATATTCCCAGATTCCTTATTGAGTCTAGTTTTAGGAGAAATAAACTTCATAGTTATTTGAATTTTGTACAGGGAGAAAACTGATTCATAGTGAATAGAGGTCAGAGTAGTCTAACACTGAAGCAGGGGAAACTTTAACTAATAAAATGTAGTAATTGGCCCAACCAAAAATTCTATAAAACAATTAGTAGATAGATATATGAATATAGTTTCAGGAAAAATTTGCGGATCTTAATTTTGAGTTTCAAAACTCGAGATATGAATTTTTTTGTGACTGTGAGCAGACGAATAGTTTATTACGAAAGTTGCAGTAAATGATTTTTAATCCTTTATGTGATAAATTAAGTTTAGTAACACCTCAAGCTCGACTCCGGCGACGGTCTCGGTTAAGAGGATGTTACATGTTTGGTAATGCCTCATAACCCTGTTTCGGCTACGGTTTGGGGTTAAGGGGTTTTACACACAGTCTTTATGGGTATGATAACTAGACATTACTTGTCACTTTATTACATGATACCATTGTGTACACATGTATATGTTTGTCATTCCAAGACCCTAGTAGCTTAGTTAAATGATTTGGATATGATTGGCATGCCAATAACAGACTTTTGTTGCTAGTAGTACATTACTTCTGTTATTAGTACTTCGTTATTTTTGTTATTGACACTTTGGTGCGATTCTGATATGGTCTTCAAAGACCCATGTTTTATCGTTTCTATTATTATGGCTTTGGCCAACTAGTCCCTAGTATCCCCTCTTTATTTATCTAGACTTACTATGGGATGAACTCAAACCGTTTTTGTTATTGTATATATTATTTCTTGAAATTGAAAAATGCTATTATTTACATACTACCATTTCGGAAACTAATCAATTTTTCTAGTTTTTGAATTGTTGGTTAGATGTTAGAGTATTATTTTTCAAATGTTTTACAAAATATTGTATAAATGAGGAGGTTGCCCAAATTTTATTATTTGTTATTTTCGTTATTTGACTTGCCCATTCATGCATTAGTCGATCCTGGGTCAACTCATTCATACATTTACACTGCATAGGTAGAGAAAAAGGGTTTGCCAGTAGAGTCTACTGAGTTTGATGTTTTAGTAA
This sequence comes from Gossypium stocksii, assembly GCA_020496765.1. Lineage (NCBI taxonomy): Eukaryota > Viridiplantae > Streptophyta > Magnoliopsida > Malvales > Malvaceae > Gossypium > Gossypium stocksii. The sequence goes on along the minus strand of CM035630.1, from coordinate 44,080,622 downwards.
CTAACTTGTTGGCGCAAAGTGTTAATGTAGACCAAGGGTTTAATAAATGTCCACTGAAAGTGCAAGGTCATGAGTTCTTTATCTATCTTATGTCACTTCTATTTTAAAAATTTGATACCATTTTGGGCATGGATTGGCTATCTAAACACAAGACCGTTGTTGATTGTAAACGAAAAAGAATTTCTCTTATAATGTCCAACGGTGAAAAAGTGGTGATATTGGGAATTAGAGCAAATTGTGTTGGTAATGTGATATAAACTCTTGAGGCTCAAAAAGTGGTGAGAAAAGGATGTGAAACATATTTGGCCTACATCCTTGATACTAGAACTGTTGAATCAAAATTGGAGGAAATGCCTACATTGCGAGAATTTCCTGATGTATTCATTGAGGAATTACCTAGTTTGCCACCTAATAGGGAAGTAGAATTTGTTATTGAGTTTACTCTTGGTACAACACCGATTTCTATTGTGCCCTTCAAGATGGCACCAACTTAGTTAGAAGAACTAAAGACTCAACTACAATAACTACTAGATAGAGGGTTCATATGGCCTAGTGTATCACCCCAAGGAGCTCTGGTATTTTTTGTTAAGAAGAAAGATGGAAATTTAAAACTCTGCATTGATTATCGACAACTTAATAAAGCCACTATCAAGAATATATACCCTTTGCCAATGATAGATGATTTGTTTGATCAGTTGAGAGGAGCCGATGTGTTCTCTAAAATTTATATTCGATCGGGCTACTACCAACTGAAAGTTAAGGAGTTAGAACTTCCTAAAACAACTTTTAGGACAAGGTACGATAACTATGAGTTCCTATTGATGCCGTTTGGGCTCACAAATGCACCAACCACTTTTATAGACCTCATGAACTAGATCTTTCAACCTTATTTAGATCGATTCATAATAGTATTCATAAATGACATTTTGGTGTATTCAAAGGATAAACAAGAACATGATAAGTACTTGAGGATTGCACTATAGACCTTGAGAAAGAGGCAATTGTATGCTAAGTTTAGTAAGTATGAATTTTGGCTTTGTGAGGTGACCTTTTTGGGTTATGTAGTATCAATGGAAGGTATTTGATAACTCTAGGATATAGAGTTATTTTATTAGTCTTAAGCTTCTATTTTAATCAATTTAAGAGTGATTTAGAGTATTTTTGTAATTGTCTTAGTTATTTTTATGTTAAGTAGCTAAGTTTTAAAGCTTTTATTTTAATAATATATTTTTTTGCCAAATTAGACATTGAAAATGTTAAAATTTATTCTTGAAGGTGGCTAATAGAACATTGGAAAGGTGGAGAAAAGAATATGTTGAATTTTGACATCTTAAGCCCCAATGTTGTAGCAATGTTGCAGTATCGAGCCTGATGGGAACAGATTGGGAAGCTCACACTTAAATAACATTGTCGAAACCACTTTTTATTTTGAAAAATGAGGTCGACTTTTAAAAACGAAAATGGAGTCGCCACAAATCCTTTTTCGAGGTGTGATCGGGTCACCTTGAGATTGATCATTTTAATAAAACATTTTGATTTATTAAAACAATGATTTTGGTCTGCGAAATTCAAGAAAATGAGTTCGGGAGTCGGTTACACACGAGGAAGGATTAGCATTCTCGTAACACCTAAAATTGGTACCTAATTGATTAATCAATGTCTTAAGGTCGAAAATTTGAGAAGATTTTAAAATACGATCTTTTTTATTTTAAAAAAATGTTTGAATAAATTGAAATGGATGTTGAGACCCTCTTGTCCCGAAGTAATAAAATATAACATCCACTACGTTAGGATACGACATTTTAAATCCTCGAAACTAAGCTTGTCTTTTGATTTTCAAAACTCATGCACTTAAGGTTTAAAAAGGATATTTGATTATTTGGGTCAAACGAAAAATTGGAACCCAGTAAGTTAGGGCACAATTTCTCAAAATTCTCGAATACAGAATATTGCCTTTAATTTTTAAAGATTCTTACCTCGAGATAACAAAATGTCACATCTAGTGAGTTAGGACGCAACATCTTGGATTTCCGAGAATAAGCTTCTATTTGAAATTTATACTTTTTGATTTGAAAAAAAGGGTACTCAGCCACTTAGATTCAACAAGGAAAATTAGAACCTAGTAAGTTAGGACACAATCTTATCGAAGCTCCCAAATACGAGCATTGCCTTATTTTGAAAAACTTGAGTAAAATGTAGTAATTAAACGAAATACATTTTTTATTTAAGATGAAGATTTGTTAATGAAACCATTACACCAATAAAATATAGAATACAAATACCAATTGACAATTCGCGGAAATTACAGCGGAAATTACACACATGCTAACTTTCAATGCTAATATAAATAATTAAAAGAAAATGCAATAACAACATAGCTAATATCTCAAATAGTGCTGAGTCAATGCCAAGGCTAACATAAAAAATAATAAAAGTGATAAAATATCGAAATTTCAATCTTAAAAACATAAAGTAAATAACGGTTTGAAAATATATACATAAAATAAAAACTAGGAAATAAAAATGTGACTTTATATAAAATAATAGAACAAAATAAAGTATTTACAATTAATGATATATAAAAATAGATGGTTAACAAAACAATTAAAAAAAATGGTGAAGTCTTCAATGGATAACATATATATAAGATAAAAAACATGTAAAAAAACTTGGATAAATAGCAAAACAATTTAAAAAAATGAATAATGTGGTAAATTTTAAAAAGAATAATATATACATATATACTTAATAAAATAAATAATATGTATCTTAAATAAATAATATGTGAAAGCTTTTGATAAATAATGAAATAATAAAAAAGATATACCAAAATTTAAAATACTATGTACAATGGTTAAAGCTAAATAATATAAATAATATATATAATAAATGAAAAATAATAATATATAATAAAACAAATTAGTGTAAATAAAAAAGCAAAATAACGAATGAAATAATTTAAAATAGATATATAAAGTATTAAAATAACTAAGTAAATAACAAGTTATCAAGGGACTAAATCAAAACAAAAATGAAATAGGGGGCAAATATGAAGAGATGATAAAATAAGGATTAAAATGAGATTTAAACATGATTCTAGGGGTGAAATCTGAAATAAAAACACAAAATGAATTAAATTAAAACACGCGCATGAGGAAGGGGACCAAAATAGAAAATATACCCTCTTTTCGAAACGACATCGTTTATTTAAAGAATTAAATTGAAATAAAATCAAAATTGCGCGGTAAAATTACAAGCAAAAACAAAGAAAGGACTAGATTCAAAATAGTTAAAAAGGTGGAAGGGCTAAAAGCGCAAATAACCCTTCAGCTTTAAAACACGCGGATCCTTCGGGTCAGATCGGGTCGGATTTTGGGTTAAGGCCAAACGATGCCGTTTTGATGCTTATTACCCTAAGCCAAAACGACATCGTTTTGATATTGCTATATAAGTCAAATTTCTAACAAAAAAATCATTTGCTCCCTACTTTAAAAAAAAAAATTAAGCCTTATAAAAATGCTCTCCCTCTCCAAGCCCGGCCGATAGCAGCCGTGGGCCGCCGTCGTCGCTGACCACCGTGCACGGTGGCCGAAAATTCAAAAAAGTAAGTTTTTTTATTTTTTTTATTTTAATGTATATATATACATGTGTTTGGTTCCTTTTCTAAGGAAAAATAAATAAAAATGAAAAAATAAAATAGAATAAAATGAAAAAAATAAAACTACAACCTTTATCTACTTAAAACCGATTTCTCTTCAATCTATTTTTTATTGCTTTTTGCATTTGTAAATCCTCCCTCTTACAGATTATATTCAGCCCTTTTATAGCTAAAATAAAACAATAAATAATAAATACAAAGATTCTAATTTGTTGCTATATTATCTGCTATTGTCTTTCTTTCCTTTTTCGCAGGTCAATGTAAAAAATTGCGGCGATGATCGTGGTTGTGAGGGAGAGCAGCGACGCCCTAAGGTTTCAATAACCCTAGGGTTTCTAATTTGGTTAATAATTTGGGCCATTTGGGCCTCAAAAATTTGGGTTTGTAATTTTGCTTGTTTTTGGGTCTTTTGGTTTAATGGTTTTAGGGCTTGGTTTGGTGGGTTTTGTTTGGGCTGCTGTTTGGTGTTGTAATTAGGTTTGGGGTTGTAATGGGTTTAAGGGATTTATTTGGGCTGCAATATTTGTAAAAATGGATATTTGGACTGTAAAAAAAATATTATTTATTATTTTTTTTTTGTTTTTTTTGTATGGAATGGGTCTGGGCAAATATGGGCTATTACAAACATTACATCAGGTTTTGGGGTTAACCCATCTCTTAATCAAGTGTTGATAATTACCAAGTGTTATAGGCCCAATTTGCCCAGGCTATACAAATAGGAAAATCAGGAACCAAAAAAATAATAATAAAAGTCCATTGTTTTTTTTACAAGCCCAAACAATAATTACAGCCCAACAATACTGGCCTAAACCAATTACACTACCCAATACCCCTTTTACACCCGTGGCCCCAATACTATAATAGTTACTCAAGGCCCAATACAGTAGCCCAAATTCGACCCCTCAGCCCGAATGTACCGGAGCCCGAATTGAGTCCTGATAGACCCAATTACAACTAGGCCCGAATGGCCCAAATGTCTGGACAGGAACAGAAACCCTAGGGTGTCTGAAACCCTAGGGCACCGCAAGCATCAGACAAAGGCCCTTCGTTTCGCGCCGCAATCGGCACACGAATCAGCATGCTATCACCGTGATCCTCGAGTGTACCTGCAAAAGGAAAGAAAACAACACATAAATGAAACAAACAGAGCAAGGAATCGAAGGAAATTTTTTATATACTAATTTGTATCATTAACAGTGGCTATAAAAAGCCCGAATCGAACAATGTAAAGGACACGGATACGAGGCAAATATATACAAAAAAACAGTACTTTAAATCAGAACAGAGGTGATTTTTGCTTGTTTTATTTCGTTTAAATTTTTTATATTATTTTTTTTTATTTTTATTAGAAACATACAAAGTGTTTTTTTATAAAGATATCACTAAAGAATAAATAAAAGGGGAAAGTTTACCTTTCGATTGGAAAGAAAAGAAAATTTTTAGGCCTCCGGTCGCCGTACATGGTGTTGCCTACGAAGGCACGTGAGGCGCGTGCGGTAGGACTCATAAATCTGATGACCGAGTTCTAGGTTGAAGAAGAGAGGACGTAAAGGGTTTTTCGAAGTTTTATTTTTTAAAACCAGGGTTTCAAATGATTTTTTTGAATAAAAGATGACTTTTATAGCCTCGTAAAAATGACGTCGTTTCTGTTTGAAATAATAAGCACTAAACGACACCGTTTTAGGGGAGGAACCCCGCGTTGACCCGTTTACCCGGGGAGGATCTGCGGTTTTATGAAATTGGGCTATTTATCCTATAAGCCTTTCCGTATTATTCCTATTTTATAATTTCGTCCAATTTCTATTTTTCTTTATTTACTAATTTGACCCTGATTTTTGTTTTATTTTAATTTAATCCCTTGGGCCATTTTAGGGCATATTTGGGAACGACGTCGTTATGGGAATAGGGCATAATTGCCCAATGAGTCCCTCCTTTGTTGCGCGCGTTTCAAATAGGTCCCTAATTCGGCTTTAGTTTTTTAAATTACCCCCAGAACTTTCTCAAAATTTTGATTTAGTCCCTTTTTTAATTTTATTTTTATTCTGACTTAATTTTTTTAAATTATTATTTATTTGTTTTAATATTTTGTATATATTATTTATTATATTCTAAACTCCTCTTTTATATATAAAATTATTTTATTATATATTATTTTTATACTATTATTTTCATACATTTTTTATTATGTATTAGGTTATTTTAAAATTTGTATATCATTATTAAATATTATATATTATTTAAAGATTCGTATTATTATTAAAAATTCTATAGTATTTTAAATTTGTATATTATTGTTATATATTATATATTATTTTATATCATATAATTTTAAAGTAGTTTATCTATTCTAATTTAGTTTTTTTAAGTCTATTATTCATTTATCTTAATATTTTGTATATATGCTATGTATTTTAAACCCTTTTTAAAAAAAAAAAATTGCTTTATTACAATTATTTTTTACTATATATTATATATTATGCATTAATTTTATTATATTTTAAGCTGACTTAATAATGTAAAGTTTTATATATATATATTATCCATTTTAAATGTGTATTATCCTTTTCTTAAAAAATTGTTATGTATTATATATATATATATATATATATCCCTTTTTTTTTAAAAAAAAATCCTTAGTTTTATGTAATTTATTTAAAGTACATTAATTATATATATATATATATATATTTTATTTTTCATTTTCCTTTTACTTTTTTTATATCAATTTGTTGTTTAAAATACTATATTCATTTTTATTGACATTTTTGTCTTCTTTTTTTGATTTTGTATTTATTTCAAAGTTTTCATGTTTTGTAATTTGTTACTATTTACTTTAGATTGTTCATTTGCTTATATTATGTATAATTTATTCGCATCAATGTCACATTTGGCTTAAAGCATCGTTCTAAAATATATTTAGTTAATTTTTGTTTTACTCAGAAATTGTTTTTAAAATTAAGGCAATATTTGACATTTGGGATCGTTGAAAGAATCGTACCCTAACTTACTGGGCTTCGATTTCTTTCATTAATTCTAAATGGTTAAGTATCCTTTTCAAATTAAAACGAATGACTTTCAAATAAAAAAACTATCTTTGAAAGTTTAAGATATTGCGTCCTAACTTATTGGATGTGATGTTTTGATATTTCAAGATAGGGATTTCTAAAAATAAAAGGTGTTTGGCATTTGGGAATTTTAAAAGATCGTGCTCTAACTTACTGAGATTCAATCATTTTCTTTTATCCAAATAAATGAATATCTTTCAAAGTTATACAAAACAAAAGACCTTTTCAAATCTTCGACACTAGGACACCTAATCATCAGTTTGGTACCAATTTTTTGGGCGTTACGAGGATGCTAATCCTTCCTCGTACGTAACCGAGTCCCAAACCCGTTTTCTCGAAATTTCGTAGGCCACAATAAATACTTTAAAAAGGTGATCCAATCACACCTAAAAGATTGGTGGCGACTCCATTTCCGTTTTCATTTTAGAGTCGACCCTATTTCTCCAAAATTTAAAAAATGGTTTCGACACCAAGAATAAAAAAGAATAGGCTATGTGAAAATGTTAATGTCCAAACACTCTCAAGAGGACAAAAATAAAAGAAGAAAAGGAGTTGACCTAGTCCACAACCTTTTGGGGGAATATATATATATATCACACTTTAAGAAAAAAAAATGAGTCACCTGGTATAGAAAAGAACATCAATTTTCAAGAGGAAGCAAGTTGGAGAAGAAGAAGATCTAAAGAGGAACAAAGAGAGAAGAGTTACTGGAGGAGAACCACCTCATTCAACTCATTATCTCTTCAGCTTTCTCTTTTCCTTTTATTTCTTTTCCTCTGCTATCTTGAACCATGGTTGAGTTTTGCTTAATTGTTTTTAATTTGATGATTATGGGCAAAACGTTTATTAGTTAGAATAATTATGGAACCATAATATGAGATTATTGGTACTTTGTTAAGGATTCTTGTTGCAATATGAGGTTTATTCATTCAAGTGTTTTTAATGTTTAATACTTGCTTTTGCTTGATCAAAATTAGCGGGTAATTAAGGTAATTTTTAATCTTGAGAAGGTTGTGATTAATGAATGTAAAACTTGAATGTTGCATGTTTAGTTTATTTGATTTTAAATGTGTAATAATATAGACAAATATTGTTACCGTGCATAATCCTGTAGGAATGGTGCTGGAAATTGTATTTTAACATTAATTTGGCATAGGCATATGTTAAATTAGTCATAGGATTGAACTTAGTGACTTCAAGAGAAGCCTATAAACTGTCTCATTGTCGCAACATCACTATCGATAATTCCATATTAGGGGGAAATAATTATTCTAGCTCTTTAATTCATTGCTATTAATTTGTGTTACAATTTTTAAATTGTTTTGCATATTTATTTGAATCCAAGCAAATTTTTATTTACTTTCTAATTTTTCATTTGTTAATTTGCAATTTATGTTTTAAAATGAATCCTTATAGAGATGATAGTTCTAGTATTTACTACTATATTACTTGTGAGTGACTGTGTAGACTTACACGTTATAAGAAAATTTGTAATAGTATTTGAATGGATCCGGGCAAGATCACTGATACTATTAGAGATTTGTTAAGGGATTCTTGATAATTGCTTCTCTATTGATTAAGTTGCTTCAAACGAATGTGAAGTTTGAGTGAACAGATAAGTGCTAGTAGAGTTTTGATAAATTGAAAGCTATATTGACTAAGGCTTTGATCTTGATACAATTAGAACTCAGAAAGAATATGTAGTTTACAATGATGCATCTCATAATGGGTTAGAATACGCATTGATGCAAGAAGGTAAGGTTGTGGCCTAAGCTTTTCAGCAGCTTAAGTCACATGAAAATAATTATCCTACTCATGATTTAAAGTTAGTTGCAACAGTCTTCTCCTTAAAGAGCCAGAGGTATTACCTATACGAAGAAAAATCCCACATATTTATAGATCACATCAGAAGTATTTGAATTTGAGACAAAAACATTAGATTGACTTGTTTAAGGATTACGATTATGTTGTTGACTATCATCTGGGTAAAGCTAATACAATAGCTAATGCATTGAGTCAGAAATCATTAGTAGCATTAAGAACTATAAATGCACATTTGGTGATGGAAAAAGATGGTGCAATTTTAGCCGAATTAAGGGTTAAGCCAACATTGCACCAACAGATTTGGGAGAATCAATTAGAGTATGCTAAGTTGGAAGTAAAAAGGAGACTATGTGTACCCAACATAGGACGAAAATTTATAATTCTGAGGAAGATTATGTGTACCCAACAATCTTGAGTTGAAGCAAGTTGTTCTCAGTGAAAGCTCATAGTAGTGCTTATGTGATACACCTTGGAAGTCATAATATTGGTGATCAATTATGGAAAGAGACATAACAGAGTTTGTATTGAAGTGTTTAGTATGTCACTAAGTCAATGTAGAACATCAAGTTCTTTCCAAACTATTGCAACCTATCTCGATTCCTGAGTGGAAATGGGAATGAGTCACCATGGATTTTGTGTCTAGACTACCTTTGACACAAAAGAAAAAGGATTTAATCTGGGTTATTATTGATAGATTAACTAAGTCAATTCACTTTATTCTTGTAAGAGTTGAATACTCAGAAAAACTTGTTTAACTATAGATTCTTGAGATTGTGAGACTACACGGTGCGCCATTATCTATTATCTTAGACTAGGACCCAATGTTTACTTCAAGATTCTAGAGCAAATTGCATGAGGCTCTTGTTACACATTTAAATTTTAGTATTGCTTTTCATCCTCAAACGTATGGTCAATCAAAAAGGGTGATTCAAATTCTCTAAGATATTTGGAAAAATATGTGCTGCTAGTTGAATTTTCCTACAACAGTAGTTATTAGTCTAGCATTTAGATGGCACCTTATGAGGCATTATATGGATGGTAGTTATGTTGGACTAAATTGAATGAAAGTAAAGTACTGGGACTTGACTTTGTTCAAGAAATTGAGGATAAAATAAGAATCATTTGTGACTTTCTGAAAGTTATTTCGAATTGTCAAAAGTCCTATCCAGACTTGAAGAGAAAGGATATCGAATTTAATGTAGGAGACAAAGTGTTCCTGAAAGTGCCCCCTTGGAAGAAAGTGCTTCAACTTGGACGAAAGGGAAATTTGAGCCCAAGATTTATTAGACTGTATAAGTTACTAGAACGTGTAGGACTGGTAGCATGTCATCTGACATAACCTCCTAAGCTGTCAAAGATTCATAATGTCTTCCATGTCATTATGTTTGAGGAAGTATAGATTTGATCCTTTGCATGTTATCACCCCTAAAGAGATATACATTCAGCTTGATTTGACATATAAAGAGGTACTAGTGAAAATTTTAGCTCGAGATATTAAAGAGCTAAGGAATAAAAGGGTTTCATTAGTGAAAGTACTCTGGCACAATCATAAGGTTGAAGATGCTACATGGGAAAGTGAACAAGTTATGAGAGAACAAAATCCCTAGCTTTTTTATTTAGGTAAATTTTGATGACAATTTATTTTTATAACAAGTGGAGAGTTATAACACCCTAAAATTTATGATTTACCATATACTAACGTACCGAGAAATATATTAGAATTTTGATGTAAGAAAATTAGAATTTATGAGGGATTAAATTATTTTTAATTTATTGGGAAGCCTTTAGAAGATAATTTAGCTAATCTAAGTGTTATTGGCACAATCAGGTAAAAATCTGAGAGTAGGGGTAAAATAGTAATTATTTCCATCAACGGTTTTTTATACATTTAAAAGGAACATGAGATTAAGTATTAGAAAAAATTGTGATTTGTGGTGATGAGATGATGATGAGACATCTTTATTGAATTTTTCAATTGTTGTAATGAAAATTTTAACACATGATAAAAGTACCTTTGACTTGTTGACTTCTCCAATGGAATATTATATTGTAAAAATTTAAATAAAATAATAAATATATCTTTTTCTTCCTCAAAAGTGATCGGTCAAAAAGTGTGGAGAAACTTTATTTTTCTTCATCTTTCTCTCAACTCTACTCATTTTTCTCCTAAATCTCCATCATTTTTCATCACTTTTCCTATAAATTTCTTGTAAAACCATCATTAATACCTTTCTTGAGCATAATCATTTATCATCTCCATCATCTAAGTGTTTAGGGTTTGAGCCCTAATGTGAGAAAGTTTGTTAGGAATGAAAAGGGATGTGGTTAAGGTATGAATTTTATAGTTTTCATATCATTCATACATAAAAGCATATTTATTACAAGTTTAAGGTGTTTGTGAGCCATTTTAATGGTTTTTTTAATGTTGTGGTATTTATTATAGCTTTATTAATGGTGAAGAAATAGAAGAGGAAAGCGGAAATAAAAAAAAAAACTAGTGGATTGAGGTAGATATAGACTTCACCAACAACTTTTGAATATCTAGTGTGGTATAGTATTTGGAAAATCCATTAATTTACTTACTTAGAATTAATATTGTTTTTAATTGAATTTTTATAATTATCAGTTTGAATATGTTATGGGATGTTAATGTCCTAATGCTATTGTATAAATGATTTTCAAGTTAAGTCTCTTGAAGAGAAGTTAATATGAGTTTGAAATTTGATTTAGTAGCTTAATGCTATGATTGAAATCATTATTCCATGATACAGTGTTTATTGCCTCGGAAATTGTTTCAAACTATAAACTTGCTTGGAGATTTTTAACACTAACATTCTAGAGATTCTGAAATAAGGCCCTAGTAGCTTAGTTAAATGGTTTGAATACGAATGACATGCCAATAGGGGATATCTATTACTAGTAATACGATACTTCTGTTATTAGTACTTCAGTACTTTTGTTACTAGTACTTTGTTACAATTTTGATATGATCTTTAAACACCCATGTTTCAGCATTTATGTTGTTTTGGCTTTGGCTCACTAGGCCCTAGTATATCCTCTTTATTCATCTACACTTATTATGGGTTGAACTTAAACTATTTCTATCGTTGTATAAATGATTTCTTGAAGCTGACAAATGCTACTACTTACATACTACCAAACTAATTAGTTTTTCTGATTTTTGAATTGTTTATTAGATGTTATGAGCATTGTTTTTCAAATTCTTTACAAACTATTGTATAAAGTTTGAATCATCGTTTAAAATGTAAGTATGTAGGAAATTTTCATATTATCTTACTAAGTTTTATGCTTAATGCGCTATTATTTTTGCACGTAAGTCTTCTAAATCAAGGCTCTGTTCTTTTTGAGGATCGCAAGAAAATACCATTTTCAACATAGAAGAGTATTAAAGTTTTGTATTTTCAATTGGTACCTAATGTAATGTACTAGAAAAGTCATCTAGGGATTCATATATAAATGTTTCATATAACTATTAGTTCTAATGGTGATGATATCTACTTTTATTTTGTTTATTATTCATTGGTTCCAAGCCAAATTCTATATCTTTTGAATGTATCCATACAAACCTTGACTTTCCAAGCTTTATATTAGTTTTTGGGTGATTTTATATTGGCTTAATAGGCTAGTTTAATATCTTGGTTGTGATGATATGTTATACCCCATTTTGAACACATTACATGAGCATAGATTATGTTTTTTAATATATTTTTTGAACATGGTTTCTAAAATTCTTGTTTGTAGGTGATTTGGCATTTTTGTATGCTAATAAAAAGTGAATTTTAAGATCTAAAAGTTTGGTTTTTGTTATGGTGTAGTTGGTGAAGGCTTAAGAAATTAGTTAAAGTTGAAGAATGTTGAAAATTGTGAATAGTTTTAATATTGCCTGCGTAACGCCCCAAATTTTGGGCCTAGAGAATTAGGCCTCAGGCGTGGGTGTGTTTAAAATTTTAGAGAGTAAGATAACAGCTCAGATTACATGTTTGACACTATTAGAGTTTTAATTTTAAGATATTACAAGGGTTATTTGAAGTCTCAAGGATAGGGAAGGCCATAGGGAAAATTTTAATTTTTGCCTTAGAGAAACCCTAGACTTAGGTATTGGGCCTCTTAAGCAAATTAAGGGGAAAAGAGGACACAAATGGGCCTGTGGCCTAGTGGCAAGGTAGCTCCCCCTTGGGGAGTAGAGGGTGACGCCACATGTGGATTAGGGAGGTCTAAGGTTCAAGGAACAACTTTGGCATTAGAAATATTATTTTTGCACTCATGCTGTGCAAGTAGTGGTGATGACTTGAAACTCTGTTGGATGGATATTGAAGAGAGAATTTAGGTGGATAAGAAGGAGAAATAATAGAGAAAAGATAGGAGATTGAGGTGTGGATGTGATGGAGTCGATTGGGATTGTGGGAGGAGCTAGTTTCGGCTTTTGGCTATTTAAGGGAGGTGCCGAATGCTCTTGAGGGGTTCTTTTGTTTTGCCGAAACATTCCATTGCCTAATCCTCTTCTCCCTCTCATTCTAGTGCCGAATAACCCACCATATTTTTGCCGAAATTTCCATTAGTGTGTGTTCTTCTTTCTCTAAAAAGTCAAATACCTATATCCCCTTTGCCGATTTCTTTTGCTTTTCTCCATCACAAATTTACTTTTGTCACTTACAACCCTTAATCAAGATTTTAAAAACCGATCACACATTCAGTAGCTATCTAGGCCGCAAGATCAGAAACTAGTTTCGGTAAGTACTTAGTTAACCGTTTTTAGTGCGTTTTGGTAAAAGCCGAAGGGGCTATCTAATCTTATTCTTGCCATTAACCCTGTATTAACAAAGGGTAGGGTTCAATGATTTCAAGCGTGGTAAGGATCTCTAGCAAGTGATCTACAGGATATTCGGGAATAATAGCTAAGGAGAGGCTATTAGAACTGGTGGGATATGGTAAGGTTACGGTAAGGCTTCGGGATTTAGTAAAGTTGTAGTTAAGTATGGAAATTGATTCGAGGTTGGTATTGATTGTAGGTTGAGGCTGAGGATAGTGTAGTGTGGATCATCAACCAGGTGTGTACATACACTACACACACAACAATTGACAAAAGTCGAAATCCCGAAATACCAAAATGCGAAAAAGTCAAAAAGCCGAAAGGATGGCGCTGGTAATCACACGAGTGTGCGAACACTCGTGTGGAGATACTAATATGAGTACCGAGGCCTAGAGAGCAATCTCATGGTCTCGGGCCACTGTTTGGCCAATCGGGCCAGACAGGGCTAAATGGGGCTGCCAAGCTTATAGGCCCAAATTGGCAAAAGTTGTTATGTGGAATTGTACGGTGGATTGATATGGATGATTGTATGTTTTGAGTATGATCGGGCCTAATGGGCTACATAAGCATGATTGGGTTTAATGGACTTTATGAACATAATTGGGCTAAGTAGGCCTTATGGGATTGTAGAAATGCATGCTAAGGTTTTAATGGACTTTAGGCCTAGTTCTGATGAACTCTCAAATTGCATAAGACTTAAATAAATAATCAAACATGTCTGTAGACAAGTCGCTAGACTAAGGTGTGGCAATGGATTTGTGCATGTCTAGGATTGGATCTAGGAAGAGCTTGGTACTTAATCGGTTCGAGTGACCCTCCTCCTCTTCTTTTGAATCCTACCTGGTGCATAGTGTCCGTTCATTTTAGCCGCGAGGACTTGTTGATGGGCCGAAATTTATAATTAAAACCCGTACCATTTGGAATTACTAAAATGCCCCTGTAGGGTAGAGTTACTAAAATGCCCCTGTAGGGTAGAGTTACTAAAATGCCCCTATAGGGTAGAACTACTAAAATGCCCTCATAGGGTAGAATTACCGAGACACCCTTGTAGGGTAGAAATTACCAAGATACCCCTGGGTAGTGAAATGACTAAAATACCCCTAAATGCTTAATGTGTGGAAAATTTGTATGTTGCATTCACGAAATGTATGCTGTAACGTTTGAGTAGTGCCGCTGTTGGTTTTACCTTTGGAGTGTAGGGATGGGTGGGTTGATGTTGAAAGGGAAATGGAGTGCAGGGTTGGATTTGGGATGGGTGCATTGCATTCATGTGAAACTGATGTGATTTGAGGTCAATGTGGGCTAAGGCCCAAGACCATCGATATTGTTAGGGCTTAGGCCCAATGTGATATTTGAATATTGAATTGATTTGATTGCTAATGGTCGTACACACCGAAACTCACACCCTTTAATTTAATGTTTCAGGTGACCCTCAGTAGACGGCTCGACGTGGGAGAGGTCTCGGAGATGGCCACACTGCAAGCTACTTAAAAATTTTAAATAGTTTTTGAATTATTTTATTTTAATTACTTGTTTTTCAATAGGTTGTAATAAGGCCTTGTATCTCCTATTTGATTTTTCATCTGGGTTTATTTTTGTTACAACTGTCGAATCACTAAACTTAAATGAATTTTTTTTAAAAAGCTAAACGTGGTTTTCTAAGTAACCTTAATATGTGAACGTTTTCTTAAAACATGGGCTTTCATTATAATTTAGCAAGTTACAAGGATTTTGATTTTCTAAGTCACAAATTTAAGTTTTTAACCAAGCAAATTTTCCAGAACACAACTTTAACTAAACAAAGTCGTTTTGGAAATAATCCTTTCAATGTGACATCGCCAGATTCGGCCATAACGTCTGGGCCGGGTCTAGGGTGTTACAGCCTGAGTGGTAGGTTGTGCCGCCTAGGTGATAGCTTAACGAAATTAATATTTTACTACTTACGATTTTGGAAAAATTCAGATTAGAAAACGGTTTTTAATCACAGTGGAAAATTAAAAATTTGAAATCTAAGCTGGTTTGTGATATTTAGAGTAATAAAGATTTTACTGAAATGAGTTGTGAGTTTGAATAGAAATGAACATAATGAATAGGAAAAGAGAAATGAAAAATATTCAGGAATGATTATGGTTTTTCCTGAAATAGAAAATGGTTTTTCCAAAAATAGAAATGAAAATGGAGAAGATCCTTTTGCAATTCTATATGAATTACTTAAAAATGATTGAATGAATGAGTTTATAGTTTTGAGTTGTTTTGAAGCCCAAAAATGAAAATAAACAATTCGGTCACAATGAACATGTTGAGTTATGAAATATTGAATATATTTTCTCAAAATTTTACCAGAGGTAAATTCATCAAAAAAATTATCGAGGGTAAAATCATCAAAATTTTACTGGGGTATAATAAGGATGTGAAAATTTTTTAATTTAGAATATTAAAGTTTATTTTGGGAAATAAAAAAATCAAATAGGGTTGGATCACATTATAGAGTACTTGGTCAAAAGGTCAAGGAAGTACTTGTAATTGGACTTAATATGAGAGAGACTCGAATCCCTATCATAACACATATGAGGGGATGTACACCCTATTAGCCCCTCTCTCTCTCCTAGTTGGCCTAAGAAGTTGTTTTTATATTTGAAATAAACCTTTACAGTTAAATAAAGGTTCTACTTTCTCTTGCTGTAAATAGATGGCACCAGTAGAGATATTTACAACAACTTTGAAAAATTGTTACTCTGTTGAAAAACAGAAAGAATTTATTCTCAACTATTATATATATTTTTCTGGAATAACAATTATGTTAGTTTCTATTTAGAAGAGAGAATTTTTGTTTTCACTCTAAAAGAAAAGAAAACTTTTTTTAGTTCTAAGTTTTGATTCTTTTAGTTTGAGCCTACACTCAAAGCAGTTCATAGTACGAGAATAGCGAAGAAGATCATTTGGTTGAAAGTTGGAAAATGTCAAGTGTCCTTTTATTTGAAAACACAAGTATGATTTTAGTCTAAGGTTTTATTGTTGTAAATATCACAAACCTTAGACCGAAATGTCACAAACGTCAAGTATCCGTTCATAATGCTAAAGTTTTACTTGGATCACTCCCTTGGAATCACACTACTCACAACGGAACACAACTAATCTGCAATGGTTTAAAAAGGAGTGGGTAAGCTTTACAAGCTCAGTGAATGATCAAAATAACTACCATGCAAACATGTCATCATGCATTATCGAAACAACCATGTAGTACAATTACAACATCTCAACCTTTAGTACCATATTACTTACTCTTGCATTATTCATTGATACATTTACATAGTAGCGACATACTCATTTAGGCATTTTCACATTACACATATTTACATTTATTATAATTTGACACTTGATTTATGAAACATAAAGTGGGCTTTATCACCACACATTGGATTCACAGATCTCCAACACACCAAATGACTCATACAGTCGAACATATCCTAAAAAGTGAAGCATATAACTAACACTCTCCAACACACAAAACATGTCATGATGAATAGAGCTGAGCTTATATTCCCTTATCTCTCCAAATCTGTGTCGAGCCTTAACGCCCAAAATACACAATACATATAGGTGAGTACTCACAATCATATGGCATGCCAACTATATCCATAACATCACGCTTCAAACTAGACCACCAATAAATCTCTCGAAGATCATGATGCATTTTACCACTACTGGGATACATAGTGTAAGGGCTACTATGCACCTCAGTAAGAATCACTTGCCTCAAATCTACACCACGCGACATACATAATATACCTCGAAAATTCGATATACCATTGCTGTCAACATCAAAATCTCCTTTCACCCCTTGCTCAACCTATCAAATCCTCTTTAACAAATCCCCATCAAATGGTTATTTCTCCTTAATCTGTTGTGACAAAGTCGGCCTCACTTGAAGTTCAACTAACAAACTTCAATCATTAGCTAAACTTAAGCGTGCAAACATAGCTCTCAACTCCATCATCGACTTTCTTCTCAAAATGTCAACAACAACATTTGCCTTGCCAGGATGATACTCTATCACACAATTATAATCCTTCAAAAGCTCAATCCATTGCCTTTGTCTTAAGTTCAACTCCTTTTGGGTGAGGAGGTGCTTAAGGCTCTTGTGATCTGTATAAATAACACACTTCTCTCCATAAAAATATTGGCACCAAATATTAAGCATGAAAACCACAATAGCTATTTCCAAATCATGTGTAACACTCTAAACCTGACCCAGACGTTATGGCTGAATCTAGAAATGTTACGAAAAAGGGTTTTGAAATAATGATTTTCATGTTAAAACTTCACGTATAAGTTGTTCTAAAAGAGATCATATTTTTGAAAAAAAACTTATTATTATCCTTTTTAACAAATCCGTTATTTATTTCCCTTTTAAGTGTAACATAAATTTTACAGCGGAAGTTTATAAGATGTTATAGTTGAAAATCGAGCTTGATTTCAGAAAAATATTTGTTTGCGTAAACCATTGTTTTTGTAAATGGTTTTGTTCAAAAGTCATGGAATAATAATCTAAACCATTTCAAAATCCCGAAATTAGAACCCATAGTCCAAAGAGTTCCCAAAATTACAAACTCTCAAAATAATCTAGAATTTAAATAAAACCAATAATTAAACCAGTTCGTGAACTAGTGGTTAGCACTGAGACTCCATCGCACCGACTCGCCTATGTCTAAGGATTACTTGAATAGAACAGACAAATAGATGTGAGTTTTCATAAACTCAGTGTGCAACTAAACAGAGTCATACATGCACATAAACTCAAATTTTTTGAATACAGAACATATATAGATACGGGCATAATCCTCAACAGAATCAGATCAACAGAATCATACAGATATGCAAAGTCCTACCCCCATCTTTCACACACCACCTCTGACCATCCCAACACACCATGTGGGGTTTAAAACACCCACCTAATCTTACACACCACATAGTGTCCATACGACACTTGTCAAAATAATTTGTAGCTGTGCTGCTAGAATAATAATGAATTATTGCCTTACAGAATACTTCCTTCAATAAACAGATCCCACCTCCTACATAGATACGAATAATAGGTAACAGATATAACAGACTTAACATGTCCCGCATGCTTATATACAGATGACATACATGTTATTATGAATCAGTCAAATCATACATATCAATTTCTACATGCTCAAACTAGTCTATCAGAATAGCAGATATCATGCACTAGGGTTTGTATTGCCTTTACCGACCCTACGGAAGGCCCACAGTCAATCGAAACGACGTATATGATCCTAGGGAAAATTTTAGAATTTTGGGCCCACACACCCAAATTGGCCTTATTTGTGTGGCCGACATAGCTTGGCCCATAGTTCACACACTTGTGTGTCATTCTTGGTAGGCCCACACGCCCAAATTGGCCAAGTCTGTGTGACCTACACGGCCACACACTCACCCATCATACGGTCGTGTGTCGCACATGGTTAGGCACACGCTCGTGTGGCATCGATAGGCTACTTTTGTGGCTTTCGCCGAACTTTGTTTTCTTGTGTTTCCATTACACACCTGTTTGTTTTTGATGTCAAAGCAATCTTGAGACCTCCAAAACCAAAAAACAGTATACCAAACACCATTTTAACAATTGATTTAAGCATTTAAACTAGAATTTGATCTCGACTTAAGGCCTCTCAAAACCAAACTACTCGTGAAACACTTACCACCAAAGTGCAAAAACCACTTAATACTCAAATCTCTGGAGGAACAACAACCGCTTATTGTCTTTCCCCTAATCGAGACATATAAACATTATCAATGGATTTAGTTAAAAATAATCAAATTCCCCCACAACGCAGAATAGAAAAAGAAAACTACTCGATAGCTTACCTATTCGAAACGAATCGAAGAACCCCAAAAGTGCGTTATGGCAGTACGTGTGTAACACCCCTTACCCGAGACTGTCGCCGGAGTTGAGCATGAGGCGTTACTAGACTTATCTTACTAATTCGAGGCATAAAAACTTGTTTTTAAAATTAATCCGCTCACATTCATCCAATATCCCTAAAAAGGGCCCTCGAGGCCCTAAAACATGCAATTTACACAGTTCGGGACCAAACCGGGAACATTAAAAATTTTACGATTACTTACACAAATTAAAACAATTTATTTCATTGTTCATAATAAAACTGTCCACCTGCATAACAGTCACAAAATTAATTAAAACTTGAGTTACAAAACTAGAAATTTAAATTCGTAAATTTTCCCTAAAACTAGACTCATATATATATTCTTATCATAATTTTTCCAGAATTTTTGGTGTGGCCAATTAGTACAGTTTATTAGTTAAAATCTCCCCTATTTCACAGTCCAATGGTTCTAACCTCTCCTCACTAAAAATCAATTATCTCTTGGTAAAGTTTCCATATAGTATTTCTGCTTCTTTCTAATGAAAATAAACTCACTAGGGAATCCATACATATAAATTATAACTAATAATTCTTTTTGTACAATTTTTAGTGAATTTCTAAAATCAGAACAGGGGATCACAAAGTCACTCTAAACCAGTCTTGCAATAATTTAAATATCTCAAAATAAAGACTTCATTTGCTTGCTCTGTTTCTTTCTTATGAACATAGACTCAATAAGATTTAATTCTATTTCTCATTCACCATTTAATTCCATTTCTACAATTTTTAGTGATTTTTCAAATTCACATCACTACTACTGTTCCAAAACTGTTTCATGGCCAACTTTTGCTCTTTCATAATTTCTTTGCATTAAACCTCATTTAGGCATACATAACACCAAATTTTTTTCTTAATTAGCCATTTCAATAGCTAATCATTATCAAGCATTCACATGCCATTCTTAAATCAAATCATAAGGACATACACACAAAATATTCAAGTCCCTATACATGCCATAACTCAAAACATTTCAAAATACAAAATACCGAGATAGCCTTTGATAGTGTGAGACGAACTCCGACGTCCTTTTGATTCCCGAATTGACTTGGCTACACTATAAAAGGGAGAAAGGAAAAGGAGTAAGCTACAATGCTTAGTAAGTTTACAAATAAATAAATGACAACATTCACCAAGTATAAAAATACTTATATTATACTATCAACTAACAAAATCTTTATTTTACTTCTCCACTTGCTCTTTAACTTTCCTGTTTATCATTCCTTTACCTGAACTTACTTGTAACATAGTTTTTATATTAGCCCGATAAACCTTTTGGAATACCAAGGATACTTGGGTTTTCCTGCCCGATAATAGCCTACCAATGCCATGTTCTAGGCATGGTTTTACACGGGATGTTTCCTGTCCTGCCAAAGCCATATATCTGATATGGACTTACATGGGATGTTCTTAAACTGTCTCAACCTGCCAATGCAATATGTCTGATATGGACTTACATGGGATGTTCTTCAACTGTCTCAACCCAAAATGTCATGACATTCCGTATCCCATACATTCCTAAGGTTCAAATGGGCTTTCTGATACTTGACAACTTAATCTTCTACCTTTTTCTTTCCTCGGTCTATCCCCAAATTTCGTTCTTCTTGATTTATAATTAGTAAATTTAGCTTATTTAATACTCACATTTATCAAAACAGTTCTTAACTCTAACTTTGGCAAAATTATGATTTTGCCCCTAAACTTTACATATTTACACTTTTCCCCAAGGCTCGAAAATTAAACTTTATCCCTAATTCTTATGTTTTATGATAAGCTGATCATTTTCCCTTAATGGCAACATCAGATTCTCACTCTAACATGTACTTATGAACATTAGGTATTTTTACCAATTATGTCGTTTTACTCATTTTTACTTAAAACCAAGTAGCACAAGTTGTTTAACATAATTTAAAACCTCATATTCTATCATAAAACATCAAAATAAACACATTTAATTTATGGGTATTTTTACAAATATGAACCCTAGGTTAAATTATTGCTAGAATAAGCTAAATCAAGTTACCAGGACTCCAAAAAAGTAAAGAACATTAAAAACGGGGATTGGAATCACTTACTCTAGAGCTTGGAAGCTTGAAACAAACCCTAGCTATGGAGAACCCTTGACATTCGGCTTAATGAAGAAGATGACAATATTTTGCCATCTTTTTCCCTTTTTAATCTTTTTAATTACCAAATGACTAAAATGCCCTTCATTTAAAACTTTGGTTATTTCTACCTATGTATGTCCATTTTTGTCCATGAAAACCTAATGGTATAATTACCATTTAGGGACCTCTACTTCAATTATGCTCTTCAATTTAATCCTTTCCTATCTAGAACTCATATTTATTAACTTTTGCAATTAAGCCCTAATAGGCAAATTAAACATGCAATTTATGAAATTTTCTATCAATATTCTAACACATGCATCTAATCACTTAGTAAATCATAAAAATTTATCGGAATAAACTTTTTTATCTTGGATTCGTGGTTTTGCAACCACTGTTCCGTTTAGGCCCTATTTCTGGATGTTACAACGTGCGACGACCAAAATTAAGGAAGAAAAAGAAGAGATGAAAAAGAAGAGAAAGAAGAAATAACGTTAGAGAAAAGAAAGAATGAAAAAGAATTTTGGGAAAATAAACCACAACCCCACCAATTACCAATCCCACTAAATCTGACCACTAACCTCATCTAACTACTTTAGAATTCCAACTCCACTGAAACTCTATTACACAACTGAGCAAAAATGATCATCCATGCTCACACTGGGATTTGAACATGAGATCTTAGAGTAAGGTAACACCTTACCACTTGAACTAGCAAACTCATTCTGATATGAGTTTACCAAGAATATAACTGATAAACCATAAATTATACATATTTTTACCTCATGCTTAACATATTTATGGATGAATTATTCCTTGATTTGTGGAATTTGATGCTCCTAATCCTTTAATTTCATGTTTTATACTCAGATGAGCTTAGGGGAGTGAAAAGAACAAGAAACGGGCTGAAAACAGAGAAAATGGGCCAAAGTAAGGAATCAACATGACCTGAAGTTCACCACACGGGCGTGTCACACGGCCGTGCCACATAAACAGGCTCGAGCACGGCCTAGACTCGATTTACACGGGCAACCCACACGATCGTGCCACTTTAACAGGCTTGAACACGGCCTAGACTCGATTCACACGGGAGTGGCACACAGCGTGTCCCTGTCATGAGGAAGTTCAATTTCACAAGGAAAAAGCTACTTAGGGGCTAAGAAAGACTCTCCAAACTCTAAATAAAGACCCTAGGAGGCAACTACAAAGGTGTGCATTATTCTCGCCAAGGGTATAGTCTTCCCGCCAAGACAGAAAGCTAAAGGCAGGGAATTACTCGAAGGAAAGCCGATTGATCCATCTCAGAAGCCAGAGTCCACATCAAGATAGAGGATCTCCCTTCAATCCTTTCAGGAGTTTTGGGTTTTCTTATGTTTTGTTATTTTATTTATTCTAAGATTTTTCTTTTTATAATTATGAACTAAAACCCCAAATATCTAATAGGGATGAACCTAAGACAGATCTTGTTATTGTTATCTGAGCTATATGATAAATATTTGACTTGTTCTTAATTGTGTTCTTAATTCTTGAATTGATATTTCCGGGATATTAATTTAAGTCAAATGTGCTTAGGCAGAGGAACAAAAGTCCCTGTTTAAGAGTAGATCCAACACAATTAAGCGGAGTTGATCCCAATCTTAGACATATGACAATGAAAATCTGCCAGATTAGAGTCAAATCTAATATGAGAATCCATAGATCGAGTTAATGCAGGACTAGGGGTTTTAATTAGAAGGAGATTTCAATTAATCAACCTAGGATTAGTTGTTCTTACTCTCGACGGAGATATTAACATAAATTAGGGATCTCTACGGATCAAGTCGAATGAAGAAATCGTCTAGTTCAGAGTTAGATAACAAGTAAAGTCTAGGTAGATTCTTCCTTAGGTGTTGTCTTATCAATCAGTTTTCCAAAAGTAATCTCTCCAAATTTACTCTTTTTCGTGTCTTTAGTTTAGTTTAGATAGTTTTCAACCAAACCCCCTCTTGAGTCTTAGGCTAGATAATAGGAAGGAAGCCATTACTAGTACTTTTAGTTCATTGGATTCGATATTCCGATCTTGCCACTAGCTATACTACTATCCGATAGGTGCGCTTGCCTTTTATCGTGACAATAGTTAGTTTATAGGTATGATCGATTTTATTACTTCATCACATCACGAGATCAAGTTTTTGGCGCCATTGCTAGGGAACTAAGATATTAGGAACAGTTGATTCCTATTACTGTAGCTATCTTTACTTTTATTGCAATTTATTTTCTATTTTTATTTTAGGTTTTTATTCACTTAAATTTTCTTTTTATTTTGCTCTTCCAGGTGTCTCTAGTTTATAACTAGAAGAAACCTGGGAGGACCATTATTGCTTGATGACGATTTAGAAGCCATAGCTCGTAGAACTCGTAGAGAGATAATAAGAAGCTTGTGATATCCAGAACAAGGACAAGAAGAAAAACCTGAACCTACTGAAGAGATGGAGGCAAATCCAGATAATCAACTACCTCCTGTAGTAGCCGCAAATCCTATCGAGCAAAATCCTGTTCCTCGTACTATGTATGAGTAAGCTAAACCTAATTTGGCTGGTACTGAATCCAGTATTGTTAGGCCTACTATTGCTGCAAATAATTTTGAACTAGAGCCTAACACTATACAGATGATACAACAGTTTGTTTAGTTTGATGGTTTGCAGGATGAAGATCCTAACACTCATTTAGCCAACTTTTTGGAATTCTACGACACGATTAAAATAAATGGCATTTCTGATAATGCCATTCGTGTTCGGCTATTCCCATTTTCCTTGAGGAATAAGGCTAAATAGTTGTTAATTTCGTTACCACGAGGATCTATCACTACATGGGAACAAATGACCGAAAATTTTTACTTAAATATTTTCCGCCGACTAAAACGGCTAAATTAAGGAATGATATCTCTTCTTTCGTGCAGATGGATTTAGAAACACTTTACGATGCTTGGGAGAGATACAAGGATTTATTGAGAAGGTGTCCTCACCATGGGTTACCCTTATGGTTATAAGTTTAAACCTTTCACAATGGTTTGAACCTTTCAAAAAGATAAATGATAGATGTAGCCGCTAGTGGAACCATCAATAACAAAACACCAGAAGCAGCTTACGAGTTTATAGAGGAGATGTCACTGAACAATTATTAGTGGCAAGTCATAAGAACAAAGCCATAAAAAGCTGCAGGGGTTTTTAATGTTGATGCGGTCACCATGCTTTCTAATTAGGTAAAACTTTTAAATAAAAAGATTGATGGTTTAGTTGGTTCTACGCAGGTACACCTAGTGATGCAATGTGACTCAATCCAAGGAAACATGAGCAGTTCTGAGTACCCCATTTATGGATATGGCATGGAAACCGAGCAAGCCAATTATATGGGTATTAATTCTAGATCTCAAAATAACCCTTATGCAGGTTGGAGGAATCACCCAAATTTCTCATGGGGAGGACAAGGCAATAAATGAAATCAAAGACCACCACCTCCTCAGGGATTTCAGCAACCACCATACCAGTAAGAGAAAAAGCCGAACCTTGAGGAGATGCTCACAAAATTCATCGCCGTGTCAGAAGCCCGCTTCCAGAGCACCGAGACGGCACATAAGAACCAGCAAGCATCCATTCAAGAACTTGAAACTCAAATAGGCCAGCTCGCTAAGTTAATTTCTAAAAGACCACAAGGTGGGTTACCGAGTAACACCGAGACCAACCCTAATGAGCAACTCGATGCCATCGACACGATTGATGAAGAGAGGTTAGCCAAAACTAAACCAGAGCCAAGTAAGGAGACTATGGTAAGTAGCGGTAAGAATGAGGTAAGTCACCAAGAACCGATTGTTAAAAAATATAAGCCTCATATCCCATATCTCAACGCACTAAGGAAAGACTGCACAGACGAGCAATTCGGTAAATTCCTTAAACTCTTAAAGAAATTACATATTAACTTACCATTTATTGAAGCTCTATCGCATATGCCAAATGCTGTTAAATTTTTAAGAGAGTTCCTGACGAACAAACGGAAGCTAGATGAAACATCTCACGTGGAATTGAATACAGTGTGCTCAACAATTTTGCAGAATAAGCTACCCAACAAACTAAAAGATCTAGGGAGTTTTACAATTCCTTGTTTACTTGGTAGTTTAGATGTTAAAAATGCTTTAACGGATTTAGGAGCCAATATTAATGTAATGCCATACAAATTGTTTAAGCAACTAGGTCTTGGGAAACCTAAACAAACTAATATGAGCATCCAATTGGATGATAAAACCATTAGATTTCCTAAGGGCATAATCGAAGATGTGCTTGTCAAAATTGATAAATTTATATTCCCAGTCGACTTTGTTGTTTTAGACATAGATGAGGATGGCAATGTACCCCTAATTCTAGGGCGACCATTTTTAGCAACTGCTAGAACCATATTTGATGTAGGCACAGGCGAGCTCACACTTCATGTAGGTGATGACAAAATTACTTTGCAAGCTCGTAACTCTAATAAGACTGTTGACGATAAAGATGTTATTATAAGTCCTAATAATAAAAGCGATCTCACCGCCCAACCTTCTTTGCAGGATACTTTTCACATAGGTAAGCTTAAACAACAGACGAGTCCTTCCAAGGAGAACACCCATGAAAAACGAATGCTATAGCTTGAAGAATTAGACGAGTGCCTGAACTATCAACAACAGAAACCCAAAATATGCCACATCACACCAGAGCATCACCATGATGACCCTAAGGTAAAAACGAATCAATTTAAAGTAGGGGATAAGGTCTACTTAGAGGAGGAAGATCCTTGAATTTCAAATTCAAAAGTCCATACAATAATGAAAATTTTCCCCTATGGTACAATTGAGATGACTCATAAGACATTTGGTACTTTCAAGGTAAATTATACTCAACTTAAACCTTATTTTGGTAATGAAACTAAGAGCAAGAGAGAGGAGTTCGAAATCCTCAAACCACCATGACCATGAGAGCTTGAAGAAAGTCGAACTTAGACTATAAACAAGCGCTTCTCAGGAGGCAACCCGAGCACTAACATAGTAAAGTACTTTTGCTTAAGCTCTTTAATTCATCAACTAACCTTCTGAATGCAGGTTTTTCATGCCACACGGCCATGCCCACGGGTGTGCCTAAGGTCGTGTGGACACCATAGGCAAAGCCACAGCCGTGCAATATGGCCGTGCACACACAGGGCAAAAATTTTCCCAACACGGGCTGCGACAATTTTCCACGGCCGTGCGAGGTGGCCGTGGCCAATCCTTATAAATCAACACAGGCGTGCGACACACCCATGTCCAGACCTCGTGGTCGAACCTGCCAATCCATACACGGGCGTGTGACCTCCTACACAGGCGTGGGAGAAGCAAACATCGAAGGACACGGTCGTGCAATATGGCCGTGTACCCTAACACGCCCAAGGAACACGGCCGTGTGTCACGACTCAGGCCGCCAAAACCCTTGAAATTCAAACCACACGGGCTAAAACCGATTCACACGGGCGTGTAACACGCCCGTGTGCCCTAAATCCTATATAAAACTCCTACTATTCATCTTCTTCTTCACTCAAAACCCTAAACCCTCTTCACCCACAACCCATACTAGCCCTCCTTAGCACCGCCACCGACCTAAGCCATGCCACCACGCCGGTACAACCCTCGCCACAATCGTGCTCTGCCCCTACAACTGCCATTCGGTTCCCCTTTCTATCTTTCCTTTTTGTTATTAACTCCTATTTTTTCTATTTTATTTAGTTTCTATTTATTTTCATAGTTCTATTCATCCATTCATGTTTTATTTATTCTCAATGCTTATTTGATATCCATGCAATATCCATGATCTATTGATTTAGAATAATGCCACTTTGAATCATTCTCTTGCTGCCATCTTTAACTATATCATGCCATTGATTCTAACACACACTGATGATATAAACTCACTATAGGAACCATTGTCTTCATCATTATGTTAAGTTCCATGCTTAGGAATAAATTTATCGTCGAATTTATCTCTTGCATGAAATATTTAGTAAATTTTGGTTAGTCTAATTTGTCAATTAGTTTAGGAACTTATGAATCCTCATGACTTATTCTTTTTCTTCTCATTTGTTCATTCTATTCTTTTTTAGGAATCATTCGTCTTCACGAGGAAAGAAAGTTGTTGTCCCTGCTTCTAAAAAGCGAAAGGGGCCTGGTGGTTCCTCCTCTAGAGCCAAAACTAAAATCAGACACCCTTTCCTCCAATTTCCGTAAAGTTTCCAAAAGGAACTGTTTCAAATTCTGAGGGCCAGACCCCTCGGAGTAGGAAGGTGCATCGACTGGGTCGCATTAGAACGGGTCCAACTAGCAGACGCGGTACGAGCTTTATTGACGACGGACTCGTGGGACCAATTCTTCCAAATCATTAAGCCCACTTACCTCAAGCTCACCCTAGAGCTCTGCTCCACTTTTCATCTTCAGACGGTCATGTCTCTATACGACGATCCAGGGATAGTCCAATTCCGTCTAGGGGGCCTTGTTTGACAGTTCAGTGTACCAGAGTTCGGTATAGCACTAGGTTTATATACTGAGCAGTTTATGGAGGAGGAAGACCTCTCAGAGCTTCACCGCCACATCCATTTTTCTCCAGCCAAGTGTTGGCAGGCCTTAGTCCCTGTTTCGGCCACTTACGATCCCAGCTGCTTTAAGATGATAGCTCTCGCCCCCTTTCTGAGGTACTTACATACTCTACTCACACACATTGACGGGTAGACGCGAGAACACCGGTGTCGTCAACACCCATGACGCCTACTTTTGTGGAGCATGGCACACGCACATGTGCTCGACCTCGCCTATTTCATCGCCCATGCCATTCAGTACCAAACCGAGTGGCATCGAAGGGGTGTAATATTGATGGGCCTGTACGTGACCCGCTTGGCCGTTATTTTGGCCTCCTCAACACAGAGGCCCAGACATCCTCTTACACCCTCATCGGCCAGATGTCCCTGCAGGGCATCCAAAGTATGCTTCATATGAGGATGATCCAGTGCCGATGTGGGAACGACCCTCCACAGTACCAGCTAGCTCAATCCATCGAGCAGGAGGACCCAAAGGACATTACTGATGATGTCTCCCCACCCCACGAGGAGCCACCGTCTACTCGCCGCCCAGTTCATGCGGCAGCTTCAGACTATGTCACTTCTGAGCAGTTCGCACAATTCCAGCAACAATGTTTTCAACGCTTTGATCACATTGATGCTACTCTATCTCAGATTTGTCAGCACCTTCGTCTCGCACCACCGTCCCCACCTCACGAACCATCTGAAGATTAGGACTCACGAGTCCTCTTATCTTCTCCTTTATTTTCATTTTTATTTTTCCTTTTTCTTTTATTTTATCTTTTCATTATTTGAATTTTAGTTTTTTAAGAACTTAACTTATTTTATTTCAAATGTTTAATATTGGCTATTTCCTAACGAGTACATTGTGCTAATCCAAATTCCCTAAAATTGATAAATGTTATCGCAGTTTCAAAAGAGCTTTACAACTCAAATCTATATCTAATGGCAAAACCCTGCCACGACTGCTGGTTCCTACACGACCACGACCCTCGCCACCACGACCATAGCCATCACGACCCCGATCATCATATCCTTTTGGCACAAAAATTACGGATAAACACCCTTCCCTACAAATATTCACACCCTGCTCAAGGAATTTATCCAATATTCAAGGAGCTTCACTGTTCTCCCTATTTATGATTTTATGCTTCTATTGCTACTAATGATATCTTTGTACATTGAGGGCAATGTACATCTTAAGTGTGGGAGCGGAAATTCACTTTCATTCTTTGTATTATCCTTGAACCCTTGAAAATTTTTGCCACTAACTTGTTGCATTGTTCCCAAATCCCAAATTCTCACTTTCACTCTCTGTATTATTCTCAACCCCCTATTAAAATGAATTATGATTGATTTATGATTTTTATTGATATGTTGGGAATTAAGACATAGGTATTTATGCTTTGATTATTCAAACTTTAAGACATTAGAGAATCAAGCATGATAAGTTGAAAATTTTGAGAACGTAAATTTTTCTAGGTTGTTTTCCCCAATTTTAAGTGTTATCTTGAGATTTGAAATTCGTAGGATTGCCATCAAAAGCCATAATTTTGGTGAGATTTTTGAGCCTTTTTAGCATACATCCTTTCGTGCTCACTTTTATTGTTGCTTTGAGTGAGTCAATACTGATTTGTTATTCTAGAACTTGCTTCGATTATACATGTTGAGACCACATCATTGATTTGATATACCGAAATGATAAAGGCACTTAGGATTTAACCCACTTACTCCATAAAATCCTACCTTCATAAATTAACCCCTAGTGAACCCCATTGAGCCTAACAAACCATTCATTAACTTACCTTTAATATTAACCTATAGCCCATTTTTTGTTGAATTCCCTTCAATTATTTGGTCCCTATTTTTGTCTAGATTTGAGTTGAATAATTATCTAGCTTTGTTCTCCTTTTTCAGTTTGTAAAGTTTATAAATATTCAATTTGTTCTAAAAAAAATGTATATTTTAGTTGTAATTCAATATTTTGCATATTTCCATGTAATTTTTGAGCTCTTGTTCTTAAACGATGTCATCCAAAAGGCTTTATTCTAGGAATATGTTTCAGTGAGAGAGATTTTTCTAGTTAGATGATTTTCCAATTCAATCTCGATTCTAACCATCTTTTTCAGCTTGTGACCACACCCCTAACCAAGGCCACGTTACAACCCTTGAAAGACCTTTTGATCGATGTATCATGTCAATACATAGTGGTGGAGATTTGATTTTTCTGCAAGCTTATGGTAATAATTTTTCAGGTTGACTAATGAGTGCTTAATTTCTAAACCCTAAACACTTCGAGTGGATAGATTGAATACTTAGTGAGGATGTCAACTCTTATTGATTTTGAGTTCGAGGTAATTACCTAGAAGAAGGGGGAAACCTATGTTTCTGTGATAAATTCTCAACTTAGACTGTTTGAGACTTTAATTTTCTTTTGGTTGAATTTTCAATGTATGATTACTTGTGGATTAGTTTGAAACTGTAACACCCCGAATATTTCTACAGTAAGATAGTATCCTTGATATAGTAAAATAAGGAAATAAAGTGGCAAGGAGAGAAAATTTGAGTTATGTCATTGGGAAGTATATTATGACATATTAATTCAAGAAAGAACTAAATTGTAAAAGTGAGAAAAGTTTTGTTGCCTAAGAGTAAATACTCAAAATTTAAGGGGTTAAAAAGTAAATATGAAAAGTTAAAGGACCAATAGTGCAAATATTTTATGGGTGGAATAATTTAGAAACTAAGAAAAAAAGGATGAATTAGGACCAAATTGAATAGATGAAGAATTATGAGGGACTAAATTGTAATTTGACCAAAATTAAGTGATGACTCAACAATGGAATTTTAAAAGATCACGAAGGGCAAAATGGTCAATTGGAAGAGAGAGAAATCTAGAAAGTAATGATGATGTTGGAGATATTTTAGATTAATTAATTAATTAATTATTAGTTATTAATATTTTAATTTGAGTTTTTTATATGATATTTTATTATTTTATTATTATTTTATTAATATATATAAAGAAAGAAAGATGAGGAAAATCTCGTCCAATTCCCATGCATTCACATTAGGAAGAAGAGAATAGAAGAAAAAAACTTTTCATTCTTTACAATTTAGTCCTTCCACCAAAAAATCACCATTTTCACCTAGAAATCAAAAGAATTTCCATAGCTACCAAAGGAGAAAAATGTTAAGGAGACTATGGGGAGTTAGAATGTCAAGTTGGACTCAAGAAATAGAAGCTGGAAGAGAGAGAATATCAAGTTAAAGATTGAAACCAAGGGGAAAAGGTAAGAACATCAAGATTTTCATATATTTTTAAGTTTGATATTATTGAAAAAGCATGGAAATGATGTTAATGTAGAGTTTTCTTATATATGGTTCTATGTTCTTGATATATTAATGAAGAGAAATAAGAGAAAGTAATGGGAAATATTGTAGAGAAAGGAAATAAGGGTGTTATAAACTTAGTAACCAATATCTTGCACTAAAACAGTTTGGACACCAGCAGTAAGCTAACTTTGAAAAATCACCAAAAATAGTAGAAACTGAATTAGAAGTTTAGTGAGATTTGAAATTAAAGCTTGTTGAGTCTATTTCATGTAAAAGAAACAGAACAAGTAAATGAATTCTGTATTCTGAGATATTTATATTTTTGTAAGACTGGTTCAGAATGATTTCGGGATCCTCTATTCTGACTTGGAAAAATCATTAAAAATTGTATAAAAATGATTATGGGACATAATTTATAGGGTTAGATTATTTAATGAGTCTCTTTTCACAAGAAACAAACAAAAACATCATCCGAATCCTGTATGAAGAGATAATTAATTTTTAGTGAAGAAGGGTCAAAACTGTTAGATAGCAGAACAGGGGTGACTTTAAAGAATAAACTGTACTAATTGGCTAAACCAAAAATTCTGAAAATTTTATGGTAAGAATATAAGTGAGTCTAGTTTCAGGGAAAATTAGCAGATCTTAAATTGGAGTTCTTTAGCTCAAGATATAAATAATTTAGTGACTATGACTCAAATGGACAGTTTTGAAAATACATGTAAGTAAATAGTGAAAGTTTTGATAATGTTACTTATAAGCATGTTATATAAATTAAGGATGTGGAATGGAGAGGAGGAGGAGGAAAATATGTATGAATATTCAGTTAGCATGGCTAATTTGTATGTTTTAGGCTTAGGGACTAAATTGAATAAAAGTAAAACTTTATGGGCAATTTTGTAAAAATGTTAGAAATGATCAAATTACATGAAATGGATTATTTTATTATTTAAATTGAAAAATTTAAATGAAAATTGTTAATTTAGTTCAAGATCGGGGGAAAACATGTTTTAAGGATTAACTTGAAAAGTGTTGAAATTATGTAAAATTTTGATATTTTATAGAATTTATTGGCTGTTATTAATATGTATGATGATAATGGGTGGAAATAAGGATTAAATTGCAAGAATTTATTTTTTTGGGCCTAAGGGTAAAATGTCATTAATTAAAGATTTAGGGGTAAAATGGTAATTTTGCCTAGATCATTAATTGAATGTATTAGAATATGGAATAAATGAAAACGATGACCAAATTTATTTATAAAAATCCGGATGACTCAAATACGAGACTTGAATGTAGGAAAAAAAATGACATTTATCATGACATGTAAATATGTGATTACCTTTGAGACGTTGATACAATGAAATTAAGTATGTTGAGACGAATAATAAATCCAAATAAAATATGTCGAGAAAAATATGTTTGGGGGACAATATGTCTAATTTTAAGTGGTTCCAAATATAAATGTTAGATGAAAAAAAATATTTGATAAATAAATCAGAAACTCCAGTGATGCTCCGTAACTCTAATCCGGAGTTGGATTTGGGTTAGGGGCGTTACAGAAACTTTATTGATAAGGATTATAAGTTGAGAGCAGTGATTTTTAATTATGAATTGAGTTTTTGCTTGAGGACAAGCAAAGGCTTAAGTGTGGGGGTATTTGATAAACCGTAAATTATACATATTTTTACCTCATGCTTAACACATTTATGGATGAATTATTCCTTGATTTGTGGAATTTGATGCTCTTAAACCTTTAATTTCATGTTTTATACTCAGGTGAGCTTAGGGGAGTGAAAAGAATAAGAAACGGGCCGAAAACAGAGAAAATGGGCCAAAGCAAGGAATCAACATGGCCTGGAGTTCGCCACACGGGCGTGTCACACGGCCATGCCACATAAATAGGCTCGAGCACGGTCTAGACTCGATCACACGGGCAACCCACACGACTGTGCCACTTTAACAGGCTTGAACACGGCTTAGACTCGATTCACACGGGCATCGCACACGGGCGTGTCCCTGTCGTGAGGAATTTCAATTTCACGAGGAAAAAGCTAATTAGGGGCTAAGAAAGACTCTCCAAACTCTATATAAAGACCCTAGGAGGCAACTACAAAGGTGTGCATTATTCCCGCCAAGGGTACAGTCTTCCTGCCAAGACGGAGAGTTAAAGGCAGGGAATTACTCGAAGGAAAGCCGATTGATCCATCTCAGAAGCCAGAGTCTACATCAAGACAGAGGATCTCCTTTCAATCCTTTCGGGAGTTTTGGGTTTTCTTATGTTTTGTTATTTTATTTATTCTAAGATGTTTCTTTTTATAATTATGAACTAAAACCCCAAATATCTAAGGGGGATGAAACCTAAGACGGATCTTGTTATTGTTATCTGAGCTATATGATAAGTATTTGACTTGTTCTTAATTGTGTTTTTAATTCTTGAATTAATATTTTCGGGATATTAATTTAAGTCGAATGTACTTAGGCAGAGGAGCAAAAGTCCCTGTTTAAGAGTAAATCCAACACAATTAAGCAGAGTTGATCCCAATCCTAGACATATGATAATGAAAATCTGCCAGATTAGAGTCAAATCTAATATGGGGATCCATAGATCAAGTTAATGCAAGACTAGGGGTTTTAAGTAGAAAGAGATTTCAATTAATCAACCTAGGATTAGTTGTTCTCACTTTCGACGGAGATATTAACATAAATTAGGGATCTCTACGGATCAAGTCGAATGAAGAAATCGTCTAGTTCAGAGTTAGATAACAAGTGAAGTCTGGGTGGATTCTTCCTTAGGTATTGTCTTTATCAATCAGTTTTCCAAAAGTAATCTCTCCAAATTTACTCTTTGTCGTGTCTTTAATTTAGTTTAGATAGTTTTCAACCAAACCCCCCATTTATTCTTAGGCTAGATAATAAGAAGGAAGTCATTACTAGTACTTTTAGTTCCTTGGATTCGATATTCTGGTCTTGCCACTAGCTATACTACTATTCGATAGGTCCGCTTGCCTTTTATCGTGATAATAGTTAGTTTACAGGTACGATCGATTTTATTACTTTATCACATCACGAGATCAATAACATAAGCCCACCAAAAAAGGATAAGGCTAAGACCAAAAATAACATATTTTCCCAAAAGTGGGACTTGAACCCAAGACCTCAAACACACACTCAAATCACTTACCACTGAAGCAGACACTTATTTATATCAAAATTCTCAAAAGAAAATTAAATAATTCAGGGCGTTACATCATGAACAGGATAATTACGCTCATGCGTCTTCAATTGTCCCTAAGCATAAGCCGTAACCTTACACTTTTGCATCAGTACACAACCGAGACTTGTATATGAAGCATCATTGTAAACCAAGAAATCTTTTTCGGACTCTTGTTGAATTAACACAGGTGCCTCAGTCAAAACTACCTTAAGCTATTCAAAACTTTTTTGCCTTTCATTAGTCCATTCAAACACCACACTTTTTTGAAGTAGTTTCGTTAATGGTGCAGATATAGGGGAAAACCCTTCAACAAATCTATGATAATAGCTAGCTAAATCCAAGAAACTTTGAACTTCGGTAACACACTTAGGTGGCTTCCACTGTAAAATCAGCTCAATCTGCTTTGGATCCACTTGAATCCCTTCATCTGACACAACATGACCTAAAAATGCGACTTCTTTAAGCCAAAGTTGATAGGGAATTGGAGCGAAGGAAGTGGATCAGGATCAAATTCAAGTTGTTCGACTCAAAAAGGAAATATTTAGATGTGACCTGAAAGGAAGAAACCAAATAAATTTGGAAAATAACAAAGGAAATAACAAAAATAAGAAAAAAGTTTAAAAATAAAGGATAAATATTAGAAATAATTACTAAATAGAGAAAAGATAGATTCAAGTAAAGTGGAAGATGGAATAATAAACCGATGGATATGATGGATAGAAGGATAAATGTCCAATTGAACTCTTTGAGATATAAATCCCAACAAACTCAATTAATGGCTCTAGTCAACTATTGAAGAAATAATCCTTGCGAAATTGAAGGGTGAAGAATGAATTCCCATGACTCCTTAAAGAATATCGAGAAGAAAACTACTTCTAAAAATCACAAGAAAGAAATCTTACATAAGAAACAAACTCCTAGAGTTGAAAACTTTATTAATGAAAACAATTTCTGAAATGTGTACAATGCAAATGCTTATATATAGGCTAGCTAAATAAATCTAAATAAAACTTTGAAGTATACTAGAACTCTAATTAATCTAGACAAGAAGTAGTTTTAAACTAAACTTTCTAGTTGACATAAAACCCCTAAATAACTTAAATTACTTAATAATGATTAAAAAATCGAAATAATAAAATAATAAGAATTGATAAATAAAATATTGGGGTCATATATAATAAAAAATTAGGCCCAAATCCCCAACCCAATATGATTTAAATTCGAATTAAAAGCCCGAAACTCGTAATTCCCATCATAATCTCGTTCAAAAATTGCATTCACGCAACCTTTACTAAAATGGTCATAACTTGAGCTCCCGAACTCGAAATCGAAGCTAAGAGATAGATCTTCGAATGCCATGAAGACATCTCAACCAGAAATGTCAGGATCCCATCCAAAAATTCATTGCAAGTCTGTTGATTTCCCAAGCTTGAAAATTGGATGCTTCAGTGAATGGAATTTAATAAATTTGACCCCATCCTTGCACGTATCATTCCCCTTTCCTCAAAAAGATTCATCCTCAAATCTTATTAAAAATTGAACGTTGATAATGTCAATGTATCGCAAAGAAAAGAAATAAAAATAGAACACAATTTTTACGTGGAACCCTTACGGGAAAAAAACCACGGGCAGAAGAGAAGAAAATTTATTATTTCGAATTCGAATGATACAAGAGGAGAGATGACTATGTCAATTTATTGGTTTGTAAAACCATATTCTAATCAAATTCAAATAGAAGTAATATAGTAAGGTTAAAACACCTTATTCTTAACAACATCAAATAGAGGTAGTATATTTCTATATAGATTTCACTTATGCAGCCTATACCATACCTTACCACTTGTGTTTTATTTTAACAAGAACTTGGGTCACAAATTTTGT
Source organism: Gossypium stocksii (assembly GCA_020496765.1). NCBI lineage: Eukaryota > Viridiplantae > Streptophyta > Magnoliopsida > Malvales > Malvaceae > Gossypium > Gossypium stocksii. The sequence continues at coordinate 44,044,130 of CM035630.1, read as the reverse complement.
CTTTGATCGAATCCTGATTTGATTTACTTAGCCTTTGACATTACTCTTGGGCCTTCAGGTAGTGTGAGCCCATCAAATCCATGGGTCTAAAATTGGGCCTTGAGACTCACATCATTCCCCCTTCCTCACAAAGATTCATCACTGAATCTTTTCCTGCACAAAAAGAAAAAGGATTACAATAAATAACAATAAAATGAAAAAAAGTGCTTACCTAGGCCTTGTTGTGCGCCTAAACTATCTTAAGAATCAAAGACATTATTTCGATCTTTCAAATCTGCTTCGATCATGTACGTCTCCTTTAAAAATAATGTATCAACACTAAACAAAGAAATGTTAAGTACATGAGTGTTCAAGTAAAAAATAACTTGTACCTTTCTTTGAATATGCACGATCATCCATAAGAATTTCCAATGATGAGTTAAGAATTTCACATAACAATAAAAATCAAGAAGGTTAAGATTATTATGTAAAAATTCATCGTTAAAGGTCAAGATAGAAAATTTTGTTGCAAGAGAAAATGTATAAAATGCTTTAATAAACCTATTTAATGCAACATACTTACTATTTTTAACCTTTACAAATTTGGATATACCCATAAAATGAATTCAAGTTTTATACCAAAGTTTATTGAACATTGACCAATTAGAAAGCATGTCATAAGGAAACTTAAAATCAATAGCATACTTATAAAAAAACATTCAAGGTATGCTTACATGTTTCAATTTCCAATGTATCTTTCCTTTTCTTACCTTGCAGCACTTGTGGTAAATTATCAATGTTCAACTTGTCTCTCTCCCACAAGTAAAATTATCTATTGATAGTAGAGTAATGTAATTGGAAGTTCGTTAATGGATCCTTGAAATCCTCACCATTAAACAAATTTGAGTTATGGTTAGTTATAACAAATTATTCCTCACTTTTGCATGGATTTTTTCTTGCCTTTCATTTTCTTTTCCCATTTGAGAATTCTCCAATTTTACCTCATATTTATTTTCACACACCAAAAGTGGACCATCAATTAGACTTTTATCACTCAAAGTCTCTTTTTCTCTATCTTTTCAACTTTTTCTTTCCCCTTAACCATCTCACAAAATTTCATCATTTGCAATTGGTCCTTATACACATCTTTGTGGCTCCAATGAGGCTAAAGTGTATTTTTTTCCTTTAAACACAAGGGAGTAATGGTTCAATTTGCCATGGTGTACCACATCATGATCATATTGCCATGGTATTCCAAGAAGCAAACGGGTGACATGCATGGGAACTACATCATAGCAAAGCATGTTATAATAATTTCCAATTCTCAATGCAATTAAGGACTGTTTAACTACCTTAACTTTTGAAGTTTCGTCAAGCCAGTGTAAGTGATATGGCTTTGGATGATTTTGACAAGGTAAAGATAAAGTAGCCACTAAAAAGCTACTCACAAAGTTGGCATAGCTACCACTATCAACAACAAAAGAACATAGGTTTCCTTGAATCAAGCACCGATGTTAGTCCTTTGCACTTCGTTAGATTTGTCCCTTACTTGAATGCTAGAGGATTGTCGCACTACAAGACAATAGGAGTCAAGCAAATCGTCCCCATCAGTAGAAGATTCCAAAACCTCATCCATACTATGTCTACGCATAATTATTAGAGGCTGAAATAAAAAAAATGAAAAGTTGATCAAAGAAAATAAAACCTCACCATTATACACTCTCAATACAAAAAAACTCTAAGAGACAAAGAAAAGAAATTAAGATTTTCTCACTTGTAACTTTTAAGGAGTAATCAAACTCAATAATATTCGAAAAGATATGGGACCACCCTCTAACAAAGTTGACCTAAGGCTCTAAGAAGCCAAAGAAAAACTCGACTCCAAATGAAGTAAGTTGTGTGGAGAAAGGAGAGACAACTCTTTTCGTACCTATTAACACAAGAAAAGAAAATGTGTTAGAATGCATAATAAAATAAGAAAACTAAAATAAAAGAAACCTTAATGCTAGAATGAAAGAAAATAAACTACCCAACCTAAAACTCGAACTAATGGATGTAACACCTTAAACACGGCCTGGATGTTATGACCAGATCAGGCGATGTCACATGGTAGTGTGTTTGAAAACCGTAACTTTGTTTTAAACAATTCCTGTCTAGAAACTTTTTATTATTACTTATTCATTCTAAAATCGTGTTATTTAATCAGTCGAAAGTCTTCAAAATGTTTATTCAAAGCGGAAGCTTTTAAAACAATTTGCGTAATTGTTAGTATTTTTCTTTGATAAATCATATGTTCTTTTGAAAACCCGAGGTCCTACCTCTAGTAGATATATATATCAAAATAGTAAAACCGTATAAAACTCAAATTAAAAAAAAATTCCATAGAGGCCATAATTACAGTAAAATACCCAAATAAAACTTAAAATCATAAATAAGTACAAAACAATGTAAAAGAGGTCGTGTGGCCACCGTTGAGTCCTCTGCCGCTCTGATCCACCTATGTCTGGGGATTACCTGTATAGTAAAGACAAAAAGGATGGGTTTACGAAAACTCAGTGTGTACTGCCCACAGACAGCAATCAACCAATCAGTAATCAGAAACACATAGTCTGGGCCTAAGCCCATTTCAGTACTAGTGACAGTTTCAATTTGGGCCTTAGGCCATCAGTATAGTAGCAGTCATGTGGTAGGGCCTTAGCCCGTTACAGTAACAGTAAGCAGTAGGACCTTAGCCCATTATAGTATCAATGGAAGTAATGCAAAAATCAGTATGCAAACCTTACCCAACCAACCGCTATACACCATCTCATGTCCAACCCTGCACTTCTGTGGGGATTAAATCACCCAACCATCTCTACACTTACAATTAGCACCAGTTGCGGCACTAAATAGTATTTGTAGCTGAGCTGCCAGTATTAGGCTTTAAGCCACCAGTAAATTGCACCAGTACTGCCAGAATATTAGGCCTAAGCCTTTCAGTACACTTTCTCCACATTTATCATCCCATCCCCATGTAATGCAGCATACAGTCATGTCATGGTATCTTACAAATAATCAGTACAATGTAAATATCATGCTCAACATACAGTCATACATATCTATAACATAAAGGCATATAACAATGTTTCAGTCATTTCAGTCAATTAGGGGTCTAGGTAAACTCATCGACCTTACAGTAGGTTCACAGTCGTCTCGGGAGACCCGTGCAACCTTAGCAACAAATCAGTGAAAATGGGCTCACATGATCATGTGGCCTGCCCGTATGCGCACACACGCCTGTGTGGCCCACATGGCCCAAATTGGCCTTGGCTGTGTGAATCACACAACTTGGCCCAGAATCCCACATGCCTATGTGGTTTACCTGTGTGGGCCCATACGCCCCTGTGGCCCACACAGCCCAATTGGTCAAGCTTAAATCTCGTACACAGCCTCACCGGCCATTACACGGCCATGTCATGCATCCATGTCGTACGTGCACGGCCTGGCCTGTTGACCATATGGCCGTGTTCCGTCATAAGACCTATCACACGGGCGACCACACGCCTGTGTGGCGTCAACAGAATACTTTTTTTACTTTCACCGAATCACGTTTTCTGTGCAATCGAGTACACACCTGGTTTCGGTTCACTGTGAAAACACTATCACGCACTCCAGAACCTAAAATCGACAATCGAAAGCCCAATTTTACTCACTTAAACCGAATTTAATCAAATTATCAAGAACAGGTATTCCTAAATATCTCCAACAACTCTTGCATTGAACGCCTAAAAACGAGATCGCACCTCTTTGTTGGCGATTGAAACCCAACAACTGCCTAAGAGTCCCCTAAACATGAAACCACTCCATTAACTACTGATTTAAGAATTCCAACAATAGAATATGCTTGCCCCAACTTACCGAGATCTTGCAACGATACAAACTAATTGAGGATGGTAAAACGATTTGGGAAAAAGGAATCGAAAAAAGAAGGGAAGAATCAGGCAGAGTTTCAGTAGGGAAAAGAAGAACAAAACAGAGCAAAAAGAAGAATATCAGATAGTTTTTTCTCTTGGGAAGGAGAAGAGAGAGTTGAATTTTCTATAGAATCAAAACAAGCCAAATTCCCAATAACCACCAAATCCCTTGATTTACTCCCACTAAACCATATTCGTTTCAACTACTCAGTATTCTAGTCCATCTCAAACACCCACATGGCATTAGCAGCAAAAATAATCTCCCTTACCCACGCAAGGATTCAAACACAGGACTTCCAACACACCAACACTTCACTTAACCACCAGTCCAGCAGGCCCATTCTGATACAACTTACAAGCAATTAAACTTAAGCCTACTGAACAAGAGTAAGGCTTTATTCATAAAAATATTAAAATTTGCCCAAGTTAAGGCTTGAACTAGGGACCTTCCACATACACCCAGAATACATAATCACTGAAGCAGACAGACAGTTGTGTTACATAATTACAAAAACATATATAGATATTTTGGGGCGATACAATGGAAAACAACTTGAATTTTTTCATTTAAGGTGTACCGAATTTCCAAAAATCATGAAATTTAAACTGGAGTCTCCTCAAATAATGTAGATTGGATTTGGAAAATTTTGGCACAAAATTTAACCCACAAAATATGTTTTTTATTTTTATTTTTTCTTCATTTTTTTTTGTTTTTGCACTTTTTTCAAACACTTTTTTTGTTAGAAATATTTTTTTATATTCTAAGAGAGTGCCCAGAATCAGTATGTAACATTTCAGATTGTTTGGAAAGCATTTACCCATTAAAAAATATTTTTTTCTGAAAACTTTATTGGTAAAAAGAAAAAAAATTATTTTGAGATTGTTTGTTAGAAATCAGTTTATAAGAACACAAAAAACACCTAAAACACCTGAATTTGATACCAAATGATAAGAATTGGAGTGGAGAAAACAGAAGAAGGATCTAATTCAAGTTGTTTGACTCAAGAAGGAAAGATTTGAATGTGACTTGAAAAGAAGAAACCAAATAAATTTAGAAAATAACAAAGGAAATAACAAAAATAAGAAAAATTAAAAAAAAGGACAAAAATTAAAAATAATAACTAAATAGAGAAAAGATAGATTAAAGTACAGTGAAAGATGGAATGATAAACCGATGGATATGATGGATAGAAGGATAAATGGCCAATTGAACCCTTTGCGATATAAATCTCAACGAACTCAATTAATGCCTCTAATCAACCCTCCAAGAAATAATCCTTAGCAAATTGAACGGTGAAGAATGAATCCTCACGACTTCTTGAAGAAAATCGAGGAGAAAACTACTAAAAATCACAAAAAAAATCTTGTAGAAGAAAAAACTCCTAGAGTTGAAAACATTATTAATGAAAACAATTGTTTGAATTGTGTATAATGCAAAGAATTATATATAGGCTAGCTAAATTAATTTAAATAAAACTCTTAAGTATACTAGAACTCTAATTAATTTAAATAAGAAATGGTTTTAAACTAAACTTTCTTGTTGACGTAAAACTTCTAAATAACTTAAACTACTTAATAATTATTAAAAATTCGTAATAATAAAATAGTAAAATAATAAGAGCTAATAAATAAAATATTGGGCTCATATATAATTAAAAATTAAGCCCAAAACCCGAACCCAATATGATTTAAGCTCAAATTAAAAGCCTAGAACTTGTAATTCCCATCATAATCCCATTCGAAAATTCTATTCCCTTAGTCTTTACTAAAATAGTCATAACTTGAGCTCCTGAACTCAAAATCGAGTGATTCAAAGTGTGTTTGAAAGCTAAAAGACAGATATTCAAACTCATGAGACATTTCAACCCAGAAATTCCAGGATCCCATCCAAAAAGTAATCGCAACTCTACTGATTTCCAAAGCTTGAAAATTGGCAGCTTTGGTGAATTGAAATTTAATAAATTTCATCCTATCCATACATGTATCATAAATTCACAGTTACTCAATTTCACATACAACTTTTAATCTTTCAAAATTTGCAACACAATCCTCAAATGCACGTCGTAATCCTCTTTAGAACGAGAATATACGAAGATATTGTTTATGAAGACAACTATAAATTAATCCAAGTACGAATGGAATACTTGATTCATCAACTCTATAAATGCAGGAGGGGTATTAGTTAAACTGAACGGCATGACCAAAAACTCATAATGCCCATACCAAGTCCTAAAAGCTGTTTTCAGGATATCAAACTCCTTCACCTTCAACTGATAATCCCCATATCTTAAATCAATTTTCGAAAACACTGTTGCATCTCAGAATTGACCAAACAAGTCATTAATTCGAGGCAAATGATACTTGTTCCTGACAGTCAACTTATTCAACTTCTTATAGTCAATACAAAACTGCATCAAACCATCCTTCTTCTTTACAAAAAAAAAAAAACTCCAATGCACCCACGGAGATACACTCAGTCGAGTGAACTCCTTGTCAAGCAACTCTTGCAACTGAATCTTTAACTCTTTGAACTCTTTTGGTTAAATGCGATAGGGCACAATGGACACCAGTGCAATACCAATATTGTAACACCCTAAACCCAGCCTAAAAGTTTAGGCCGAATCCAGGATGCTACATTGACCACCTAAGTGATCGTGAGAAGATTTTACAAAGTAGGTCATTCTAATTACCATTTTTGAAAAATATTTATTTCTTATCGAACTAGAACATTCAATCATATTAAACCCATTTATTAGAGTTATAGTTAAGTTTGATAAATGTCCAGAATAAATTAACGAATGAAAATTTAAAATGGAAATTATACAATAGTTTTTCAAAGCCTTTAAGTTCCAAATACCGTCTAGTGAATAAAACTAAAAATAAGACTAATGATTTACTTCCACCGAGATTGTCTGAGACCTCTGCGTGCCGAGTCTAGGGTCAAAATTCAAAGTTGTACTTGAAAGAGGAAACAGAAGAGGGGATGAGCTATACGAGCTCAGTGTGAGATCAAAACCAATTAACTACAGGGTCAGAAATAGTATGCCAAACAGTAGTTCGGAAGTGGAACATACTTACAGAGTTGTATAGTACTAGTTGATACATTCGAATCGGACGTACCTACAAATATCAGTATTTAGAGTATATTAGAAACACACTCAGGCACATAGTTGTAAGCTCCATTCAGTTACAGTAGCAATAATTCTCAATTAGTCAGACAATTACAATCAGAGTCTACAGAATTCACTAAGTCACGAGCTCTTTTCAATCGAATAGAACAAACATACAGAACAGTCAACAGATGTGCATGAATGTAGTTAAATTATAGAACCCACCCATCTAGCCAACACACCAACTCCGACCATCCCTACACTTTCTGTGGGGATTTAAAACACCCACCCAGCCCTACGCTTTCTATGATGTCATCTCGGGTTGCCCGAAAATAATGGCCATCAGTAAGTCCACGACCCTCTGGGTATTGGGACTGCCCATGGCCCTCTAGGTATTGGGACTAACAGTAAGCAAATAAATTGTCAAATCATATGCTACGCAGCAGAGCTAGCGTATAAGTTGTACAGTGCCAAGTGGTAAATTGTGGTACAGACATGCAGTTGAACTGCCAGATCGGATAAAGGTATTTAGCATAGCTAACGTGCGTGCGGTACAGTGCAATGTGGTAAACTGCTATACCAGTAAATTGCAGCTGAGCTACCAGATCAGTCAATGGTACATAGTGTAGCTAACGTACATGCTATACGGTGCAGTGTGGTAATCCACTGTATAGTTCAGTTGCAGTAACTACCAATCAGTTCAGTCACAATCTTCTTTCTCTTCAAAATCTCAACCTAAAATACTTTATGCATATGTGTGCGTGCAAAGAAACAAACAGTATCAGAATGCAAATTACAGATAATCATTCACATCCAGTCAGTCAATTACAGAATTACTCGCACAGTCATAATTTGCACATATCCCATGATCAATCACAAACCAATCACAGTTCATGCACACACGGATCACATAGGTACAGTTATAGAGATCTAGTCACCCTCACTAAAGCCAAGCTAAGGGTCGGAACACATAAAGTCACAATTAGGCTCTAATTTGACCTAAAACAAAAACTGGCAAAATAGGGTCACACGACCGTATGCTTCGGCCATATGGAGCAATCTAGGCCGTGTGGGGGTCCAAATGTCCGTGTGGAGGGTGGCACACAGTTGAGTGGCAGAGGCACATGCTCGTGTGAAGCAGAGACATGGTTGTGTTATCAGGCCGTGTAACTCATTGTCCGATTTTACTTAAATTAAGTGCAGGGTAGACATGACCGTGTGAGGTCTCACATGCCCGTGTGCCCACCAGACACGACTGTGTATCCTGAAACTCACGCCTGTGTGGAATCCCTAAATCCCCAAATCAGTCACACAGCCGTGTGACCAGGCCGTGCGACACCAAATCCCTGAATCCTTAATTCCCAACTACACAAGCCTGTGTGACCAGAGGACACGACAGTGTGAAAATCGATAAAATCTCCAGATCAGCCACACGATTGGGTGGCCAGGCCGTGTGGCTGCCAAATTCAGGCAAAAACCCTAATTCCCAATGTCACATGGCCGTGTGATGCGACACACGCCTATGCGGCCACCGGGAAGGTCACAAAACCACCAAAACAACCCCAAAATCGCCATTAAAGCCACCAAAGAATAGTCCCTAACCCTTGCCACATCAAAGTATATCAAAACCTAAAGCATTACCCTCACTTCAATCGACTAGAAACCCAAAACCTTTGGGTTAACACACAATCCAAAACTATCGAATAAAAAATAGTGTGCAAACAATCGATTAGCAAAAATAGTGTAGAAAAGGTTCGAATCCCACATCTGTTTTGCGATCAGAAAAGGCGACGGAGGAGCGACAATCCAAAATCCGCAGGCAAGTTGCTTCCAAAGCAATCACAATGACTCTAATCGAAAAATCAAAAGTAATCACAAAGAAAAAGAAAAAGAGAAATACACGTCCACTTCAAAAGAAAATAAAAATAAAATAGAAGTAATAAACAAAAATAAATAATAATAATAATAATGAGAATATAAAAAATAAATATTTCTAAATTTTAACAAAAAGTCTCTTCAGAAAGTGCACCCAAAGAGTCGAACATAGGAGCTCTAGTAAACTACGAATCCACTTAACCACCAGACCAGCAGGCCCATTTTGACACTAAAATGCACAACTTAATTCATATGTGAAACTTCCTCACTGACCCTATGCTCAAAACTCCAAAGTTTCTAGGCCCAAAATTCAAGGCGTTACAAGGATAAAGCTTAATACCACACTCAACCTCATGTTCTAGTGGCAAACCCGACAATTGTTCAAGAAATACGTAAAGAAAATCCTTAACGGTGCGAATATCCTAAACACTCAACTACTTACTAACCGAATACATCACATAAGCTAAATAAGCTTCACAACCTTTTTCGATCAACTTCATAGCCTTTATAGCTAAAACCACATTAGAAATAAATCCCAGTCTTTCACCCACAACAACAATTTCCAACCCATCACTATTCCTTAAAGTAGTTCGCTTCATTTCAAAATCTACATTTGCCTTATGTTCAGTCAACCAGTCCATACCAAGAATCATGTCAAAACCATAGAACAACAATTCCATAATATCAATAGAGAAAGCGTGCCCTTGAATCATAATGAGGCACCTACGATAAACTTTGTTCACTACCACACTATCACCGAAAGGACTAATTACTGTCATTCTCAAATCAATAGTCTCTACAGGAATCCCTAACTAACAAGCCAATTCACTCAAGATATACGAATGCGTAGAACTAGAATCAAAAAAAGAAAATAATAGAGTAGATTATAAAGTGAAAGTACATGTGATAACATCAGTCGAATCTTGATCCTCTAACTCCTTAACGGCATAAACCCTAGCTGGACCTTTAGACTCAACCTGTGTAGCAATAGTAAGAGCAACAATCGCTGCCCAATTGGTCTCTCGTTAGCTCTACCACAACCATGACCTCCAGCAGGCGCAGAAACAGGTGCCGAACTCTGAGTCTATGAAACCTCAACTCTGTTTGGGTAATCCCTAAAAAAATGTTCCTTCGTACCACACATAAACAACCACCTATCATCTTATGACACTCAGTAGGATGCCTACGCTCATAATGTACACAAAGTGGCCATCCAAAACCACTCGTCAAACCACCAGTACTATCACAACATTGCTTTACTATCTAGACTGACTCGGTTGAGACCCATATCTTGTACCTCTACTAGAGTTATGATTATCACGTCTTCTCTTAGGCGGTTGACCAGATGTATAATCAGCAGTCCTTTTACCAGATTCAGTAACCACAGAACAAGGCGGCTCAGTCAAAGTCTCCTCAACTGTCTTAGCTTTTTCAATTAACTCATCAAACATGTCCGCATTCTGGACCACCAAATGAATCTGAATCTCGTGATTAAGCCCAAAATAGAACCTCTTACAATGGTCCCTTTAAAAAAGAACCAACCAAGGAGTGTATTGACTAAGTCGAGCGTATTAACTACGTCACACAAACTTTTCCTCATAATCAGCTATTGACAAATCACCCTAAACAAAATCTAAAAGCTCACTTTTACGAGCCTCCTTATACTGCTCGCCCATAAACTTCCTCTTAAAAACGTCAAGAAAAAAATCCCAAGTCAAATGATCAGCAATAATACCTTTCTTAATCATATTCCACCAACGATGAGTCTCACCATTGAGTAGGGACATAATACAACCCGACTTCTTTTCATCAAAATAGGACATCTACTTCAAGATCTTTTCAACTCCTTCAAACTAGTACTCAGCTATAGTTTGATCAATTCCTTTTACCCCATAAAACTCCTTACCACCCAAGGCCCGTAGATGTTCAAGCGACAACCCTCAATTAACAAGCATAGGATTGATAGGTGCAAGAGCAGGGTTGGCACCAGCAATATGTTGAAACACTCTAATCATAGCTTCTATCAAAGGGCCAAGACCTTCATCAAGTATGTTCACTTTATGCGGCGGCACAGGAGGTACAAAGGATGTACCATCCACTTGAGCATTAGCTTTCGCATTAACATGTCTAGGAGGCATATCGAATCTAATCTAATACACACAAACAAAGGTGTGAGTGGCAAGGAAATGATCCAAGTCAAGTTCCTGCAAGCAAACTTTAGAACTAAAGGTAATTTGTTCTTGTTCCTACCCCACATGCAATTTTATCAGAGATATTTCAAATAGTTCAAGTAGTTAAAGTAACTTAAACACTTGGGTTTCGCAACCCCAATCCACACAACAATCACTTAGGTCTAAGAGTTGAAGAACCCAGGCTCTAATACTATCAAATGTAACACCCTATACCCGATTCGGTCATCGAGCCTGAATATTAGGATGCCACACAACGACCTTATCAACAATTATAGACAAACATATCAACAAACATACGTTTAATGTCACATTATTAAGCTTATTGCACAATTACAACATGTATATGAACCATTAGCAAAATTTGAATACAATTCATGTAGGTATCGATACTGAAACTAAGGTATCAACAATTTCTCTAATTGGTATCACTACCATTTGTAAAATCGATACCAAAACAACATTCTGTTTCTCGCTTCAAATTAAAACCTAAGAAATTATCAGTACCTTTCTTAATGTATCGATTATTTTACCTCGAGTACTGGTACTCGTGTTATGGTATCAATACCAAATTGTAATATTGACTTCTTGCACTTTCGAAAATCATGGAGGTATTATTTTTAAAACTCGAATATCGATACCTCTATTTTAGACAACAAAAATACATCATTCAAAGGCATTTAATCCATTATAACTAAAAACTAATCAATAAGCATCTATTACTTCATCAAACTTTCGTCAAAATGACTAAAATAATAGTTTCAAAACACCAAAAACATGTCCGAGCAAGTATCAACATAACAAATTTCAAGTCCTTAAAATCTAAAGCAATAAAGTCATGAAAACATCATAGATATCATGGAAAAAACCAGCAAAAAGTCTACCACATTGCCTTTATTTCCCAAAATGGAAACAAATAAATAAACACCTACGAAATAATGCTAAATTCTTGCTTGGATCACTCCTTTGGAACCACACCGCTCACACTAGAACACAACTAATCTGAAATGGTTTAAAAAGCAGTGGGTGAGCTGTACAAGCTTAGTGAATGATCAAAATAACTACCATGCAAACATCTCATCATGCATTATCGAAACAACCATATAGCACAATTACAACATCTCAAGCTTTAATACCATATTACTTACTCATGTATTATTCATTGATCCATTTACATAGTAACCACACACTCATTTAGGCATTTTTCACAGTACACATATTTACATTTTTTTTATAATTTGACACTTGAGTTATGAAACATAAAGTGGGCTCTATCACCACATATTGGATTCACAGATCTTCAACACACCAAATGACTCATAGAGTCAAACATATCCTAAAAAGTGAAGCATATAGCTAGCACTCTCCAACACACCAAACATGTCCTGGTGAATGGAGCTTAGCTCATATTCCTTTATCTCTCTAAATCTAGCCCAGGCCTTAATGCCTAAAACCCACAACACATATAGGTGAGTACTCACAATCCTATGGCATGCAAACTATATCCAACAGTCTCAAAAATCACAAGGCCAAAATATATTTATTAAAAACACATATTACTTACCTTTTTTACACTTTTTCACTGCATATTCACATTATTAGCACAACATAATCACTGTCACTTGGCACGTCTAACACACCCACAATCAACTTTTTAACAATAGCTATCATAAGCTTATTTCACATATGACAGTATCACATTTAAATCCATAATTCACAACACACAATCATATATTAAATTAAGAGTATGAGAAATCTTACACTCGGAATTTAGAGTAGAGGTTTAGGCTACTTCTAAATTCCCAATAACGCAATGAATCCTATCCACAAGCAGTGATTTTAAACACTCACCAATTACGTTTTTGCCTAGACACCGAAAGCTCAAACTAGTCTTTCCTTAACTCATAGAAGGTCTTAATGGACCGAAAGCTTCAACAAAATAAATCACACAACAACACAACCAACAATCATCTAAAGACTCACCTCAAACAATTAAAAACATAAGCCTAAGCTAGGTTCTCTTGTAACCGAAACCTTCGACATAGCAAGCTTGAGATTCAAATATCTCAGTTCATACGTAATCTTTTTGCCTCAAATGAATTCCATTCATCTAATAATTCACCTATGAAAAATCCTCAACTTTTAAAATACACAAAACTACCCAGTTCATGGTATCAAAATTTTCAACAAGTTTGTGGCAATTTTGAATAAAATCCATTACAACATTGGAAATCTTTAATGAAACTTTAAAATTAGTTTAGAAACCTTCTAATCTCATCAAAACTAATTCAAAAACACTTTGAAACTAATTTTTAATTAAAAATCCCGAAATCACCCTTAGCAACCAAATTTTCGGCTTTTATTTGAAACATGTGATTTAATGGCTAAAAACTCTATTTAAAATATTGGAAAACATTAAAAACAAATAGGAAAACGATTTGTTGCCTTTGATGGGAGAAAAATGAGAGTTTTTGGTTGAAATCCTAAAAAAACCCGAAAGCTAAACAATGGAGAAATCTATGGTGTTTTTGGGTATTTTTCTTCAGATTTTATGGAGGTTTATGACTTAGGTGATGATAAAAATCAATGGAATTTAGGTTTGCAAAATAAAATTGAGTGGGATGTGTTTTAAAGAAACAAGGGACGACAACTAAATTAAAAGGGGATGGGGTTTTTGTGAATTGTTGCAGGTGAAGGGGAAATATTAGGTTGATTTTAAAATTTGGTTTAATTACCTTTTAAAAACTCAAAATTCAGATCCTTTTACAAATTAGTCCACTTTCAAAATTAAAGGTCCTTTGAACATCAAAAAAATTGATTTAATTTTCTAAAAGTCATAGACGAAAACATTTTTGGTTACCAAGCTTACGACATTCTGAACATATATGAGCTAAAATTCCCTTGTTATCCTTGAAACTTCTAGACCTAATTTTGGGGTGTGACAGGTCAATTTTCAAAATTTTAAATTTCCACTATGTTAGAAAATTATTTTCAAACCAGATTTTTTCCAACAATTAGTACCAAAAGTCAGGTTGTGCTATACCCATGACTCTATTCGACATCATTGGTAGGACATTAATTATTACCAATTATCATCAGAGCATATTATAACAAGAAACATAATATTATCATAATATGATTCCTTAATCACCAATGTATACACATTCTAACATATTTCAACAGAATCAAGTAATGAAGTTTATATGTACCTTAAGTTTAGTCGACACCTTTATCGAAATAATAGAATTACATTTACAAAGAAATCAACATTTCAAAATCACATTTCAATCATATAAAATTAATATTTATTGATAATTATGACATTTAAATCTTCCTAAAATTAACAATCTCTAGTAACATTCAAAGTCGACTACAATCTTAGCACATAATTATTTATAATTTTCATCCCATATACCCAATCAAATTACACCATTTTTACTTTTATATCATACTTATTGTAATGTGAATTCATACCCAAGCATAATTCTCAAGATCAGAAAGACTATTATAAATACTTCTAATTCGCGTACATATAACTGGTAACTTACCATTCGTGTTTAACTAAGTAAAATCCACCAAATAGTAATAAATGTAGGGTCTTTAAACATGTAACATCACAATATCTAAAATATAAATATACATATTTCCAATGTTATCTTATAGAATCAAATAATCCAGTTTATACATACCTCGAACCATGTGTGACATTAATGTTATTCAATTATATTAAACTACCTAACAAAGTGTAAATTAGAGTCAAGTTACAAAAACGCAAACCGAAACTCTTGCCCATCATCCATTTCGCCTATGACCCTAGACATTTTGACTTTGTCTCAATTGTGTGAAATAATTCGATTACAAAAAATTATATTAGGCTAGCCAACAACCAAGTGCATTTGCACAATTTTACAATTACTAGGTTATTTTTTACCTTAATGTCTAAAATTCCCATATTTTTCAATCTACTCGATCAAATCTAAATCCAATTCCTCAAAATGTTGTTTTATCACTTTCAGTCCCAAAGTTCTTACTTCTTACACCTATGTCCCTAAAAACTCATAATTGGCCATAGAGTTAAAAACTTAAACCAAGTTTTGATCTTGCTTAACTCATACCATCACTAACATAATCTTCTCATTTTCTAAGCTTAGCTTTCAATTTTTCATTGTTTTCAAGTTTCAAACTCTCTATGAACTCAACGATGGTAAGCTTGGCTCCATTCAACAATCATAAAACATACCTATTGGGTTGAACTTATTAAATTTTCTAGACTAAAAATCCATAAAAGCATCAACCAAAAAGTTCCCTTACCTTGGTAATTTGAGGAATGGAAATGGAGGCACAATGACTTAAAATTTTCCTTTTTTTCTTATGTTTGCCATGGGAAAAATAAAAGAGAATGAGTTGTCTTCCTATTTTCCATCTTTTTAACTAACATATGATAACAAGTAAATTTAATAAATAATATCCAATCGTTAAGATTTAATGCATGAAAGGTTAGTGAGATTGTATGGCCAAGATGACGCCTATCCACTAACCATGAATTGGTCATGTTTTATTAGCATTTTAGTCTTTGGTATAATAACGATATAAGGACTTGCTTAAATCCTTAATCAAAATTTACTACGTTAGTCACCTTCTAATTTAGTCTCTATATTATTTTTATTATATTTAAATAATTACTAAAATAAAAATTTTATTTCTGTTTAATTACTAACATTTCTCTTTACTAATTTCTTACTCACCTTGTAATTACTTTTTTAAAATTTTTGACTGATTTGATTTAATAAATCCGGTCTTAAAATTGACTTTTTTCAACACTAACGAAATTAGATCATTACAGAAGACTCCACTCTTCTAATGCATGCAAGTTAAAGAAAGCAATTTATGACCTTAAACAAGCTCGTCACACTTGGTATACTGAACTTCAAAATTATTTAGCTACTGTGGGTTTTTCGAGGTTCATATTTGACTTATCCTTATTTATCCTTCATAACCATGGATTCATTGCCTATATGATAGTCTATGTTGGCAATATTATTGTTAATGGCAATACTAAAACTGGTGTCAAATCTATTATGATGGTCTTACTAGTCAGTTCTCTCTCAAAGATCTTGGGCTTCTTTCATAATTCTTGTGAGCAGAGGTAATTTACTCCTCCACTGTCAATATTTTATCCCAAAAAAATATATTCGAGATATGCTCAATGAATTTCATATGGATTCAAGAAAGCCTACGGCCACTCCTAAGAGCTCTAGCATAATTTGTACAACTCCTACTGGTACCATTATTAATAGATCTTATTATTGACGCATCCTTGGCAAGCTTCAATATCGATTGTTTACAAGACTTGACATTGGTTTTAGAGTCAACAAACTCTCACAATACATGCATTCTCTTAAAAAGTGTCACTATAACATCCCTAAAACCCCCTAAGATGATAAAAGTGCCATTTTGGATCTTGTACTTGTTAGAATTTTTGAAATAGATAATAGAAATTATTAATATTAGTGGAAAAGGTCGTTAGATACCTTAGGGAATTAATAAGGCTTTTGAATTAGGAGAAATTAATTTGAGGTATTGACTAAATCATAAACATGTGCAAATTGTTGGGGTAAAAGTGTGAAAATTGAAAATAAGAAATGATCAGATTAGATGGATGGATGATAATGTAACAACCAATTTTTAGTGAAATCGGAACAGTGGTTTCGGAACAACAAATCTGAGTTCAAAATATTTATTTTAATATTATTTTGAGGTCTATAGTATGATAGTATGATTGCAAGAAAATTCCGTTAAGAAAGTTTATCGTTTGAGTGCTTAATTTGTGAAAAAAGGACTAAATCACGTAAAGTATAAAACTTGCGTTCTATAAGATAAAGGTGTCAATTTGCTATGAAATTAAATAGTTTGAGAGTTTATGTTGTAATTAAACCATTGATATGTTGAGTGGACAAAGATGGACATACTTTAGATGATTTTAAAGGTTAATTACTAAGGTTAATATAGTAATGTAACACCCCAAACCTGGACATTATGGCCGAATCTAGCGATGTCACATAGAATGAGATTTGAAGTCGAATCTGGAAATTTTAAAATTGTTTTAGTTTATTATCTTTTATTTAACTCAGAACTAGTTGAGTTATCTCAAAACATATCTTTTTAGCGGAAGCTTTAGTATCCATTTATTTTAAGAAAACCGTTTATGGTTAGGAAAACCTTAGTTTTGTTTAATTACTAATTTAATCCATTAATATTTTTAATAATGATATCAAATAAATAATTATCTATTACTTAATAAATAAGTAAATACATACATATTATACAGACATACTATACATTTGTACCAATAATGTAAAAACACATATATTTATTCTCTATCTTACACATACCACTAATTTTGTTTAATTACTAATTTAATCCATTAATATTTTTATATTCCATAATTAAACTTTTATACTCTATTCAATTTAATCCTTTCTATTAATTATTTCTAATTAAACTAAATTCTCCTATTCAAAGCTTAATTAAACATACAACTAAACACTCAAATATTTCTAATAATTATTTACTAACTCGATTTACTAAGACGGAGGCCCTATGACTCGTTTTTCGATGCCCGTGAATTTTGGGTCATTACACTAACATGCTCAATACATACATCATATATTCAGATCACTCAGTTTAGGGTCTAAGTAATGCTTACCGACCCTACAGTAGGTTCACAGTCAATTTAGATGACCCGTGCAACCCTAAGATTTATTCTAGATAAATGGGCCCACACGCCCATGTGACTTCCCTGTGTGGGCCCACACACCTGTGTGGATCACACGGTATGGTCCAAATTCCCACACAACTCTATGGACTACCCATGTGGACCCACACATCCGTGTGGCCCACACAACCCAATTCGGTCAAGCCCGTGTGTCGCACACTGTAACAGCTCGAATTAAGGCCTAAACGAAACAGTGGTTTCAAAAACCACAAATTCGAAGTAGAAAAATTTATTGCGATTAAGTTTTAAAGTTTATAAGGTGGTAGAACAATCGTGTGAAATTTTTGTTAAGAAATTTTATCGATTTGGACTAAATTGCAATAGGTGAAAAATGTGTATTCTAATTCATAAAGGTACTTGGTTTGAATGGGTTTTTAAAGTGGAGGTCTTTAAATGGAAATTAGGCCATTATAACTTGGTTTGGACAAAAATACCCTTGGGTGGATAAAATAGCAAAGGTTTTTAATGAAGGGCATTTTGGTCATTAGGTAAATAAAAGAATAATATGGGAAAAACAAGCCAAAATTTTGTCCATGCTTCTTCAACCTTCACCGAAACTCTCCATGGACACCATGGCTAGGCTTTTCAAGCTTCCAAGCTCAATAGTAAGTGCACCCAAGCCTCGTTTTTAATGTTCTTTACGTTTTTTTAGATCCCGATAACTTGGTTTAACTATTTCCACCTTTATTTTGAGCTAGGGTTTGAGTTCAAAAATTTACCCATGTTGAATAATTGTGTATTTTGATGATTAAAGGTAGGTTATGAATTTCTATGATAAGAGAAACGAATTTTACTAGGTGATTTTCGATGAAACTGAATAAAAGGGGCTAAATTGTAAAAGTTAAAAATTGGTCATAAGTATGTGATTTAGTGAGAAATGTGTACTGCCATAGTTATGAAAATGAGTCAGCTAGGTCCAAAATACAAGGAAATTAAATAAAAATCAATTTACAAGCTTAGGGGCAGAAGTGTAATTTTGATAAAGTTTAGGGGAAAAAACGTAAATTTTCCAAAATATGATTTTTGGGTCACATTGAATAATGTGACTAATAATTGAGCTAAATGTGATATTATAGATCATGGAAAATGAGATTTGGACTTAAAACGGGAGAAGGAAAAAGGTTTCGGACTAAAGTGCAATAATTCAATAATTTGGACCGAGGTAAGTTTGTATGTAAATAATTCATTATTTTCATTTGTGTTGTAATATTTTAATGCATATTATGAAAAGTAATACTGGGTGTATACCATTTGTACACGAGAGCTACGGATTAAGGGTAGCTAGGTCACATGTGTAATACTGAGTGTATACCATGTGTACATGAGAGCTACGGATCAAAGATAGCTAGGTTGCATGCATGGTACGGAGGGTACATCATGTAGACACGAGAGCTATGTTATATATAGCTAGGTCGCATGTGTGGTTCCGAGTGTTGGACACTATATAGACACGAGAGCTACGGGACTAAGTAGCTAGGTCGCATGTGTGGTTCCGAGTGTTGAACACCATGTAGACACGAGAGTTACAGGATTTATTGGCTAGGTCACATAGGTGATATCGAGTATACACCATGTGTACACGAGAGCCGAATTTATGTGTTGGTGGAGCTAAGAGTTGACACCATCGAGTATCGGCTGTTATTCTGAAGGGTTCAATGAGAAAAGCTTACTAAAAGAGACTGGTGTGGTGGTGTGGTGTGTAAGTGCAGGTGCATAAATATGAACAATGTGCTTGAGATGTGAATGACTTGTGGTAAAGTTGATATGGTGTAAGTGCTAACATGAATACTTGGAAATATTAATGATGATTATCCATTGGAATGGCTAATATTGAACACGATTGGTGTTATGTGTTCATAAATGAAAATAATATGAGGAAAACATGGAAGAGTAAAATTTTCAATTAAACAGTTTGAAACATCAGCAGTTACGTGAATTTGAAAAATCACCAAAAATGGTGGAAATTTAATTAGAGTCTGAATGAGTTATGAAATTAAATCTCATTGAGCCTATTTTCACATAAAAGAAACAGTGTGAGCAAATGATTTATATATTATAAGATATTTAAATTATAGTGAGACAGGGTCAGAATGGGTTCGGAAATCCCCTGTTCCAACTTTGGAAAATCATTAAAAATTGTAAAAAAATAATTGTGAGATATGATTTATATGCTTGGATTCCTTAATGAGTCTACTTTGAAAATAAACAAACTAAAACATATTTAGAATTCTTTACGATAAGATAATTAAATTTTAGTGAAGAGGGTTTGTAACCCTCGAGTAGCGAAATAGCGGAAACTTTAAGGAATAAGCTGTATTGATTGGCTAAACCAAAAATTCTAGAAATTTTATGGTAAGAAGATATGTGATTCTAGTTTTGGGAAAAATTAGCGGATCTAAATTTGGAGTTCCATAGCTCCAGATAAAAATAATTTAGTGACTGTGGTGCGAGTAGACAGCTTAGGGTGGACAAGAGTCAAAAGTGAAAACTACGTGCAATTACAACCATATTGTTTTTAGATCATAATGAGAGGTTTTATTGAGGCATGTTGCTGAATTATTTACTATTTACATACTTACTTACTAAGCTATAATGCTTACTCCCTTCCTTTCTTTTTTCTTATAATGTTTCAGATGTTAGCTCTAGTTGGAGGTCATAGGAGATTCAATCACACTATCAAGCTAAGAACCGTATCAAAAGAGTACCAATTATTTATAATTTATGGCATGTATAGGGAACTGAATATATGGGTATATGTTATTGAGTTGACTTAGAATGTTGGCCTAAGTC
Source organism: Gossypium stocksii (assembly GCA_020496765.1). Lineage (NCBI taxonomy): Eukaryota > Viridiplantae > Streptophyta > Magnoliopsida > Malvales > Malvaceae > Gossypium > Gossypium stocksii. Next base: position 44,023,459 of record CM035630.1, on the reverse strand, counting down.
AATGGAAATTTTATTGTTGTATAAGGTCATTTGATATGGCTAATAATAGCTATGTTATAAGTCATATTGATGCAATACATGAATGAGTATGTTTGCATAAGGGTGAATGAATTTGTTTATAATATGGACTTGATAATTGTGTCATCTGAATGGTCATGCAAGTTATGTTGTAGGTGGTTAATAGCAAGGTAAGAGTGAGGTGGTACATTAAACTTATGTTGTTTGAGTAATGAATTTATGCCTCAATAGTGGCTACTTGGAGGCCTAAATATGTCATGTTGTGTATTGATGAAATTGGCCTAAGTGTATAAGTGATTTTGAATGACAGAAAGGCTTGGTAAATAACCTTAATTGCATCCACACGGCCTAGGACACGGTCATGTGCCTTGGCCGTGTGACTTTGAATGTGTATTGACGTTATAAATAGAATATCCCCAGTTTTGCACACGAGGTGACCATATGGGAGTGTTGAGGCCGCGTGAAGGACACGAGCGTGTGCTCGGCCATGTGAAAACCACTGTAGGTTCGAAACGGAAAATAAATTTACAATAATTCCACCGGGTTAGGGACACGAGCGTGTGTGACCACACGGCCTGCCCACACGGGTGTGTCCCTGTTACACACGGGCGTGTGCCTTGTTTTTAGTCAAATTTTCTAAAATTTTCCTAAGTTCTCGGTTGGGTCTCAGACCTCTCCCAAACTATGTTTTGGGCTCCATAGGCCCATTTTATGGAATGTAAGATATATTATGAAAAGTTTTAAATTGGAACGAAAATTTTATGGCCTGCTTTGGTATGGTTGATCGTGTTATTGTCCGGTAATACCTTATACTCGGTTTCGGTGTTGAACCCGGGTAAGGGTTGTTACACACACGGCCTACCTAGCCATCACACAGCTGTGTCTAGCGCACAGCCTAGCCTTTGTCGATTACACAGCCGTGTTCTTTGCACATGGCCTACCACAGGGCAACCACACGCCCGTGTAGCGTCGACAATTTGTAATTTTAACTTTCACAAAATCCTATTTTCTGCGTTTTCAGGTACACACCTGATATCGATTGAAGCTAAAATGATCCCCGAGCCTTCCAGAACCTATATTCAACCAATATATCACTCCATTAATCACTTAATTCAAATTTTAATCAACCACAATTGGAAGGGACACTTTTAAAGGTCTAACGAAACACTTACCTCGTGCGAGTAGCAACGATTTCGCACAATCAAAGCGTCGATTGGGAACCTCCTACCCCTTGATCTGCTCCTAAACAGAATACGACCCCATTAACCAAAAATTCATTGAATAAAATGAAAATCTCACTTACCAAACTTACCGTTAATGCCCAAAAGCACTAATTAACGAATCACAGAAACTTGAAAGTAGTAGGGGAAATCAAAAATAAAAAAATGGCAGCAAATAAGAAAGGGAAAATGGTAGGGAGTAGGGGAGAAAAGGAGAGAGAGCCGAAATTGCAAAAAGAAAATCAAAGTGATCACATTCTGATCACCCCTATCCCAACTCCCCTTAATTTCCTTCAACCAAACTCTCCACTACTCAGACGTCTAACCCAACTCAAACTCTCTCTCAAACCCAGACAAAAATATTGCCTTCATAGGGATTCGAACACAAGACCTTCAGCAGACTAACACTCTACTTAACCACCAGACCAGCAGGCCCATTCTAATGTGTACTTACAAATAATTAAACTTAAACCCACTAAACAAAGTTAAGGCTTTAGTCAGAAAAATACCAAAATTTTCCCAAGACAAGGCTTGAACTTGGGACCTCTCACACACACCCAGAACACTTAATCACTGAAGCAGACAAACATTTGTGTCACACTTTCACAAAAGCAAAAATAAGAAATTTGGGGCGTTACAAGTCAATTGTAAAATAACTTAAGTAAAATAAGGTAAAACATAAAATTTCATCATTCTTTCTTCATCATCACCGAAATTAGCATGAAAGAAACCATGGGAGAAGCTTAAGCAGTTAGTCATAGTTCATCCATGCATGTAACTGATTTTTTGTTCCGTTTTTAATGATTTTTATGTTTATGAGGTCGTTATAGCTTAATTTAGCTAGCCCAAGGACTAATTTGCAAAACTATTAAAATATTTGAGTTTTTCCATTGATGAATATGTGTGAGTTTTGAAGTTTCATGATAGATTATGAATGGTTATTGTGAATTAAACAACTTTTGTAAAGTGATTTTGGTTGAAATTGTAAATTAGGGATTAAATGAATAAATGTGAAAATTTTGTGGTAAAATGTGTGAATAAATGAAAAATATGGGTTGTAATAAGCATGGATAAAATTCGGCTAGCATGCGTTAATGATAAATTGCACGAATTTGCATTTTATGAAATAAGGACTAAATTGTAAAGAAGTTAAAAGTTTAGGGATAAAATAGTAATTTTACCAAAATATGAAATTAGATTGAATTGAATAGAATGATACTTGAAATAGTTAAATTTGATTATATAGATCAAGAAAAGCAACCTTCAGATTTAAATCGAGGAAAAGATAAAGTGGTGGATTAATCGATCAATTTCTTCCGTATTTATTCGAGGTAAGTTCATATGTTTAATAAGCTTTATGTTACATGTGTTTAAATGCTTAAATTATTTAATTGTGATAATATAACATTGCAAAAATTATCGACGAGGCATCGACAAAGTATGGATCCCGGTTGAACCCTAGGAATAGATAGGATACAAATGACATGTCATTAGGGGTTACCATGATTTATGTGATTTGGTGCTGGTCTTGTACGTCCTATCGATGGTTGAGTTTTTTAGCACGTGTTACGGTTACCCATCAGCTTGTGTGAGTAGCACCGTGTTGCTACGTCTTGACCGTTAGCTTGTGTGAGCAAACCCAGTGATAGCTCGAGAGTGAGCATCTATATAAGATATGAAATAGAGGTTGTTTAACCACGTATATGGCATTTAGTGTACGAGATACCCGAGTATCTGATATTATTCCAAATGGTTCAATGGGCAAAGATAATGCTACGAGAAAATAAGAGATGATGTGGATCAGTTCAGGTATTTATGAGAAGTAAGACAAGTAAGTGATAGTTGATTAATTCATTGTGACTCACATGGTTATGACAATGTGCTAATTGTTGGATTGAATAAAGCTTATCTATATTTACTTATGCTTCTTAAAATTGTGAATGAATTGGTAAATTGCACTTATTAGCCATATGAGCTTATTAAGCTTCATAGCTTACTTTGTTTTATTTTCCATGTTTTATAGTGATTCGGAAGCTCGCTCGGATTGGAAGTCATCATAGATCTCTTCACACTATCCAGTAGTTATTTTGGTACTTTTGGACTCAATGAATTTTGGTTATATGGCATGTATAGGTCATTTTGGCTCATGAAAGCCTATATGTTTTCATTATATATTAGTCATTTGATTTGGCTTGATTTGGTGTATGTGTTGGTATGCATATATATGAGTAGATGGCTTATCTTGTATGGTTTCTAATTGCCTTGGGTATGCCTAATAGTTGTCATGGAAATGCCTTAATTGTGAGTTGGTAAATTGAATACCAAGTTGTTAAGGTTTAGATGTGACATATTAGTTATGTATTAGGGATAGAAGTGATCATATGCACTTGACCATATAAGTAATCTTTGGAAGGGATTGGTATATTTTTGAATGGCTAATTGAGATGCTTATGAGTTTTGTGATTGTTGGTAATGAAATTGCATGTTTAAGCTTGATTTTGGATTGGTTTGAATGTTTATTTTGGTTGTGGTTATATGCTTTTGAAATGTGTAGTTTGGCACCAAAATTGGGTGAGAAATGTGGCTTAGAAAATAGCCTATTTTTGTCCATAAGAGCAGAGACACGAACGTGTGTTTCAGTCGTATGTGACACATGGTTAGGTGACACAGTCGTGTGTCCCCTGTAGTTTTAATGAAAACAAGTCAGTGAGTTACACGGGCTAGTCACACAGGCATGTGGTTGGCCGTGTGACACAAGTTAGAGAGTTACACAGGGTCAGACACATGCTGGGATACGGCCATGTGATCCCATTTCGAATGTCCACACAGCCTGTGACACAGGCGTGTCTTTTGGCCGTGTGAGACACACGGCTTGGCCACACGGGCGTGTGTCCCCTGTACTTTCAAATTTTCATAGTTTTCTCAAAATTTTCATAAGTTTACATTTAAGTCCCGAATTGCATTTAGTGATTGTTTTGGGCCTCAAGGGCTCGTATTAGGGACTATATAATTAAGATGGAATAGTTTTTTTTGGAATGAGAAATGAATGTGAAATGTATGATTAATTATGTGATAAGTCTGATAATGCTCCGTAACCCTATCCCGGTGATAAACACGAGTTAGGGGTGTTACAAGTAAAAAGAGGAAGGACTAGAAGTTGAATTTAACCAAGAAAGTACCATGAATTGTGGATAAAATTGAAAGCAATTTAGGCCACAAAATGTAAAAGGTGATGCTAGAATTTTTTTTCTTTAGTTAAATATTTTAATATTTTTGAATGTGAAAATTAGATAGAAATTTGTTTTCAGAAAGATGTAGCAAAGCTTTCCAACATCATTTTCTACTCACGTCACCTTCATCCACATTTTAGCCAACTTTAATTTTATTTCATTTTGGTTCCATTTCCACCATTACCAACTGTTTCAAGCTCAAAACTTTAAATCCCTTCCATAGATTTTTAGTGAACTGTAATAGCCCATTTTTCGTAGTGTAGTATTAAAGTTTCGTTAAGAAATTTTGAAGTTTAAATGGCTAATTAAATAAAAAGGACTACATCATAAAAGATGTAAAAGCTGAATTCTATTAGTAAAAAGGGCTAAATAGCTATGAAATCTTAAACTAACAGATTAATATGGTAATTATACCAATTGAGTTTATAGTGGATGGCTTTGATGAGTAAATGCATGAAGTTTTGTTAGTTTTTAAAGGACAAAATAGTAATTTCGAAAGCAAATAAGATAAACTAAACAAATAAAGCAAAAGTAGCCATCTTCAACCTTTAATTTTTCTTGTTTCAACTAAAAACCAAAGCAAAGAAGGAGATAGGTTCAGCCAATTCATTTTGCTAATGCATGGTATGTAATTTTTGCCCGTTTTTAGTGATTTTTATGTTTTTGAGTTTATTTTAGCTTAATCTAGCTAGCCCTAGGGTTAATTTGCAAAAATGTTAAAGGTTGAGGGACTTGCCATGGATGTTTTGAATGTGCTTTGATGTTATTTTATAGATTATTAATCTTGGTTGTAAAATAAACATGTTTTGTTAAGTGATTTTTGCTGAAACTACATTTAGGAATTTATTTGTGAAATTAGTAACATTTCATGGTAAAATTATGAAATAATGATTTAGGTGGGTTGGTATGAGCCCCTATGAAATTCAACTAGCTAATATGGAGGATTAAAATGGTTAAATTTCAAATTATGAACTTAAGGACTAAATTGTAAAAGGTTAAAATGTTAGGGTAATTTTGTAATTTTTCATAAATATGAATTATGGATTAAATTGAATGCTAGAAGTACTTAATTGAATGAAATTATCTATTTAGATCAAGATAAACAACAACCGAACTTATATCGAGGAATGGCTAAAGCTTAAGATTAGTTTTGGATTTTCTACGACCTTAGTTATCGAGGTAAGTTCGTATGAATTAGGATCGTATTAATGTTAGCTAAATTGATTATTTAGTATGTTGTTGTAATATAAACAGATTTGTAAATGTATATGAATCAGTGTTTGAATAATTAACGGACAACGAATCTCGTTTAAACCTTAAGAATTCTTAGGATACGAATGACATGTCATTAGAGATTTCATGTTTTGGGTGCTGGTCTTGAATGTCACTGATGGCTAAGGTCTTGCATTTTTTGTAGATTCTCCATAGCTCATGTGAGCAGCATCGTGTAGCTTATATTCCAACCCACAACTCATGTGAGCAGGCCAATTTCACAACTCGTGTGAGCATTATTGAAAAGGAAAGGTTACGATTATATGGAAAGGCACACTATGTGTGTGAGTATTCCCGAGTTCCTAATGCAATTCTAGATGGTTCAATAGGTAAGAAAAGGAATGGCATGGTTAGTACACAATGTGATATTGAATCATAATCTATGAAAAGGCAAATCTAATAAATGATGTGCATATGGAAATCTACTTATGTTATGGATGAGTTCATATGTATCATGGTTGAGCTTACTAACTTGTGAGTTTGATGATGTTTGTATAGGCTTTTACTAAGCTTATGGTATTGGTAATGACATTATGCTTAATCTATGAATTGTGCTAATGAAATGGTATGTTTAAGTTTATACGAGCTTAGCACTCGTTACTGACGAAGTTACTTTCCTTTGTTTTATAAATTATCAAAAGCTCAACCGGTTGGAAACTCGTTGGAGACCGATCACACTATCCAACAACTATTTTGGTAGTTTTTGAGTCATTTGGCAAAGTTTATATATGACATGTATAGGATCTTTTGTAATGGTAATTTATGAATGTGTTAATGGTTGACTTGGTATGTATATGCCTATAAAGTTTAATTTGGTTTGTAATGCCTTGTTAAGTTAGGTCATTTTGGCCACTTTTGGGAACTTGAAATGTATAGTTTTTGTTGGTATGTTGATGATGATATGCAAATGGCCATTTGTGATAAGATTTGGTAGATATTTGAACTAGGTTATATGCTTGAAAAGTAGCTATGGTTCTTTGGTTTAATCCATGATGTTTTGTTACAATTGTGGTGTCCTTGAATGGCATATTGGTTAGATGAATTAGGACATTTGAAATGGTATATTTAGGTGCATTTGAATGATGGTTAAAACCCTTGAATGTGTGCTCAAATGAAATGGTTGGTTAGATTTGGTTTGGCTTTGAAATGGCATGAATTTAGGATAAATTTTTAGATCACACAGGCTGTCACACGGCCGTGTGACATACATGGCCTGGCTACATGGTCGTGTGTCATTTGTGAAATCCTAGTATTTTAATTTAGTGAGTTACACGGCCTAGCACACGGCCGTGTGTGGCAAGTAAGAGAGTTACAAAGCCGTGTGACCCTACTCAGTGAGTTACACAGGTGAGGAAATGGGTTAGGACATGGCCATGTATCCCTTGTTTGATTGTTACATAGCCTGGTCACATAGCCATGTGACCCTTGTTCGATTGTTACACGGCCTGGCCACACAGCCATGTGACCCCTATCTTCCAATTCTTGCGTCTTTTTCTTAACACTTCTGTTTTGTTTTGATTTAGTCCTAAATCGCTTCTAAGCTATTTTAGGGCCTCAAAAGCTCGATTTAGGAACCATATGTATATGTTTGATATGATTTTGAGTGAGATTAATTTATCAAATGTTATGATGATAAATGTTTTCTGATTGATTGGTAATGCTCCGTAAGCCTAATCCAGCGACAGAGACAGGTTAGGGGTGTTAAATGAAATCAATAGAAAAACCCCCATGGCAAGCTAATTTTCTTGTGAAGTTAAATAGAGTACATATTTGAGGAGAGAGAAAAGAGAAATTAGTGATTTGAGTAAGCTTAAGGTAAGTTTGATGAAATTTTCTTAAAGGATTTCATGTTTATCTCATTAAAAATGCATTGAAATAGTATGTGATTATTGTTTTGATATTAAATATTGTGTACGTGTCTTATGTTAATGAACAAAAAAAGAAGTGACGTGAACAACAAGTGTAACACCCCTAACCCATCTCCGTCACTGGATTAGGGTTACAAAGTATTACCATTAAAAACAAAACAAAAATGAGCTAACACAATTCAATTTTTCTTAAATAAAAACTATTCATTAAACATGTAATTAAAAACATGATATTCATACATAATTGGGGTTAAATTGAGCTTGCAGAAGTCTTAAAACAATTTAGAATGAAGTAGGGACAAATTTGAAACATTTAAGGCATGGAAAAAATGTAAAACTGGGGTCACACAGCCGTGTGACAACCTGAGGCTGTGTGGTGCAAGGCCACATAAAACTCCGTGTAACAAAATAATATCATGTGATAAAGGTTCACACGGCTATGTCGCCAAGCTGCGTAACAAATTGTGACCATGTGTGCAAATTGGTACTTAAAATACATAGACTACATGGTCGTGCCATCAACCTGTGAATAAGTCTATGTGCACCTAAAGGTCACTTTTCCATCAAGTTAACCCAACTAATCTCTCTTAATCCATAAGCAACAAGATGCAAATGTTCAAACTTCTTCCAAAACACATTAAAACATGCCAAATTCATCACAAAATCAAGCATCCGAAGTACCTAACCAATATGCCATAAAGGTACCTCAATTCAAACAATTTCAAGCTACCAAAAATTTCCATTTAAACACCATTAAATATCATGTGCATATGGCATACAATCAACTAGAATTATCAAGTACCAACCAAGCCAAAATTTACTACCATATTTACCTAGCCATAAACACACCATAACATGAATAAATACATATGAAGTTTAAATCACCTACTACTTGCCACTTTTAATCTAAACCAAAACAATCAAAAGTTTTATCGAGTCATTGAATGGATAATGTGAGCTCTGACTTGTCTTCCAACCTACTAAAACTTCTGATAATATACAAAGAAATCAAACATAATAGATGTAAGCAAACCATTTCTTAGTAAGCTCGTAATAAACTTTAAATCTTAACTTATTGAATATGATGTAACTTAAACATGTTATACATAATTTCATAACTCAAGAGCATTAGTTCATTATTTGCCTATACATATCATAAGTCTTACAAGGTTAGTGGGTTCATATATGAAACATGTAACTTTATCATGTCATTAAACATATACAAGTAATCACATTTGATACACAACTGAACCATCACATATTCATTTAACATTTTACATTTCCATTTCAAGACTCCATTTCAAATATCCATTTTCATATAACCATTTTATATATCCATTTCCACCCAATAAACCACAATGAATTAACGTTGGATACACGGGAATAATGCTCACACAAGCTGTGACGATAAATGCTCACATGGGCTGTGATTGTAAATGCTCATACAAGCTATGGGTTAGGATGTTAGGCTAGATGATGTTGCTCACACTAGCTGTGAAGAATCTGCAACAAATGCAGGATCTTAGCCATTGGTAGGTCATCCAAGACCAGCACTCAAAATGGTAATAACCCTTATGACATGTCATTTGTATCCTAGGATTTCACATGGTTCATACGGGCCATGATTCACATTCACATTCACATAATTTAATTATTTATACATTACTGCTTCTCATGAATTCATCTACATAGTTCTCCATTTTCAGTCATAACATTTAACTATAATATCACTAAAACTTAATCCAATTCACCACTTACCATTTATCAAGCAAATAAACACAATCACAACATATATAAACAATTAATAAATCATAAGAATAGAAACTAGTTAATTTAATCAATATACGAACTTACCTAAATCGAATTTGCAGCAAACACAACACCGATGATTATTCCATTAAATTTCCTTTTCCATGATTAATGTCTGGTTGATTTGTTTCTTGAACAATTAAAATTATGCACATAAGTCCTTTTATTAACATTTTACAATTTTTCCTTGAAATTTCACCCTTTATGCAATTTAATCCCTATATCAAAACTTGCACAACTTTCCCAATTAAACAAAAAATATCAATGCCAAATCCATTATGGTTCCTCTACAGCCCCTAAACAACTAAATTTTACAATTAAACCATGCAAATTTTAAGATTATAACAATTAAGTCCTTAATTTCAAAACCAACCAAAATTACTTTAGAAAATAGTTTAAAATCATAATCAAATCCCAAACTGAACCACTAACAACAAGAAAGCTTCAAAAACATCAATGGCCAATTTTCAAAACTTGAACAGTGTTGCAAAATAATCCTTTTTCTAGATAGATTTAGCTACAACGATTTCAAAAACATAAAAATCACTAAAAACAGGTTTGAATTTTATACCATGCAAGAAGAAATAAGCTTGGTCGAAACATAGCTTAGGCATCCATGGAAGAATCAATTTTGAACAAAATGAAGAAGATGATGATAGTCATTTAATCTTTTGTTTTATGCTTAATTACTTAATTACCAATTTACCCTTAATTAGCTTATAAAATTTCTTTATTTAGTAAGCCTAAACCGTCGAATTCCATTAAAAAGTGCATCATTATCTTTTAAGGCCTTCAAATCATAAATTCATGATCATTTAGCACAATTACTTAATAGTAATTAACTTTTACATCTTTTACAATTTAGTCCTTTTTACTTAATTAACTATCTAAATGTTAAAACTTTCTAACCAAAATTTAATACGACACCATAATAGACTTGTAATTGTCAAATAAATAATATTTACTGACTCGCTAGTCGAAATTGTGGTCTCGAAACTATCATTTTTGACACTATTAAAAATCAGGTTGTTACAATAAGGGCTTGATAAAAGGAAGGAAGTAGAAAAGAGTGAAAAGAGAATAAAAGAGCTCATTCCAAGCATTGGATTGGAAGTACCTCAAGAATTTTACTTTCCCTAATTAAAACCCAAGTGAAAACTTAAATTGGTTTAAATGGTAGTTATGGGCGGGATTTCTTTATATAATAAAATATTAATATGTATTATGGAATTTAGTTGAAAGTGAATATGAATTTTTATAATAAATTGAATAACCTATGTGTAGTGAATTTGGTGAAAAAGGACTAAACTGTAAGTTGTATAAAAATTTGATAAGTGAAATACATAATAAGATAAAGCACTTAAATGAAGTGTTAAATGTTGATTAAATAAATGTCAAGTGAAATTTGATCATTGTTGTTTCTGTATAGATAAGGATTAAGTCATAATAAAAGCAAAGTTAGAATTACTTTTATTTGTTGAGAAAATAAAGTGAAATTAAATATGTAAATGTAACACCCCAAAATTTTAATTTTTTTTGTGTATGTGTGACACAAATATCTGTCTGCTTCAGTGGTTATGTGTTCTAGGTGTGTTTGGGTGGTCCCAAGTTCAAGCCATGACTTGGAAAAATTTTAGTATTTTTATGAATAAAGCCTTATCTCTGGTTAGTTGGTTTTTATTTAAATATTTGTATGTACCAGAATGGGCCTGCTGGTTTGGTGGATAAGTAGAGTGTTGGTTTGATGAAGGTCCTGTGTTCAAGTACTAGTGTAGGCATTATTTTTGCTTGTCTGCCCAAGAGAGTTTGAGTTGGATTGAAAAGCTGAGTAGTGAGTAGTTGAGATATAGTAGGGAGTTGGTAGAGAGAATTAAGGGGGTTATCAAATTTTGTCCATTATCGTTTATTTTTTGGCTATTTCGGCTTTTTCTTCTCCTCTTCACCCTTTTTGGTTGCCGTTTCCTCTCCCATTTATTTTCCTTACTGCCGAAATCTTACTTCTTTTCCCTTTTTAGTTCTCGTTTTGTTTTTTTTCTGCACAATGTTCTTTTTCACTCATTCAGTAAGAACTCGATTTATCACCACTCTATTATTCAGAAGTTAGTTTTCTAAAAGAGGGCTGCGTGGTTTTTTTTAACTAGGTAAAGGTCCATAACTAATCAGGGTTGCTACTAAGAATTAAGAGTTGCAAATTCGGTAGTTGACGGTAAGGGTTTCGATAGTTAATGGATGAACGTTTTGTTACAATCTCATTTAAGTCTCGGTTATGTTACTAAAATTGGGGTTTTGAATTGACGAGTTTAAGAAATGGAGTGCTTGAGAGTGTTTAGACATAAAAAACGATATAGGTGTGTACCCAAAAACAAAAAAATAGGGTTTTGGTGAAAGTTGAAAACCCTATTGTCAACACCACACGGGCATATGGTCGTCTGTGTTCTAGGTCGTGTGCCTTAACACGGGCGTGTGATCAATGAGGCCAAGCTGTGCGCGTAAGACACGGCCGTGTGATGGCCAGGTAGGCCGTGTGCGAGACACAGGCTAGACTGTTTTAGGCCGTGTAGGCCACATGGGCATGTAAGCCCACACGAGTAGTCCACACGAGCGTTTGGAATTTTGGACTAGGCTGTGTGGATCCAATTTGGGTCGTGTGGGCCACACAGATATGTGGACCCAAACGAGTAGGCTACATGGACATGTGAGCCCATTTTACTAAAATGATTTATGAGGTTGCACAAGTCACCCAAGTCGACTATGAACCTACTGTAGGGTCGATAAGCACTACTTAGACCCTTAATTAGGTACTAGAGGTCGAGATAGAGGCCGTAGAGGAGCTCGAGCTGAGTTCTCTTCACTGGGTAGCATACCAAATCTTGACACGAGTGAGACTCCAGTGCTGCCTGCTACTGAGACTGGGTCTTAAGACTGCATGGCTAGGGACGATGCATTGTCTCAGGCTATGCTAAGGATACTGGAGAGGGTCGCTAGGCCCAACACTATATTTGGGGGCCGAGGGTCGGTTACAAAATGACTCCGCTCCAATGGAGCTGAGCTCTTCAGGGGTGTCACTAGGGTGGCCCTTAATGCGACCGAGAACTAAATTGAGGCCACGGAGAGGATTATGGATGATTTAGATTGCACCCTTGAGCAGAAATTAAAGGGTGCAATTTTACTGCTGCGTAACAAGGCTTATCAATGGTGGCTGACTGTTAAGGAGAGCACTCAGCCTGAACAACTAACTTGGGAGTTCTTTCAAACCACCTTCTAGGGGAATATGTGGGAGCCAGTTATGTAGACACTCGTAGGAGGGAGTTTCTCAATCTTACTCAAGAGGATCGATCAGTGGCCGAGTATGAGGCCGAGTTCCTGAGGTTGAGCCACTATATGCGAGGTATGGTGGCATCGGGTATGAGCGATGTGTCTATTTTGAGGATGGCCTCAGGGATAATTTGAAAGTTCTGATAGCTTTACAGAGGGAACGTGATTTTTCTTCCCTGGCCGACAAAGCGAAGATTGCCCAAGAGGTTAAGCGTGCTGAGCGTCAAAACTGAGATAGGGACAGAGGTAGAAATAAGAGGGATTCAGAACCCTTCAGTTCTATATAAAGGCCTAAGAAAAAGGCCAAAGCTGATGGGCTAGTTAGAGCTAGGCCCTCTCTTGTTGCTACTAGACTGCAGCCATGTGTTCATTGTGGTAGACGCCACCAGGGCGAGTGTTGGAGGAGGAATAGGGCTTTCTTGAGGTGTGGTTTATTGAAGCATCATATTAGAGAGTGTCCACTGAGGGCCAATCAGATGCAAGCTTCAGGTACTGGTGCTGCACAACCACAAAAGGTGGTACAGCAGCCACCGAGAGGCTGTGGTCAGGCTAGGGGTGGTAATGGTATGGGTCGTGGGCAGAGAGCAGCGGGCAGAGGTGCTAGACAAATTGAGGTGAGGTTGTTAGCTCTAGTATATGCTGCACGTTACCGAGAGGATAGAGATGCTCCGAACGCCATCACGGGTAAGTTTCTTATTTATGATGTACCTTACATTACATTGATAGATATAGGATCCACTTACTCTTATATAGCCTGCACTGTGTCTAAAAATTAGGGAGTTTTGGTTGAGAACACTACAAGTAAGGTTATTATATTGAGTCCGTTAAGGCAGTCCATTCAGGTTAATAAATTATTTAGAGACATCCCTTTAGAGGTTCAAAGGGCAATCTTTCTAGCTGATCTGATGGAGCTTCCATTTAGGGAGTTTAACTTAATTCTGGAGATTGATTGGTTGGTCAAGCACCGTGTCAGCTTGGACTGTGTGACTAAGAGTGTCTTTTTGAGAACTGAGGAGGATACTAAGGTAATCATGATTGAAAAGTATTGAAATTATTTATCTAATGTGATATCTGCACTGGTGGCTGAGAAATTGGTTCATAAGGGGTGTGAGGCATTCTTGGCCTATGTAAGTGTTTCTGATTCTGGGGACTCTACTGTTAGGGACATCAGAATGGTAAAGGATTTTCTACATGTTTTTCCTAAAGAGCTACTAGGTTTACCTCCGAATCGTAAATTGGGGTTTAGGATTTAGCTTCTTTTTGGTACAGTTCCGGTGTCCATCGCTCCCTATCAAATGGCACCAAATGAGCTTGCGGAGCTTAAGGCTCAGATTCAGGAGTTATTGAATCGTTGGTTCATCCGCCCTAATGTGTCTCCATAGGTAGCATCGGTACTGTTTGTCAAGAAGAATGATGGATCCATGCAAATGTGTATCGACTATCGGTAGTTGAAGAACAAGTACCACTACCAAGTATAGGTGACCTGTTCGACCAGTTTCGAGGAGCTTCGGTATTCTCTAATATTAACCTCCAATCTAGGTATCATCAGTTGATGGTTAAGGAGGCTGACGTACATAAGATGGCGTTTAGGACTCATTTTGGTCACTACAAGTCCTAGTGATGCCATTTGGACTGACTAACTCACCGATAGCTTTCATAGATTTAATGAACTGAGTATTTCAGCCTTATCTGGATTAGCTTGTGGTGGTGTTCATCGACGACATACTGGTTTATTGGAGGACTGAGGATGAGCATGATGAGCACCTTAGAGTTGTTCTTCAGACTTTGAAGGAAAAGCAGCTCTATGCTAAGTTTAGCAAGTGCGAGTTCTGGTTGCATAAGGTGACATTTCTAGGTCATGTGGTTTTTACTGAGGGGATTTGAGTCGATCCTCGAAAGATTGAGGCTGTGTTAGAGTGGAAGCAACCAAAGAACATGTCTAAGATCCGTAGTTTTTTGGGACTAGCGGGTTATTATCGGCCGTTTGTGGAAGGATTCTCACTGATCACAGCACCTTTAACTAAGTTGCTACGTAATAGTGTACTATTTGATTAGACTGATGTATAGCAAGAGAGCTTTGAGAAGCTCAAGACTATACTGACTGAGGCTCCTATTTTGATACAGCCATAACCTAGAAAAGAGTTCACAATTTATAGTGATGAGTCACATGTCGGTTTGGGATGTGTGTTGGTGTAGGACGGTAAGGTGGTAGCATATGCTTCTCATCAGCTTAAGATTTATGAGGCAAATTATCCGGCACATGACTTGTAGTTGGCCACAGTAGTATTTGCTCTAAAACTCTAGATGTATTATCTGTATGGTGAGAAGTGTATCATCTACACTGATCACAAGAGCCTCAAGTATCTCCTCACTTAGAATGAGCTAAATCTTAGGTAGTATAGATGGATCGAGCTATTTAAAGATTATGACTATACTATTGAGTACCACCTGGCAGGGCTTATGTAGTGGCTGATGCACTGAGCTGTAAAGCTATGACTAATTTGAGGGCGATGTTTGCTTACCTTAGCTTATTTGATGATGGTAGCTTATTAGCCAAGCTTCAGGTTAAACTGACTTGGATTGAATAGATTAAGGCTAAGTAGTTGGAGGACAAGTCTTTAGTCACCGGTTCCGGTAGATTGAGAGTGGTAGCACTACGGATTTTGGACTAAATAGTGATGGGGTACTCTATTTTTGTGGGAGAATCTGTGTTCCGAATAATACTGATTTGAAATAGTCTATACTGAGAGAGGCGCATAGTAGCCCTTATGCTATGCATCCTTGCAGAAATAAAATGTACCGAGACCTTCATGAGTTATATTGGTGGCTAGGACTGAAACGGGAGGTTACTAATTTCGTGGCTAGATGTTTGACGTGCTAGCAAGTTAAGGTTGAGCATCAGTTGCCTTCAGGTTTGTTACAGCAGGTTAAGATTCCTCTATAGAAATAGGAGCTAGCGACTATGGGCTTCATTAGTGGGTTGCCTCTAACACCCACTAAGAAGGATTCAGTATGGGTCATCGTGGATTGATTGACTAAATCTGCCCACTTCATACCGGTTCGTACTGATTATTCTCTACAAAAGCTGGCAAAACTTTATATTTCTAATATAGTGAGACTACATGGAGTACCGGTTTCGATCATCTCATATAGGGATCCTTGCTTCACGTCTCGATTTTAGAGAAAGTTACATGAGGCTCTGGGTTCAAGGTTGGACTTCAGCACTGCGTTCCATCCTCAAACTGATGGTCAACCTAATAGGGTGAATCAGATATTGGAGGATATGTTAATGAGCTATGTTATTGATTTTCAAGGCAGTTGGAAGGATTATCTGCAACTAGCAGAGTTTGCTTAAAATAACAGTTTCCAATTTAGCATCCAGATGGCACCTTACGAAGCTCTGTACAGTCGTAAGCGTCGCACTCCTTTATTTTGGACTAAGTTGCACGAGCTACGTGTTCTGGGTCATAAATTGGTTTCTAAGACTGAAGATAAGCTTAGACTGATACGGGATCATTTAAATGTGACTTCTAATAGGCAAAAATCCTATGCGGATCTGAAGAAATATGAGATTGAGTATTCTGTGGGGGACTTCGTATTTCTCAAGATCTCGCCACGGAAGAAGGTTCTGAGGTTTAGTCATAAGGGCAAGTTGAGCCTTAGGTTTATTGGACCTTATCGTATTTTGAAGCGAGTGGGATCAGTTGCTTATCAATTGGAGCTACGTCTAGAGTTAGATCGAATTCATGACGTGTTCCACGTCTAGATGTTGAGGCGCTACCATTCTGATCCTATACATATTGTCCCTATTAAGGAGATTGAGGTTAGGCCAGACTTGACCTTTAAAGAGGAGTCGGTTTAGATTTTAGATCGCAACGTAAAAGTCCTGAGGAAGAAGTCTATTCTTTTAGTGAAGGTTCTATGGTGAAATCGTAGCACTAAGGAGGCCACGTGGGAGCCTGAGGATGCGATGCATCAGCAGTATCTTTATCTGTTCTAATCAGGCAAATTTCGAGGACGAAATTTTCTTTTAGGGGGTAGAACTGTAATGCCCCAAAATTTTAGTTTTTTTTGTTTTTGTGTATGCATGACACAAATATCTGTTTGCTTCAGTGGTTATGTGTTCTGGGTGTGTTTGGGAGGTCCCAAGTTTAAGCCATGACTTGGGCAAATACTAGTTTGGTGGATAAGTAAAGTGTTGGTGTGATGGAGGTCCTGTGTTTGAGTACTGGTGTAGGCATTATTTTTGTTTGTCCACCCAAGAGAGTTTAAGTTGGATTGAAAAGCTGAGTAGTGAGTAGTTGAGATGTACTGGGGAGTTGGTAGAGAGAATTAAAGGGGTTACCAGATTCTGTCCATTATCGTTTTTTTGGCTATTTCGGCTTTCTCTTCTCCTCTTCACCCTTTTTGGCCATCGTTTCCTCTCCCATTTATTTTCCTTACTGCCGAAATCTTACTTCTTTTCCTTTTTTTATTTTTGTTTTATTTTCTTTCTGCACAACATTCTTTTTTGCTCATTCGGTAAGTACTTGATTTATCACAACTCTATTATTCAAAAGTTAGTTTTCTAAAAAAGGGCTGTGTGGTTCCTTTTTACTAGGTGAAGGTCCACAACTGATCGGGGTTGCTGCTGAGAATTAAGAGTTGCGAATTCAATTGTTGACAGTAAGGGTTTCGATAGTTAATGGATGAACGTTTCGTTACAATCTCATTTAAGTCTTGGTTATGTTACTGAAATTGGGGTTTTGAATTGATGAGTTTAAGTACTGGAGTGCTCGAGAGTGTTTAGACATAAAAATAATACAAGTGTCTACCAGAAAAAGCAAAAAACGGGGTTTTGACGAAAGCCAAAAACCCCACTGTCAATGCCACACGGGCGTGTGGTCACCCGTGTGGTAGGTCGTGTGCCTTAACACGAGCGTGTGATCAACGAGGCTAGGCCGTGCGTGCAAGACACAACCGTGTGATGGCCAAGCAGGCCATGTGCGAGACACGGGCCAGACTGTTTTGGGCCATTTGGGTCACACGGGCGTATGGGCCCACACGAGTAGTCCACACAAGCGTGTGGGATTTTGGGCCAGGCCATGTAATCCACACGGTCAAGGCTTATTTGGGTCGTGTGGGCTAGACGGGCATGTCGGCCCACACGGGCAAGCCATATAGGCGTGTGAGCCCATTTTACTAAAATGATTTCTGAGGTTGCACGAGTCGCCCAAGTCGACTGTGAACCTACTGTAGGGTCGGTAAGCACTACTTAGACCCTTAATTATGTGAACTGAATAAATTATGTATGTACTAAGCATGACAAATGTATACTTGTTTACTGATATATGTATATGTTACTGATAGTTGCATAAAGGCATGACATTTAGTGTATATTGCATTGCATTGGGTTGGGATGTTGTTATTCGGAGTAAGTGTACTGAAAGGCTCTTAAGCCTCATATCTAGCAGCACAGCTGCAACTTACTGATTACGTGTCGCATTCGATACTATTTGGAGTGTAGGGATAGGTGTGTGTTTTAAACCCCACAGGGATGGACGGAGATGGTGTGTAGAGGCTGGTTCAGTAGGACTCTAGTTTCTGTATACTGTATATCTGATACTAATACTGTGATCAGCTAAAGCCCTTATGCATGACTGATACTGATACTGAATTGGGCTAAGGCCAAACTGCACTGATACTGAAAAGGCTTAGGCCTAAACTATGTATGCCTGCATACTGTCTGATTATTTTCTGTGGGGATTACACACTGAGTTTACGTAAACTCACCCTTTCTGTTTAATGTGTACATGTAATCCTTAGACCTAGCCAGATCGGTGTGGCGGAGGACTCAATGGTGACCACGGTTTTTGGACTTTTACGGTTTATAATTATGATTAATGGTTTATATTTCCATTGGTTAAGTTTTTTGTTCTAAATGGGACTTATGGACTTTTGTTTTGTTTTGGTTTTATTTACATTACTTTATGGATTTTACATCTGCTAGTCATAGAAAAACTCGATCTCTAAAAAGTAAAAGATTTCTCTAATCACATGATTACTTAAAATGTTTTTAAAGCTTTCGCATATGTTTTAAACAAACAATTAAATGAGTAAAACAAATTTTGGAACTAATAAGAGATAAAGGAAAGTAATTAAACGGGAATGGTTTTATCGCGTTAACATAATTTTCAAACACCCTATCTTGTGACACCGCCAGATTCGGCCATAACGTCTAGGCCGAGTTTGGGGTGTTACAGTAAATGCCCACGTAGACAAAACGAGAACTAGTATGATATAAATGGAATTTCATTAGGGAAATTTTCATGCGCACAAGTGATATGACACTTCGATGCAAGTGACAGTGGCACTCTTGTGCAAGTGACAATGGGCACTTCGGTGCTAGTGATAATGGTACTTCGGTGTAAGTTATTTATTTTTCGCATATCCTATATGCTCTATTAAGTCTAAAATTGGGCTAGAAATTTTAAGGGTACGTGTATTTAACAATAAGATTGATAGTTGACTTATGAAATGTAAGCTTGAGACTTTATTGTAGTTATCTTTTAATTAATTACATTTATGATAGTATTTATTTCATAAGTTCTTATGCATTTGTATTAGTTAAATTTTTAATGGAAAGTTTAATTATTGATGTACTTATTAAGCTTTCACGAGCTTAACCCACTATTTTTATAGAAAAAGCATGCAACTAAGTTTCAATTATTTATTTTTGTCTATATATATATGAGTTGAATGCATGCATGAGATTTTCATTCTTGATTAAAAAAGCCAATGAATAATTAATTGCATGCAAAAATGTCGTGTGGAGTTTTGGGTCACTTCGATGACTAATGTGACATCCTTGATTCGGGTTAAAGCGTCTTTACTGGGTTTGGGGTACCATATTTGGTGGTATCAGAGCTAGTTTTTTTAACACCTAGATTTAAATTTTTAAATACTCGAGACAGGAGTAACGTAACCCTTGGACCTAGATTTTTATAGTACTTAGACTATTTGACTAAAATACCCCTATATGAAATTATTATGAAATTCCTTGTTTTGGGGTAGGATTGGAAACAATTGCTTTTATTAAAATATTCTTGCGGGAATATGCCTTGGATCATTTGCCACTACTCAGACTCTTGTACCGCCTCGAAGAAGAAATATATTGGATGAAGGCATTGGCCCTCTGAAGCAAGCCATGATTGGGGAATTCCAGCAGATTATTGGTGCCAACTCTGCTCTTGTCAATGAGGAACTGCCATTCAAGCATCTACAAGCTTTGGGTGGTAAGGAGTTTAGTCAAGCAAAGGTTGCTGATCTGACTATAGCAAAGTATTTACTGGAAAATATTGAGAGGATCCTTGATCAGATATCCTGCATTGATGAGGAGAAGTTGGACTATACCATATCCCTACTCAATGGTAAACCCCATCATTGGTGGAATACTATGAGGAGAAGAATTGTTATAGACTATTTGACTTGGGATTTTTTCTTAGAACTGTTTAAGAGGAAATTTTATAGGCGAGCAGTACATGGAGGCCCGAAAATGTAAGTTTCTCAACCTGATTTAAGGTAGTATGGCTATGACTGACTATGAGTCGAAGTTTGTGCAACTCAGATAGTATGCTCCTAAGACGGTTCTTACTGAGAAGGACCGATGCAAAAGGTTTTGTTTTAGGCTAAATTAGGATATCCAGGTTTTTCTAGTGGCTCAAAGTACTTAGATTTTCAATTATATGCTTAAAAAGGCTAAGGCTGTTGAGGAGACTTTGGTTGAGCCACCAAGACTAGTAGTAACTGAGTCCAAAAAGAGGGCTTTTGATCAGTTTGATGCTTTGGGGCGGCTGAATAAGAGGTACCGAGAAATGTAAATTTTGGATAAGAGTGCACAACGCGAGTTCTAAACAAATAATTCTTGTCTACAAAGCACAACAGTGGTTGCTTCAATATTTCCAATTGATTGGCTATCATGCGAACACTATAATTGTAGACATCTCGAAAAGTATTGGAGGCTAACGAGGGCATGTCTTTGATGTGGATAAATGGAGCATCGATTGAAAGACTATCAAAAAGGCCATGACTAATCAGTCACTATCGAAAGTACTTTCTTTAAAACATTATCAATTTCAAAATGTCGTTTATTGCGGAAGCTTTTCTTTTTCAAACAGTTGCGCACTTGCACGTATTTTGAAAAACATAGGATTTGTTTTGAAAACCTCGTTTACTTCATCTACTAGCAGTTATAAAGCAAAGTAATAAAAACCCACAATTAAAAATAAAATCCAAAACAGGCCATAATTACAAAATAATAACCCAAATTTAATTGCTTATAAATCAAAGCCTAAAAATGAAAGCAATGCGATTGTGTGGTCATCGTCGAGTCCCCCGCAGCACCGACCCGCTTACGACTGGGGATTATCTATATAGTTAAACAGAATGGTGAGTTTATGAAAACTCAGTGTGTAATCCCTTATCAAACAGTCAAACATACAGTATGCAATAATAGTCTGGGCTAGAACCCTTTACAGAAATAGTATCAATGTGGGCCTTAGCCCATTATAGTATCAGTTGGGCCTTAGCCCATAGCAATGTCTGTTGGGCCTTAGCCCTTCACAGTATCAATTAGGCCTTAGCCCATACCAGTATCAGTTAGGCCTTAGCCCATAACAGTATCAGTTAGGCCTTAGCCCATAACAGTATTAGAAATTAGAATACATGATGCACATAATCCCAACCAACCCTACACACCATCTACTGCCCAACCCTGTACTCTTGTGGTGAATAAATCGACCCACCCATCCCTACACTTCAATGTTAGCACCGGTTGCAGCACTAACCAGTATTGCAGCAAAGCTGCCAGTAATATAAGTGGCTTAAAGCCATTAATAGGTCCGCAGTCGTCTCATGCGACCCGTGCGACCTTATCGTCTACAGTCGTCTTGTGCCACACGTGTGACCTTATCAATACAGTACACTTCCTCCAAACATTGTAACCCATCCCCATGCAATGCAATATGTCGTATCATAAAATCATACGTGTATGCAAAATGTCATGCTCAAATACAGTCACACATATCATAGAACAAATCAGTCATTTTTACCTCTTAGGGGCATATCAGTTATTTTGCCCTATGAAGGTAAATCGGTCATTTTACCCTATGGGGGTATTTCGGTTATTTTACCTTCTGGGGGTATATCAGTCATTTTACCCTATAAGGGTATATTGGTCATTTTACCCTATTAGGGTATTTCGTTATTTTACCCTATAGGGGTATTTTGGTTATTTCTCAGTTTGGGGTCTAGGTACACTTACCGACCCATCAGTAGATCCATAGTCGTCTCATGCAACCCGTGCAACCTTTAATAATTAAACAGTGTAATTGGGCCCAAAGCCAATTATGTGGCCCAAGTAGGGCCTACTAAGCCCAGAAATGACCCTAGCCATGTGAACGACACAGTCAAGTCCAATATTTCACTCATGTCCGTGAGAATTACCCGCGTGGGGCCCATGGGCCAACAGGCCCCATTCAGCCCAACGTGGCCCTAAGTCTATGAGATCGCTGATGGTGGCCTCTACAATTATACACCCGCGTCTCGTGGGCTCGAATCACCACACGTGCGTTCGCACGCCTGTGCAGCATCCGTTGCCATAGTTTCGGCTTTTTGGCTTTTCAGCTTTTACCTTTCTATGGTTAAAGCAGTGTGAGTACACACCTGTTTGCAATACCATCCTGAGAACCACGAGCTCTGAACCTATATTCAATCAAGATATACAATTAGTCTTAACCAATAGGATTAACAACCATTTAATCCCAAAACGTCAATTCCTACTCATCTTGATTGAATAATACACGGCTTATCCTCTTAGATCGCTGGCTAAAATCGATCACACGCTCTTTACCAATCATCAACATTAACAGGGAATCCTATTAAATCGGATCGTTCATAAATGTGGCTTCAATCCCCCAACACTAACTTACAGAATCACAGCAAGCATTCGGATCACCCTTTAGAATGCTAGACCTCATGCTTACCTTTAATCGCGAGATGAGAGAAAAGTTGACTGCTTTCCTAACACTTGTAAACCCCTTCACTCCATGTGAAGTTCTATGAACTAAAAGGGCACCATTAAGAATAAGGAGGGGAAGAGAATCGGCCAAAAGAGAACACAAAAAGAAGAGAACATACGCTTTAGAAAAAAATGTTTGAACATATTGAAGGAATAGAAGAAAAACAAGAAGTAATCTAGAAACTCACTAATTGTTAAAGCCACTCCCAAGCTGGAACTGATCAAAGAAGAAGAAGACAAAAATCGGTAACAGGATCAAGACTATAAGCCAAAAGAAAAAGATGAGAAGAGAGAAGGGAGATTCAGCTTTAAGAGAAACCGAAAGGAAAAAGAATGGTGAGGGAGGAGAAAAGCTGTATTCGGCCAAGAAAATGAAAAGTAGAAGAGGTGCGAGGAGAAAATAACTCGACAATGGTTGAGAGAAAAAAGAGAGATGTATTCGGCAATAAAGGTCAATTTGACAAAACACTCGCTACTAAAATGAAAAGCTGAGTAAGGACTACTTTCGACACTCAAAAGTCAAAAACTGGCAAAGAACATTCACTAAACAAAGAAATAGCCAAAACTGAAATGAAGAGAATCCTCTCACTTTCACTCAGCTATCAAAAATTGAAAGGAAAAAGTGAAACCCCAAACTCCCACCAAAATCGATTCCAATGTGCTTAGAGTTCCCAATTCAGCACTAATTTCCCCCTAACTCAAAATTCCTTGATTTTCTCCCATTATCCCTCCTAAAATCTCTCCTCCAACCTCTCCAGCAGTGTTCAATTCAAAGTCCACCACTCACACAGCAAAGGAGTAAAATAAATACTCCTTTGTGCATAGAATGACTCAAACCCAGTCCCCCTTAGAAGCACCCACACGCCACTACCACTAGACTACAAGCTCTTCTTGTGTAATGTTCTAAACACAATTATTTTTAAAGCCTACATGCTGGACTCAAGGTTCATTCAAGAGAAAAACAAAAATTTTGCATGAGCTAAGGCTTGAACACAGGGCTTCCTAGAGACTCTCAAACACTCATAAATCACGTAACCACTGAAGCCAGTATTCATTTGTGTCACTTCCTTGCATAGATAAATACTTATGTGCAGTCTCCTAACTGCTCCCATGCTTAAGGCCCAATACTTCTAGGCCCAAATTTAGGGCGTTACAGCCCGTGTCTCTGTCGTGTGGATAAAAATAGGCTATTTACCAAGCCATTTTGCCACCTAGTTTGCACATACCTGCAGAGAATCATTTCAAAACATCTATAAGCAGTCAAAACATATCATTCAATGCACATATCATACCATTTCTCTTCCAACCATTTCAAGACTTAAATCATCACCATTTACACATTCAACATGTACCAAATTAACATGCTTCACTTGCCATAAAGCACATATATGGCATATCCTATAATTCAACCTTATAAACATCCATATACCAAATCATATAACCAACCAAAATGGTATCCAAATACCCAAAACACAATTAAGCATTTTCTATTCATGTATCTATCACATTTCAATATAACCATTTGATCCATTATAATTCCATCATTAAGCTCATCAAGCAAACCACATTACATATCATACCATATATACCGATTCACAACCAAAATATTATGTCAAATTAAGCAAAATCACATGGCCTAAACACATATCAAAACATATAAGCTTTACAAGTTAAAATGACCAAAATCATCATCTTTATAACTAGCCTATACATGCCATATTTACACATTTCTTAAAGTTCAAAAGTACCAATCAGCAACTAGATAGTGTGATGCAAGTCTCCAACATTGTCCGAGTCGAGTGAGCTTCCGAACTCTCTATAAAACATAGGAAAGGAAAAACAGAATAAGCTATATAGCTTAGTAAACTCGTATAATATCGAATTAAACTTACCATTAATTCATAAAGTAAGCAAGTAATTTATAACATAATCTAACCAATTTGCAAATGCCTAAACGTATACAATCATCAATAGGTTAGTATCATCATATCCATATAATCATCAAGTCACCATAGGTGAAAACAATAACATTCAATCTCAAGTACATATAACTTTCATTCCATACTTCAATTCATAATATATAATCAATACCATGTAATTCGCATCACATTATGGCAACTCATTTCTATCAGTATAACCTGTAATTCACTCGTATAACAATAATTCATACGTATAAACAATAATTCTATTATGTAACCAGTAATAGATTTATGCCCATTGAACCTATTAGAATGTCGATAGATACATGGGTGATACACACTAAATGTGTTATTCGGTAATCTGTCAATTCATTATCATATTTGCTCTTTCGAGCTATGATCGGTAAGCTCCTCCTGAGTTGATGAATAGTAAGCTCTATCAAGCTAAAAACAGTAAACTCCTACGAGCTGAGATATCAGTAAGCTCTTACGAGCTGCGGTGAGTCCACAACAAATGCAGGATCTCAACCAAACGGTAACCCTAGTGACATGTCACTCGTATCCTACGAATTCCTATGGTTCAAATAGGGCTCGGTATTCATCAGACTTTTCAATTAGGCATTCGATATCCAAATAATTCATTTGTCTCAATTTACATTCATTCATTTCAATTAAGTACAAGTATTAAAATGTTTGATATTAAATATACGAACTTACCTCCTAACACTGAGATAAGAATTATCGACTATTCGATTAATTTGCCTTTTCCTCGATCTTGATCCGATCTTGGCTTTTCTTGATCTATATATTATCAAATTTAGTACAATCAGTAACCATTTTATTCAATTTAGCCCATAATTCAAATTTTGGCAAATTTTCACATTTGCCCCTAATGTTTCACATTTTTTACAATTTAGTCCTTATCACATAAAACTACAAATTCATGTAATTTTTTCCAACCCATGCTTAGCTAAATGTTAATGGAACCCCTAGCAGCCCATATCTTTTATTTATTCACACTTTTAACCACATATTTTCACATTTTCACAAATTAATCCCTTTTTGACATTTTTGTCAAAAATCACTTTACAAAACCAGTAAATCTATCAATAAACCTTCAAAAACTATCAACAAACATCTAATTACTCAAACATTCAACAATGGCAACATGTTGAATCTTTAACAGTTTTGAAATCAAAGGTACGAGCTAGCTAGATTAAGCTGTAACGATCTCCAAAACATAGAAATCATTAAAAACCGATTAAAAATCGTACCTTAGTCAAGAACTCAAGTCACCGAATATTTCAAGACCTAACCATGGCTTTCTAAGCTTCAAATTTGGTGGATAAGAAAGATGGACAAGCCAATTTTTTTTTGTTTTTACTTATTAATTCATTAAAATCAATTTACTAAACTAACCTTTAAATTAAACTATTAAAATCATTCAAATCATGGACATAAATGTCCACTAACATCATCAAGGGTATAATTACAGCTTAGGGACCTCCACTACTTAATTTCATTGCCATTTAATACCTTTAACTTATAGAATTTAACTTTTACGCTTTACGCAATTTAGTCCTATTTTACTAAATTAAGCATTCAAACGGTAAAATTTCTTTACACAACTTCCATATAATAATTCTATCATGCAATAAACCTTAATAAAAATAATAAAATAAATATTTTTACTTCCAATTTGTGGTTCTGAAACCACTGTTTCGATTCGACCAAAAACGGGCTATTACAATAATACACATAAACTTTGCTCAAATACACAAGATCATACATAACCATGCTTGGCCAACCAAATCAGTCACTTAAGCTAATATGCTTTTCTAAAGTCTCAAACCAATTTACTCAACATAGTAAATTTGAATATAAGGCAATTTAAAGTGCAATAAAGGTACATAACTTGCCATTTGGTCATTTTTACATTTGTCAAAGCCCTCAACATATCATTTAAGTCATTTCAACCAAAAATCAGTACATCACATGCATACTACTCAACAATTAAACTAAGCATTCGTCTAACATACTTCATGCAATCATCCAAGCAATTAAAACATCCACAAAACAATTATAAAAGTCCTTAAACAGTCAATGGAAAGTTCATTTACAAACTAAATCAAATACAAAGTCTAATCTCTCAATATAAACCCACATTGCCATCCCTTATTAACCAAAACCATCTTACAAGTAAAATCAAGGTGCCTTTTCCTTTGGATATCAAGCTTGCCCACTTCACCACTCTACACAAACTATATCTCTGCAAAAATAAACACAAAAAAGCATGAGCTTAACCAAGCTCAGTGAGTACTCAAAATGCTATAATAATTCACAAATAGAAGAGTTAAAATGAGCATGCTAAATACATCATATCATATTGATATATTGGAAACTTGTGAAGATGAAAATGCATAACAATGGCTCTCATTGGATACTTGGATATCCATCACACCATGACTCAAAAGAGTTTACATATCCCAAGTAAGTGTAACATAAAGCTAACACTCTCCAACACACCAACATGTCCCGTGAATGAAGCAATGCTTTACATTCCCTTATCCCTCCACATGTTCCAATAACAAAACATATAAATGAGTACTCAAATCAAAAGACATGCCAACTATATCCAATACTCTCAAAGGTTCACAAGGCCAATATATCCATTTCACACATTTATTTTCTAGTTTATGCACACTACACATATTATGATTTACATGGCCAAACACTTACACATGGTTACATATTGCAATAAAAGTGCTAAAACTTTGATCATTGAGCCAAATTTACTTTCATATCATAGATGTGTGCATGATACCAGCTATCCACAAGGCATATTTAGTCATATCCAATACGTATATGCACATTACACACTTTAGCATATTATAACACAAGTAAGCTTGTTTATAGAATAACAAAGATTAAGTAGGAAAACTTACTTCAAGGACTTAGATTAGATGATTTTATCACCTAAAACCCCTTCAAGTCACTGTTTTGTGCATTAACTATAGCACACAAGATCACTCACCTTAGCAACTAGTTTCCAAAATAAGCTTAAATGAGCCTTTGTTTGCCTTTGTCCTTGCTTGTTGAGGCTCCCAAATGAGTTGGCACTTTACATAAACATCAAACACAAAACAAAGGCATTACAAACAGTAGTAAATAAGATTAACTCACTCTAAAATCATAGATCAAAGCCTTTAACTCTCTATGCCCAAAACTTAGCTAGTTTTGTCGAAAATACGATTTCACCACTCAAATCTTGTTTCTAAATCTTAACTTTGATCCTAATATTCCTAAATATAATCTAATTACATATTTAAATCTTCAATTTAGTCACATTTTTTGGATCTTATTTTTTTGAAAAAAATTAAGCTAAAAAAGCTTTAAGGTGAAAAGATCATTCAAATATTTCAAAATTATTGAATGATTTGTTAAATTAGGATTAAAAACCTTCTAATAGGATCAAAATAAGTTAAAAATACCTTTGAAACAATATTTTAACTTAATAAAATGAGATTCACCATTTCAAGCTTAAAATCAATGTAAAAATCAATTGATATATTGAAATCATGATCTAAACTGTTAAAACACAATTTGAAAAGTTAACACACTTAATTTAATTAAGAAAAGTCAGAATATTACCTCAATTTTGCAAAATCAATGAGCTACGAAGCTAATTCAAGTTTGAACATGTGAAGAACTTTAGAGAAATTGAAAATGAAATCATAAGTATTCTTTGAAATTGAAAGGAGATATTGTATTTGGAGAGCTTATAAATAAAAGAGGATGAACTAATTTCGGGAGAAAAATAAGAATTTGTGGCTGGCAAAATTTTTGAAGAGATGAAGAATGGGAGGGAAAAAAAATGGGCGATTTTAAATAGCCAACTAGATTCTAAAAATTAGGCATTTTCCCCTTTGACTGCTAATAGTTTTCTTCCTTTTCCAAATTGGTCCTTGGCTTTCAACTAAACTCAATTTCAAAATTATTTTCAAATTAAGTCTCGTTTTTAAAATCCATTTTAACCAAACGGCATAATGCCAAAAATATCCCTTAACGTTTGATTGTTTGGTCACTTTGACCCTATATGTTTTTTTGGAGCACTTTTAACACCTAACATTTTTTTGGTCAAATTGATCTATTTTTAACGGACTTTCTGACGTCGTTATTAGTTGACTAAAAACCAACATTAACAACTGATATGGCAGTCCAAATGTAATTAAATACTAATGTGGCACTATTTTGTCCTACATGCCATATCATCAAATGATTTTAAAATTATTAAAATTATTTAAAATCATTATCATCATTGTATAATCAATGTTTCTTCTTCTTCTTCTTCTTCATTTTTTGGTCATCATTATCA
The DNA here is from genome assembly GCA_020496765.1 of Gossypium stocksii. Taxonomy (NCBI): domain Eukaryota; kingdom Viridiplantae; phylum Streptophyta; class Magnoliopsida; order Malvales; family Malvaceae; genus Gossypium; species Gossypium stocksii. Next base: position 43,994,376 of record CM035630.1, on the reverse strand, counting down.
TCATTTCTTCTTCCATTATTTAACTTCCATATCCCTCCCACAATCCCAACTACCTCTGCCACCCATCCACCAAGTCGACCACCACCACCACCATATCCTGATCGATTGCCATAATCATTCTTGGGAGCAACCTAACGAGATCCACATTGTCTAGGTCGGTCATTACTCGAAGCAAGATAAGTGGAAGTACGAGCAGGTGGGTCAGCAGAAGGAAGACAATTACAGAGATATGGAGGAACATAAACAGGTTTGCTATTGCTAGAAAAAGAATACCCAGAACCTACATTCTCAGTTGCAGAATTTGTAGCCATATCTATCCATGATGTTCATGTAGTCATCACAATTCACAAGCATCAAAATCCCAAATTTTTTTTAACAAAACCCTTTTTAGTCAAAATCCACAATGAAAAATCGTCAAAACTAAACAAATCATATAAAAATAAATTGCAAAATCCATTAAAACAAATATGATAAATAGTTAACATATCTTACTTCATTACTCACCCAAATGCAGCATAGTCATGTAAACAAAAATAAAACCCCAAGCTTTAAAAGAAAAAAAAGGTTTCCCCTCTTTCACATAATCAATTGATTTAACAAAAAAAAGGTTTTTCTATTTTTAAATTTTTAGGGGTTTTTCTGTTTTTAAATTTTTGGATTTCTAGGTGTCCATTCGATAATGACCAAGGAACTTGATGGAAATAGGTCAAGTTCAGTAGCTAAACGAGCACTGGATTTTGATTCAATGACCAAGGAAGTTGATGGAAATGGTGAAGATCAGAACAAAGAGATGGGAATTATTGATTTGGAATAGGAATCAGACAAGAAACAACTTAGTTCTGATCAAATGAGGAGTAAAGAAATGAAAAAGTAAAAGAGAGAAAAAGGAGTCGGTGATTGGGATATCCCCATGTTACCTGAAAGAAGGACAACGAACGTACAAATAAATATTCTCTTATTTTTTACATTACAAATCACAATATTTAAATTATTTGTTTCTGATTGTTCTTTGTCCTATTTTTCGTGGTTTGTTATCTTTTTATAGAAAAAAAGAGATTTCCTTTTCTTCTTTTTTTGAAAATTTGATTTGGGTTGTTTTTTTTTTTGAAATAAAAGACCCGAGGGTCCAACTCAATATATTGCATCTTTCAAAATAAAATCATGGATCTCTAACGGATAATCCATGTCAAAATACAAATAAGCCTTATGTTTAATGGCTAAATTACAAAGCTTATCTGCAACAATATTGCCGTTGCGTCTGATCCAATTAATTTGGACCGAAATAAAAGAATTAAGAACAATACACTCCTTCCTGATGCGCTGGCCCAAAATGGTAATGTCTTCCGCCTTTTTATTAATCGCATTTACCAGCCTGGCACTGTCAGATTTGGGTTGTTGAAGAAGAAAAAAAGGGATCCAATTTGTTTGTGAAAATTCCTATGTGGGGAAAAAAGTAAAAGAATCATGGCAAGAGGTAGAGGAGATAAAGAAGATGTTGAGAAGTATACTGGTTTGTTGAAATTGGTTCAAGTTCTATCCTTTTTGGTGGTTTTTGTTGTCGGAATCATAATTGGATTAGCCACCAATGCTCATATAAACACTTATTTCTCTTCTCAAGCCCGGCTTGTTTAATGGTGGCACCTATGGTTCTAAGCTGTCAGAGAAGGTGGTTAGGGATGAAAACAATGGGAGGGGGTTAGGAGTTTGGATGGTGGATGAAGAACAAGGGTTATTGTTTTTTTATTATTTTTTAATAATTTTAAAATCATTTTTTGAGGTGGCATATAAGATAAAATAGTGTGACATCAGCATTTAATTATATTTGCACTACCACGTTAGTGGTTAAAGTTGATCGTTAGTCAACTAACGGACACATCAGCATGTCTGTTAAAAATAGATCAATTTGACCCAAAAAAAGTTAGGTGTTGAAGTGCTCCAAAAAAACATAAAGGGCCAAAGTGACCAAAGACTCAAACAATAGGGGCTATTTTTGACATTATGCCTACTTAAATTAATTCTCGAACACTTAATTATAATTATTATTTTAATATTTTATTTGACTATTCCTAATCATTTAATTATCTAACATAATTACAGTCTCCTGTTCACTAACCCCCTATTTACTAACCTGTTCCTACTAACTTAATTGTTGGGATTTAACACAATTGTACAATTGTCTAAAAACCAACCTATTTCTCTTGCACATTAAAGTTCACACATGTTTTTCCCATTTCCCTGCTTAATATTTGAAAATTTTTTCAAATACCAAAATTCTCTGTTTGCTCTGAAATCAAACTCTCCAATTTTACTTTCCTTTCTCTTAAACACCAAATCTCACTCAATTTTTAAAGAAAAACAATCAACAACGTTATTAATTTCTTCATTTTTTCTATTGAACTTTCACGAAATTCAATCACCAGTTCGTTTTTCTTCACCAAACAAGGTAAAATTCTGTTTCTTCACTATTTTTATGCATCCTATTTTTAAAAAATCAAGGTTTGGTTGTCTAAAATGGGTTTTTACGAGTTTAATAGGTTATATCAAAAAATGAGGTCAAAAATGGAAAAATTTAGATTTCCAAACTAAACTTTGGTTTCTAACTAATTTTCAATTTATTTTGATTAGATTAAATGTTTCTAATCTTGTTTTGACTAATTGTTATGATATTTGAAAGATTTAACGATTTTTCGTTCAAGATGTTCATGAACATCGAATTTTTTTTGGAAAATTAAAATATGAATTTCTAGGTGTTTTAATGGTTTAGATATCTTCTAAAGTGATTAATTAGATGTTTAAAATCGATTTCGAGTAACAAAAATGAGATTGGATCAAGAAATTTAAGTTTTAAGTTAACTAGTAGAAACTTTCATTTTAAGAGGAGCTAGATTTGATCTACATTTTTGTGGTTTTTTGTCTGTTAATGACATATATGTATTGTATGTATTATGTATGAGAAGTCTCGGATCCATTGGAGCCCTTTGCGAGCAAGGTGAATGGCAAGGTGAAGCCTATTTATGCTTTCAATTAGCAAGGGAAAGCAAGATTGGTGAGTGTTATGAAGTCACTGCTGGTATGTGAGATTTATAGTGTTAATCGAGAGCTTAGGATTAGCCTAAACCCCTATCCTAAGTTTTGAGAGTAAGCCTTTCTTATACTTTTTGCCTTGTTTGTAAAATCATGCCTAAAAAAGATGAATTGTAATATATGATGCTAATGCAGCAAGCAATATGAGAAATACATTAATGTGATAGATGATTTATTGATTTTTAATGAACACATATGAGGTATGATATATGATAGCTCAATGAGCACTGTTGTAGCACTTGTAAGTGCAATTAAATATGTATCCGATAAGTATGCATTGTGAATGAGGTTGTGATGTGAAATTGATGAATATGAACAAAGGTTATACGCATTAAAGTAGTAAATAAATATGTGTAAATGTGCATATTTTGGCCTTGTGATCTATTGAAACCATTGGATATAGTTGGCTATATGTTACAGGTCATGAGACTGATTGGTGTGTTTAGAGAGTGTTAGCTTCATGCTACACTTTTATGGAACTAGTATAGACTCTATGAGTCACTGGTGTGACAGAGATCCATTTATCCAATGTGTGGTGATTGAGTCCACTTATATGTTTCATATTCTCAAGATACCAACCTATTATGATGTAAAATAGGTGAGCTATGATGTGTGTGATTATATTTAGAAGTAAATTTTAAACCTGTTATACATATAAAACATGAAAATAATTCTTTGGCTTGATGAAAATGAGTTTGCGAATTTGCCTTAGTATGCTCTTTCTTAACTTATGTTATTGTTTATGCTTGGTAGTACCTTTGAACATTTACTAAGCTTGCAAAAGCTCAGACTCTTTTCCCAACAGTCGCAGGCTAGTAGTGCAACCAAGGAGTGTGAAGTGGGCAAGGAAGTGATTTGCTCAAGACATCGTGGTTGAGTATTTTTTGTGGTTTTGAACACTTTGAATAAAAGAATTGTGGGTTGTTATTTTGGGACTAGACTCATGGACTACTGATAATGTTTTTAGACTTTGATCATGGATATTTTGACGCTTGAGAATGAGGTTAAGTATGCATGATATGTTTTCTTGATGAATATGTAATAAAGAGGCATGTAAAATGGTCATAAATCAGCATTTTGGAAAATTGAGCATGTTTAAAAATGACCAAATGGTTCAAAATGGACATTTAGGATCCTTAGGAAACCTTAAGATACTGGATTGATATGTTGAGTAGTGATTTCTTGGAGTAAAAGTATGGTTGCTAGCATGATTATTACATCATATGTCAAATTTTACTATGATATGTTATGTTGTATGTGAGCATGTTCCAATTGATGTATAGTCGTATTATGACTTGTTCACATAGTGTTTAGGCCTCTACTGTACGAAATGGTAAGTGGGGAAGCGTTTAAACATCAGTTTACCAAATTGCAAGTCTGTTTGTTGCAGAATTCAGATCATGTTTAGCAAATAACAGATCATACTTAACATAATACAGATCATACTTACCATATATCATATTAATCATGCGTACATAAATCATATTTAATACTAACAAAACATCAAAAATCATGATTCATAGCCTAATTTGTATAATACAGACCTTATGAGAGGCCCACATTTGACTCGTACGATGAATACGACCATAGGGAAAAATTTTAAAATTTGGACCCACATACCCGTGTGGCCCGCACAACCTACTTGGCTCTACATGGCTTGGCACATGGTCTCACACACTCATGTGTGGCCCACATGGCCTAATTAGCCTAGACTATGTGGCTCACATGGTTGACACACGACCATGTGGCATCAACAGTCCACTTTTAGGCTTTTTTTATTCGCAATTTTTTGAGTTTTCATTACACACCTGATCTAATTTTGATACGGAAGAAATCACTTGACTTTCAGAATTAAATCACTAATTGAGACGATTGTCAAACCTAATTCACAAAGCTTGATATATCAAACATCAAAATTAAATCGAAAAATTTCAATCTAAAGCCCAAAATTAACTCTTTACCTTCAAGAAACAGTAGCCCAACAATGATTCTAGGCCACTAGAGAATTAGCTATCTCACCAACTTCACCTATAAACTCAAACAATTAATATACGAAACCTTTAACCCACAACTAACAAAGAAGAACAACCCACTCACTACAAGAGACACTTAAAGGCACTTACACAACTAATAAACAGTATGGTTACACTTCAATGACAATCAGATTTGCAAAAATAAAAAGGGGAAGAACAAGGTGTAGAACGGAACAAGAAAGAAAAGAAAGAAATCTAGCAATTAGAGAAAAAAATGGACATGAGAATTGAGGGAGAGGAAAAAGGGGAATATTTTCCCTTTTTTTGAAAAAGAAATAAAATAAAATTCAAATATTTTAACAACCAAATCCCATAATAACTAACATAATATTCTGATATCCTATCAGATTACCTGCAGATAGAATTCGATTTAACCACAACCACCACATGGGCAGCTCAAACAAAAATAGCAAAAATATTGCCACTTTTCTCACGCAAGAATTCAAGCACTAGACCAAAGAGTAAGCTAATACCTTACTACTAAACTAACAAGCTCATTCTGTTATAAGTTGAGTGAAAATAATGTTTAAGTCAAAAGAACATAGATAGAGATAGGAACAAAATTAATCAAATTTTCCAAGGGTGAGATTTGAACCCATGACCTCAAACACACAATCAAAGCCCTTAACCACTGAAGCAGATACTTAATGTAACACCCTAACCCGTATCCATCGTCGGACTAGGGCTAAGGGCATTATCAGACAAATCAGAACTTTTATAGACAATTCTCTATCAACAACATCATATCAATATCAAACATCATCAACAAGTCCCTTATAAAGGTCTTCGAGACCAAAAACATACATTAGAAGAAGATCGAGACTAAACCGAACACTTAGAAAATTTTTTGAAACTTAAACATTTTTCAAAGCTATTGAGGTTACACGTCCGTGTGGCACTCGGCCACCAAACACGCCCATGTGTCTAGGCCATGGCAAAATAGGGCATACATACTGACCTGTTCGCCCATGTGCTCGGCCATGTAAAAATTAAGGGAGCTATTGACTTGTGCACACGGCCAGTCACACGCCCATGTGACTAGCCCGTGTGTCACCCACAGCCACTAGACACGCCCGTGTGTCTAGGCCGTGTCAATCCTGTAGGGTATACTGACTTAATTCAAAGGGTACCCCAGGGGACACATAGCTGTGTACTATGACCATGTGTCACACACAAGTAAGACACACGCCCGTGTCTCTGACCGTGTGGACAAAAATAGGTCATTCGAAAAGCCAATTTTGCCACCCATTTTAGGTTATCCCTACAAGCCAAAAACCAATACAAGTATACCAATAATTCTCAGCCATTTTCCCAATCAAAATGCATGCAATTCATGCCATAAGGACCTCATTCTATATCATGCTTAATGACTATGCTAATTCAAACCAAATCATAAGTCAATTTCATACCAAAAGTTATAGAACATAACTCATGTATACATCATTTATCACATATCCAAAACTTACCAATTCATTCCATTTTCATACCAAATTAACTATTTCTAATTAAACCATAATTGCACTATAAAACTTACCAATTTTGCATCACATATACCATACCGTAAACAAACACAAACATAACCATTAGTTACCCATATCACATGGCATAACTTATATACATCACAAAACATATTCAACTTCATATAGTTTATACATGCCATAATTCAACATTTATATTTTCAAAAATGTACAGTGTGGTGATGATCCTCGACGATCCTCGAGCTTCCAATAGCTTCGATATCTATAAAACAAAGCAACCGCATACAAAATAAGCTACAAAGAGCTTAGTAAGCCATATACAAATAAATTGTTCAAAACACATTCATAGCTCAATTTAAATCAAGTGATTCATAACCAGAACTCACTTAAAGATCCACAATTTTCATATAATCTACCTTATCAAAATTTTCACTTGAACATATACCACATTTTATTCTCATACCATTACATATATCATAAGCTTACCATTGAACATATGCTACCTTCCAATCTCAAACATAGAACATGTTTCATACGTACTAGATTCAGAAGCATATTAGTACGCTCATTCACTTTGTCGGAATGCCCGTTGAACCATTTGGAATCAAAAGGATACGCAGAAAATTCAGAAAAGATCGTACAATGCCAACATCCCAAACATGGTCTTAGATGTAACCAGATATCGATGCCATTTTTCCAGACAGGGTCTTACACGAAGTCAGATAGAATACCAATGTACTGGACATAGTCTTACACGTAAATCACAGATCGATGCCAACGTCCCAGACGTGGTCTTACACGTAAACAGATATCGGATCCCATGTCATGACTAGAGCTGAGCATGGGCGGGCCACTCGGCCCGGCCCGAAGGCCCGCCCGAAAAATGGGAGGGTTTGGGTAAAAATATAGGCCCGAAAAATGGGTTTGGACAAAAATTGAGGCCCGTTTAAAAAATAGGCCGGCCTTTGGGTAAAATTTTTTTGGCCCGGGCCCGGCCCGGCCTGGCCCGAAATATATATTAAATAATTTTTTTATTTTTATTCCTTTTTTAATTTTTAACTTTACCTTTCTTTTACTTTAACTTTCATTTACCATTTCCTAATAAAATCTAGAAAAATTTTAATGTTTTTGTATTTTATTTTATTATCATTTTATTATTTGTTTCTTGTTTTAATATTTTTTATTTTTTAAATTTATTTGATTTATTATATTTTATTTTTAATAAAATAAGCAAAAAATTAATATGGGTCAGGCCTGGCCGGGCTCGGGCTTACCAATTTAATGTCAGGCCGAGCTTGGACAATTTTTTAGGCTCATATTTCGGGTTGGGCCGGGCCCGGGCCCGACAAGCGGGCCTAAAAATTTTTTTGAGCCCAGCCCGAACCCGGCCCGGCCCGGCCCATGCTCACGTCTAGTCATGACATATGTATCCTAACTATTCCTAAGGTTCAGACAGGGCTTTTCGGACGTTATCACATACTCGAAACACTCTCGGATTTCACATATGCATCTCCCATAATCATTCATCACAACTCAATTATATATAAGCATGAATAAATCAATTAAGCATATGTATTTGTATATAGACTTACCTCGTACGGATTCAGATGATAACGATCGGCTATTCAACGACTTTCGACTTTCCCCGATCCAATGCTATTTTCTTTATTTCTTGATCTAAATAAATTCAAATTTATCTCTTATATTTACCAAATCATTCAATTCAATCCAAAAAATATAATTAGGGCATTTTACTCTTTAGCCCCTAATTCACAAAATCATCAAATTCACCAAAATTCACAACATTTAAGCCTAGGCGAATTTCTATGATATTCAATTAAGCCCATATATCACACTTATTTCACAAATTAGTCCTCCCAAAATCTCATTTTCACAATTTAGCCCAAATTGCTCAAATTCAACAAAAATTCAAGGCAAGACATATTAATCTCACTCATATCTCTTATATAACATCAAGAATCATCACAAAGCTCAAATTATCAACAATGGCACATTCCATAATCTTCATGAAAATCAAAAATTTAGACATGGGCTTTGTAATAGGCTAAGCAACAGTCACAAAAACGTAAAAATTATCAAAAACCGATCAAAAACACATACCTAATTGTTCTTGACAATGGCCGAATGAACAAAGCTCATGAACCCTATTTTTTTCTTCTCCCAAATTCGCAAACAAGGATCATGGAGCACTAATTCATGTTTTTCTTTTATTAAACCATAGTTTAATTATCAAATATCAATTTTAACCTTAATAATTTCATTTAAAATCCACTATCTTATGTCCATCTTTGTCATTTAATGCATTTAATGGTCAAATAACCACATAAGGACCTTTCAATTATAAAGACATATCAATTCGGCCCTTAATTAAATAGAAGGCCACTTTTGCGTTTTTTACGATTTAGTCCTTTTTGCAAATTAAGCACACAAACGGAAAAATTAATTCACAGAAATTTCACACATGCTAATTCACATAAAATAAGCACAAAAAATAATATTAGATTATTTTTTGGACTCAGATATTTGGTCTCGAAACCACTATTCCGACTAAGGTCTAAACCGGGTTGTTACACTTAATTATGATGAATTTTAACAAATCAAAATTTTAAAATTTTGGGGCATTACAATTGCAACTAGGTCCAGCTAACCCATATCTCTGTTTTCAAAATTGTTGAAGATTTTTAAATTTTCCATTGATAATAATTGAATTTTTTGAATGTTTATGGTAGATTTTGAAGCATAGAAATAAAATAGGATTAATTTGTTAAGTAAATATTGTAAGTGAATATTGTTAGTTTTGAGTTTAGGGACTAAATTGTGAATATCTGGAAGTTGTTATGAATTTTTTTAAAAATTGTAATAATAGGAGGTTGTATGGACATAATTAAAGTTGGTTTAAAATTTGGAGTTCAAATTTAGAAGATATGATAAGTTCAGTTTTTAGAGACTAAATTGAATAAAATGCAAAAATTTAGGGGCATTCAGATAACAAATTTAAACTGATATATACTTATATATGATGATATAAGATGTTTGGAATTGATAAATTGAATCGAATTATTTAATAGTTCGAAAATTGGACCAAATTGAAGATAATTAGGGAAAAGGCAAAAGTTGTTGATTAGTACTTAGAAAGTCATTTGTTTGTTGTCTTGACCAAGTAAGTTCATACGGTACATTTTTATTAAATTTTTATGCATTTAGAATTATAATTGTAATTATGTTTAATTGTAATTTTTTATTATTTACGATTGATACAAAAATTTGAAAAAGATGATTAAATTGAATACGATGAATTGTAAATTGAAATAATTATGAAATTGACCTTAAATTGAATGGGAATAGGATATGTTATGTGTGATGAAGTGATGATTTGATGGAATCAGTTGATTTGATTTTATTTAGACTTTTTTTTTATGATGATAAGGACTAATTTGAATATATGTGAAAATATGATATAATGTTATGAACACGAAATTCAATCAGTATGGTTATGTGATGGGCTATTATGTTTGAGAATTGATTATTTGGTTGATGGAATTATGTAATGAAACTGCGAAACTGTTACCCTATTAACTGTTCTGGCAGAGTCGGATATAGTTGGCATGTCAAAAGATAGGAAGAGTTCAGGGTTATATGACAACGTGTCAAGAAGTGGTGGGCACCCCGTTTTTCAGTTATACCAACTAGTTCTGGGCACATATATTTTTCAATTTTCCGGGCCAACACAGGGCATAACATATTATTTTCGGATTTATTCGATAGCACTAAGTGCCAAATTACTATGTTGGTTGGATCTGTGTATCCGTCTAAGATTCGAGTCAAGTTAATAGGGACATGCATAATGTAAATGAAATAAACGATCTTCAAATTGATTTGATACGATGATTGGATGATACATATACATATTAAGAATCAATTATAGAAGTCCAAGGGGCCAATATGGAAATGTGACAAATCAATGACTGTGAATTGGAATTCGTATTATGAAACGAAGTAGTAATTGACATTAAATTGGAAATTGATATATATTTGGTATAAAGATGAATTGATATAAAGTGGGAATGAAATTTATATGATTTAATATGAATTTGATTGAGAATTCAAATTATGAAATGAAAATAATAGTTGACATTAATTTGAAATGGGATATATTGCAGGTAAATAGATCGTAAGATATGATTAAGATAGTGAATTGATTAAATGATTATTTGTTTTGTGAATGATAATGAAATGTTAAATTAAGTGAACTGAAATGTTATATGATTGAGTTACTATATGGTATGATAAATGTTGAACTCGCCTTTTTTATATTTGATTTCCATGATAGGTAAACTTTACCAAGCTAAGTAGCATGTAGAGTATATTTATAACTTGAGGTAAGTTCCTTGGTTTTATACCTGTGAACTTACTAAGCATTTGTAATTCTTACTACGTTTGTTTTCCCTTTTCTTGTAGATCGTCAACGTGCGGAGAGTGTCTAGTGGATCGTTGTGGAGCTCACACTATCCTGTTATTGTTTCAGTGGTATTTTTATCATTTAAAGCTCGATTTTGTGGCATGTAAATAGGTTTCAATATGGTTAAGTATTGATTTTAAAAGCTGATGAAATGGTCCATATTTATAATACTTGTTTTGAATGTGTATAATAGGTATATAAGGCTTGAAGTGTATATGTGTGGTAATTGGTTGTAATGGAAATGCTTGAATGACATATTTGAGGTATATATCTATGAAATGATAATATCATGAAAGTGATTATGGTTGAGTTAGTTGGTTGATATGGTTGAAACATATGTGATGAACGGTTAATAGTATAACTTGTTTATAAATGTGTGATATAAGGTAATATGTATATAGGATGATTATACTTTTTGCAAGTCAATGAGTGTGTTTTGGTATAGTTATTCATGTATAAAAGCATATATGGTAACTTGTTAAATGATGGATGTTTCGTGGCCAAGTTTGGATGATGTTATGCATATGAATTCATAGGTGCTTGTGTTTTGGCATTGTTGAGTTTGGACATATATATATAAACATATGCATATGGTAGCTTTAGTAAATGTTGAATAGTATTTGTAAATGTGAATGACAACCTCAAATAATGATATGTATGTGATCTAGCTTGTGGTATAAAATAATTAATTGTTTTGGAATGGATTGTGAATTTATATTGATGATCATGTTGGTGTCAAATGTGGCATATTGGTTGTATGTTTGTAAGGATTGAATGAGTTCTTTGCAGGTTAACTGCGTACCTATATGTATCTATGAACTAAGATATAGGTTGGGCATTAAATGAACTTTTAAACTTGTGTTTTTTTATCATTTGGACAAAATTATCGTTATTGATTATAATATCAATACCTATCATAAAATTATTGGCATTTATTCCTTTAGTATCGATACCTAGTTCCAAAATTTTAAAAATTTATAGTTTGGTCCTTTTTTATACTCGAATCTAATTTATTGTATTTTAAAGCTCAATTTAATTCTGTTTTCATTTGTAATATTTAATTTGTGTATTAATATGATCATTTAATGTTTTAAATTGCATGTCATTGTTCCAAAATTATTCTTAGCATCTCGTAGCTTAGATCCAGCGATCGGACCGAGTGAGGGGTGTTACACAAATTCGTTGGTTCACTCGATCTGTAGTTGGCTTGAGAAGGAGTTGGAAGGTGTTGGCCAACATGCGTTAGGGAAGGCAATAGGTAGTTGATAAAATGGATGCAATGGGGAAATTGTTGAAAATAAGGGTTTGAAAAACACAACAGAAAATAAATTTAGGGAAAACAGAGTTTTAATTTTTTTCCAAAATAAAATCTTGGTTATGATATTTAAAATAATAAACACTTAATTCAAATTGTACTTTTTCGATTCATCTAGGATAAGCGCTTCGACTGAGTAGTCTTCTCCATTTTCTTCAACCTCACATCTGCCAAGTGTGAGCTTGCTTCGAATTAGAAACAAATTTCATAAAAATTACCAATGGGGTAATTTCACAATTTCTCTAAACTTTTGGGCCAAATTGTAAATCAAAAAAATATCTCTAGAAATTTTCTGAAATAATCTCTTTAGAAAATTTTCTCTACAACCTTTTCTTGAATTCAAGTGGGTGTAAAATAAGGACCTAATGCTCTCTTTATATATGGAGAGTTTAGAGAGTTCAACTATAATTAAACTTAATCATTTTAGTATTAAATTAATATAATATTTATTAATATAAATATTAGATTAAATTTAATATAAAATCTTATTAAAATAATAGAATGTTTATCTACAAAATAAACATTAAATTTAATTTAATATTAAGATAATCACTTTAATATTAAATTGATAAAATACTATTAATTTAATATTACATTATTAAAATAATATTATTTTTGGAATAGTTAATTTGAAATAAATTTTTTTTGTCGGGTCTCGATAGGAGTGTAACTCTTCCACTGCTCAACCACCGAAGATCAACTGCCGCTGACTATCGGGAAGTCGCCATCGCAACCGCCGGCACTGCCTTATCCAGTGATGTAGGTGCGACACCCTTACTATAACGCCCTAAATTTTGGGCCTGGAAGTTTTGAGATTTAGAGCATAGGGACAGTGAGGAGGTTGCACATATGAGGTTAGTTGTGCAATTTAGTGACAAAATGGGCCTGCTAGTCTAGTGGTAAAGTGAGTGTTAGTGAACCTCAAGGTTGTGGGCTCGAGTCTTGTGTATATATAGTGGAAACATTTTATTTTGTCTAGCTTTAAGTTAGTATTTTTATCGATTTGTTTTATTAAATATTAGTTTTATTTTATTTATTTTATTTTATTTGTTCTCCTCAAAATTATTTGTTTATGTTTTTGCTATACTTTCTTTCTCCCTTTCCCATTTTTATTTGGTTTTGTCTTTTGGCTCTTCTCTTTTCTACAAAATTGGTCTTAGTCTATGGTAGTTGAAGAGCTTCGATTCCTATCGCCGAATCTGTGATTGAACGTCTCCCTGTCACCTCCGATCACGCAATTGGTGTGGGTTCAAACCTTTTTCCATTTAATTTGTGAATTCTAACTCGACTTTGCAAAAAGTCGATTAAGGATGTGATATCGTTATTTTCAGCCTGTAATGTGTTTGGTTTTGCATATTTTTTATCTAATGAGTACCGAGAAGCATTTCGTGGCTTGAAACGTCAGTTTCGAGGCTGTTTTAGGGTGATTTCGTGATCACCCTGTCGGCCATACTGGCGTGTGCCGAGGCACACGGCCGTGTGAATTTAGGAACTAGGGTTTCCATTCAATTTTGGGTGCCACCCGTCCTGGCCACATGACCGTGTGGCCGATTTGGGAATTTTGTCAGAATTCACACGGCCGTGTCCCTTGGGCACACGGGCGTGTGGGTTTGGGAATTAGGGATTTGGGATTTGGAGTCACATGTCCTGGCCACACGGTCGTGTGGTGGATTTAGGGATTAGGGATCCAATAAGGGCATGTGTTCCGAAACACATAGCCGTGTCTGGTGGGTATATGGGCATGTGAGACCCTCATACAGCTGTGTTTGCCCTGCACCTTATTTTAGTGAATTTGGACAGTGAGTTACACGGCCTGTTCACACGACCGTGTCCCTGCTTCACACGGGTGTGTGCCTTTGACACACGGTTGTGTGCTACCCTTCATACGGGCGTTTAGACCCCCACACGGCCTGGATTGCTCCACACGGTCGGAACACACAAGCGTGTGGCCTTATTTCGCCAAATTTTGATTTTAGGTCAATTTAATTGTAATCCTATCTCTATGTGTTTCCAACCCTCAACTAAGCTTTACTGAGGGTAATTATGACTCTGATCGGGGCTTGATATTGAATTCAAGTTATGAGTGTAGAAATGATTGATTCTGAACCCGGTTAGCTGGGTGAGTGTGTGTGCAACTAGTTTTGTCTGACTGCCTGACTACGTGTCACTGATATGTGAGGTTATATTGCAATTGATACTGAACTCAAGTACGAGTGTACTCATTTCTGATTCTGATTGACTAAATGTGAGTGACTGTTTTTGATTGACTATCTGAATCGTATTCTGAATTGGTACGTCTGTCTGCATACATCTGTATACATACATTTGCATAAAGTATTTTGGGTGGGGATTTTAAAGAGAATGGAGATTGAGATTGACTAAACTGGTAGTTGATCTGCTGGTTGTTAGCCCCTAATACCCAAAGGGTTGTGGGCAGTCCAAATACCCTGAGCGTCGTGGACAATGCTGATGATCATTATTGCCGAACAACCCGGGATGACATCATAACAGTATAGCAGATTACCACATTGCATTGTACCGCATGTACATTAGCTATGCTACGTACCAATATCTGATCTAGCAGTTCCTACAGTATGTTTGTACCACGGTTCACCACATTGCACAGTACAGCTTATACGCTAGCTTTGCTGCGTAATATACTATTAGCCCCATTACCCAGAAGGTCAAGGGCGATCCCAATACCCTGAGGGTCGTGGACAATGCTAATGATCATCAATGCCGGGCAACTCGGGATGATATCATATGGAGTATAGGGTTAGATGGGATTTTCGAGGTCCTACATAGAGTGATTGGCTGGGTGAGTTAAATAGTTCTATGAGATGTGATGGGGGATGGAGAGGTGTGTTGGCTAGATGGGTGGGTTTTTCCTTAACTCAATTGCATTCATATGCATCATATTGATTGTTCAACTGAAATGTCTGATTGACTGTTCGACTGAAATGTCTGTTTGACTGTTTAACTGAAAGGCACTTGTGCCTATTAGAATCTAGTAGACTTGACTGCGACTGTCTGACTAGATTGCTACTGTAACTGATTGAGATTTACTGCTACTGTGCCTGAATGGTATGTGAGACTGTAAGTGACTGATTGTCCTGTATGATTGAAAAGTACGTATGGTGTGTTTGATTTTGGGCGAATATGTCCAACTATCATCTGTTGGTAAGTTTGCTTTTTATATTTCGACTGGTTCTGAATAATTCTGTAAGTCTGTTCCGTTTCTGGATTTATAGTTAGTGGGTTTTGATCTCACACTGAGCTTGAGTAGCTCACCCCCTCTTCTATTTTCCCTTTCAGGTACTTTCCTGGATTCTGTTACTAGACCTAGTACGCAGAGGCCTTGGACAGTCACAGTTGCGAAAATTTATTTCAGTTTTATTTTCTAACTTATATTTTGACTACACTATTTTGGAAAATGTGAAGAATTATAACGTTGTGGTACAATTTCCATTTTAAACTTTACTCATTTATTGGTTTTCGGCTATTTATTAAACTTATCTGTAATTTTTATTAAATGATTTTTAAGCAAATGAATATTCAGTTAGATATGATAACTTGGTTTGTAAAACTTTTTCATGACCACTTTGTTGATCAATGTAGCATTCCAAATTCGATCTAGACTTCTAGGCCGGGTTGGGGGTGTTACACTTACAGCACTATGAGCTAGTTCGGTCCATGCCAATGACAACCTGACTGCTTCAGTCTAGCCACCGGTTGGACCGTTGGCCCAGTTTCACATACTAGGTCCGGTTCGACCAATTTTTAGGTCTTGGTCTCGATTTTGAGCTCCCGGGCTGAATTCACTATCTTAGGTACAACTTTCAAGTTCAATTTCCCATTGGGCCAATTGTCTGACTTGAAAATTAATTTACACAAATATCATATTAAATTTAATTAATTTGATTAATTTAATTTTACTTCATCAAAATTAATTTTTCCAAAAATCACTTAAATTTTCCAAATTAATTTTTCAAGAAAATTCTTTAATCAAATTCTTTAGTTGAATAATTCTAACGACCATGTAATTTAATTCTAGATCAAATAAATCAACTCAATTAAATTATTTTCAAAGTTGCAGAATTTTCTTCTAATTCAAATACAATTCAATCGAGCTTTTGTTGAGCTAGTAAAAGGACCAATCAGACATATATAATTAGGCTCTAGTAATTGCAATTATGTCTAGAAGCATCGTTTCGATAATTCACAATTACTTGATCATGGAGTCAGTCTACAAAAAGTACCGTAATTGAAAGCTCCTTATTGTATACTCTTTATGAAATCAATTCATCCAACTACTTTGTCCAATGACCTCGTCATATGTGTGTTACCCTCATATGATATCCTTGATTCCTTTGAGTTAAATTCATTCACTCAATACAATCCCATTTTATCTCATTGTCACCATTGTGTCTTCTTAATGATTAATATGATCGCTGTCAACAAATGACCGTGACAAATTGCTCGTTTGAGAAAGAGCAACCAGTGGCCACATTCCATATTCATCAATCCATATAATGCCAATGAAAGGATATCATTAGCTCTTTAATTAAGCTATGAATTCCACTATTGCTAGTAAAACCATGCCATACACAAGTCATGTACCCAACATACCGGCTATGGGCTCAATCATCTTTAGAGCATAGGCCTCTACTTATATCAAAGCACATGAGTTGCATACGCATGGTCAGTGACTAACTCAGGATTTAGGTAAATCACACCATGAACGTCACAAGTGAATTAATTCACAAACGGATTTAGAATTAATTCACTTTGGGTCTAGTCCAATGTATCATTCTACCAATGAATACATCTATACTCTACACGTGAAATCAACTACTCTGATAGACAAGACTAGCCATCTCCCTAATTGGAATTGTATATGACATAATAATCATTCTCAGTATTTGAATCAAACACTCACTTCGATTCTTTTATGAGATTACAGGCTTATTTAGATTATCTACTCATGTAAGTTGTCTTTCTCGCAATGTTAGCGTTCTTACAACGCCACTTATCTTCAGTTTGAACTTAGATAATCAATGAGCTAATATTTGCTTATCACAATTTCGCTATGCATGCAAAATATAAAAGACAAAAATACAAAAGACATAATAGTGAAATGTAAAATTAACTTTATTTACTTATTCATCGTTCAAATAAATAAAAAACAATTACATGTTTACTACAATATAAACACATTTACCAACAAAAATGACTAAATCTAGGTTTTCATTTTTAAAATTTTCCTCCTACATAGTTGTTATATGTTTTGCATAAGGATATTGTCCTTCCGATCATACCTCAAATGATTGTGTTGTAATTTGTTCTTTTTCTCTTAGTTACCAAAAAAAAAAAATTAATAAACTTATTTTGTTAATTCATATTCATGTATTTTTTTTAATTTCAAAATGTAACACCAATAATTTTAACAATAAAAAAAAAATACAACATTAACAATTGGATTTGAATTTTGAAATTTAAAAAGTAAAGAGACTAAATTCCCAAAAGTAATAGTGCAAATATTATATTTTAAATTTGTGAAGAATAAAAAAATTTGTCATATTTTAACTAATTATAATATACTAAAAGCTTGTATTATTCATTGGCCAAAAATTTCCATTAGTGAAATTTATCCATCCATCATGTATAATATATATTCTTTTATATTTAAAATAATATAAAATGTACAAAGTTAATTGCATCAAGCATTCTTAAACTATGGTTTACATTTTAAATTGGTTTCTAAATTTTAAAATATTCTAATTACATCTTTAAACTATCGATGTTACATTAATTTAGTTCTTTAATTGTTGAAACCGTTAATCTAAAAAAATGTTGTTAAGTAAGTTTTAAGGAAAAGTAAAATGTTGCCAAATAATTTCTAAAAAAAAAGAGTAGACAATAGTTTTTGTAAAAGTTTCAAAAACCAAGATTTTTATGACATACATTTTTATAATATTCATTTTTTTAATTTTCATTTTAAATTAAATCATATAAGATTTAAGGTTTCATTTTATAATTAAATTAATGATTTTAGCAATAGAAAGACCTTATCGATATAACATTATTAATTTAAAGATATAATTAAAATATTTTAAAATTTGAGGATCAATTAAAATATAAATCATAGTTTGAGGATGTTTGGTCAAAATAAAAAATAGAAACTATTATACTCGAGTAATGGGACGCATCGGATCCAGTCCGGCCCGTTAGACACGTCTCTAATGGACTGACTTTTCCCGACAGATTTACTCAACCTCATAGTCTGTGGACACGTATACTTTTACCCTCCAAAACTGGAGCTAGAAATCGCCTACGACCCTTACAATTCCTATGCTACATGGAATCTCTTCTCGAAACTACTAAATACCTCTTTTAAGTATATGAACAGTGTCACATGTGCAACGTGGTGAATAACCATTGCATAGTAGTGGAACAATAAACTCAGAGAGTTCACACGTCATAATTACCGGTTCAATGTTAATATTTCTGGTTCTTATTACAAAAGTATGTACAAGAGAGGTTGAGAGAACATCATAATCGGAAAAGCGGGGTTTTCTCTGAATATTAGAATTTAGAATTTTCTCGAGAAAAAAATAATTCAAATTCCTTTTACTTCTCTGTTTTCCTAGAAAGTTTTCTTCGTGATCCAAGCGGGAAAAAGAGAAATGCTCTCCTTGCAGAGCGATCCTCGGCTGCAACAGTATCACCATAACCAACTGTTTCAACAACAACAGCAACAGGTTCAATTGTTTCCGTATAACCATGACTCATCGAGTCTGAACTCGGATTTTGGAGGCGCCGTTGCTGCTCCTGCTCCTGCTTCTTCCTCTTCTTCTTCTGCTGCTGCTGCTTTGTCTAATGTTAAGCTCTCTGATCCAAATGAAGGTTCGTTTATTTTTGGCCTTTTGCAAATTTTCCATGCTTTCAAAATTTTCATTTCTAGGGTTTTGCAAAATGTCTTGTATGTAGATTCACGCAATAAACTATACTGCTATATTTGCATGTAATTGTGCTTTTATGTTTCGCTTTACTAAAATTTTCCCTTAAAAGAAGCTTAGCTTACGGATTTCAAGTGGATGCTTGAGTTTGGGCGATTATTTTTACTTAGCTTTAATCTTTCTTTCTTGATTACTTTTGCTACTTGCCTTTTACGTCGGATAGGAAACAAACAAGTTTATTTGAAGATAAAAAGAACATTAGTAATACTTTCTTTTCTAACTTCAAAATTTTAGAATTATTCGGTACGATTATATAAATATTGATTATACGTAATATATTAGCCATTTGCTCGTTTTAATCAGATTTTAATTTTCTTCAACTCTTAGTAATTTTTTGGAACTTTTGAGAAAGCAAAAGGCTAGTAATAAAAGCAATAACTCCGCGAGTCTTAATTAGTCGGCTTTTGATTGAAAGCTATTTTTATTCTATGATTTGTGAACAGTGTCAATCATTTCATATTTATGGGTGAAGATGTTTGCTTTTGTTTAAGCTCATTTATAGCAATGGTTACAGAGTCCTCCTATGGTTGGTATGATCTTTTGAAATTATAAATTTGTTAGTCCTGATCTTGGGATTTCATCCTGAGTTAACCATTGTTAGGTTGAGCCTTCACTTTTCTTATAATTAATCAAGGAACTCTTGTGTTAAAAGGTGGCATTTTTTAGGTTAGATGGTGCACATCTTTTTAATCACTTTTAATTGATGGGAAATTTTCTATCTAGAAGTAACTTTTAGATTTGGAAATGTCATATGACTAACTTATGTTGTGCAAGAACTAGATGTGTAACACATAATGACAATTAACAGATGAAAAATTGAACACCAATATGATGCCAGACTTGGGAGTTAGGGCACTTTTCAGTTCATAAATTTAAGGACTGCTTCTTTTAATGAAAAAAATCACTTCCGTAATCATACCTACTTTGGCTTGAACTACTTCAAACTTTTGGAAATTTTGACCTGTAGAATTTTTAGTTGTTAAAGATGCATTTATATCAGGATGTGATTATGATAGCCGATGAACTCGAGGGCTTTTGGTTGATTATAGTGGTTGGAGGTTTTGTCCATTATAAGCTAGCTCTTCTGCTTCGTAAGATAGCTCATGTTGGACTGAATTTTAGAATTCTGTATATCATCCTTTTTGTCCCTATTTTTATACTTGCTTTACCATAAGAAAAATCCAATAGTTAACCATTGGGGTTGGGAGTGTAAAACCGCATATTGCCCTTTGACAATGTTGGATTTTGCCTGAGGGTGTGGCAATTACAATATTCATGTCTATTTGGAAGAACCTTCTAACATATCATATTTGTTTGTCTTTTCGTTTCTCTTTACCTTTCCTTTTTGGGTGAAGTTTAGTTGACATGGTGAGGACTTAAAATTTATCAATGCTGAAGGGCATCTACGTGTATGTGTTGCAGTTGATGACAACACACTCATGGCACTTGCTCATCAAAACTACAAGGCTGGGAACTACAAGCAAGCTTTAGAACACAGCAGTGTAGTCTATGAGAGGAACCCATGTCGTACTGATAACCTTCTTCTCCTGGGTGCAATTCATTATCAGGTTGTTTCATAGGTTTTGATTGATTCCTGTCATGTATGGGTTTTGTTCATAAGATTTATTGCCTTGACTGGTCATGCAGTTGTTTGTTGCCGGTCATTTATTTAACTCTTGACTTCTCACCCTAGTCCTTTCAGGAAAAAAGAAAAAAAGAATAGAACCTACACTCTTGTTCTGAAATTTTTGGATATATATTTTTCATAGAAGCTTTCCTTCTTAGCTCTAGCTGTAAATGCTTTATTTGGAGAGGATCCTTAAATGCCTCTGAAAGTGGACACTTTCTTTGATCTCAGTTGCATGATTATGATCAATGCATTGCAAAGAATGAAGAAGCTCTTAGAATTGATCCACACTTTGCAGAGTGCTACGGAAATATGGCCAATGCTTGGAAGGTATCTTCTGAGTGTCTTTGATTTTAGACGCTTTTCATTTTATAGTCCTTTGTTGGTGGTATATGCATTAATAATGCTTTATGCTGCAGGAGAAAGGCAATATTGACACTGCAATCCAGTATTATTTGTTTGCTATTGAGGTTAGTAAACAATATTTGTTTGCTTTGTGTTCCCCATCATGCATTCATTGTCATTTTCTTATTTGAAGCATTTGTAAACTAAGAATTTGATATTCTTTATTCCTTTTGTTTCTTTCTTTCTTTCTTTTTTTTTTTTTTTTGTGTGTGTGTGTGCGCTTGTGTGTTTTGCTGCTGTCTTTTATTTGGTACACTTCATAGTTATTCTTTCCCGAGCTCTGATAACAAGGTGGAGCGATAACTGGCTTTTCCCAAACTGTGACAAGAATTTGGAAGCAAGGTTTGGAACCATACTATTATCATATCAGGACCAAGATAATTAACATTTGGTTTGAGGAACCAAGACAATCTAGATCAAAGATATATAAGTTCATTTCAAATACTTGGATGTGGTTATAACTCTTACTAGAAGTGTCACTAAAATAGAGCTATGTTTCTAAGAAGTAATATCACTAGAACTATCAGATCAGAAATGAAATATGGCTGTTGTATTTATAAAAATAGCTTATATGCAAGCATTGCACTTACTTTTTTTTTTTTTTTAAGGAACAGTTTATGGTTAGGTTTTAAATTATCTTTATTTGTTTACTTGTAACTTTATGATTGTAATTTGAACTGCATGTTATTTACCATATATGTGTTTTTGGGGGGGGGGGTTTGGAGAGCAACAGATTAAGCATGGACTGCTACATGTCAATAGTTCTTTTTTTTTTTTTGGTACATTCTCATCTATGATTGATTATATGGCAATTGGTAGAGTTTTATCTTTATCCCTTTACTTCCACTCACAACAATATTTATGTTTGGTCTACTTCATATAAAAATTTTTCTAGGTTGCTTAGTAAAATTGATAATTTTGTTAGCCCAATGATCTACTGATAAGAACGCTGTCTGTAAAAGACACTTTCATCTAATGAAGAGCCTTGACCCTTTTCTTTGGTTACCAAAGAGGATAAGATCATAAAATTATTCTAATTAGCTAATGGTCCACTATTATTCTCTCTCAAAATGTTCGTGTGGCTGATAGAATAGACAGCTTGTATTTTAATTTTTTTTTAGTGTCTGAACTGGTAAATAGTATGCATGATTTGTAAACTTCTACATATATTTATGACTGAATTCTTTTATTGATTGAAAGCACGTTTTAAGCTTATCCAATTTTCATATCATGGAAAAACTAGTGCACCGATTGATGCCAACATTTCCTTTGGTTTCTTTCCCTCACGATATCTTCATAAGAACTAAAAATCAGCAATCTCATGAGCATAATAATCCATTGTTGTGCTTTTATTATTATTGGTCTGTTAATGCTGACTGCATAATGTAACTTTTTTCTATTCATTAGCCTTGGTATGTTATTCACCTCTGTTTGAATTTTGATGTGAAGCTTCAACCTAATTTTGCTGATGCATGGTCAAATTTAGCAAGTGCATACATGCGAAAAGGGAGGCTTAATGAGGCAGCCCAATGTTGCCGCCAGGCACTTGCATTAAATCCCCGTTTGGTACATCCTTATTTGCTTTTTTCATCTTTATTTTCTGCGTATACGGCTGGGAAAATTCTGAGGTTTCTATGGGATTTCACTTGTTGATGCAGGTTGATGCTCACAGTAACCTGGGCAATTTAATGAAAATTCAAGGTTTCGTGAAAGAGGTAAGGCAAAGGGCTTGTTGTCTTTTTTCCCTCTGATTGCTTGATGCTGTTTGTTTTGTGTTTCTCCAGCTACACTGCAAATGTTGGATGTTGTTTGTTTGACTATTTGGGTGATAAACTAAATCATCTTCTACTTAATGATGATTATTAAGCTCTTTTGTGAGTTTTATTTAGATGTCCTTATTGACGCAAGGAGAACGAAATCATGTCTGCTTCAGAAATTTTATTTAAATCCCTCTTCATGTTGATTGGAGTGCTGTGCTGTGCCATTTGCATCTTTCTCCTACTAAGTAATTCTTATTAACCCTGAACTGGTTTGAATGCTAACTTTTGCTACATAAAATTCGTCTATATACTTCTATTGGGAAAGATTTAGATCCTCTTATGTTTATGTTAAAAGATGGGTTGCCATGTATTGCATGTTGTTCATCATGGTGACTTAAATCCTTCCTGTTAAATATTAAAGCCTTGGAGCCCTCAGTGACCTGGAGAGTTTGAAGACACTACTCTTTTGTTTTGGTTTGTGTTAATCTGTTTATCATCTTGGTATATATGCTTGACTTCTGATGTGTTTATATTAACAAGCCAGGGCAATGTGCTACATGATTTAGTTTGGTTTGTACTTCGTTGCTCCTTTATTTAATTGTTTGATTAGTTCTACTTATAGGCTTACAATTGCTACCTTGAGGCGCTACGTATACAACCTAATTTTGCAATTGCATGGTCCAATCTTGCTGGTCTTTTCATGGAGGCAGGTGACCTTAACAGGGCACTTCAATACTATAAGGTATGTGTTCCATACTGTAGTGAATTGTGGGTTTAATCTTCAAGCCACAATCTATTCCAAAAGTGCTTTTATAGTTTTCCCATATTGGGTTTAACAAGTGATTTTAGGTCTCTTGCTTATTATTTTTTTAATTTGTATCATATTTGGTTTTTCTTTTTTTCATTTTAAATTTTTGATCTCTTGCTTGCTTATGTAATTTGTATTGATTGGTGTATGGCTTTGAGTTTGAATTTATTGAAACAATTCAATAGTTTTGGTTGAAAAACTATTTAAAACTAATATGTTGGCTAAAAAGGATCTAAAAGTAAAGAAAAAAATAAATTTGGTTTAGGCTAAAACTTTAAAGACATTTATTTATATATAAATATATTATATTTTTTCATTCCCTTTAAAAGATGTATCCACATACTTCTTTCTTTTGGACTCCTTTTTGTGCAAATCTGCACGTCCAAAATTAGAGCAAATGACTACTCAGATCCTTAGCCTCATATCCAAGTTCCTGTATCTTCATTTATAATCCTTTCACAGTTTTTTTTGGCTAGTTTATAGTTTTACTATATTCAATCCACTATTATGTTTGTGATCTTTTTATGTAGATCATGTCTACCAAATTTTAGGTGAATTGAAGCAATTTAATTGCATCATTGACATTTACAAAACTTTCAACTGTGTAATTATACAGCCTAAGACAATGTTCTTGGCTGTTATGTTATAGTATCTATATGGGGAATAAATACCTTAAGCATAGTGATTGGAACTGTAACTTTTTATTCTGGGCTATAGAGCAGATTCCGACCCTTGTACAAGAAACAGAGAAATCAGTTTACTTGAAAACAATAAAATTAGTTTACTCTTTCAGGTATCCTTTAAGCTACAGAATCATGACCGAATGCATTAATAAGCATTTTATCACTAGCCTTTTGACTCGGATCTAGCATTTTCCTTCTATCTTGAGGGTTGGAACCAGTTCTGATAACAAAATAATTAAGAGCTTGGGTAAGTTATGAAAGAGAAAGCAAATTGTTTTCTAAGAAAAGTAAGAGAGGAGCAATCAAGATTGAAACAAAAAGACTGTAGAGATAGATCTAACAAACTTGTGACAAAAGGAGGTAAAATAATCCAGGGGGATTCAGGTTTTCTTATTTTTTTCTCCTTTTTTTGGTTGTACTCACACTGCAACCGTGTTGTTAATCACACAACTTAACTTGCTAGATAATATAGTAACTTGTTGCGTTGAAACTGAGGCCTACAGTTCTAATTTTAAAATAACAGAGGTTGATTTTTCTCCAAAAAGAATAAAGTATTTATAAGCATAAGAGATATATTATCTATATCATTGTTGTCAAGGGTGCAAGGTAAACTCTAGGCACTAGAACCCCTGTATTGCCTGAGAAGAAAAGGAAGTGCTTGCCTGAGTGAAGCTAGGTGTAATGTGTATGTATGCGTATATTTTGCATGTCTAGCTATGTTTATGTATAAAATAATCTTAGGATGTATAATTATGATATTAAGCTCTAAAGTGATCAATTTATTATACAGAACATGCGAGATTCTTTTTCTTTCATTGGCTAATATGCGTGATTTGTTATGGTTCCATGTCTTTTGTTGAGTAGTTCAACATTAGAAGTAGAAAGTTTGATATCTCGTTTTTACTAGTAAAGGTGTAATTAATTTAAAAAAAAGTTAAAGAAAACTTCAATTAGGTGGGCCTATTTTGTGTGCCTAATATCTTACAAAAAAAGCTCTCCTAAGTGCACAAGGTGTGTGCCTCATCAGAATGGTTGGGCTAGAAATGTTGGATAAATAAGTAAATTGAATAAAAACAACATAGTTTAGATACCATAGTGTTCAGTTTTTTGTTCAATTACTAAATTAAACACTGAATCAAATATATATATTTATGTCATGAGTAAATGCAATTTTGCATTCAAAGCTGTAGATATTCTTTGAGTTCTATGTTGTGTCTATTTGTGTCTGATCTTTTAGCTATTTTTTTTGTGAATTCTTGTCAATTTACAGGAAGCAGTGAGACTAAAACCTGCATTTTTTGATGCCTACTTAAACCTTGGAAATGTTTATAAGGTAAGCTATAATCTATTATGCTAGTATGGTCGGGTAGCTGCAATGCGGGGACAGGTATCTGGAGAAAAAAACACATTCTTTTGCCTTTTCCAGGCTTTGGGAATGCCTAAAGAGGCCATTGTATGCTATCAGCGAGCTCTTCAGGTGCAACCGGATTATGCTATGGCCTATGGTGAGTTGTAATGTCTCTGTGTCTGTTCTTCACTATGGGCACGTATGTACTTTGTAGTGTACTGGCACTCTAAAAGTGTGATTTTAACTTATACTGGTGAGATTTTTATTGCATTAGCCTTGTTTTTATTGAATTTGAATGCAACTACGAAAAAGTGTAGGCCATCTAAAAAGTCTTGGGCAATGTAAATTCATCTGATTCAAGTTAACATCTTTCAGCATGATGTACGAGGACAGTTTTGTAAAGAATTACTTTGAGGCTTTAGAGTTACATTTATTATTTAGAGTTTTCCAGTGGATGGAGTTTAATATTTGAATTAGCTCAATCAAGGATCAAGGTTTGGACTGAAATGGATGTAGAAAATCAAATCTTGAGTCTGTCTTGGACTAATGGGAGCTATAAATAGCAACTGGTTAGTGTTGGGATTTGCTTTATTAGGTCTTTATTAGGTCTTTTCTAGGAACTATTGGGGTGGTTTACAGGTCTAAAACAATGGTAAACTTCAGGGAATTGCTAGAGAGACCTAGATTTTTCCTGGTAGATCTTGTGTGGTTGATTGCATAGCACAAGTCTCTGGTGCATAATTTTCTTGAAAGCATCTGTAAAAATTTCCTTTGATTTGATGAAGGATTAGAGTTCTGGAATGAAGGAAATTGTAGCGGGTGGACATTTAAAACCAAAAATTTGTTGACCACAGTAGTGTTTATCAAAGTAAAAACTGCCACAGTTTTAAAACCTGACTAATATACAAGTAAAACAGAACCTCGCATATCTATCATCAAGTTAAGAATTTTATTATCAATAAAGGTGCCTATTCAAATCCCTTACCATGTCATCGTAATTTTCTTTTGGCTAACGTGTCTCTTATGCATCAGTGAATAGTAGCAAGTTAAGCCATGCGTATGTAAAACTTGTTTTGGCATGACTTTTAAATGAAGTTATGAGAAGATGCTGCAGTTTGTGTCATTATGCAATGCTATCAAACTTATTAACAATGTTATGCAATCATGCCTTTTTGCAGGTAATTTGGCTAGTGTTTATTTTGAACAACGAAACCTGGATATGGCAATTCTCAACTATAGGAGAGCAATTGCTTTTGACTCAGGATTCTTGGAGGCATATAACAACTTGGTTGGTCCTATTATACCTTTTGATTGGTTGCTAATTTAGTACTTACTGATTCTTTATGATTTCTGTAGTCACTCTTTCTTGACATGTTAAAATCAGGGCAATGCTTTGAAAGATGCTGGAAAAGTTGATGAAGCGATGCAATGCTATAGGGTAGGGTTGTTTTAGCCATGTGGTTCTGTTATCATTATGATTTCTTTCTCTATCACGCCTTTACAGATTTTGTTCTGATTTTATGTCTTTTATCTTATGAAGCAATGTCTTGCCCTGCAACCTAACCATCCTCAGGCACTTACAAATCTTGGGAATATATATATGGAATGGTTTGTGCTGATTGACTACACTTTTTTTTGAATGATTCTGGTTGATTGGTGCATTGGTAGCATTTCATAATGAGATAATTCTTGTTTGTAGGAATATGTTGAGTGCTGCTGCTTCATGCTACAAGGCAACTTTATCTGTAACTACAGGACTTTCTGCTCCTTTTAACAATTTAGCAATCATTTACAAACAGCAGGTAGGTGCATCTTCTCTTTTGAACACTCATTTTTTTCACGCTGCTGATTCATGGTCGTCTTTTTCTCTTTTTTTATAGGGTAATCCTGCAGATGCTATATCTTGTTACAATGAAGTTCTCCGTATTGATCCTAATGCTGCTGATGCACTTGTTAACCGGGGGAATACATATAAGGAGAGTGGACGAGTAAATGAAGCCATTCACGACTACATACGAGCAATCAACATTAGGCCAGCAATGGCTGAAGCTCATGCAAATTTGGCTTCAGCTTACAAGGACAGGTATTTCAAACTTAAATGGAGCTATTTGCTTCTCTGCGGAAATCTGTTTGTTTCAATGTGTCGTGCTTTCAACAATTTGCAGTGGGCATGTTGAAGCTGCAATAAAAAGCTACAGGCAAGCGCTGGTTCTTCGCCCTGATTTCCCAGAAGCAACCTGTAACCTTCTGCACACATTACAGGTAAAGAGCACCAAGGAACAAAACTATGATTGCAACTGTAGGTCAAGTGTTGCTTGGTTTTTGGTTTGTAAATGTTGATAAGTGCGAGATAGTGTTCTACATGATCTCATCTATTGGTGGTAGTAATTACATGAGTGCTTATTTTAACAAACGGGGAAGATTTCATTTACCCTTTGTTTGGGAATCAGCAGATAGCCTACTTGAGCACACATAGCAGTAAGTTCTGTTGATTAATGAGTATTTCTTTCTGCACCCCAAGTTTTTCTCTTCCAAGTCATTAGGTGATAATGTAATGTTATCTTAAAATTCATGGGTAGACGGGTTTCAAATAAATTGTGATTCATAAACAAAAAGTATTTTATACCTTTTGTCTTGCTTAGTTTTGTCTGATGAATTTGATCAAATGGTCCCTCGTTTATGTGATATTACAAAAAGAGAACAGAGATCCACACTTCTATCTGTCTGGTTATATTCAAAAGATGAATGGTTTGACCGTCCATCTTTCTTTTACCTGGATTATATTATATTAGTTGCCTTGAGTAAGTCAGTTTACCGTTTTCTGTTTGCGTTTAATAAATTTGATATATTCTTGGTCAGTGTGTTTGTGACTGGGAGGATCGGGAGAACAAATTTCTTGAAGTTGAAGGCATACTCAGGAGACAGATTCAGGTTCATGCTCAATCTGCTATAAGTTCTACTCCTTTTTCTTCGGCTTTGATGTCTTGCTTTAAATTTCTTTCCTAGTCAATTCCTTGCCAAGAAGCATTGATGGTTGTGTTTTACCCTTCAGACGTCAGTTATTCCTAGCGTGCAGCCTTTCCATGCAATAGCCTATCCTATAGATCCAATGCTTGCACTAGAAATCAGGCAAGTCGTGTGATTGTTTTGAATGTAAGTAGAATGGAAACTTTACAATTTTGATTTCTGATTAATTTTGTTTTTTGTAGTCGTAAATATGCAGCACACAGCTCTGTTGTTGCTTCCCGTTATTCTCTTCCTCCTTTCAACTATCCTGCACCCTTCCCTGGTGAGAATGGGAATCGACGCCTTAGGGTGGGGTATGCTTCGAGATCTCTCTCTCTTCCTCTACACCTCTCTTTTCTCCCTTTCCCTCGTCCTTTAATAGGCACTATGGTTTTCAGATATGTGAGTAGTGATTTTGGCAACCATCCCCTATCTCATCTCATGGGTTCAGTGTTTGGCATGCACAACAGAGAAAATGTCGAGGTTTGTAAATTGTTCTTCTCACATATGACCCTCATTATTTGATTTGGCTGTTCGAATATGTTCTATGTTTTTGTCAGTACATTCTAGAATTACTTGTTTGCAGGTATTTTGCTATGCATTGAGTCCAAATGATGGGACAGAGTGGAGGTTGCGAATACAGTCAGAAGCTGAGCACTTCATAGATGTATCGTCCATGTCCTCTGATATGATTGCAAAGATGATAAATGAGGACAAAATACAAATTCTTGTCAATCTTAATGGTTATACTAAGGTAACCTCTCTCTATTTGGTAGTCCAATTGAAACTCGTGAAAGATACGGAGAAAAGAAATATTTTTGCTTTCAGTTGGTTCTGCTTGATTGGTTGGACGAATACTTTTGTGAACCAAATTTATATGAAGATACCTGGTCTACCTCTTATAACACTGCTTGTCATTTCTGTTCTGATCTCATTGGGATTTTATTTTGTTATTTGTTTGATTGCTTGATATTTCAGGGAGCAAGGAATGAAATATTTGCTATGCAACCTGCTCCTATTCAGATTTCTTACATGGGATTTCCTGGGACTACTGGTGCATCATATATACACTATTTGGTCACGGATGAGGTTAGAAATCCATAGGTCATTGTTTGTTAGGCTTCCAAGTTCATCCTCTTGTGTTTTTCCGTTTTACATCATTTGCCTCTTCGTATTGCAGTTTGTTTCACCTCTTCGCTTTTCTCATATCTACTCTGAGAAGCTTGTACACCTTCCTCATTGTTATTTTGTAAATGACTATAAGCAGGTTAGAGTTGATTCCTTGTCTCCGCATGTTTTTAGTATCATGTTTTTGTCTGGGTTCCATAACTTGCTTCTTTGCATTGCAATTGTCACTAGAAAAATCTTGATGTCTTGGATCCAAACGGCCTGCCTAAGAGATCTGATTATGGACTACCTGAAGACAAATTTCTCTTTGCATGTTTCAATCAGCTGTACAAGATGGATCCTGATATTTTCACCACATGGTAAATATATGTCAGTTTCTTAATCCTGTTTTACTTTCCTGTTTTATCTTCATACCTAAGTCTTCTTGCAATCAAACTTAGGTGCAATATTCTTAAGCGTGTTCCAAATAGTGCTCTTTGGCTGCTTCGGTTCCCAGCTGCTGGTGAAACGAGACTTCGGGCAAGTAGGTGGCATCTGTATTCTGTAGATTTTCTAGTGATCTCTTCTGCACTGTGAAATATGCCTTGAATTATTATTAGTCGTTATTATTAAAACAATTGGTTCTGGTGTGATTCAGATGCAATTCAACAGGGCGTGCAGCCAGATCAGATTATTTTTACAAATGTTGCCATGAAAAGTGAACATATAAGACGCAGTGCCTTGGCAGATCTCTTCCTTGATACGTAAATATTTAAATAAATCCTAGAACCTCTTTTCTTTTTCCTCCAAACTTGCGATATAAATTGATTCAGATTTCCTCTTAAATTTTGATCTCTTTAGGCACATTAAAATCTATGGCTTACATTTCATTGTTCTTATGCTTTTTTATTTGTTTTTGAGTAGACCATTATGCAATGCACACACAACAGGCACCGATGTTCTATGGGCTGGTCTTCCAATGGTGACCCTTCCACTTGAAAAGATGGCTACTAGAGTTGCTGGTTCTTTGTGCCTGGCTACTGGTGTTGGGGAGGAGATGATCGTCAGTAGGTATGTGACCAACTATCTAATTAAAGGAGCAAAGAACACTTCTCGTTACTAAAATAGCATGGATTGGATGTTAATTGATTTAGCTTCCTAGCATTCTTTGACGAAGATAGTGGCACATTTCTTCTTAGTTTCTTTTCATGGTCAACATACCCGCAAAATATAGAATAATAATAAGAAGTTGCGGCTAATGATAAAAAGAATTTTGAGTCTTAATATTTTGACAAAAGGTGATGGGAGTGCGTGGTTTACCTGCCTGCACATAACTTCTTGCCAGGCTAACATTCCACTTAAACCATGACCATGAATTTTAGCACTCTGCCATTTTAGGTTCCTTGAATGAAATGGGTTGCTGATAAAATTAAGGGGTCAAGGAAGCATTTTTGGGGAATAAATCCAGTTGTCTTAAACCATATGCGCTTTCCTGAGTTAAGAAGCATTCAATGCTGTTGCTTTTGTCTTTTTTCCTTTTTCTTGCTGATGATGGTGCTTCTTTTCAGTTTGAAAGAATATGAAGAGAAAGCAGTGTCACTTGCTCTAAATCGTCCAAAGCTTCAAGAGCTTTCCGATAAATTAAAAGCAGCCAGAATGACTTGCCCTCTTTTTGACACAGCACGCTGGGTGAGATACTTTTATTTTTTTTCGCTTTTTATCTTCTTAATTGGTACAAAGATCTTTGTATTTCGTGCTTGAATTCAAGCAAAGCTTACCTCAACAAACTTTGGATCTGTATTCATGGTTTAGCATAGAAGAATGAGTTCATCATCAATGCTAACAAGATTTGAGTTAAAATTCATAAATTCAGGTTAGGAACCTTGAACGGGCCTACTTTAAGATGTGGAGTGTGTATCGGTCAGGTCAGCAACCCCAACACATTAAAGTAACAGAGAATGATGAAGAATTTGCTTAGAGGTGGGGTGCATTGTAGATAACGCGGGGGGCATTGGGGAAAATTTATTTTGTAAGGTGGAAAGGTTGTTGAGGACTCCTGAGTGTGATTTGTTGTGGATACTCACTTGTCAATGATTAAGATAACCTATGTCAGCACCTTCAATTCTGTAAGTTTCATTAACCCTCGTGTTTTTTTTATTATTATTTAATTTTAAGGCTTAAATGTAAATTAGCTCTCAAACTATAGTGTGCTTTTATGTTTGGGTTAAAAATGATACTTTAAACTTGTAGGCATTTACATCATGAAATGTTGCATTTTTTTATTTTATTTAAAATAAAAGTTAAAAGAAAAGGTGGAATTAAATTAAATGAAGTTAAAAAGGAAAATAATTCCGGTCACCGACATTCTATATGAGTAGCTGATGTCTTTCCTTGGAGTTATTTTTACGGTGTATAAAATGTTTGCTTCTTTGTATTAGAAATTTTAGGAGAAAGGTTTAAGGCTTCCTCATTACTATGTTAGATATAGATAACATCATTCTGTAGTCTTTCAGGCGACCATTTGTCTACTCGGATTGCCATCTTAGATCTGCAAAATTCTTAAGCAGCTGAGTCTATAACTTGCACTCCTTTTTCAACGTGTACCACTTATTTTATTTTTTTTTAATTGAAGTTTGTCATAATCTGTTTGTCCTTGCTTTGGAAAGAGCATCCTTTTAAGCTTAGGTTAGATGAATTGTTGATTTATTATTTCTTTCAAGCATAGTTCAGAATGGAAGATTGTCGTGTCAAAGCTAAGCTATTATCACCTCTATAAATCCAAAGAGTAATGGATTATTTTGTATAAAACCGGTTAATTTATCTTCTAATGCTATTCATCATGTTTAAATTATAATCAAGCTTAACGATAAATTTGGATCTTGTTTTTTTACTTTGGTATTTAATTTTAAACTATTATTTTATTACTCGGCTGAATTTTTTCTGTAACGGTGGTAAAAAATTGATTCTTATGGTAATATTGTGGTTCATCTAATTAATCATACTATGTTATGTGATAATTAAGATTATTTAAATAAAACCATTTAATTTTTAAAAATATATATTTTTTGACTTTTAACTCCTTGGCGTTCATTACGTACTGTTGACCATCTGCGTAGGGTTGTTAGAACGTGCCATCTCTATATTTTCTAATACTATATGAATTAAAAACTGGTAAAAAGCATAACTCAAAAAAATTTAAAATTTAAAATTTAAAATTTAAAATATATAAATATAAGTTTTTAAAAGTCAAAGTAAGGTATAAACATTAAAATAGTTTAGAAACATCTAATTTTAATAAATTGCAAAAAGGAAAACTTAAGTTTTCAAAAATATATATTTTAAAGTTAGATTTTCAAGTTTTAAAATTTTGAGTTTTTTCTTTTTGCACTTTTCTTAAACTTAATTTTTTTTTAAATTTTTATAAAGATGTTTAATTTTTCTATATTATTATGACCTCTTGAAATTTATATTTATATATTTTAGGATTTTATAAAAAATATTTTTAACTTTTTTGAATTATTTACATATTACATATGTTTTATTATTATTTTTAATCAATATAACATTCAAAAACATAAGTAACACGTGTATGTGGAAGGTTAACTTTAGTCAACGATGATTAAGATGTGGTCGATACTGAACCAAAGTTAAAGGTTAATTTTTTAAAAAAATGTAAGATTTACGTTTTTATTTTAAATAAATTCAATTGTTATATGAGATGTGTCACGTTGTATATTTTAATTAGTATTACATTATAGTTATTTTAATTGAACCGAATAATGAAATGATAATTTAAATATTAGTTTAAGATAAAAGAAATTTAGATATTAAAGTGAAAAAATAATCACAATTTGTAGCTAAATTTAGCATTAAACATTAAAATAAAGACGAGCAAACATGAATCTTCGGAAGTACTTAAAACAACTTGGGGCTTTTTTACGTTAATAATATAAAAGAAAATTAATATCAAAATGGTACGTTAATGTTATTAAATACCAAAACCATATGTTTAGGGGTGGTGTCTTTTTCATAGGTAGCATCGTTATTTTTTTAATAAATTTTATTTTTTATTTTTTTAAAATATTATTTTAATAGCCGTGCTATGTTCATAGGTGGTACTATTTTGTAATCTTTATATATAGTCAAAATACGGGTCAACTTTATGTAACGACTTAAAATTTATGGGGCATCAGAAAAATATATTATTGGGTCTTCGTTTTAGTAAAATGGATTCGTAAATATTTATAAAAAATATTTACGAAGTTAATTATGTGTTTAATTAAGTTTTGATTAAGTGAATTTATTTTAATTAAAAGTAATTATAAAAAAGGGCTAGTTTGAACATAGTATAAAGGTTGAATTATAGATTAAAGAAAAGTTGAAGGATTAATCCCAAATAAATAAAAAAATCAAATTGGGACAATTGTGTGGTAATAATAATGTAAATGTGTAAGAAATATATACATAAATTTGTAAAACATATATGTATTTATTTATTATTTAAAAATAATACGTATTATGCTAAAATAATATTATATTAATATAATAAACATAAAGTAAATAAAAGAAAAGATAAAAGAAACAAAGGAATAAAAGAACAGAAGCTGGAACGAAAAGGGGAAAGGAAAAAGAGAAAAAGAAAAAGAAGAGAATTAGGGTTTTTAAAGTTTCAAGTTTAATTGGTAAGTCAATTTAATTTCTTTTTTTTTTTTGTAATTTTTGAGTTTTTAAAAATTTAGAACAAAATATTCCATGGTTTATGTTGAAATTTTGGAAGTTATTAGATTTCTAGACATTAATTATGTTGAATAAATGAAAGAATTAATGGTTGAATTAATAGAATTTCAATTTAGAATTGGAAAAAGGATTGTAAGTTATAAATATTGTGTAATAGGGACTAAATTAAAAGAAATTTGAAATTAGAGTTTTATGATGAAAATTAGAGAGTTAAAATTTAGTTTTGAGTAGAATTGAGTGACAATAAAGTATAAATTGTGATAAAAATGGAAATAATTTTAGTTGGGAATTAAATTGGAATTAAGGTAAAAGTTGTATAAAAAATTTAAGTAATTGATGTGAATTGATATTTTATTGATGATTGTAAATTTAATTTAATTTCGTAACTAATATCGTGCCATAGACATCGGCTAAGAAAGGAAAGGAAAAGATTGACGAGGAGTGACTCAAGAAAAAATTACGGTTTTTATTACTATAATTCGAATTTTATTATTATTAATTGTTGAATTTAAATTAATATGTATGGTGAGTAAAATTGAAGTAAGTATTGATATTAAATTGAATGAAATTGAATTGAATTGTAATTATATGTGAGCAACTGAAATATATATTGAATTGAGAAAGTGATTTGAACTGAAAATAGGAGAAATTGTGATTGAATTGAAATTGATATGAATATTGAGTGAAATTGAAAAGTGATTGAATTGAATTGAATTGAATTATGATTATATGTGATTAATTGAAATGTGTATTAATTGAATATTAAAATGTGATTTGGATACCCTATTAACTAGTCGGGTTAAGTCAGATATAGTTGGCATGCGATAGAATTGGAAGTGTTCAGGGATACTTCGACCTTGAGTCGATGAGGCACTATATGTGTCGTATTAGGCACCATGTGTATCGTATTATTGCTATTGATAAATCTGATTAGGTACTGAGTACCGTTTACATCGGCAATGCCGATTAGGCACAATGTGCCGTACTGGTGTGTTTGGTTGGATCCGTGTATCCGCCAAAGTCCGAGTTATATTAATAGGAGTAAATGAACAAATTTGGCAAAACAATCGATATTGAATGAATTGTTAACTAAATGATTGTATATGAAATGAATTGAGAATTTGAAATGAGATGTGAAAATGAAATGGATTTGAGAAGATGAAATAATGTTTAAATTGAATTGAATACAAGCTTTAAGATAGTTTTTATTGTTACTATTATTGTTGAAACAAGTTGATTTAATATATTAAATGCTTATTGAAAGATTAATGGTATAAATTGAATTAAGAAATAGTGTATGAGTTTAACTGAATACAATCTTATAAAAGTAGTTATTATTATTGGAACATGTTGGGTTAAATGTTTAATTTGATTATTGAAAGATTCAAGGTATAAATTGATTATGCATAATTTTATTGTAATATGTTACGAATTGATAATTAGAATTGATATTGAATGATTTTATATATAAAAGGAATGAATTATTGAAATAAGAATGTAAAAATAAAATAGTTTGGAAAAAGTGAAATAATGTGTGAATTCAATTGAGTACAAACCTTTTGAAATAGTGATTACTATTGAGATAAATTGGTCTAGTGTATAAATTGATTATTGAAAGATTATATACATAAATTGAATATGTATATTTTACTGTAATATGTTATGAAATTTGAATTATAGTAATACCACTGATTGTATACTCAGTGTACAGTTTGTTTTCGTGCGCAGGTTAGGTAAAGTCAAAAATTTGGTCCAACATCCAAAGTCAATCCTGAACTCAATAAAGTGGTGAAGTATGTTTTCTTTATAAAATGGCATGTACCTAGAATGTTTGTGTAGGTCATTTTGGTAATTAATTGTTTATGATGTTTTGATGTTATAATGAGAATTTGAAGGGTTATATAGAATATATGTATATATATATGAAAAGTTAAGTTTATAAAATGGCCTATTTGGTATAAAAACTAGAGTAGGATTGAATAGAGTAATATTTGATTAGTTATGATATAGTTAGTAAATTGTTTATAATTATACAATGGTTAGATTATTAAAATGATGATTTCGATATGAATTATGTGTATTTGAGCATATTTTAAATTGGTTGAAAGTTTGATTATTGAGTTGCTTAAGATTTAAGAATTGCAGGGTTGGATATCTTGATGAAAAGACTCACATAAAGTCCACACGGGCTGGCACACGGGCATGTAGTCAGACCGTGTGAGACACACGGCTAGAATACGTGAATGTGATTTTGACCGTGTGTCCCCTATAACTTAAAAATTTGAAACAGAATGTTCAGATTTAGGCATACGGGTAGAGACACAAGCGTGTGTCTCAGCCGTGTGAGGGACACGGCCTAGTACGCGGGCATATGTCTTGGCCGTGTGACCTTACGTTAAATAGAGTTACAAGTCAAATAGTTATACGGGGTAATGACACGGGTGTGTGCTGCCACACGGCCTAAATACACTGGCGTGTCCCTAGGCCACACGGGTGTGTGAGTCCTGCACTTAGGAAAATTTTTAAAGTTTCATGAAAATTTTCTAGAGTTCCTGAAATGGTCCCAATTTACTTCTAACATCTATTTTGGGCTTCGAGAGCCTATTAAAGGGATATTATGATATAATTGTGAAATGTATGCTAATTATCTGATTAATGTTCGTAATTGTTTTGAAAAGTCCGGTGATGCTCCGTAACTCTGTTCCGTCTACGGTTTAGGGTTAAGGGGTGTTACACTTTGACTCGTGACCGGCCCGCCCAAGTGAAGCCTTTTGGACTAGCAGCACCAATCACGCTTCCCTTACGGGCGGTATTGGTGCTAGTCACTAGTCTCCTCCACCATGCCTAGACATTTTATTTTGCAATGATGAGTCCCTTCAAAGGAAAAAAAAAAAAAAAAAAAAGATGACGGGGGACCTTATAAGCATGGTCCCCCTTGTAGAAGAAGGGTCGCTAGTGAGAAAAAATAATAAGAGGGAAAGAAAGGAAAGGAAGGAGAATAAAGACAGAAAAAAGGTATGTATTATTTTGGTAATTAATTTTTTTAATTTAAAGGGATTAGTTTTTTTTATTCAACTTAGTGCTTTGTGATTTGTTATGAAAGTAATTTTTTTTCATTTTTTTAATTATTTTAAATTTTTTTGTTAGTAATTTATGATTAGGTTATAAATTATTTGTGTTAAATTAGTGTTTTGTGAATTTTTACTAATGTAAAAGTTTTATTTTTTAATTATTTTATATTAATTTTGTTAGTAATTTATGATTATGTTATAAATTATTTGTGTTTAGTTTAGCGTTTTGTAATTTCTTATGAACGTAATTTTTTTATATTTTTCAAATTATTTTAAAGTCATTTTGTTAGTAATTTATGGTTAGGTTATAAATTGTTTGTGTGTGTTTAGTTTAATGTTTATTGTGATTTTTTATGAATGTAAAATTTTTGTTTTTTTTAATTATTTGAAAGTTATTTTGTTAGTAATTTATGATTAGGTTATAAATTGTTTGTATTTAGTTTAGTGTTTATTGTGATTTGTTATGAATGTAAATATTTTTTAAAATTATTTTAAAGTTATTTTGTTAGTAATTTATGATTAGGTTATAGATTATTTGTTTAATTTAATGTGTATTGTGATTTGTTGTAATGTAATTTTATTTTATTTTTTAATTTATTTGTTTGACAATTTTTACTAATTTATTGAAATGTTGATTAAATTTCTTTTTATATAATTTTATAGGTTATTTGAAAAAAACTAAACAGGTATGTTTCTATTTTATTTTTTATCGATTCGTATGTTTTTTATGTTTAGATACTTTATGTTTATTTTAATTATATTATTATTGTAAACAAACATAATTTTTTTAATGCAGATGAAATATGGGAAATTATGAGATATTTTTTATTGTGTTTTTTATTACTCACATATTTACTATGTTTGTACTGTGTTTTTTATTTCTCAAATTCTAAATTATTTATTTTGTTTTTTTAACAAACTAAATAGATTCCTTTTTTTTAATTGCAGATTTGCAACAAATGGGTTCTTTGATTAATAATGATGATCACATATCAAGTACTATTAATAATATGGTAATAAAATTATTATTCGTTTCTCAGGTCATTTACAAAATTAAATTAGATTATACTAACTATTTTGCTACTTTAATAATGTCAAGGTACATATTGCGCATTGAAGGGTCGTGTTAATAGTGTAGGCTTTCTGCCAGATGAACGCGTAATGCCATACTTGGAGTTAGCCGGATTCAGATCAGCGACATTGATTCGGATCTTTGATCTACGATACGACTTAATATCTGCTTTGGTCGAGCGATGGCATGCGGGGAGCCACACATTTTATTTGCCATTTGGGGAGTGCACCATCACTCTACAAGATATTGCACTGCAGCTCAGACTCCCCATCGATAGGAATGTCGCCACGAGCATAAGTTCAATCTTCAGGTTGGTTGCCCTAGGCTTGGAACAAGGATTAGATTGCATGAATTTTATTTTCTGAGCCTAGGAATGAAATTGAAATTAATGAAAAGTTTAGGGTAAAATAGTAATCTTGATTAAGGAGTAAATTGAACTCAATTGAATATGAATTGAGTGAAATTGATGATTAAATTCATTTGTATAGATCTGGACAACTCAAATACGAAGTTAGATAAAGGCAAGGAAAAAGTCTCGGATTAGTAGATTTTACAAACGAACAAGTATCGAGGTAAGTTTGTGTAACCTAATTGTGAAAATTGAAATGTTTGAAATATATGATATTGTGATATTTGTTATGAATGTTATGGAAATGTTAAATGTGCAAAAATATAATAAGATGTTTGATATTACTTGAGAAAATGAGAAAGTCTCGGTTGAATAAAGGAAATTCGATAGATCAATAAAAAAGGGATACTGCATATGTTGCAGAAAGGATTTAGCTCGGACGGGTAATCCTGATATAAGCCCTCTTGATGTATATATATTATATATTAGATTTAGCCCAGACGAGTAATCCAGATTAAGCTCTATATAGTATTTGTCATAGAAAGGATTTAGCCTACCTGATCTGATTTACATTATGCACATTATAAAGGGTGTACTCATGCCGAATGCAAACGGTAACACGGTCCACTTGATCTACTTGCCCCTATGATCTGATTTGCACAACATCCGTTCGTACAGTTGGGGGTCACAGTGTTAGTTATGTTGTATCGCGAACTTTATCGAACGGAAAATCTTTTTGCGATGGATATAGGGGATCTCATATTGTTGCAGCCTTGGGCGCTTTATCGGATACCATTCTTGGCATCGATTAGTCACCAATCATATGTATTTCCACTCGTGAATAGGTGATGAATTTTACCTATTATAACAATTAGTTGACTTTTTTTTCAGATGATATTATTATAACAATTTGTTTACTCATTATAACAATTAGGTGATGAATCTTTAGGTTTTCGGGACCACACTAAAAAAATCGTAACATACGGTTCCCAAATCAATAGACTGAACAGACCCGGTGACTACCGACCCATCCACGAGTAACCCCAACTAGAACTACATGTCTTCTAGAGTGATAGTACACTCACCACATGATGATGGAATGTGTGCGTCTCAGGTCTCCACCTCTCCACCAACGCGCTTATGAGTTTTGGGTCCAACTTACACCCTTGGCCTACAATGGCCACGTGCAAAAAACTAGCTTACCTTTAGGTACGTTTGATCAATGGTGATGGAGAACCGGGTAGATTACGAATATGACATTGTAAAATTCTATCTTCCGCCTATTTACATAAAAGTTAGAAAAAATATTAAGTTCAATTATAATTATGAAATAAAAATAAAAAATATTTAAAAATTATTAAATTTTATTCTTACCATTTGCAATTGGTTGGCGGAGATGTGCTTGTCATTAAGACGGATTAGAGACCTGGTCATTGCTAAATATATTATTAAACAAAAATAAATTTATATTAAAAATATTATTTCTTGAAATTAGTAATAAAAAATAATAAAAAGAATAATTTAGATAAAAATAGAATTTAGGAAAATAATTTAAGAGACTATTTGAGAGATTTTTGAGAGAGAATTGTGAGAAATGTGTGTGAAAAATGTGTAGGGGGTTTATAGTTTTTTTTTTTTAACTCATGGGGTCCAACGGCTAATTCAAATAGCCGTTGGAGTTGATCGTTGGAGCACGAGTAAAAGCGCGCCTACGTGAAAGTGCTTTACTAAAGCGCGTTGACATGGGTGTGTTTTATAGGTTATCAAAGAAAAAAATGTTGAGTTAAACGTACTTTTCTGCGTTTCCCTTAAAAATGGCGCCAGCTCAGTGCATTTTAAGGGAATCGGCCTCTTCCAGTAAAATTTAAACAAAATGGTCCATTTCCATAAATTTTTTTGAAAATAAACCTTTTCTGGTCATTTAGTCAAACTCATTCATGAAAACGAATTATAACAAATTACTTAACTTTAATTAATGTTCAATTTATAAAAAATAAATTTATATTTAAAACATATTTTATATTTAAAAATTAAATAAACAAATTATGTGCTTGTCTTCTTTATTTTCATCGAGCTCGTAGTGGTTCACTACAAGTCTATTTTATCCATTTCTTATAAAAGTGTTTAAAGTTTATTTGTTACATCACTGTTCATCATAATTTTTGGATAAAAAAAAACTACAGGTTCAAAAAACTGATTTAATATTACTTCTTAAAAATATTTTTAGAGTCATAATCAATATTAAATAAATAATTTTTAGAGTGAATCACCCTAAAAGATTTATGGAAGGTAACAAAATCACCCTCTTGTAAAACAATATCCTCCTCCTTACAGCTTCCAGGATTATTCTTATTGCCACCACATAACATATCCTTAAAAAGAAATTTTCTGCACAGGAACAATATCCTCCTTAACCTCACAGGGGTCTAGCAGATCATCCTCCCGGCCAACTCCGGCGTTGGGGATAGGCGGTAAAGAGTTTCCAGATACAGACATCCCCAAATCAAATTAAAACTAACTTCACTTATATTTATTCAGACTTAAACTCATTTGATAAAGATTGTCCAATAATGCCTTTCAAAAATAAACTAATAAAATATATTTATCTAGAATACAATTACTATGTAAATTATATAAATATTTCTTGAAAAATATTAAATTATGTCAAAAATTAAATATAGAGATAAAATTTTAAAATTTGAACTTAATATAAAGATTAAAACTAAGATTTTATCATTATTTTATAATAATAATTAAAATTGGATCATCTTATAATGGAGGGAGTGAATAGTAGAACATGTGACTCTTGATATGCCAAATCATGTTAAAAATTAAATAAAAAGATTAAATATTAAATTTAATATAGAGGCTGAAATTGGAATTTAACCCAAGCTTAATTGCAATTCAATTATTTTATAATGTAAAAAGCAGGAGATGTCTCCTGTTGGAAAGTCCTAAAGCCTTCTTCATATTTAAATTTTGAACGTAATCTAAAGACTAAAATTGAAATTGTACCATAGTTTTAATTTTTTTTTTTTAAACTTTGTTTTTTGGACACGTGTCAAAAAGAACGGTTTCGACAATATATAGCTTTTATCGGAAAACCATTGTGCGACAGTCCGAAAGTTCCTCTTCCAACTTACCGACCGCCACAAAGCTTTTGTAACTTAATCCTCTTTTTTTTAAAGGTTATAGGTTTAATGTTTTAAGATTTAGTATTTATGGTTTATAAATAAATTTATTATTTAGTGTTTAATGTTTATAATTTAAAAGTTTAGTGTTTTTTTAAATAAAAATAGAAAAATATTATTTAATTATATTAATAATTAATAATATAAATTATAAATAAACAATAAACTTTAAATCATAAATATTAAATATTAAACCTTAAATCATATATATTAATTTAAAGATAAACTATTAAGATAATCACATTTGTTTATCTTAGGTTACATTTTAGTCACTTATATTTAAAATATTATGTTTTAGTCATTTACGTTATCATGTTGTAACATTTTAGTCACTAAATTATTAATTGTCGTTAACGATGTAATGGTAAATTGATGTGGCACATTAAATCATCATTTCAAAAAAAATTTTTAATTTACACAAAAGAAACCAAAAATTTTAAGTTAATTTATACAACTGGTCCCCATATTTTTTCTTTTTGAGCAATTTAATTTTTTTATTTTATGTTTTTTTAACTTTTTTTCCATTCTCTTCTGCTTCTCCCTCTTTTTTCCTCCCTTCTCTATTTCTTTTAACGTAGTTTTTTTTTCTATGCTTTCCATTTGTTAAAACTAGTCCACATACTTTTATTCTTTTGAACAATTTAATTTTTTTGAGTGAGGCAAGCTTATGGACTAGTTTTAGCAAATGGAAAACATAAAAAACTATGTTAAAATAAATGAAGAAGGGAGGAAATAGAGGGAGAAGCAGAAGAGAATGGAAAAAAAAAAGAAAGTTAAAAGAACATGAAAGAAAAAATTAAATTGCTCAAAGTGAAAAAATATAAGGACCAATTATAGAATTTAACATAAAATTTTTGTTTGATATGATGATTTAATGTGTCACGTCAGCTTATCGTTACACTGTTGACGGTAATTAATGGCTCAATAACTAAAATGTTACAACACGATAACATAAGTGATTAAAATGTAACATTTTAAACATATAAGTGACTAAAATGTAATCTGGGACAAATAAAAGTGTCTATTTTGAAGTTTATCCTTAATTTAAACATTAGCTCTAATTTAAAATCTTA
Organism: Gossypium stocksii; assembly: GCA_020496765.1. Classification (NCBI taxonomy): domain Eukaryota; kingdom Viridiplantae; phylum Streptophyta; class Magnoliopsida; order Malvales; family Malvaceae; genus Gossypium; species Gossypium stocksii. The sequence goes on along the minus strand of CM035630.1, from coordinate 43,950,730 downwards.
AAGTAAATAAAATCAATGGTTTGATTTGACTGTAAGTCCCAATGGAACCTAAGGTCTTTGAGGATAATATGACCCTATTTTATTATCCCGTTAGTTCAAATTTTAGAATTCTACGTTCATATATACGTACATGGTTTAATTTATACAGGTTAAAAAAAAAAAGGAAGATGGAAGCTTAGCCGGCCTAGAAGTAGGATTTGCATAAGAAATGTATGATGTACATAAAGGACGAGTGACTGCAGGAGTTGGAACTTGTTCTACAATTCTCACAAAAACACTTCCATACATACAGCATCTTCCTTTGAGTTTTGTTCTATAGTATTCTTTAATTATGAAAATTAATAAAGAGGCATAATCAATCATTATTATTATTCCTAACCAAAGAAACAAAGGTGAGAGTGTTGTAAATCTAATCTCGACAAACAATCATACATTTACAATTGCGCTCATTATTTGGCAAAGGTTGACAACTACAATTCATTGCCATTCCTGAAGCTCCAACCTTGGCATTTATGGCTAAGAAACAATCCCAACCTCCTTTGATGCCGCATTGCCCTGCTATCTTTAGTTCAGTTGGACAAAATTTAATCTCCCCTACAAACATGACCAATATGTTAAAACCAAAAAAGAATAAGGGAAGTGTTTATTGAGATTGGAAGAGAGTACCTTGAGAATGTGAAGGTGAGACCAGACCTAGCCAAAATGCAACACAAAGCATGGGGATAGTAATTGACTTGTTCATGATATTCTTCTGATCTTCCTACTACTTGCTTTAGTGGTGTGGTGCAGGCTCATAAACTTGAGTTGGTAAAGATTTATAGGTCTCCTCGTATGGACAAGTTTGGTAAACAAATCTCATTGGTGACAGGTTTTTAAAGAAAAAAATTTTACAATGAAAGGGGTTTATTGGCATGTAATACAATATCTTATTTCATTAACTAAATAATTGTATTTATATAAATTACATTTTTAAAATATGAGAATATTTAATTTTCTTATAATTGATATACTTCCAATTTTGTATATCTTTTGAGATGATGGTTTTGGAGAATCAATTTTAAGGGACAGAGTAAGAATTAAATCTCTTGACAATTTTAAAATATATGAGTATTTGATTCTTTATAAAATATAAAACATGAATCGTATTTAGGCATTGTAATGTGTTGGTAAATGAGTTGTAACAGTCTAATGCAATTGACTTTAGCAACTGCCATGCTTAGACTTATTTACTTCGTTAGTATCTTTTGACTGGTTTGAAATGTTCATTTTTGTGCCATTATTGAAAGCACTTTGTGCAGCAAATATTAGGGTATAATTTAATAAGATGTTTCATTAAGGAAACTCGAAATGATTTAGTGTGATTATTTTTTCTTATTTGAGGAATATGATCGAGAAGTTTAATTGAAAAATATCTCTATTTTTATCTCATTCCATAGAAAATTTAATTGGTGTGGAATTTCAAAAATTTATTCTTATAACACTAATTTGATTTGTGAATACTTGTAATGTCTCTGTCCTCAATTTAGACTTAATTGGACCTCGATAAGTGATATAATTTATGTTGCCTTGTCTGCTTATTTTTGAAATGGAGATGATAATGTGGAATTTTTTTTTGCTATAAAATGTTCCCATGGTTAATTCTTTATTTGAATATCATTATTTCTCTTATGGGCCTGATATTATTTTTTATAATAATTTTGGTCTATACTTAGGAGTATAAATTAAGTTTTGCTGCATATTGCAACCCTCAAAATGGTTACCTTATCATGCTAAAATTATCATTGTCATATCAAGTTTTATAGAAAGGCTTCTATTGCATCAAGTTGTCTGTACATTTGTGTTTTGTGATGCATCATATTAGAAGTTGATGAACTATTGTTCTTAATTTTTCATTTGATCTTTATCTCACTTGTAAGCTTATTTAATTATTATTATTTTAAACTCAACTCGATTTTCTTCTACGGGGTTATAAGTTAGGTTCTGGCGCATATTACAAGGTTGAAAGTATCTGCATGTTCTTGTTACATTGATATGAATTTGGCTAGAGGTGTTATAAATTGAAAGGTTTAGCATAATGTTATCAGATCATTTGGTACTAATGGTTGCTGATATCTTTGATGTGGATCCTCACGTACTGATTAGCCATATGGGGGTATTAAGGAAATAAATAACTGTTAAGTGGTTAGTAGCAATTAGTCTGTTAAACAGGTGTTAAAGTAGTTCATGCATTGTATAAATATAGTAAGTTCAGTCTCTAAATGTATCATATTTTCTGAAATGAAATATATTTCCTTTCTTTCTTCTCTTGCACTGTATTTTCTCTACATGTTATCGAGCTAAGGTTTTTTTTTTATGGCACTAGAGGTTGTTGCTGATAGTCATCGCGATTCGTCTAATGGAGTTGGAGAGCAGGTTAATTTTCCTTATTCTGATCCTATTTCTGTGATTTCTGCTGCTGGGAAAAGAATTCAACACTTTTCTAAACATGATACTATGAAACTTTGTGAGAATAACTTTCTTCTATGGAAACATCAAATCTTGTTGATTCTTGAGGGGTATGGTGTGTAAGATTTTGTCTTAGGAACTGTTAATATACCTACTCAGTTTTTTGTTGGTACTGATGGAAACTTGGTCAAGAACTCTGATTATGTGTTACACGTTCAGCAAGACAAATTATTGGCTTCTTGGTTGCTTTTGATTGTGCCCGATAAAGTCTTGGTTCATTTGACTAACTCTCGTACTAGCTTTGATGTATGGGCTACGATTGAAAAAATGTGTGCTACCAAATCACCGTCAAGATCTCAAGTTTACGACATGCGTTGTATTCTCAGAAGAAGGGCCACTTATCCATAAAGGATTATTTAGAAAAAGTTAAGACCATGTGTGATACCTTGGTTGCTGCTGGCAGTCCCATATCAGATCAAGAAAGGTCAGTATCATTCTTGCGGGGCTTTCGGCTGAGTATGAGTCAGTTCGAGTGGTTGCCTCGGCCACATGTCTTTCTCTTGATTTGGTAACTGAAATATTGATAGATTGTGAAGCTCGATAGGCTAATTTTTTTGGCTAACGTTCCTGTCCAAGCTAATGTAGCTAGTAAGCAGGCTTATAGACATACAGGATCCTCAAAGAATTCAGATTATCAGGATCACAAACAATCTAACTGTGGAGGGTTTCAATGACAGAGAGGTTTTTATTGTGGAAGGAGTCGTGGGGGTCGATTCTCTCACTCTCGTCCTCAATGCTAATTATGTGGTAAAATTGCTCACATTGTCCAGAAATGTTATTATCGTTTTGATGAGAATTTTGCAGGGGTTTCTGATGAAGGGCAATACATGTCTGTCAATCATCACCAACTTTCTACTTCAAGGCAAGTAGGACAGTCTGGTTCAAGTTGTGTTATGCATCACTGTTGCAAGCAAACTTCTGTCTCTACTGATGGTGGTGGCTCACCTAGTTGTCACCTTTCAGCACCTTCTTTGAATGATGACAGTCAACTTTGGTATCCGGATTCCGGTGCCACAAACCATGTTACCAAGGATGTTTCAACACTTAACCGTCCTACTAAATACACAGGTATGAGCCAACTTCTGATGGGAAATGGTACTCATGTTCCTATTGTTTATATAGGCACTTCCTCCATTGGTACTGGTAATAAGGTCTTACATCTTAACCATGTGTTGTATATTTCAAATGTTTGCAAAAATCTGATGTCTGTCGCATAGTTTGCAAAGGATAATAGGGTGTTTTTCGAATTTCATCCTTGTCATTGTTTTGTGAAGGACATCAAGATAGGGATGGTTTTGCTGGTGGGTTATGTTCATAAGGGGTTATATCAATTTAACGCATTTCCACAACAAGGACACGTTGCTGGTTCTGGTATTAATCTTCCATATGCACATACTATTGAGGTTAATGCTTGAGATAGTTCTTGTTCTAAAGTTGAACTGTGGCACAGAAGGCTTGGCCACCCCTGCACTAAAGTTCTCTTACAAGTTCTTCGAAGCTGCAATATTCCTTTAAATAAATTCACACCACCTAGTGTCTGTGCTCCATGTCAGCTAGGAAAGTCTCATAAACTGATGTTTGAAAATTCTAAGACTGTATACACTTCTCCCTTTGAGCTTGTTGTATCTGATTTGTGGGGACCAGCTCTCCTTTCTTCTGAAGGCTGTCTCTATTACATGTCATTTGTTGATGCTTATAGTAGATATACTTGGAATTATCTTTTAAAGACAAAAGGTGAAGTTTTGGATAAATTTGTTTAGTTTTATAAATTCGTGGAGGTTCAATTTGGGTGCAAAATTAAAATGTTCCAAAGCGACTGGGGTGGTGAATACAGACCATTGCCTACTGTTCTTTCTCGACTTGGTGTCAACCATCGGTTGACTTGCCCTTGCACCTCTGAGCAGAATGGAATTGCTGAAAGGAAACATTGGCATTTGGTAGAAATGGGTCTTGCATTACTCTCCCAAGCTTCTTTGCCCATGCATTTTTGAAGTCATGCATTTTTACTTGCTGTATACTTAATTAACAGACTTCTCACGTCTGTTCTTAAGGGCCAATCTCCTCATGAATGTTTGTATCAGACTCCACCTGACTACATGTTGCTCAAGGTTTTTGGTTGTCGGTGTTTTCCATATCTTCGTCATTACAATAATCACAAACTTCAGTATCGATCTTGGGTATGTACTTACCTTGGTTTTAGTTCTCACCATAAAGGCTATAAGTGTCTGGATGCTAGTGGTCGGATTTTTGTTCCCAGGCATGTAGTTTTTGATAAGTCTTTCTATCCGTTTGCCAAGATAGAGGAGCAATCTGTGATGCTTGACCAGCCTATGATCCGTCAACAGTCGAGTGTTCCATTGGTGCAGAAAGTTCAGCCTCATTTTGATACGACGGGTGTTTCAATTGCTAGATCACCTAGTCCTGTTCCTCTATTGTCTGAAGCTGCTGGTGTAATGCATGGTTCAGATTCTATTGGTCGACTTAGGTTTAGTCATGATTCCTCTTCTGTTGGTCAATTCCGTGATTTACTTAAGGTATCACATGAAGAGCGCAGTTCTGATTCTGGTTGTCTTTGTGGTCTTACGAATTAGTCTGAGGTCGTACTAACTGTCTCAGCTGCATCAAGACGACTCAACATACATCCTATGCAAACACGATCGAAGTGTGGTGCTTTTAAACCAAAAGTTTATGCTACTAAACTAGACATTCATGAGCCAGTCACAATTGAAGAGGAATTTTTGAGTCCCGAATGGACTGAAGCTGCATAGTAGGAGTATGATGCCCTCATGCATAATCGAACATGGGAGCTTGTACCTTTACCACCCAATAAAAGAGCTGTAGGTTGTAAATGTGTGTTCAAAGTTAAGAGACATGCAGACAGCTCTGTGGCTCATTATAAAGTGCGATTGGTTGTCAAAGGATATCTCTAAAAAGCTGGGATTGATTTTTATGGGACTTTCAGTCCAGTTGTTAAGCCTACGACAATCCGAGTGGTGCTTTCTCTTGTTGTTAAGTAAGGGTGGAATTTGAGGCAAGTTGACATAAATAATGCATTTCTTAATGGAGACTTGAATGAAGAAATTTATATGCTTCAACCTCCAGGTTTTGAACAACATAGAGATGGCCAACCATTAGTGTGCAGACTGAAGAAGGCGCTGTATGGTCTTAAACAGGCTCCTCGGGCATGGTTTCACAAGTTAAGGGATTATCTTCTTGCCTCCGGGTTTAAGTTGTCCAAAGCAGATGCTTCACTATTTGTTAAACAAACTAGGGATATCCTTCTATATGTGTTGGTATATGTTGACGACATCATAGTCATTTGCAATCATTAGTCGACTATTGATGTTTTTGTCCGATCTTTAGACTCAAGGTTTTCACTTAAGGGCTTGGGAAAGTTGAGTTATTTTATGGGCATCAAAATTACCTACACAGCTTCTGAACTCTTTCTTAGTCAACGGAAATAAATTCAAGATTTGTTACAGTGTAGTCACATAGAACAGTTTAAAGGTACTTCTACTCCTATGCTCTCTTCGTGTCTACTGTCTGTTCATACAGGGAGCCCTATTGCAAATGAGTCTGAGTACAAAAGTATCATAGAAGCTCTTCAGTACATTGTGATTACTCGGCCTGATATTGCATTTGTCGTTAACAAGGTCTACCAATTCATGCACAAGCCCCTTGATCATCACTTCAAAGTAGTTAAGAGAATATTAAGATATATTTAGGCCACGGTTGATCATGGTATTCAGTTTACTACTAGTTCTCCCTCTCTCTTGTTGGTTATTCTGATGCAAGTTAGGGAAATGATCCAGATAACAGAAGGTTAATGTCGGGGTTTTGTATTTTTTTAGGTGGCAATCTGGTATCGTGGGGATCAAAGAAATAGCATGTTGTCTCTCGTTCTTCCGCAGAAGCTAAGTATCATAGTCTCGCTCATGCTACAACAGAAGTTACATGGCTAGAATCTTTGTTGGCTGAACTTCATATTGCACTTACTGAGAAACCAACTCTTTGGTGAGATAACTCAAGTATCGTAGCTGTGCCAGCTAATCCCATACTTCATTCCAAATTCAAGCATATAGAGCTTGATCTCTTTTTCGTTCGTGAGAAGGTCACCACTGGGAAATTAGTAGTTGGTCATGTTCCAGCTTAAGATCAGGTGGCTGATGTACTTACCAAACCTTTGTCAGCAAGAAGCTTTCCAAAATTCAGAGATCAGCTTAAGGTCGCAAGCAAAGTTGAGGTCTTACAAAGCATGAGGTAACAAGGCAAATTGGTAGGGTGAATATTAAAGAAATAAATAACTGTTAAGTGGTTAGTAGCAGTTAGCTTGTTAAACAGGTGTTAAAGCAGTTCATGCAGTTCATACACTGTATAAATAGAGTAAGTTTAGTCTCTAAATGTATCGTATTTTCTGAAATGAAATATATTTCCTTTCTTTCTTCTCTTACACTGTATTTTCTCTACAGGGGAGAAGTATTTGCACATTGAACCCAAAGAGTAATGAGCCGTATTCTGCAGATCCACCTAGTCGACTAACCTTTGTTGTAATCATCCAAAATTATTGTTGTAGCTTTCTATTTCATACAGTTCAAATTGCAATCATACACCCTACAAACGATTACCACCTGATGCCACTTTTTAAATTGCAATATTCGATATAGGGAACCCGAAAAGGATTTTCAATAGAGGTTATACCATTGTATATATGTATATTTATACAGTGTATATTGTTAAAAAAAGGAAATCTATGAAAGACTTCCATGAATAATTAAGTTCACCATATACACTTATGTCATATTTATAATTTTACATGTTATATCAATAATTCTATTTTTGTCATGTAAATCTAAGTCGAGTAGATTTGGTTTATGGTTGCGATTCAACATGGTAGGCCTTCACTCTCCACATAATTTAGGTAGCAAGAGGCAATGGTAGTGCGATCGACCAATGATTTTTTACGTAAACCTCCCCCATGCATCTAGGACACTTTACCACCTTCTATAACCCTCTCCTATGCATCTAGGAACAGGGCCACTTTGCCACATTCTATAGACCTTTTCCCATGCGTGTAGGAATAGGTCACTTTACTCCCTTCTATAACCCTCTCCTACGCGTCTAGGAACAGGGCCACTTTATTACTTTCCGTAAGCCTCTCCCCATGTGTTTGAGAGCAATGCCACTTTACCACCTTCCATAAACCTTTTCCCATACGTGTGGGAGTAGGACATTTGGGCCCCTCCATGAACCCTTCGAGCTTTCAATGAAATTGAGACATATCTTTTACATTCGGGTCCCTCCGTGAACCTTTTGTGCTCTCAGTGGAGGTGAGGCATATCTTCTTCATAAAAATTAGAGTTAGATTAATGAATAAATTTTATAACTATAAGCACATGTACTTTATTTCTCCATATCAACAATTATGTTCTGATCAGTACTATAATACCATCGTCTTGTAGCACTTTTTCAATATTATTCGTCAAAAAACTCATGCCAAAAGCTATATTCAAACAGTAAGTGTACTTGTTTGTAAACATTAAGCATACTTGTTTGCAAACATGATTGAACATGTTCACAACAATATTCATGAATAATAAATAAACAAATAAACAATAAATAAAAAATATATCTTATTTTTTAGATATAAAATAATAAACATAAATGATTTAAACAAGATTTTTTTATATTTGATTAGTTTAATAAATTAGCCTTAAGATCATGTTCAAAATTATTTATTTATCTTAAAAAATTAAGATAAACAAATGAAAATCAAACTTCATTCAACGCTTTATTTATTTATAGAGATAGAACTAAGATACATTTCATAGTGAGAATATAGAACTAAGAGGCTGTCGAGCGAAGACTGGACAGCAGGCAGCATTGGGAGGGAGGATGTAAGCAAAAATAGCATATAATCAGATATTTAATTTACATAGTTAGTGTTTTTTTTATACATAAATTAAAACTATTCATAATTTTTCCGGATAAATACATTTTAGCACCTTTGAACTTATGTATTTTTACACTAACAATAATATTAATATCAACTGAACTAAGACCAATTCAACTAATTAGAGTATTTCTTTTTTAAATTCACTCCTAATTTTTACTTTTCATTTTGATTCAACCCTTTTGTCGAAAAAAACAAAAAAAAGGTCCCGTACAATCTGTTTTCCATTGGCTTTTATAGCCAATTACATGCCATTTTTATATTGTTTCTGTCCCTTCTCATTTACTGTTTGCAGGGCTTTTTTGGGCGGTGCTGAGAGGAGCCAGGAGCGGTGGATTTGATGTCTGTCAGAGGCAAGTGGCTCGGCAGCACAAGTGGGTAGTAACCTGAATCGGGTAAGGGTTTCACTTAGTTAGGTTAGTGGGTTGGCTTGTAATGGGTATGGAAATGGGTATTGAAACGGGTATTGGGTCTTGGGTTAATTGGGTTTCAATTGGATGTTGTTTGGGGTTGCTGTTGGGTAAGGGTGTATTGGGTTTTGGGTTGTAACGGGTTAGGGGATTTTAATTTTAAGTGGGAAATTGGGCCATTAAAAAGCCCGGGTAAAATTGCACTTCAATAGCTGCCCCTCTTTGCTCATCGTCGTGCAACGACAATAGAGCAAAGACTTTCAAGGAAGACCAATTTTGCCCGGTCTGCTTGTTTGGTGTTTATCTTCTTCCGGTAGCCTCGTTCCAGTCCACCGCGTCTTGTAGTTCTGGGTCATTTCACCATGTGTTCAAAAAGATATAACCTGTAGCTTCAGTCTGCTTGCATCTTCAGAGATATAATAATTCAGAGAGAAAAGATTTGTAACTCCAATCTTCTCTACTGAGGCTTCCATAAAATTGCTATTTCTGATTTGCTCTCTGCCAATACAGAGATTGCCAAATCTATTTTCTTTGATCTGCTCCCTGTCAATACAGGGATTACCAAATCTGTTTTCTTCGATCTGCTCCCTGCCAAATACAGAGATTGCCAAATCTTTTTTCTTCGATCTGCTCCCTGTCAAATACAGAGATTGCCAAATATGTTCTCTTCGATCTGCTCTCTGCCAAATACAGAGATTACCAAATCTGTTTTCTTCGATCTGCTCCCTGCCAAGTACAGAGATTGCCAAATCTGTTTTCTTCGATTTGCTCCCTGCCAAATACAGAGATCGCCAAATCTGTCTTCTTCGATCTGCTCCCTGCCAAATACAGAGATCGTAAAATCTGTCTTCTTCGATCTGCTCCCTGCCAAATACAGAGATTGCCAAATCTATCTTCTTCGATCTGCTCCCTGCCAAATACAGAGATTGCCAAATCTGTTTTCTTCGATCTGCTCTATGCCAAATACAGAGATTGCCAAATCTGTTTTCTTCGATCTGCTCTATGCCAAATACAGAGATTGCCAAATCTGTTTTCTTCGATCTACTCCCTGCCAAATACAGAGATTGCCAAATCTGTTCTCTTTGATCTGCTCTCTGCCAAATACAGAGATTGCCAAATCTGTTTTCTTCGATCTGCTCCCTGCCAAGTACAGAGATTGCCAAATCTGTTTTCTTCGATTTGCTCCCTGCCAAATACAGAGATCACTAAATCTGTCTTCTTCGATCTGCTCCCTGCCAAATACAGAGATTGCCAAATCTGTCTTCTTCGATCTGCTCCCTGCCAAATACAGAGATTGTCAAATCTGTTTTCTTCGATCTGCTCTCTGCCAAATACAGAGATTGCCAAATCTGTTTTCTTCGATCTGCTCTCTGCCAAATACAGAGATTGCCAAATCTGTTTTCTTTGATCTGCTCCCTGCCAAATACAGAGATTGCCAAATCTGTTCTCTTCGATCTGCTCTCTGCCAAATACAGAGATTGCCAAATCTGTTTTCTTCGATCTGCTCCCTGCCAAGTACAGAAATTGCCAAATCTGTTTTCTTCGATTTGCTCCCTGCCAAATACAGAGATCGCCTAATCTATCTTATTCGATCTGCTCCCTGCCAAATACAGAGATCACTAAATCTGTCTTCTTCGATCTGCTCCCTGCCAAATACAGAGATTACCAAATCTGTCTTCTTCGATCTGCTCCCTTCCAAATACAGAGATTGTCAAATCTGTTTTCTTCGATCTGCTCTCTGCCAAATACAGAGATTGCCAAATCTGTTTTCTTCGATCTGCTCTCTGCCAAATACAGAGATTGCCAAATCTGGTTAGAAATTTTGATCTGTAGCCCTATCATTTTAGGGTTTAAGATCTGCTGCGATTTACGATTTCAATCAATCTTGCTACATTGTCCACTGAGGGAATCTGTCTGCAGCATTGATTTCCTGAGATTTATGCTCAAGCAAAGGAATAGAATGCCACGATCAAAATGAGTCAAATGCTTCCTAATTGAACATATATTATGATGCAAAATGCTATGAGAATGGTGCCTATTTAGGTTGTTATCACTCATTCATCAAGGTTTCACTCGAGGTGTTATCCATATTCTGCTCGTATGCCTTGAATTAACTTGGTTCTGTTACGACATGCTAAAGTGATCATCTCTTAGGGTCAAACTATTTGAATTTCCTCCTCATTATTTGAACTGAAAAGAAAATTCCCTTAAGTATCTCCAGCCCTTACACATGGGGGGTTCTTTAAACAAATGTTCTGTTTTAATTTCTTGCATTATTAGGAGATTTCCAGAGTAATATGCAAAACTTCGTTTGTAAAGATATTTTATTTCATTAATCATTATTTCAATGTAACACATTTTATGAATGGTTGAAGGCAAAACTTCGAGGACAGTCAGATTGAAACAAAGTCATCAAAGATACAAGGAAATTAATCTGACAACATATCTTTGAGAAGATCAAAAGATAGTGAACAGGACAAAAGGTTAGACGCCCTAGATATCGCAGCTTGAGCTTCCATATACAGACTCCATGAAGACTACTTTGGGTTTGACATGTGTTCAGAAGATCCAAAGTACTTTGTTGACGCCTCGGTATGTAATGTACTCCATTTTTCGTCAGGTCAAGTACAGTGAGATGCGTGTCGTTTGAAATTTGAGCCGCTCTTTCGGGTTTTTGACTCAAAACCCCTTTAGTCTCAAGGCGCCCTTTGCGGGTTTTCACATTGGCTTCTCCTTTTTCTTTTTTTTTCTTTTTTTTTGTTTTTAGAAGTCTCAAGGCTCCCTCTGAGGGTTTTCACCTTGGCTTCCCTTCTTTTAGACAAAGTACTTCTTGACTGAGTCCGAATTCACTGGATTGGGTAAACTTTTCCAATCCATTTCTGTCAAAATCAACGCACCACCAGATAAAGCCTTTTTCACAACATACGGCCCTTCCCAATTTGGCATCCACTTTCCTCTGAAGTCCTTCTGTATGGGAAGGATCTTTTTCAATACAAGGTCTCCCTTGTAAAATTCTCTTGGTCGGACTTTTTTATCGTAGGCTAGCATCATTCGCTTCTGATCCATCTGACCATGACGAATTGCCTTTAGCCTTTTCTCTTCAATCAAGTTCAGTTGATCGTATCGTGATTGGATCCATTCTGCCTCATCCAACTTTATTTCTGACAAGATTCGAAGGGAAGGTATTTCCACTTCAATGGATAACACTGCCTCCATCCCGTAAACCAGCGAGAATGGAGTTGCCCTAGTAGAGGTTCTAACAGAAGTTCGATAGGCAAAGAACGCAAATGGTAGTTTCTCATGCCAATCTCTGTAGGTCTCGGTCATTTTCCCAACTATCTTCTTAATGTTTTTGTTGGCCGCCTCCACTGCCCCGTTCATTTTTGGACGATACGGAGATGAATTATGATGCTTAATCTTGAACTGGCTGTAAACTTCTGCTATCGTGCTGTTGTTCAAGTTCAGGGCATTGTCTGATATGATTCTTTTAGGCATTCTATACCGACAGATGATTTCTTTCTTCAAAAATCGACTCACTGCCGATTTGGTAACATTAGCATAAGAAGCAGCCTCTACCCATTTTGTGAAGTAATCAATGACCACGAAGATGAAGCGATGCCCATTTGAAGCTTTCGGCGAAATTGGGCCAATTACATCCATGCCCCACATGGAAAAGGGCCATGGCGAAGTCATAACATGTAGAGGTGAAGGCGGTACATGAATCTTGTCACCATAGATCTGGCATTTATGACACTTTTTGGTGTAGCTGATACAATCTGCTTCCATAGTAGACCAATAGTATCCAAATCTCATGATCTGTCTTGCCATCGTGAAGCCGTTAGCATATGTCCCACAAACACCTTCATGCACTTCTTCTAAGATATTTCTAGCTTCCACAGCATCAACGCATCTCAAAAGCATTTGATCTTTCCCTCTTTTATAAAGGATATCCACATCCAATACATAGTCACAAGCTAACCTTCTCAAGGTTCTTTTTTCATTCTCCGTTGCCTGTTCAGGGTATTCACGATTCTTCACATATCGTAATATATCCCGATACCAAGGGTGGTCATCCTTTTCTTCTCCTTCGATGTTACAACAGTGAGCTGGCACTTCAAAAATGCTCATTTGGATAGGCTTCATGTCCTCCTCTCTGTTCACTTTAATCATGGATGCCAGGGTTGCCAAAGCGTCAGCCATCTGGTTTTCATCTCGCGGGAGATAATTGAAAGTGATGTCGTCAAACTCCTCAAGTAGTCCCAAAACTACCTTTCGATAGTTAATCAATTTGGGGTCTCTTATCTCCCATTCTCCTTTGAGCTGGTAAATCACCAACGCCGAATCTCCGTACACTTTCAATGTTCTAACCTTTTGTTCTATGGCCGCTCGAATCCCTATGATGCAGGCCTCATATTCCGCCATATTGTTTGTACAGTCGAAATCTAATTTGCATGTGAACGGATAATGGTCTCCCTCCGGGGATATTAGGACTGCTCCGATTCCATTTCCTACCGCATTAGATGCCCCATCAAAGTTCAACTTCCATGGATGTTTCTCGGCCATTGCCACATACATTAATTCTTCGTTTGGAAAATCAAAGCTCAATGGTTCGTTTTATTCCAAAGCCCTGCTAGCCAGAAATTCTGCTATTGCACTTCCTTTTATGGCCTTTTGACTCACATATACTATATCAAACTCGGAAAGCAGTACCTGCCATCTTGCCATTCTCCCATTTAGGGCTGCCGATTCCATCATGTACTTTAATGGATCTATTTTCGAAATTAGCCACGTCGTGTGATACAACATATATTGCCTCAACCTTCGGGTCGTCCAAATCAAAGCAAAACATAATTTCTCAATTGGCGAATATTTCATTTCACACTCGGTGAATTTCTTGCTGAGGTAATATATCGCCTTCTCTTTTCTTCCCGATTCATCGTGTTGACCTAGCACACATCCCATAGAGTTACTGAACACTGACAAGTACAATATCAACGGTCTATCTGGATTAGGCGGTGATAGTACTAGGGCGTTTGACAAGTATTGCTTGACCTTATCAAAGGCATTCTGGCATTCTTCATTCCAAGTACCTTGGTTGTGCTTCCTCAGGAGGCGAAATATGGGATCACATTTCTTCGTTAACTGTGAAATGAACCGGGTAATATAATTCAGCCTTCCGAGAAAACCCCGCACTTCTTTCTGAGTTTGCGGCGGAGGTAGCTCCTGTATGGTTCTGACTTTATCTGAGTCAACTTCTATTCCTTTTTGACTGACTACAAAGCCTAATAATTTCCCCGACCTGACTCCAAAGGTGCACTTCGCCGGGTTGAGCTTCAACTGAAACTTCCTCAATCTCAGGAACAATTTCCTCAAGGCTTCAATGTGTTCCTTTTCAGTTCAGGATTTGGCAATCATGTCGTCCACGTACACCTCGATTTCCTTGTGCATCATATCGTGAAATAAAGTCACCATAGCCCGTTGGTACGTTGCACCTGCATTTTTTAACCCGAATGGCATTACCTTGTAACAAAAGGTGCCCCACAATGTTATGAAAGTGGTTTTATCCATGTCTTCAGGATGCATCTTTATTTGATTGTACCCTGAGGAGCCATCTATAAAGGAAAACAACGAATAACCCGCTGTATTGTCCACTAGAGTGTCAATGTGTGGTAAGGAAAAGTTGTCCTTTGGGCTGGCTTTGTTCAAATCTCTATAATCGACACACATTCGTACCTTCCCATCCTTCTTAGGAACAGGCACAATGTTAGCTACCCATTCTGAGTACTTGACCTCTTGTAGGAACCCAGCATCGAATTGCTTTTTGACATCATCTTTTATTTTCAGCACAATATCAGGCCTCATCCTTCGTAATTTTTGTTAGACTGGCTTGCAATCTTGTTTTATTGGAAGGCGATGTACTACGATGTCAGTATTCAGCCCCGGCATGTCCTGATATGACCATGCAAATACATCTTTAAATTCTCTTAGTAGCTCAATAAGATCTTTCCTAGTTTTCTTTGAAATGTGCGTCCCTATTTTCACTTCTTTCCCTTCCTCCAAGATTATGTTCTCTAATGTCTCTTTCTCGTGGGGCAGAATTTGCTTCTCTTCTTGTTTCACCATTCTCAGCAAATCTGGAGATACATCACAATCCCTGTCATCTTCAAAATCCTGAGGTTCCTCTAAACACATGTCTTGCTCAAAGGAGAATTCAGGATTTGCAGTATCATCGCTCATATCATTGATATCTAGGGACCTACGGGGTATGAAAGAATGTGCGAAGAATGAATGAATTTAAGAATGGTTGTTTTCATGTTATGAATGAATTTAAAAACGAATGAAATTAGAAAATTAAAAGAATGTTTATCGATAGAAGAATGAAAGAAGTTTGTTCGATTTGACAAAAGTGTTCTTCATTGAAACCAAAATATCCGAACATAAGCCTATTTCACAAACGAAATCTTATTACTCCTAGGCTTTAGAGCAACAAGAGTGTTCTGGAAAATTACTCTATAAAGTTCTTAAAGGTTACAGGAAGTTCTTCAGCAGTCCAATTGTTTAAAGAGCTCCCTGGTTCGTAAGGACGGATGTCCTCCAAATTCCTTTGTTCAGTCTCTTCATCATGTATGGCGTTGACGTGATAGCTTCCCTTCTCGAGTGACCCCACCTCGGGTTGAATTATCCCTCCTGATACAAAAGTCTGGGATATGTGAAGGAATATCATCGATTCCCACTCAACTTCTCTTCCGCTCAGACGTGCCTTTCTTCTTTCCTGCCGCTTTTCTATCTCTTTCTTTCTCTGTCTGTTATCTGGCCTAAATTCTAGGCCAAAGCGATCTCTTTTCTCCCTTATCTCGGGGACTCGGGTTCCACCCTGGAGGTATTTGCCTAACCCTTTTCCAGGCATAGCTCCTTTTCCTACTGTCATCCGCAAGCCCATTTTTATGGTTTTAGATATCTTGGGCAATGGTATCTCATTTCCTTCCGAGACGAAGGTTGCATTGACGAATTCTAAAGAGCGAAAAGAGCATTCAATCGATTTTTCGTCTGCCTCCACATAGGGTGCGTCACTGGTAACTGCTGCTATGATATCTTCCTCCGTATGTATGGTCACCAGTCGTCCGTCTGTCACTAACTTCAATTTCTGATGCAAAGAGGAAGATACCACTCCTGCCAAATGTATCCAGGGCCTCCCTAACAAGCAATTATAAGAGGGCTTGATGTCCATCACTAGAAAATCCACTTCATATGTGTTTGGCCCGATCATTAAAGGGATGTCAATCCTTCCCATCACCTTTCTCTCCGTGCCATCAAACGCTCTCACTATATTGTGACATGCTTTCATGTGAGAACCATCTATTGGCAGTCTGTTTAGTGTGGATAATGGTAGGATATTCAGGGCTGACCCATTGTCGATAAGTACACTTGGCAGTGTGTACCCTTTGCAGTGAGTGGTGATATGTAGAGCCTTAGTTGATCCCATGCCACCCGGTGGGATCTCATCATCATTAAAATAGATGAAGTTGTCGGCGCTTATGTTACTGACAAGACGATCCAGTTTATTGATAGATATGTCCTTAATAACATAGGTTTCGTTAAGCACTTTCATCAATGTCTCGTGGTGTACTTCTAAACTCAGGAGCAATACCAACACTGATATGCGGGCTGGTTGTTTGCGTAACTGCTCAACTACGCTATACTTGCTGTGTTTCAGGAATTTTAGAAATTCTTTAGCCTCTTCCTCCTTCACTGGTTTGTTGATAAGTATTTCGGCCCCTTTATCTTTCTCGAAATCTAGGGCTCTGGCTTTCATGGGCTCGACCCTGATGCCTCCCGCGTCATAACGCTTTCCACTACGGGTGCAAGAGCCTTTGGCTTGAATTTCTTTGGAAGCATTAGCTATTCCTTCTCCTTCCGGCATCGTTACGTTGCAATTATAATTCCAAGGTACCCTTTTGTTATCCTTATAAGGAAAGGAAACAGGTTTGCGAATAATGACTTTCGGTGCTGTTTGCACTCCATCCTCGTCAGACTTGGGTAGAGAGATAATGATCCTCGGCCGGTTGGTTCCTTGATTCATCGATTCTCCTTCCAAGACGCATATGTATCTTGCATCCGAGCCCTCTTCATAAAATTCCAGCTCCTTATTATCCACGAGGCTTTGTATCAAAGTTCTAAACTCAACACATTCCTGGATCTCGTGCCCTTCGACTTGATGGAACTCACAGTAGTTTCCCGCTTTTTCACTTCTTCCTTCAGAAACCAACATTCCTCTCTTCATTATCTCTTTCCAAATTGCTTTCAACGGTATCTTTACATTAGCAATGTCTTCTTTGACCCTTCTTATGCCCGTTTCTTTGATTGCATTCACCCTTTGATCGCCATGGTTTGGCATCGAGTTTTCTGTGCTGGGGGTATCGTCAAAATTCACAATCCCTATCTTGATGAGTCTTTCTATCGCTTTCTTAAAGCCTGTACAATTTTCGATTGAATGCCCCGGTACTCCCCCATGGTATTCACATTTGGCGTTTGCATCATACCACTTAGGATATGGGGGTTGTAGTGGTTTTAAGTGAAAGGGAGCTATTGCGTGTGCCTTGTATAAGCTCTGATAAAGTTCCCTATACGTCACTGGAATGGGTGTGAATTGCATCTTCTCAGAGTTCTGTCTCGTACCAGATTCATGCATTTGGGAACCCTGTTGCCCCATCGTAGCTGCTCTTGGTTGGCTAACCGTGATTGCCTTTGACTTATAACTACTCATGTTGTTCACCTCGTTATTTTTCCTTCTCGGGGCAGATCTTTTAGGAGCTTCCCCTTCTATCTTACCCCCCTTATGGCGTTTTCAATCATTTCCCCCGCCATAACTATGTCAGCAAAACTCTTAGTGGTACTTCCAATCATGTGAGTAAGGAACGGGGTTTTCAATGTGTTTATGAATAGCATGGTAGTTTCCTTTTCTAAGATCGGAGGTTGGACTTGCATGGCGACCTCCCTCCATCTCTGTGCGTATTGTCTGAAACTTTCATTAGGCTTCTTTTCCATGTTTTGAAGGGTAATTCGATCAGGCGTCAAGTCAGCCACATGGCTATACTGCTGCATAAAGGCATGTGCTAAGTCTTTCCAGGAACTGATCCTATCGCGGCTTAATTGATTGTACCATTTAGCCGCGACCCCGACTAAACTGTCCTGGAAATAATGAATCAGAAGTTGATCATTATTTACGTACCCTGTCATTCGCCTACAGAACATAGTGAGGTGGGCTTTAGGACAGCTAATCCCATTGTATTTTTCAAACTCTGGCATTTTAAATTTATGGGGGAGAACTAAGTCTGGGACCAAGCTAAATTCTTTGGCGTCCATCCCTTGTCGGCCATCAGCACCTTCTAAAGCTCTAAACTTTTCTTCCAACCACCTGCAGCGCTCCTCTAATTGCCTTGAGGATTCGATCATTTCCGTCTCTTTCTCAGCCAAGTCCAAATCAATGGTGAGTGAATTGATGGGATTATCTAGAGGGTTGGACCCCGAGCCGTCTTGTAAGTTCACAGGTATTCCAATATCAATTTGTCCCTGTTGAGGCCTAATGGTAACAGAAGGCCTTCGCAGAGGAGCCTCCGTCTGTGTTTGAGTACGGGGTGGGGTGAAACCCAGAGGATAATCATCATTATCTTCTGCGGCGGTAGCCATAGGGGCCTTTCCCTTATCTATTGCCCCTTTTAGCAGCTGAGCCATTTCAGCCACCATACTTCTCTGGGCTTCCATCATCTGTTCACGCATATCCTGTTGTATTTTTGCCAGTTGTTCTTGTAATAGCTCCTGTATCTCCTTTTGGAGCTGTTCGAATCTCTGATCCATATTCTTGGTTTTAGCACGTGTACCGTGGGAGTTTCCAGATTCTTTTCTTCTGTAATGACTTCCACTAATAGGGTCTTTTCGGTTTAAATGCATGTGATGTGATGCAATGTGAATGCATGAATGCAAAAGATATCGATCCCGATTCAGTTTCAATTTAGAAAACGTTGTTTAAGGAACAAAAATCCTTACACAAAACGGATTACAGACACTTTTATCGTTAGGTCCAGAGTTTCAACCTTTTTAAATAATAAGAACAAAAGTTTTTACAACAAGCTGATTACAGATATGCTTTTGCCTTTAGGCCTAGAGTCTTAATTTTCCTAAGCAACGCGGCCAATTCTCGACCTCGGTCTGATTCTAGCTCGTATTTGATACTTAACACATCAGCCTGTACTGTCAAGTCCTGCAGATAATCGGCGACTTCTCGAATCTGGACGATGGCCTCCCCCATAAGGTAATCCTTATCTCTGACTTGATTTTGGAAATGGTGAAGCTCTTCCTTCCAGTGTTCCTCTCGTGCTTCAAGCTGCTCAATCCGGAGTCTGCAGTCTTACAATGCTATCTCTAGCCCCTCAATCTGATGTTTCATTTCCTCAATCTTGTCTTTACTCGCCTTCAACTCGGCCGCAGAGTTACGACTTCGATGAAGATGAAGGGACCATCCGAGTTCAGTTACCTTAGCTTTTAGTCCTTGATTCTCTACTAAGTTCTTTTCCAAGACTTGATTCTGTGTTTGTATTTCCTGGAACTTCTTCTCCCAACGGTCGGCTTTGGATTTTTCTTCCCGAACCTCTAGTTACCATTGCTCGGAAGACTTTCCCAATCCGGCTCTCTTCATTGACAGTTGCATTTTCTTATATCGTTCCTTCAAGTCGTCTCGGTCTTCCTCTATTTTCCTTTTTTCTTTCTTCACCTTTTCGACCTCAGTTTTCTGTACATCAACGTCCAGGCTCAGATACACCTTTTCTTCTTCTAACTTCTCTATCCTTTTGGCGAGCTCCAGACTCTTCCTCTCAAATTCTAACTTTACGAGTTCTAATTCTGAAGGAACCACCCGTAAGCTTTCCTCCATTGATTGAGCAGTCTCCCATCTTGGCCTTGGGATGTTGTCATTGGTCCTCTTGCTAAACCATTCTTTGTACTCAGGGGTCGTCGTCGGGCCATCGGTCAAAGCCTTCATAGAGCAACTCTTTTTTCAGGCGTCGGAAATCTCTCGTATTTTCCTTTTATAATGATCGCCTTTGTATGAGAAATCACTTTGGGCCAAGCCTCGTGTTGCCGGTATAAACTGTTCCGCTTTGTGTTGCCTCAAAACGAGTAATGGCGCATAACCGACAACTCCCCAAATTCCAAGAAGAGTTACCCAATCAAAAGTCCCGCAGTGATAAAGAATTTCTTTAGGAGCCATCCAAGGAGCTTTCCATACAACATCTTCTTCTCTGAGATTCTGAAGTATCTCTATCCATCTTTCCTTCGTGATGTCGTCTCTTCTTGACGTAGTTGCTGCTTCTTTTAAGAGAGAATAGTCCTGAAAGAATACTCAGTAAGGACCCCTATTGACCCTCTAGAAGTGACTGTGAAACCAAACTAACAGCAACTGGGCGCAACCGATGAATCTACCTTCACCAGCTCTCCGACATGCACTTAAGGACCGAAATGTTTCAGCTAGGATTGCAGGCACGGGTGTGACTTGTTTGTCAAGTCGATCGAATAAATCCGTGACTGCCTCGTCTATGTGCCCCATAGCCTTCGAAAAAATCATCAACCCATAGATACTTAAAGCCAAGACATCCACCTTCCTCTTCGTGTCGGGGTGCGTCAATATCAGATCCTTTAGACTTGCCCACGAAATACATTTACTATCACCTTTTTGTTGGATTCGAGCTGCGGCCCACTGTTCACTCATTCCCGTGATAATCATTAATTTTTTCACGAAAGTTGGAAGATTGACAGCCCTAACATAAGCTTTGTTGTTTTGAATTCTTGAACAGCGGAGCAAGATGGTATATTCTTCCACAGTGGGTGCTAAGTCTACCTCACCGAATGTAAAACAGCTATAAGCGGGGTTCCAAAACCGTACCCTAGCCCGAAACAGATGCTTATCCACCTTAATGTCTAGCAAATAGGGAAGATCTCCGTAATTCTGATAGAATAACTGTTTAGCTTCATCATCCCATTGGGTCCAAATGTCCCTCAATTCCTGAAGCTCGTTCTGTGCCGAACTAATACGAGTAAAGTCTCACAGCTCCGACGTATACCCCTCGGTGACACTATCTCCTTTTTCTAACTAGGCTTTCTCTGACCATGCACGTATGTTAGCGTTGTCTTCCACTTTATCAAGATATTCATTCCCCATTACAAAACTTTCTAACTTAGAAATAGAACCGTGAATCGATACCTTTAAATGCTGGATGACATGCAATGATGACAAAACAGAAGGGGTCAGTGTCACATATAACAGATATAATTCAAAGAAAATAAACAAGCGCCTACATGGGTAGTCACTAAAGGTCATCTCCGTACTACCTAGGGCAGGCACCTAAGGCACACTATATGCGTTTCGGTTCTAGAGAGAAGGGTACCTGAACCAGCGGATTCCTCGATCCTCACCCATTATAGGTTCATACGGACCAAGTTCAGTTCGGGGGGACACATTTCCCTATGGCCATGCGGAGATGAAAATCTCACGAAGACATAGGTACGGATGTATCCCGGAAGCGATTCACTAGCCCATGCGGAGGTGAAAACCTCACGAAAGCGTAGCTCCTCACTCCCACTTAAGGGTGTGACCACAATGGTCATGCAAATGCAATGTGTGCGAGGAAGGATAACAAACATATTTAATAAACGCATGTAAATGACTGTATAAAAAAAATCTGATTCTAACAATAAGACAGAAAATGATCAATTTTCGGCTTGACTCACTTAATGTCCCCAGTGGAGTCGCCAAGCTGTCGAAACCATTTTTTTGAACAAAAACAAATGTCGACTTAAAAAATGAAAATGGGAGTCGCCACCAACCTTTTTAGGTGTGATTGGGTCACCATATAAATGTTTTGGTCTACGAAAAATTAGAGAAAATAGGCTCGGGAGTCGATTACGCGCGGGGAAGGATTAGCACCCCCGCAACGCCTAAAATTGGTACCAAATTGAGCAATTTTCTTGCCTTAAGTCGAAATTTTGGAAAGATTTGAAAATATAATTCTTTTTGAAGCTGGAATAATTTGAGTTAAAAATTGAGATTCCTTTGCTTCAGTAGAATACGAACATCACATCCAGCACGGTTGGACATGAAGTTCTTAAATTCTTCGAAACTATAGTTATCCCGCGAGTTGTAAAATTGCTTAAGAGGGTATTTTAGGTATTTAGATGAGAGAGAAATCGCAACCCAGCACGTTAGGGCACTATTTCCCGTATCTCTAAACACAAAAATATTGCCTCGTTTTTGGAGCATTTTGAATAAAAATGGGATGATTTGGGTTGAAAAAATCGAGATTCCTTCGCTTCGGAAGAATACGAACATCACATCCAGCACGATTGGACACGAAGTTCTTAAATTCCTCGAAACTAAAGTTATCTCGCGAGTAGCAAATTTTAGGAGGGTATTTTAGGTATTTAGACGAACGAGAAATCGCAACCTAGCACATTAGGGCACTATTTCCCGGATCTCTAAACACGAAAATATTGCCTCGTTTCTAAAACATTTTCAGTTTGAATGAAATGTACACCTTTTGGAATAATGATGCAATTAATATTAAAACGTGATATTTAGAAAAGGATAACAGCAAAGATGTTTACATTCAAAGACAATAAAAATAGTGTATTTTAAAAGAGTATGACATAGTTATAACACAATATACACGCGAGATAATATGAATAGTATAATAACAAAAACATGTAACATGGTAAGAGTATTTATAAGATAGTAAATATTATAAAACTTATGACATTTAAAGGATATATATATATATATATATATATATATAAATATAAATATAATTATAATATATGAAAAGATATAATATTAAAAGGACATATACAAAAATATACACATAATACGTAAAAATATACGATATATATATGAAATGATAATATAAAAAGCATATGAATAATAGGATATTAAAAAAATATATATATAATATAGTTAAAAATATATACATGAGATAGTAAAATATGGGGATAAAAATATATATATATATCTAATACATATATAAAATATAACATAAAAAAAAATGTATATATATATATATATATAAAATAGTATTTAAAAGATATAGCACAATAATATACATACGTAATATTAATATATATATGTATATACATAGGACATATTAAAAGAATATATATATGTAACGTATAGATTAAATATATACAACATATATATATACATATTGGAAATATTAATACTAAGATATAACTAATAATAATATTAAATATCTACACATATATGAATATATTAAAATATAACTAAAACTTAATGTCAATGATATAAATATAATAGAATAATAATAATTATTATGCTAGTAAGTATATTAAAAAATTAGGTAATAATAGTAGTGGTATATAGTAAAACCATAATATTTAAAATAATAATACTAAATATAGTATAATATTTAAAATAATAATACTAAATATAGTATAATATTTAAAATAATAATATTAAGTATAGTATAATATACTAATAATGAAAATAAAAATAAAAATAATAATATATGGTTAATAATATAACTAATATTAAAGTAAAAAAACAAAACAGTGAGAAGAAGGAAAAAAGGACGAAATTGCGTTAAATCAAAAGGTTTCGGGCAAATTTGGAATTAAAAACAAAAGTAAGAGGACCAATACGAACACGGGGGGAACATACAGGGGCCAAAGGAGAATTTCACCACGCGTTTAAAACGGCGTCGTGGCAGGAAGGACTAAATTGTAACGCAGGGTAAATTAATGGGCCAATTTAAAAAATAAAAAACTTCAATTGTAAAATCACTGAAAAGCGGAAGGGCCTGGAGTGCAATAAGACCATTAAGCAAAAACACGCGGATCCTATGGAGCGGGTCGGGTCTGTGCACGGGTCGGCTCGAAACGACACTGTTTTGAGGCTTAAGTACAGCCCCCAAAACGGTGTCGTTTTGGAGGGCTATATAAGGCCTATTTCGGCTAAAAAAATTTCATTTTGTGAGGGGGAAGAAAAAAAAGGAGAGAGAATGGGATAGAAGGGAGAGAGAACCGGGGAGGGGATGATTCCCGGTGGTCGATCCGACCACCGTCCGGTCACTGGCGTCGGCTCCGGCCACCGTACACGGTGGCCGGAAAAGGTAAGATTTTCAAAATTTTTTATTTTTTTATCTTTTATTTTATTATTATTATTTTGAATATATATGCCTATATTTTATATGTTTATGAGTAAAAAGAAAATAAAAAAAATACCTCTAAGCTTGCTGGTCTGATTCTATTTTGAGGTTTTAATGCTCCAATTTGAAGCTCGATGCTTTGATCTTTTTAGGATACTGTTTCGAATATTGGTATTGAAATCTATTGCTCTGTTTTTGTATTAAGAAACTGTCGAAAAAAACAAAAAAAAGGTTCCGTACAATCTGTTTTCCATTGGCTTTTATAGCCAATTACATGCCATTTTTATATTGTTTCTGTCCCTTCTCATTTACTGTTTGCAGGGCTTCTTTGGGCGGTGCTGAGAGGAGCCAGGGGCGGTGGATTTAATGTCTGTCAGAGGCAAGTGGCTCGGCAGCACAAGTGGGTAGTAACCTGAATCGGGTTAGGGTTTCACTTAGTTGGGTTAGTGGGTTGGCTTGTAATGGGTATGGAAATGGGTATTGAAATGGGTATTGGGTCTTGGGTTAATTGAGTTTCAATTGAATGTTGTTTGGGGTTGCAGTTGGGTAAGGGTGTATTGGGTTTTGGGTTGTAACGGGTTAGGGGGTTTTAATTTTAAGTGGGAAATTGGGCCATTAAAAAGCCCAGGTAAAATTGGGCTTCAACACCTTTAAAACCATTTAAAATTAAATTAGAGAGGGAAATAATTTTTATAGCTTTTTAGAATTTTTAATTGAGAAAAAAATAAAAAATTAAAATTAATAAAATACATCAAGCTCAATAATTTAAGTTGATTCAATATCAATTTAATATAATTTAGATAAACATTTAAAAATCATCCTCCTAAATCTGATGCGAGCTATTAAAGAAGAAAATAAGAGAGAAGAGAGAAGAGAGAAGGAGAAATAACAGAGAGAAGGTAGAAAAGATGAAAAAATGGTACTGTATTTTCATAACAGACTCAGCACACACGAGGGTGCTTAAAAGAAATTAAAAGAAAAAGAACAACGGTCCTTACAACTGTCAATTTGTTACAAAATTGAATAGGAAAACACCTTGTTTCACTTAACTAATTCTCTCTCTCAAAACGTAGCGTATTCAATAAAGCCCCCTCTCCTAAAACGTACTGTTTTGTTACAATTTAATTAGCTTAACAAATAAACAAAATTAAACAGAAATTAACTACTTTTTAACTCCATAATTAAATTCCATAACAAAATCTCAATTTAATAATAATAACAACTTGTTTGGTTGGTTGATGTGATGACAAGAGGAAATTTTTATTTAATATTTTAAAACCGATTTAAATCATTTCTTCTTGATTTAATTAATCTGTTACATTTAATTAAAAATTCAACTGATTTAAATATTAAAATAAATAAAAATTTAATAAATCAATATAAATATGCTTTAACTCCTCTTTGAAAAGTTTCTTTGGAAATAAAACACAAGTATAAATTAATAAAAAAAAAGAAATAGAATAGTAAAAGGCAATACAACTCATTTGGTAAAAAAGGAAACAAATTAATAAAAAGATGATTTAATTAGGTAAAAATGGTGATTTTAAAATGAAATAAGGTTTTAAATCGTTTTTCTTGAAATTTAAAGAAATAGATCATTTTGAAGAGAGAAATCGAAAATACGTTCTTGGGAAAAATGCTTTAACGTTTTTTACAAAACACATTTTCTTTTGACACATTAATTTCTCTGGTTAAATAGTTAAATAATAGTGATTTCATTTTTTATTCCCAAGTTTAATTTATCTTCTAATCACATTTGTATTTTTTATTTCATGTTATTTCAAGTTTTTTATTATTATTTTTAATTCATCTTTTTAATTAATAACTCTTTTATTTATATAAATAAAATAATAAATATGTAAATATATAATAAAAATATACATATTATATTTATCATTATTTTAAATATATTTTATTTTTTAAAAACATCAACTAATTTTTTGATATTTTTTTATAGATAATTTTTATATATTTTTCAATCTAAAATATATTTTTATTATATAAAGGCTGTATATATGAAAAATCAGTTCAACTGGACATATTTACCAATTTTTACTGATTTTAACGTTTCGAAATGATGTAAAATTAAAATTTAACAATTTTTTAGATGTTGTTGTTTGAGAGGGTAAGGTAAGAAATATTCCAAGACTGAAAACAACGATGTAACTTTGATTCAGTTGTACCAATTAACTTGAATCTGCAGATTGCTTGTCAAACAAATAATATTTATACGTTTAATTGAAATATATCTGATAATTAAAATATATTATTTTTAAGTTTAATTGAATTACAAATAATATAAGTAAAGAATTAAAATAAGGTATTTGTCAAACAATCCATTTATATATATATATATATAATATTTTAAAAAAATATATATGTACATATTTAATTATGGTTTTTAAGTATTTTAAAAATATTATTATATAAAACTATCATCGTATACGATAACTCAATATAAACAAAAAAAAAAAATGGAAATAGTTGAAAGTGTTACTTCCAAATATAGATTGTAGGATTTGGAAAAACTAGGTAAATTAATTAAAATTTAAAGAAATTAAATTATACATTATTTTTACATCAAAATTAAGCGTTCCCAAATATTAATTTGAATACAACTGTAGTTAAAATATTTATCAAACATTTGTTAGATACAAGTTCAAATCGTGTTGCTTTAATATCTACTTTTAATATTGTATACGAAAGAAATTGTAATAATCACACAATAAAATTTATTTAATCTATTTATTTAACTGAATTTTGAACATAATTATGAAAATATTTTTAATTTTTAATACTTAATTAATTAAACTAAAATTAAGAATTAAGTAAAGTTCATGATATTTTAATTGAGAGTAATTTATGCTTCCACACACTAACTATGTTAGGATCTAAAATTTCCTTTTTTACTCGCATTCTTTTTTTTTTTAATATATATTATAATTATATGCTATAGTAATGTTGGTTAAATTATAAATTTACAAGTAAAAGATTATAGAGATATTTGTACAAGAAGAAAGATTATATTTTATCTTTTAAACTTAAAAAATAGATAAACTAATTTTTTATATTAAATTAAACAACAAATTGATAATTTCTTTTAAAAATTTCATTTATTTGTACTGTTAAAAATTGATGTGATTGACAAAGTAACTAGACAATGACATGTGATGTGCCACATGTACCTCATTTTAACATACATGAATCAATTTTTAACAACAAAAATAGATGAAATTTTTAACATAAGGACTAGTTTGCTCATTGATCCAATGTGTAGAGACTAATTTGTCCTGTTTTCGAGTAGAGAGAGTAAAATGCAATCTGTCTCCCAATAGAAGAGCTTTCATGCATCTTTTACCTAAATTTAGATTTTTTGATGTTTAAATTAAATTTATTTCCAGCATGGATCATATTTCGGGTTTTCTAAGAATCAAAATTTTTTAGACTAAATAATTACAAAAGAGAAAACTCAAAATTTTTTAAAACTAAATAATTACAAATTCTAATAATTATGAGCTCAACTCTAATGATTATGTTAAATTAGCTGCTAAAAAAACTTGTAAATTGGGTAATTGACTGAAAAACGAAATCTGGGCCGTCCAAGAAAGAACGATGTCGTATTGGAAAGTGGGCCCATGACACGTAGGGTTTATTCCATTAAAAAACGCTCCAGATCCAACATCACAAATTCAAATCCACAGTTTTCATTTAAAAAAAAATTAGATAAAAAAATTTCAAACCGTGTTTTGTTTCCTCTCTAACGGCTACATTCTGTGACTTGTTATTGTTTTTTGCTTTCTCTCCATCTCTCTCGCTTCCTTGCCCTAAATCTCCCCCCCCCCCTTTCTCTCCCTTTTTCCTTTCTGTCCAAAGGAAAGAAATATGAAGCATTTCATGTTACCAAGAAACACGATCTTGAGAGAGCCGATGGAGAACACCCCTTCTTCCCCAAACCCTACCCCTTCTAAATCCAAACGTAAACACCCTAAACCCTCCAAAGAAAACGCTCCGCCGCCCGATCCCAACTCCCAACCTTCCCCCGCCTCAACTGCCAAGTTCAAGTCTCAGTTGCCTCCTCGCCCGCCCTCCTCCAACCCTCTCAAGCGCAAACTTTATACCGAAACCCTACCCGACAATGCCTCCCTCTCTGGAATTTCCGATTCCGGTGTCAAGGTTTTTCTCTTCTGAATCAATTTAATTTAATTTCTTAGATTTCAATTTTTTAACTTCCTTTTTCTTTATTATTGTTTGTTTTAGGTGGTTGTACGGATGCGGCCACCAATTAAAGAAGAGGAAGAAGGGGACACGATTGTTCAGAAAGTTACTAGTGATTCTTTGAGTATCAATGGGCAAACCTTCACGTTTGACTCAGTTGCCAGCTCGGATGCAACTCAGGTACTGACGCCTTCTCTTTTGTTTCTTTAGTTTCCCTTTGTTTGATTATTTGTGAAATACCCTAAATTTTGTTTCCTCTTAAAAATGCAGCTAGATATCTTCCAGCTTGTAGGAGCACCTCTGGTCGAAAATTGTCTTGCCGGGTTTAACAGTTCGGTGTTTGCTTACGGCCAGGTACTTGCTTCTTCATTTTCTTTCATTTATAATCTTCGAATTACACTTGAATGGATTTATAGCTTTTTTGATTTGTGTGTGTGAATTCATTGATTGTCAGTAGACTGGAAGTGGAAAGACTTATACCATTTGGGGTCCAGCCAACGCCTTGTTGGAAGCAAATTTATCAAGTGATCAACAAGGCTTAACTCCCCGTGTGTTTGAGCGGCTTTTTGCTCGTATAAATGAGGTAAAACCATAAAAGTTTCTACTATTTTCATCAATATTTATGTTTTGAATGTACTATTTTCAATGGTTTGTTTTTTGACCTTCTATGTTATAGGAGCAAATTAAGCATGCTGATAAACAACTCAAGTACCAATGTCGCTGTTCTTTCCTTGAGGTAGAGTTAATTTACTTCTTGTGATACTGAATTTTGATAATAATCGAACTGTTTAGCTTTTCATTCTTCTTATTCCTTACCACTTATTTTTTCACTTTTCTTTTGCAGATCTATAATGAGCAAATCACGGATTTATTGGATCCAAATCAAAGAAACTTGCAGGTAGAATGGATCATCATAAATAACTTTTCAAATACTCTTTCCTAGGATGATTTGTTTTTTGTTTTCTTAGACTGTTTATGATTTTCATCCAGATAAGGGAAGATGTAAAATCTGGTGTTTATGTTGAGAATTTGACAGAGGAGTATGTAAGTTTGATGAAGGACGTGACCCAGCTGTTGATAAAGGTTGTTTTTTTTGTGTGTTTTTTATACTTTCCAATGCTTTGGCTGCTATTCGGTTTTTTTCTTTGTAGAACTTCTCTTTATGTTTAGAATAATAGCATTAAACTTTTTCTTATAGAAAGGAACGCTTGTATGTACTTCTTATTATCTTGATCAGTTTATTCCAATTTGGTAAAAGCAAATTGAAACTTGACTGTTAAATTTCAATCAAATAATTATATTCACAAGCTTCACTGCAAAAACAATGCAGGGATTATCAAATAGAAGGACAGGTGCGACTAGTATCAATGCTGAAAGTTCCCGTTCACATAGTGTCTTTACTTGTGTTGTTGAGTCTCGATGTAAGGTAATAATGCTTTGAATTTCCAATGATTTGTCGATTTTTTTTTATTGTTATGTTTGAGCAAATATATATCTTGTTAGATTACAAGTTTGTCGAACCAAATCATGGCATCAATCTCTAATTTGTGCATTTGTTAATTTTGTAAATAATAAAATTACAAGGATCTAATCATCTGCAGAACAATTGGAGAATATCTCCTATTTTTCATGGGGTTTTCTCTCTCAATTGTACTTGAGGATTCTGAAGAACTCTCTTTTCTGCAGAGTGTGGCCGATGGTGTAAGCAGCTTTAAAACAAGCCGAATAAATCTTGTTGATCTAGCAGGCTCAGAGAGACAAAAGCTAACTGGTGCTGCAGGGGAGCGCTTAAAGGAGGCAGGAAATATTAACCGTTCACTCTCACAGCTTGGGTATGCTTCTTCTATCTTTTCTTTCATGTGCATGTCTTCTTTCGGATCATCTTTTTATTGAAACTCTAGATTCAACTTCTAGCTCTTACTTTATTGTTCAAAAAGGTGGATCTTTCAACATTTGACTACAGTGTAATAGTAGGCATCGGCATTTTCTGAATCTTTTAATTTCAAATAGTTGCCAAATAAAGTACAGAGCATTGTTACACAAAATGTAAAAATGCAATAAAAATAAGTTATAGTAAGAAAATGTATGTCCAAAATTTTAAAGAAAACTATTTTTAGCATATATTTGACTGAAAGGATATTGTCTGTAGAAAAAAATTGAGTTTGTGGATTACAGTTTTTGATACATAAAAGGTCTATGTGATATGATGTATGGGGACAATTGCTCAATTCAGATCTAATTATGCCATGTTTTCTTGCTTCTTTGTTGCATAAGCATGTTTTCATGGATCAAGAGGCCCAGACTCCTAGATTTTTGATAATTTTATTTAATTTTGGAGTTCAGGAACTTGATAAACATCCTCGCTGAAGTTTCCCAAACTGGAAAGCAAAGGCATATCCCCTACAGAGACTCCAAGTTGACATTTTTATTGCAGGAATCTCTTGGTGGCAATGCAAAATTAGCCATGGTCTGTGCAATTTCTCCAGCACAGAGGTAATGTGATAGCTGCTTTTATTTTATTTAAGACTCCCCGCCCCCTTTTTCTGCAAGGGAAGTTTACATGAGTCGTAATGCAGCTGTAAGAGCGAAACATTCAGCACACTACGATTTGCTCAGCGTGCAAAGGCAATCAAGAACAAGGCAGTTGTTAATGAAGTAATGCAGGATGATGTAAATTTTCTGCGAGAAGTGATTCGACAGTTGAAGGTATGTTCTCATAATCAGTTTTTTTCCCTTATCAGTTACGTGATCAAATATGCAAATATATAAAATGTGGAGGGAATCATGCAGGATGAACTCCATCGTATGAAATCTAATGGAAACAACCAAACTGATCCAAATGGAAGTTACTCAACTGGATGGAATGCCCGTAGGAGCTTGAATTTGTTAAAATTTAGCCTCCATCATCCAAGGACATTACCTCATGTTGATGAAGATGGTGATGAGGAGATGGAAATTGATGAGGAAGCTGTTGAGGATTTATGTGCTCAAATAGGTGTGCAACCAGCAGATATATATCTCCATTCAAATGAATTAACCAAACAAGAGATAATTGAATCAATTTCGGGAAATACCACCTCTGAAAATGGATGCGCTGGTAATCTAGTGCCTAACTCATCTGAAACTTTTAAAGTGCAAGATGCTGAGGATACTGACGTGAACATGGAGGAAGAAATCTCTGAAGAGCCTAAAACCTCAGAAATTATGATTGTTGATTGTGTTGAAACTGCTACAAACACGCCAAACATTTTTAGTGCCCATGAAAGTGTCAAACAGGATCCATGCCAACTAACTGTTGAAACAACCGATGGGGATTCTCCTGCAATTCTCAAGTCTCCAACACCAAGTGTCTCACCTAGAGTGAATCAGAGTAGGAAGAGTCTGAGGACATCATCAATGTACACTGCTTCACAGAAAGATCTTAGGGATGATAAACCAGAGACTATGCGGGTCACACCAACTGAACATTTAGCAGCTAGCCTCCACCGTGGTCTTGAGATTATTGATAGTCACCGACAGAGTTTGGCATTGAGGAGGTCATCATTTCGTTTTTCATTAAAACCTGCTGATTCTAAGCCAATCCTTGCAGCTAGAAAAGTTGATGTTGGAGTTCAAACTTTTCCACAAGAAGAAGATCCAGTAGTATTTCTATGTAGCAATTGTACACAGAGAACAAACCTAGATGGCAAAGAGGACACTGAAAACTCTAACCTGCAATTAGTTCCTGCTGATGAGTCCGATTCTGGTGACAAAACCAAGAAGCAAGTCCCGAAGGCAAGAAGTCTCAAGTCCTAGCTTTTGAGATTTATATCTTCTGCATCACTGACATTATTTTACCTTTGTATTGCACAGGCAGTGGAGAAGGTTTTGGCTGGATCTATCAGGAGAGAAATGGCTCTTGAAGAGTTCTGTGCCAAGCAAGCTTCTGAAATAATGCAATTAAACCGTTTGGTAGGTTTCTTGGTAATTTTACCAGCAGCCATCATCATCGTTGTGAATTGTTGATGTTAAATTTATTATGGGCTACTATTTACAGGTGCAACAGTACAAACATGAGCGAGAGTGCAATGCAATTATAGGGCAGACAAGGGAGGATAAAATTCTTCGCCTTGAGAGCCTTATGGATGGTGTTTTACCTACTGAGGAATTCATGGAAGAAGAGCTTGTTTCCCTCACCCATGAGCACAAGGTATATTTTTGTTCTTTTATTTTTCTTTTTCAGTTTAACATTTTTATGTATATCCATTTCTTACCTATTGCCTACAGCTTCTGAAGGAGAAATATGAGAATCATCCTGAGATTTTAAGAACAAAGATTGAGCTGAAAAGAGCTCAGGATGAGCTGGAGCGTTTTCGAAATTTTCATGATTTGGGTGAGAGGGAAGTGTTGTTAGAAGAAATTCAGGATTTAAGAAATCAGTTACAGTATTATATCGACCCTTCTTCTACATCAGCTCGAAGAAGAAATTCTTTACTGAAATTAACATATTCATGTGAGCCCAATGTCCCTCTACCTCTTAGAGCAATACCAGAGACAAATGAGGAGAGTGCCAAAGAGAAATTCGAACAAGAGAGAATCCGGTGGACTGAGGCCGAAGGCAAATGGATTTCTCTTGCGGAGGAATTAAGGACTGCACTTGATGCTAGTAAGTTGCTGGCAGACAAAAGGAAGCAGGAACTGGATATGGAGAAGAAATGTGCAGAAGAATTGAAGGAAGCAATGCAGATGGCTATGGCGGGACATGCAAGAATGCTTGAACAGTATGCTGATCTTGAGGAAAAACACATGCAATTGCTTGCAAGGCATAGGAATATTCAAGAGGGAATAGATGATGTTAAAAAGGCAGCTGCTAGGGCAGGGGTCAAGGGTGCTGAATCCAAGTTCATAAATGCCCTTGCTGCTGAAATTTCTGCATTGAAAGTGGAAAGGGAAAAGGAGAGGCGATACCTTAGGGATGAGAATAGAGGACTCCAGGCTCAATTAAGGGATACTGCTGAAGCAGTTCAGGCTGCAGGTGAATTGCTTGTACGACTTAAAGAAGCAGAAGAAGCTGTGGCTGCTGCCCAAGTAAGTGAAGTTATTATTTGTTTTCATGCACTTCTTTTCCGCTTGATACACTGTAATTAAGCAATTGTTTTTTCTCGAACACTTGTTTCAAGTTTCTTCTAAACAACAGTCAGATCTATAGGCATAAACAAAGACATACTTGACGAGCACAGCATTTATCAAATTCGATATTAAGATTGTTGTTACACATTAAGTTTTCATCTCTAAATGAAAGCTGATAGTTAAAGTGTCTGTCCAGTCTGGTACCTAAGTAGGAAACATTCAGTCAATTATTGATTCACTATCACAAAAGTTACAAGATGAGTGGATGGAGGGACACTATACCCCCCCTCCCCCATCAAATTAATGTGATTTCAGTTAACTTCTTGCTACAACTATTGAATCATATCTTTTTACCTCAAGTTTAGAACATGTCTCTTCCTGAGTCATAAAATTCTATTTCCTTCTTTTCGCTGAAGGGCTGGGATTTAAGACTTTAGATGGCCAAAAGTCTAGAACGTAGTTCTGCTGTCTTTTTGCAGAAAAAAAAAAATCTGTGCTTGATATTGTTTGCCTCAAATTGTAAGGCTGTTGGATGAACATATTACTTCATTTGGGATTTTGATTAAATTGTTCCCTTGGTTTCATGAGCTTCAGACTTTTTGAAAATTTTAGCATTGTTCTTATATCCTTCTGTTATAAAATAATTGCAGAAGCGGGCAATGGAATCAGAACAAGAAACTGAAAAGGCTCACAGACAGATTGAAAAATTAAAGCGAAAACACGAACATGAGATCAGCTCTCTTAATGAGCTACTTACAGAATCACGTCTACCTAAAGAAGGAACACAACATACTTTTGATAATGTTGAACTTGCCAGGCACGATGCGGGTGAGTTCCATGATGCCAATTCTGATCAGCAATGGCGGCAAGTATTTGAAACCTTCTACAACTGTGAAGATGGTGAGTTATCAAAGCTTGAAGAAAACTCGTCATGGTTCTCCGGATACGATCGTTGCAATATTTAGATCACATTTAACTGCAGAATCATGTATGTATTATTAGTAACCGTTTGTCTCACGTTTATTTAGAGAATCATGTCTACCTAAAGAAGCAATACAACATACTTTTGATAATGTTGACATTGCCGACCATGATGCAGGTAAGTTCAATGATGCCAATGATACTGATCAGCAATGGCGACAAGTATTTGAACCATTCTATAATGGTGAAGATCATGAGTTATCAAAGCTTGAAGAAAGCTCGTCATGGTTCTCCGGATATGATCGTTGCAATATTTAGATCACGTTTAACTGCAGAATCATGTATGTATACTAACAGTTTCTCTCGTATGGCTCCAAAACTCTAGCAGTTTTTCTGTTCATCTGGTTATTACCAGTTCTTGCCCATCTAGGTAGTGGGACCATTATCTTGGTTCCCTTATTGTTCTTTGTAATCAAATCCAGATTCTTTCATACATAAGAGTTGAATGAATGACTTATATTCTTTTTCTTATCTCTTGGCAATGAAATGAAACACGAATGCGAGTGACGTGTTCACATTCAACACATAAATATGCATCATGGCACATATTTTTCCTATCCATATATGGTTTCCACATTCCAGGATAATAGCATTGAAGGGGAGACAGGGAAAGAAGACTTGTTCAACTTGTATTCGAATTTGCAGTGTTTTCTTTAAGGGTGTGTTGTGGTGATAATGGATATGGTGGACCCTCAAAGTTGTGTATAGACAATGGACCTAAAGGCCTAATTAATATGTTCTTTTTGAAGCCTTGTAGATCATTTATTTGTTTGGTTTTGTTGTCAATAGGATAGGGGGCAATCCAATCCCTCAAGCGGATCAAACACGGGGTTGTCTATGTCCCCCAACTAAATCAGGTAATCCGGTAATTCATGTGTCTGTATTGCAGTCTCTATGTTTGTATTTTTGTATTAATTGTCATATCATCAAAAACCTAAACAAATAATGTACATTTATAAAATGTGCTATTTTATGCTTATTCATATCACTTTCATATCTTAAACTTTTGCCTATAGGAGACCACCATAAAACAAGAAGCTTGTGACTTTGTCTTCCCTTTGACATAACTCTATCCAATCCTCTGGACCATTTCTCACGCTTTGAGATCCCATGGCTGGAGTGGTCATCAAACACCACGAGCCATACAATACAAAGATTCTTGATTTTTCTTAAAATAATCAAATTAGATACTTAATGCATTTTACATAAATGTTATATGGATTTATAATTTTTTTTAAAGTACTCATGTCCATCATGTATTAGGATATAATTTTTTCAGTATATGAATACATCAAACATATTTGTATGCGTCATTTATCTTCAAAGCTAGGGTAATTTAGCATTAGATGCTTTTCTTGTAAACATTGACATAAAAGGATAATATTGTAAATAAATATTGAACATGCTTTTACATTTTCATATTTTTGAAAGGTATTTATTTCATTTAACTCTAACTCCAAAAAATCAATCTGGATAACATTTTCCCTTGATTTGAAGAAAAAGCTTTTCAATAATGTAGATGTTTTATTTTAATGTGGAAGTTAATATTGAAATGTAAATTCATTATTTTGTAATAAGTGGAAGTGAATAACCAAACCAAAAGTATCTATCAATTTGATGGTGCAACTAATTTTACCTAACTATAGTTAGGTGGATCTTACATTTAAATTAAGTGTTATGGTTTTTACAGCCATTATTGTTATAAATTTAAGTAATTAAATTCTTGAATTGAATACTGATTACCACTCACAAATTTATAGGTGAAATTTATATTTTTTTATATTATGTTTAAAATTATTTATAATCCTCGTTTACTTTTTAAATAGGAAGATGAATATTTTTCAACATAATTGAACTCGCATCCTCTTGCATTGATAACAATAGTATTACTAATCGACTTAATATTCAATCGACACAAATAATATTTTTAAGTTACAAATCTTATGTTAATATTTTATGTTATAATTGTATAATTATAGTCTTTAATAAAATAAGTAAATGAAATACTCCCTTTTGTCACACTTTCTTTTATGGAGTCTCTTTTTAAACATAAAATTTTTTGTTATTAAATTTAAGTGTAATTATTTATAATAAAATATGTAGCGTTGGATAATTACTATAATTAATGAGTTTTATTGAACTTAGTATTGTGCGTGTAATTAGTCATGATAATTTTAAAAAAGATATTTATATTTTCTCTTTATTTTTTTAAGATGTAACATTTTGTGTAATAAAATTGTCTATGAAATTAGAGTTCCTTGTAATTTCAAAGCGGTATAGTTATTATTCTAATAATTACAAATTTTTACAATTATTTTAAAGTATACTAACATAATGATAAGCGTAATTCACTTCATATCCATAGCCGAAGAACTTTATTTTGGATTTGAAAAGCTTTTTGTTAAGGATTGGACCATGGGTCAAACCTTGAACACATATATTATTGTCTTTAGTAAAGGTTTTATCTCATGAGTTTACTGAAAGTTGAAGTGTTGGAAGAGATAGGGACAAATTTACAAAGTGAGTGTTTCATCTAGTTCCTGAGAAGTCAAGCTACTCGAACCATGCTCTATAGCATTATAAGGCACTTATGGGTGAGAATGTTACCAGTAGACTAAAATCATTTGGTAATCGAATTGTATATAATTACTTGTAATTACATATTGTGGTATATTTAGATAACTATTACAATTAAATGGATTTTACTAAATTGAGTATTATTATACTACCCCAATTACATTCTCTCTCAAGTTTTTAACAATAAGTGAGAATCAAAGGAATTATACCAAATAATTAGTGATAATTACTTTCAAACTTTCCTTTTTTAATTTTTAAAAATATAATTATTACTCTTTATCAATTAAACACGTTATCATTATAATTACAAAATATATAATTACTATCCAATAATTACATGTTATAATTCCTCTATAATAAAACTTTAAATTTCCGATAATAATTTCGAAGTTCACAATTCATTTTTATCAAACAATCTTGTATTAAATTCTCTATCTTTTTTGTGGAAGAAGCATAGAAAATTATTGGGTTTCCATTGGCAATGTTTAGTCACAGTCAGAAATCCTGCTAGATTTAGTCCCATAATTTGCTTTGGCATTTTTCTCATTGGTTGGTTCATAATAACGGCTAAGAATTAACATAAACTCCCACATCTCAGGTGATAATAAAATCTCCTTTCTTTGACTTATTATCAAAGCAATACTATTAATATCCCTTCATCCAACTCAATTTGTTCTTTGATTATCAACCATAACCAAATTTAACATCTCAAAATTATATAACTATTCATGGTGGAGTCAAATTTGAATAAAATAAAATATTTTATTTAAAGATATCGAGGGATAATTAGATGACAGATTTCGTTATGAGAAATTTAGGAAATATCATTTGTCAGGAGTTGATAAATCCCTTAATAAATTTAATCTTATCTACAATTGGAGTTTTATCTTCCAACTTTATCAAGAGCTCAAGTACCTAAACAAGCAGCAAATTCACAAAGTGAGCACCTTATTGAATTCCTGAGAAGATGAACCATGTGCAATTGAGCAATGTCTAACAAAAACTCATGTCCTATAACATATAGGCAATTAACGAGTGAGGATGCTACCACTTCAGTTAGTTCCCCATGAATTAGCCACCTATTTAGGCACTTGAACTCTCAACAAATCCGTGAGACAATATCCCATCAGAGACAATACTAGACTTGTTGAAGGGTTTGTCGACGATGGAAAATATTTCACAAACTTCTCTCAATGGAATTGACAAACCCCTCTCAACAAGTCTAGTGTTGTTCTCGATGGGGGTTTTGTCTCCTAACTTTGCCTAAAGTCGAAGTGCTTAAATTGGTAGTGGTTCATAGTATGTTGCCTAGCCCAAGTGGTATCATGCTCCTCGCTAATGTCCTATAAGCTATAAGTTAGAGGTTTGAGTTTGAGCATGTGCAATTGTGCACGGTTCATCTTCTTAGGCACCATAGGAAGCACTCCCACTGAATGAACTCTCCCCTTGTTTGGACACTTGGGGCTCTTAATAGAGATGAGAAATAAAAATCCTACTTAAAATAATACTAAACTTGTTGAGGAGATTTGTCAACTCTTGACAAACAACACATCACAGAGAAATCTACTCTAAACAAAAGAGTTTATAAGGACAATTATAAGTATAGATATAATCACAAATAATGCATGTTTGAATAAGGCCTTATTTGGCATTTCTCCTCAATTAAATTAACTTTTTAATTAGCTATAAGAAATATCAAAGAGTAAACTTTTTAAGTAAGATTAACTTTTTAAACTAACTTTTTTACCAATCTAAAAATTTAAATTTTTTTATTTTTCAAAACCCAGTTTAAGTGTAAAAGTATAAAATTGTCTGTTGTTTATATGAATTATAAATTACAAATATACTTTTCATATTCAAATTAAATTTTACAAACAATTTTATTAATTTTTTAAAAGTATTTAAAATTTATATTTTATTTATCATAATATTAGTAATGGGTTACCATAAAATTTTTAATATTTTTATTATAACCTTCGTTTAACATTTGTTAATACAAAAATATATCAATATAACATTGTGGTAACAGCAACAACAACAAGAGAGGATAATATTTTGCATTTGAGTTAATTATTCTATTACTTATAAATTTTTTTATTATTTTCTAAAATTTATGTTTGTATGTTAATTTGATATAAAAATATGATTTTATTGAAATTAAAGTTTACAAATAATTTATATTTAAAATTAATATTCCAAATAAACTGAATATTATTTAAATTAAAATTTTTTTATTTACAACATCATGTCTAAAATGAAAATTTTAATCTTTGATAACACTTTTGATAGCAATGATAAATGCTAAACTACACTTTTCAAAAATATTTTTCAAAAGCAATGCTAAATTAACCCTAATTATAACTAGAAATAAATCGGCACAAAGTACAATTAAATTAAAAACCGAAATATATCTAAAACTAAATCAAAATAAAATTAGACATGACCCTTTCGTAGAAAGAGAAGCAAAGTTATTGTAGTGGCATAGTAAATGAGTTACCATTATCAAGGTATTTATAACGGTTACAGTGATATTTTTACTAAATTTGAGTTCAAAATGTACAAAAATGAATCCTATGTTTAAATTTAAATAATGTACAACATAAAATCCCTCCTTAAATTTGAATGATATGTTTCACGAATCATGGTTGGTTTGATGATGAGGATAAAGGTTTTAGCATAGTATACGCTTGATTTGATGCGATAAATCCACTTGCAATTGATTATATTTGTTGCTTGTGATCTCATATCCAATTGTCTATTAATGCATCTGATAAGTTATAAACGTAACATATTTTAATCTCATTCTTAATATGTTTTTGGATGATTAATTATGCAATTAGTGAATTTGATGCTCCTAATCCTTTAAATTCATGTTTCTATACTTAGGAGAGTATTTGGGAGCGAAAGGAGTGAAAAACAAGCCAAAATCAGACAAAAAGAGCTGGTTTCAGGATCCACACGGGCTGGGCACACGCCCGTATGAGCCATACGGGCTGCCCATGTGCCAGCCCGTGTTGATTTTGCACTCTACTTCCTAAATACGTGGATAAACCCAATTTTTAGTCTTTCTGAGCATTCTAAAGACTATAAATACCAATTAGAAAAATAGAGAAGGAGGCAATTAGAGAAGATCGAAGAAAACACTCGAAGAACGCCATCGGAATCAACTTGGAAGTAGTTCTCCCTCAAGATCGAAGATCTCTATTTAATTTTTTTTCGAAGTTTTCTTAAGTTTCTTTATGTCTTGTGGTTATCCTAACTTTGAGATGTTTCTATTCAGGATTATGAATTAAATTCCTTAGATACCTAGGGAGGATGAAGCCTATGATGAATCCTCTTATTTAATTATTGTTTTTATACGATAAATACTTGACTCTTGTTCTCAATTATGTATGCTTATTTCGTGTTTTAACATTTTCAGGATATTAATTTATGTTTAATGTGCTTATTTTAGTGGAGCAAAAGTCCCTATTTAAGAGTAGATCTAGCATAATTGAGTGGAGTTGCATGCAATCCTAGAAATAGGACGACATAAATCTACCGGATTAGAGACAAATCTAATAGGGGAATCTATAGATCGAGTTAACACGACGATAGGGGTTTTAATTAGAAAGAGATTTCAATTAATCAACCTAGAGTCAGTTGTTCTTACTCTCGAAAGAGATATTAACACAATTTAAGAATTTCTACGGATCAAGCAGCAAGTGAATAAATCGTTTAATTCAAATTCATAATAATAGGTGAAGTCTAGGTGGATTCTTGCCTGGTTATTGTCTATCTCATTGGTTATCTTTGATTATTTTCCCATTTCATTCTATGTTGTGTTATTAGATAAATTAGTTTAGTAATTTTAGATTAAAATACGTCACCCTAATTTGTTAGCTAAATAATAAGAAGACAGTAATTACTAGTACTTTTAGTCCTTGTGGATATGATATTCCCTACTCACCATAGTTATACTATTATTCGATAGATGCGCTTGCCTTTGTCATATTTATAGTTAGTTTAGTGATCATCAAGTTTTTGGCGCCGTTGCCGGGGACTAAAATATTAGGAACACTTTATTTTTATTAATTTG
Organism: Gossypium stocksii; assembly: GCA_020496765.1. Taxonomy (NCBI): domain Eukaryota; kingdom Viridiplantae; phylum Streptophyta; class Magnoliopsida; order Malvales; family Malvaceae; genus Gossypium; species Gossypium stocksii. The sequence continues at coordinate 43,909,699 of CM035630.1, read as the reverse complement.
GCCATTTATTTTTATTTTATTTTATTTTTGTTTTTAGTTTAATTTTTACATTTTAATTTTTTTTTGTTTGCTTTTGGTAAGTTCTTTTATTACTGAGGAGATGGATGATAATCAAAATAATCAACTACCTCCTGTAGTTACTGCAAATCTTGTAGATCTTGCTCTTATTCCCCGTACTATGTACGATTATGCTAAGCCCACTTTATCTGGGGTTGAATCAAGTATTATGAGACCCACTATTGTTGCAAATAATTTCGAACTAACACTGAACACTATTTAGATGATTCAACAATTTGTTCAGTTCGATGGTTTGTAAAACGAAGATCCATATACTCATTTGGCTAATTTTCTGGAAATCTGCGATACTTTCAAAATTGATGGTGTCACTGATGACGCCATTCGCCTACGATTGTTCCCTTTCTCATTGAGGAACAAAGCTAAGTAGTGGTTGTACTCTTTACCACGAGGTTCCATCACTACATGGGATCAAATGACCGAGAACTATCTACTGAAGTACTTCCCACTGACTAAGACAGCCAAGTCGTGGAACGACATCTCTTCTTTTGTGCAGATCAATTTAAAGACATTATATGATGTATGGAGAGGCATAGGGATTTATTGAGAATGTGCCCTTACCATGGGTTACTTCTATGGCTATAAGTTCAAACATTTCACAATGGTTTGAATCCCTCAACTAGGCAACTAATCGTCACAGCAGCTGGTGGAACCCTGAATAATAAAACACCCAAAGTAGCTCATGAATTTATTAAGGAGATGTCACCGTTGGCAAGTCATGAGGACGAAACCGATAAAAGCAACCGATGTCTTTAATTTAGATGCGATCAGCATGTTATCAAATCAAGTAAAAATATTAAATAAGAAATTTGATTATTTATATCTTTTTACACATGTAAATTCGGTGATGCAAATGGAGGTGGACTAAATAATCCAGAAGATATACCCTTCAGTCCTAACATGGAGAATGAGCATATCAATTATATGGGTAATAATTCTAGAACTCAAAATAACCCTTATAGTAATAACTATAATGCAGGTTGGAGAAACCACCCAAACTTTTCATGGGGTGGTCAAGGAAACCAAAGATCGCAAACCTTTCTGAGCTTACAACAACCTTGTTAGCTAGAGAAGAAGCTAAACCCTGAAAAGACGTTGGAAAAATTTATTTCGACGTCAAAGACTCATTTTCAAAACACGGAGACAACTTTAAAAACTCAGTAAGCATCAATTCTTTGGCTCGAAAATCAGGTTGAATATCTTGCTAAATTGGTTTTAGAAAGGAAACAAGGTAGTTCATCTAGTAATAACAAACCCAACCTAAAAGAGCATGTGAAAGCAGTTACATTAAGGAATGGGAAGGTGTTGGCTGAACTCGAAAAGAACCTACAGCAGGTAACTGATAAGGCAAATGATGAAGGGGTAAAACATGAAGAAGTTCAAACACCAATGCTTAAAGAATACAAACCATCGATCCCATATCTGGCAAAGTTGAAGAAAGACCGCATGGATGAACAATTTGGTAAATTTCTTGAACTTTTCAAAAAATTGCAAATTAACTTACCTTTTGTTGAAGTTATTTTACAGATGCCTACATATGCAAAATTTTTAAAGGAGCTATTAACAAATAAAAGGAAGTTTGAAAAGCTATCCACTGTGGAACTCAATGATGAATGTTTAGCTTTTCTCCAAAATAAACTACCAATTAAACTGAAAGATCCAAGAAGTTTTACTATTCCCTATTTTATTGGTAGTTTAAACATTAAGAAATTATTAACTGATTTGGGTGCTAACATTAATTTGATGCCTTTTAAAATGTTCAAGCAACTTGGTCTTGGGGAATCAAAACCCACTAGGATGAGTGTTCAATTACCCGATAGATCTGTTAAATATCCTAGGGGCATTATTGAAGATGTACTTGTAAAGGTGGAAAAATTCATATTCCCTATTGATTTTTTTTGTGCTTGACATGGATTAGGGTAGTGACGTGCCTTTAATTTTAGGTCACCCCTTTTTAGCCACTGCTAGGGCTGTCATTAATGTGGGTGATGGTAAACTTGTGTTTAGGGTAGGTGATGAAGAGATTACTTTTAAAATCTAAGATGCCATGCGATTCTATAGAGAATAAGATGATTCCTGTTATTGTATTGACTCTATTGATGATGTTATTTAAGATTCATTATAGGAAATTGTTCATAAGAACACGTTGGAACTGTTTCTTGTTCAAAGAGAAGAGGTAGATGACGATAATGCTGTGATAAGTGAGACAAAAATTGATTTAGATTCTAATGAGTCTTCACTAAGATAGAAGAATTATGAGGGCATTGAGGTAAACAACGAATTAAAATTAAAACCCTCCATTGAAGAACCTCTCAAATTGGATATGAAGCAATTACCAAATCACCTAGAGTCTGTATTTCTTGGAGACGATTCTATGTTACCAGTGATTATTGCTTTAGATTTAAAGCCAAATGAAAAAGATGAGTTATTACAAGTACTGAAGGAACATAAAAGAGCTATAGCCTGGAAGATTTCTAACATTAGAGGGATCGGTCCTTCTTTTTGCACTCATAAAATTTTAATGGAAGACAAGTACAAACCATCCGTGCAAGCTCAAAGAAGGTTAAATCCTAACATAAAAGAAGTTGTTAAGGCTAAGGTAATTAAACTTCTAGATGCTAGAGTTATTTATCCTATTTCTGATAGTACTTGGAGGAGTTCTGTGTAGGCTGTTCCTAAGAAATGAGGCATGACTGTTGTGACCAACCAGAAAAACAAGTTGATTCCAACAAAAACAGTCATTGGATGGAGAGTTTGTATTGACTATTGGAAGTTGAATAATGCCACAAGGAAAGATCATTTTCCTCTGTAATTCATAGATCAAATGTTGGAGAGATTATCTGGTCACATGTATTATTGCTTCCTAGATGGACTTTTTGGCTACTTTCAAATCCCGATAGCTCCCGAAGACCAAGAAAAAATGACATTTACATGTCCATATGGTACTTTTGTATCAAAGAAAGCATTTTAGATTGTGTAATACTCATGCTACTTTTTAGGGTTGCATGTTAGCAACTTTGATGAACTTGTAGAAGACATTATGGAGGTATTTATGGATGACTTCTCAGTACTCGGTAATTCTTTCCACCTGTGTCTTAAAAATCTAAAACGAGTTTTAATGAGATGTGAGGAAACAAACCTTGTGCTCAATTGGGAAAAATGTCACTTCATGGTTTGAGAAAGGATTGTGTTGGACCATAAAATTTCTAGTAAACGGATTAAGGTTGATAGAGCAAAAATTAAAACCATCGAAAAACTACCTCCTCCTAGTTCAATTAAGGTTATACGAAGCTTTTTAGGACATGCTAGATTCTTTAGAAGATTTATCAAAGATTTTTCTAAAATAGCTAAGCCCTTAACTAATTTGCTAGAAAAAGATGTGCCATTTAATTTTAGTCAAGAATTCTTAGAAGCATTTGATACTTTTAAGGAAAAATTAATTAATGCCCTTATTGCGGTTGCACCTGATTGAAATTTACCCTTTGAACTAAAGTGTGATGCGAGTGATTTTGCAGTAGGTGTAGTTCTTAGACAGCAAAGAGACAAGCATTTTCTGTCAATCTATTATGCTAGTAAGACTTTGACAGATGCACAAGAAAATTACACTACTACATAAAAAGAATTGCTAGTTGTGGTTTTTACATTCGATAAATTTAGACCATATTTAATATTGTCTAAAGTTATTGTTTACACTGATCATTTTGCTCTTTGCTATCTTCTAACTAAATCAGATGCAAAACCTCGACTTATAAGGTGGATTTTATTATTGTAGGAGTTTGATTTGGAAATCCAAGATAAGAAGGGAGCTGAAAATCTTGCAGCAGATCATCTTTCAGGAGTAAAAAATCCCCATCTTAAGGAGCTTAACGAGAATGAGATAAATGACTTGTTTCTTGAGGAACAACTCATGGTTATAATTGATTCTGAAGTCCTTTAGTTTGCGGATATCGTGAATTATTTGGCCGCTAACATCTTACCAAAAAGGTTGACACATCATCAAAAGAAGCGATTCTTCACCAATGTGAAAATTTATTTTTGGGAAGACCATTTTATTTTTCGTGTATGTGTAGTCCAAGTAATTCGAAGGTGTGTTACAAAATTAGAAGCAAATAAAATCTTGGAACATTGCTACTCAGGATCGATAGGAGGACATTACAGTGGAATTAGGACAACACATGAAACGCTTGAATCAGGTTTTTATTGGCCTACACTGTTCAAGGATGCTAACAGGTATGTTGTTTCTTGTGATAGATGCTAGAGAACAGGTAACATTTCTAAACGTGATGAAATACCTCAAACTTATATGCTTTCATGTGAAATTTTTGACGTCTGGGACGTTGATTTCATGGGCCTATTTTCTAGCTCTTTTGGTAATAAATACATTTTAGTAGCAGTTGATTATATGTCAAAATGTGTAGAAGCTCAAGCTTTACCTACTAATGATGCGAGAGTGGTAGTTCGATTTCTTAGGAAGCTCTTTTCTTGATTTGGAACTCCTAGAGCAATTATTAGTGATAGAGGTACATATTTTTGTAATGCTCAATTTGATAAGGTCCTTAAGAAATATGGATTGCATCATAGAACGGCTACCCCTTATCACCCTCAAACTAGTGGGCAAGTTGAAGTTGCAAATCGAGAACTCAAACGCATCCTAGAAAAAACAGTAGAGTCAAATAGAAAGGATATGGTGATAAAAGTAGATGACGCTTTATGGGCTTATAGGACTGCGTATAAGACACCCATAGGAACCTCTTGTTATAGACTTGTATAAGGAAAGAGTTGTCATTTACCACTGGATCTCGAACATAAAGTATTTTGGGCAATAAAATTTTTAAACTACGACGTTAAACTTACAGGTAAGAAAAAATTGATGCAACTAAATGAGTTAGGTAAGTGGCGAGCTAATGCTTACGAGAACTCGAGACTTTATAAAGAAGCAACAAAGTGACGCCACGACGCTTGTTTAAAGTAGCCCAAACAATTCACAGTTGGGGATCGTGTCTTTTTATACAATTCCAAGCTCAAATTATTTCCCAGAAAGCTGAGATCAAGATGGTCAGGTCCAATCGTGGTACAAACCGTTTTCCCGTACGGTACAATAGAGGTAACTCATCCCGTATATGGCACATTTAAGGTAAATAGACATAGACTCAAATTTTATAGTGGTGATGATTTTAGAAATGATAGAGAGGAGCTTCGACTGCAAGAAGTACCATAACCATACATCAGGTAAGTCGAGCTTAGACTTTAAATAAGCGCTTTTCGGAAGGCAACCCGAATGTCTAACTTTTGCTAATTCTTTTAATTCCATTGCATGCTAATTTAAAATTTTAAAAAAAATAAAAAATGTGTGTTTTTGACCCACACGGCCTGGGTACACAGGCGTGTCCCAGGCCGTGTGTAAATTGGAGTAGCTGATAATGTATCACACGATCGGGACACAGACATGTTCTTGGATGTGTGCATAAAAAAGTATTCAACAGTGAGTTACAAGGCCTGGCGACATGGCCATGTGACCTACATGGCCTGGACACACGAGCGTGTTTTTGGCTGTGTGGATCTTGAGACTTAACTTTTCACAAATTCAAAGGTTACACGGCCTGAAATAATCCACACTGCCGTGTGAACCTGGAGCTATTTTTTTCAATTTTAAATCAAGTCAGAGAGTTTCACGGGCAAGACACACGGCTGTGTGTGAGACACGACTGAGCTACACGGGTGTAGAAAAAGTGAAGGAGAGTACACACAGGTGTGTCCGAGGCCGTGTGAAGTCTTGGTTAAAAAGTTTTATCACACACAGGTTGGCAAAGTCCCACACGGGCGTATGGCCCAACACGGGCCTCACACGACTGTGTCACCCTTAAAACCCTAGCCCTATTTTTTTTCTTTGTTTTGCCTTCTTCCCCAACTAGCCTCTAACCCTAGCCGTCGCTCCCAATTTCTTCCCCTATTCCAACCACCGTTCCTCCTTTGTCGCTACCGTACCACTCCCTCACCAAATTGGCCATCTCACCACACCACCAACCACGCCCCCACACCCTAGCTCCTTCCTTTCCTTTTCTTTCTTCTCCCCCCTCAACGACACACCTTCGATCAAAGCCCCTACCCCCTTCGAACTCCACGCACACTAGGCCCCCTCACGACTACCCCCTTTTCCCCTTGCGCCGACCTTTAGTCGAGCCCTTTTCTTCCCTTCATCCTTATTGAACCATACACAACCAGTGCCGTTCCACCATTGTTTCCCCCTTCAACATTACGCACACACACCCTCTTAGTCGTCACCCCTTCCACCGTCCATACCAGCCTCCTCCATCCTTTGTGCCAACCATCACGCGTTTTTGACCATTGCCACCACCCATTGGACACCATGACGGATACACAAAGTAAGTCTAAGGTTGTCGTTCCCGCTTCAAAAAAAATGGAGGACTCCGGGCGCGACCTCTTCTTCTGGCACTTTCGCTGAGGCGTGCCATCCATTTCTCTATTTTTTTAGGGTCCTAGGAGGACTGATATCAGATTCTTTGACTTAGGCCATTCGACATGGGCCGATGTATTGATTGTTCTGCTTTGTAGCTGGTCCAATTAGCTGATCATGTCCGCGCTATCATTACTGCCACACCATAAGACTGGTTCTTTTCTATCATCTAGCCCATTTACATATAGCTTACTTTGGAGTTTTGTTCCATATTTACCCTTTAATAGGTGATGCCGTCCCATGACGAGCTGGACACCATCACTTTCAGACTTAGTAGTATAGCACGTCATATGAGTGTCCCTGAGTTCGGTGCTGCTTTGGGACTATCCACTACTCGCCATCTCTTTGTTGGATAAACCTCACAACGAGTATGACACCTTATGATGTGAGTCGCTCGAAGACAACTTCTCTCTCTCCGGTTTTACGGTATATTCATGCCCTCTTGGCTCACACATTGACTGGTAAGAGAGAGAGCACCAAAGTCATCGGTACCACCAATGCATGCTTTTTATGAAGCATGGCCACGGAGCATATTTTTGATCTAGCCTACTTCATTGGGCTCTTTAAGATAATAAATATATATAAAAATAACTACTAATTCGAGGATCCTCCGATGCCATTTTGGTCATAATTCTTTACGTTACCTAAGATGTAAAAAAAAGGAGGGTGAACTTATGACAGCTCAGTGTGAGTCTAATTTCTAAACCATTATATAAATAAACATACAAATAGGAAAGCATTTGTTGTATGGCATAATAGCAATTTTAGCTTTACGTAAGAAGAATTCAATAAATCTATGCATGTACAAATTATACTTATGATGTAATGCAATTCTAATTTTACTTCTCCCATCCATCCATCCTATCCACCATTGAGCATTGCTCGAAGCTCCAAAACACATCAATAACTAACCATCCCGAATTTCCTAGTGAAGATGGTCATTCACTTGTTATTTGTGACGATGACTTTTACTACAACAGCTTACCGTCTCGGTTGCCTGATTTTGATGGCTTTTTAAATTATCATCCTAGTTTATCTAATTTTGATGACATTGCCTCCTACTTCGTGTAGTACTGATTTTCGATGTGGTCTTAAATTGCCACTATCTCTCACGGAACTCCTCTGTTCTTTATACTTAATTTCATGTAATTATACACATATACTTAGCATTTGTACTTTTTATCATCAATCGATGTTACATTCAATATTTCATACTACCACCTAGTGATATGTATTTATGTATTTATTCACATCAATTTCAAATATACAATTAATTTAAGTGAACAAAAAACAATTTCACATATACAGTATCTTCATGCGATTTAACATTCTTAATTCAGCTAACACGTGTTTAAATAGGGTTCGCATATATAGGGTACACACTTAGGGTTCACACATGTGGGTTCGCACCTAGGGGTTCACACATCTAAGGTTCGCATGCATTAAGGTTCATACATACAGTTTGCATAATCAACAAATAGGGTTCACATATACCACATGTAGGGTTCACATAAACATTATAGGGTTTGCATATTTAAACATATTATGTTTACATAAATAACATGTAGGGTCCGCATAGCAGTACTTGTAGGGTTTGCATAAATAACATATAAGGTTTGTATGATATTTATGTAGGTTTCTCGTAGATATACTAAGAGTTTGTATAAAAAATCTTATATGGTTTTGCATATGGGTTCGCAATAGGGGGTTCGCATAAGGGGCTCGCCTATAGGGGTTCACCTAAGAGGGCTCATACATACAAGAGGGTTTGCATACTATTGGGGGTTCGTATACTATGAGGTTTTCATGCATAAGGGTTCAAACATGTAGGGGGTTTGCATACAAGGGCTCGCACATAGGGGCTCGTACAAAGGGGGTTTGTATACTGATTGCTTACATCCTAATACTTTAATTACTTATACACAATTATTTAAATTTATGTCCCACACCTGATTTGATAACACAAAACCCTTAATTTGGATGAGAAGATTGATGATCTACTCAGAAGGAGAGGGACAATTTTGAAAACTTTGAATTCTTTTGCTTGAAGATTGATTTGGTAATGGTGGAGAAAAAGATGAACTTTGAGAGTTTTTATTGAAAAATTTGCTAGATAAACAATTCTAGGGTTTGAAAAGATTTCCTACTTATAAAACTATTTTTCCTAATTAAAATAGGTTTTAGGATTTCATGTAGAATTAGGACTATTTTAAATTAAGGATAAAATTAAAAAAATAATTTTAGACTGGGCTATTTTGAAAATTCAACACTTTTATGGGGTAAAAATAAGAAAATAAAATATTTTGGCTAAAATGTACACTAGGTGTTTTGAAATTATGACTTATGGGTAAACTAATATCTTACTATTGAACTAGCAAACTCATTATTATTATTATTTTAATATAAATTATTTTTAAGGCATTCTAATTTTCTCACCCTATGTTTTTAAGGAAATAAAAATCTAAATTTAATTTCTATTTCTTCTAGGCCTAATTTTAGGATATTACACTGATGCTAACGCATTTCTATATTATGAAACTCTAAATTAAGAATTGATAGAAATTAAGTATCAAAACCAACTTATTTGATGAGTTAAAATCTTCATAGTAATTTAATTGTGATTGTAACCTTATCCTCTTTTTCATGGTTTCACATATTTAAACCAACTTAATAATCAATCGTATCCACGTTTAAAAAAATAATTCTTCTATCCTATCCATTTTAAACTCAAGAAAAAAAAATCTTGCTTGAGATTCTCCTTATTGTAGTTACTTCCAATTTCTTCTTTTTAAACTTATTTCTTAATATGTTAACTTCTGAAAATTTTCTTTAGTGGTAATAAAAAATTTCTCCATGACAACTTGATGAACTGGAATTATTTTGCTAATATTTTAGGTAGAATTTTAACCTTTTCTGTTATAGTTTTAATTATTTTAGGAATAAAATTTGTGTTTAATCTTACTATTACTGTATCTTAAGTTTGTGTCTTGTGTCTATTTTTAGGCTACTCTTGCAAATAGTGGTTGGTAGGATCTTCATAAAGCTTAGAGATATTTTTTTTGGAGCAAGTAAAGTGGAAGCAAACATGAAGAAAAGTCATCCTTGGCAATCTACTCACCATTTGGGCAGCAATGCTTCCCACCTAAGTGGCACGCCAACTTCAAAATGCAAAGGAAATGTGAAACAAGTAGCTTGCTTTCTACATGGGAGGCATTGTTTCCCCTTAGGTGGCTCTCCAGCGAACCAAAACATTGTGTTTTGATTAAAAACACATTTTCGTCCCTTCTAAACTTATTTTTAGCTGACTTAAATAGAGAAGAGGGGATTTTGAAAGGTATCATCAAGGGGTGATTACATAGCCATTTGGGACAAGAATTGAATGATTTTGAAGGCAAGATTTAAGGGAGTGAAAGGAGGAAGATTACTACTCTAGGATTTCAACTTCTTTATCTTTTAGTTTTTGCTCTCATATTGATATTCAATTTTTGTTATTATTTTGATATGCTCTTTGCCATAAGGAAATTTTTTTTAGGGGAACTAATGAAACCCTTTGTTTAATTTCAATTGAGCTCTTTCATGATTCTTATTCTAATGGTAATAAAGGTTGTTTATGTTGATAATGTTTAATGCTTCCATTATCTAGCTAATTTTGGAATTGTTTTAGTGTTATCTAACTGAACTTAGGAACAATATCTTAGATTAGACTCAATTAATATAATTTGTGATTCAACTTTGAAATTGTAAATTTGTGATTAGGATAAGAATATACCTAAACATCATAAGTATTCAAATTAAGGTTGATGCTTAATACCTTTATTAGATTGCAATTTATCATAAAAATGTAGGAAATTGGTCTAATAATTAGATTCTGTAATGCCCCGAATTTTGGGCCTATATGAATTGGGCTTTAGGCTTTGGTCTCATAATTTTTTTTAGTAAGCAAGAAAATGACAAATGACATGTTGGCTTTAAGGGTTTAATAAATTTGGAGTGTCTAGGGGTGTTGGAGAAGTTTTAGGTTCAAACTTTGAGGAGAATGAATTTTTAATTAATTATTAAAGGAATCAGGGCGGTGAGTAGTTGGGCTTTTAAATAAAAATAGGAAAAAATGACATCAAAGAGCCTTGTGGTGGAGTGGCTAAGTGACGCCACTTAGGGTATAGGAATGTGGCATTATGGGCTAGTAAGGAGATCTTAGGTTCGAATCCTAGCTTAGTATTTTTTTAAGAGTTTAATTTTGGCCTTCTAGAAGGTTGGAAGTGGTGTGATGATAGACTCTAAGGAGAGTGATCAAAAGAGAAAATTTAGGAAAAGGATTGGGGAGTTATCAGGGAGAAAAATGAGGAGATGAGATGGTGAAGAGTTGGAGCCGATTGAGACTTTGGGGGTAGGCAGAGTTTTGGTTTTGTGTATAAATAGGGGGTGCCGAATTCCTTTGAAAGGTTTTTTGGTTTTCCATTACTTTTCTTCTTCTCCCCCTCATTCTGTTTCTTCAATTACCGAATAACCATCATTCCTTTTTGCTGAAATCCCTATTGGTGTTGTGTTCTTCTTCTTTCTCTAAAAGCCGAATACTCCCTTATAATCGAATAGTCCTATCTTTTTACCGATTCCTTGTTGTTTCCCTCCATCACAAATCATTTGCTGTTATCTACTCTTAATCAAGTTTTAAAAGCCGGATCTCGTTCAGTAGCACCTAGGCCGCAAGATCAAAGGTTAGATTTGGTAAGTACTTACTCAAACATCCTTAGTGTGTTTTGGTAAAAGCCAGAAGGCTATCTAACTCTCTTTTTTTGTTAACCCTGTATTAACAAGGGTAGGGTTCAAAGATCGCAAACGTGATAGGGATCTACAAGTCTCTGCCGAAAAATTATCCCTTCGTTTTGGCTTTTGGGTAAGTGTTCTTGATTTTAGGATATGTTGGCCGAATAGTCTATAGTAAGAGAAAGGGTGACTTAAGTGGAAACAAGTCACCTATGATTTCGTCTTTAACGATTAAGATTAATGTAGATCTAAGGATATTCGTGAATAGTAGCTAATGAGGGGCTATAAGAATTGGTAGCACACGGTAAGGTTATGGTAAGGCTTCGATTTTTGGTAAATGTTGTGGTTAAGTATGGGATTGATTGGAGGATTGGTATTGGTTGTAGGTTCAAGGCTGAGGATAGTGTAACACGTCTCATTAACCAGGTTTGTACATACATGACACACACGACAAATCGGCAAAAGTTGAAATCTTGAAAAGCTGGAATGCTGAAAAGCTAAAAGCCGAAAGGTTGGCGTCGGCAACCACACGAGCGTGTGAACATTCATGTGGAAACACCGATACGACTACCGAGGCCAAGAGAGCGATCTCATAGTCCCAGGCCATTGTTAGCCAATCGGGTCAGAAGGGGGCTAAATGGCTCGACGGGCTCGTGGGCCCAAATCGGTAAAAGTTGATAAGTGATATTAAATGATGAGTTGGTATTGATGGTTGAATGATTTGAACAAGATCAGACCTAGTGGGCCATATATTTGTGAATGGACCTAATGGGCCATATGGACATGATTGGGTTTGATGGGCCATATGTGGTTTTAGAGAAGCATGTAGACTGTTAGGGTTTTATGGTGGACTCTAGGCCTAGATTTAATGTACTCTCAAGCAACATAAAACTTAATTAATTAATCAAACATGTCTGTGAACAAGTCGCAAGGTTAGAGTGTGGCAATGGATGTATGCATGTCTAAGATTGGATCTAGGAAGAGCTTGGTACTTAAGCGGTCCTAGTGACCTACCTCCTCTTCTCTTGAATCCTATCTGGTGCATAGTGTCTGTTCACTTTAGCCGCGAGGACTTGTTGATGGGCCAAAGTTCGCAATTAAAACCCATACGATTAAGAAATTATGAAAATACCCCTATAGGGTTGAACTACTAAAATACCCTTGTAGGGTAGAATTACTAAAATGCCCTTGTAAGGTAGAATTACCAAAATACCCTTGGGTAGTGAAATAACTAAAATACCCCTAGGTGCTTAATGTGTGGAAATGTGTATGTTGCATTCATGAGATGTATGTTGCATATGGGTGGGATTGATGAAACGGAGGAAGAATTTGAGGATCGCATGGTTGCTTGACGACCATGGATCCACCGATGGCTTTTTAAGTCCAATGTATGATTAGCAACTTTGCTGCAACGATAGGTAGTACCGCAACCGATGCTACCATTGGTGTGTAAGGGATGGGTGGGTCGATATTTATATCCCCACATGGTGTGTAGGGTTGGACGGAGATAGTGTGTAGAGGCTGGATGGGTAGGATTTTTGCACTTGATTGCTTTAATACTGTTCTGCTATTGGATTGGGCTCAGGCCCAAGATGACTTGTGTTGCATGATATATATATAATTGTTGAGGGTTGTACACACTGAGTTTTCGAAAACTCACCCCTTCCTTTATTTTTCTCAGGTAACCCACAGTAAGCGGTTCGACGGATGGAGGGACTCAAAAGTAGCCAACTAGTAAGACGATTTGGCCTTATTTTTCTCATGAATTTCTAGTTTTTTTTATTATTTTACTTTATTTCAGTTCGGATTATAATTAGGCCCTTTTCTCTGGTTATTACTTATTATTATGCTTAGGGATGGAACATGGATTTATTCCTTTTAAATACTTTTCAAGTTATTTTAAAACCACTTGTTGCTTTTAAAATTAAGCTTCCGCAGTTAAAGAAAATTTTTCCAAAGTGACTTTCAACATGTAATAATTAAAATAAAGGATTTTTAATACACCTCATTCTAAAAGGAAGTGCTGCCTGAGTTTTTACTTGAAATTTCTTTAGAAGAGTTTTTCAATGAAAACGTGGTTTTCGATAAAACACTTCAATATGACATTGCCGGCTTCGGCCATAACATCTGGGCCGAGTCTAAGGTGTTACAGATTCATTATTTAGTGTGAGGTTAACATCCAAAGCATAAGAATAGGAGGACAGAAAGGGTCATTAAAGGAAGACATAGTGGAAAAGTTAGGTACCTAAATTTACTGACATAGGAAGACAACTGTTTTCTTATTTCACAATTCCATTCGCTAATATTTTTAATTCCTCTTTATTTTTTTAAACTTGGATTGAATTACCTTAATGTGTTAATTAGTTAGCTAAATTTGGTATATGAGGGAAGTGTTGTAATACATGCATTCTTTGCATGTAATGGATGAATATTCATTTGGGGATTTATAAAATTCATGTTACATGGCATTAAGTATATTATGTGTATATAATGATACATTGTATTGTTAAGTATATTTTTTTTTATATTTTTATAATTAAAAGTTTTATGTAAAGATATGATTTACACAACGAAAATTATTAATATAAATTAATTCTTGAAGAACTAAATTTTAAAAGATTGAATCTCATCATGATTTTCCTTTAATTTTTTCCTTTTGTTTACAATAGAATCGATATTTTTATACTAGACGTATGGTATGTGCGCTTTGTGTTTAAAAATTCCACAACACTTCACGATCAACAAAATTAGTAACTAATTTCTTAGATCCCCGTAATGGAACATATTCAATACACCTATCACATTCCACGAGTGTGAATTTACTAGTAATGTTATCATCCTTTTTTGGATTGTTTGAAGCTATACCAAATTGTGTTAGTATGTTTTCCTAACCTCACATTAAAAAAAAAAAAAACATGGGTATTAATGTCAAATAAAATATAGAGAAATAAAATAAAATAATATAGTAAATTAATTAATTAATTTTATTTTAATAAACACTTCAATGTTAATGGTAATAAAATAAATAAAAACAATTATTTCATCCGTCCACTAAATTTGTCACATTTGACTGTTAATGATTAAAAATATTTTAACTGTGTTTTATTATTCTTTAAAATTTATTATAAATAAAAATTTGAATAAAAATATATTATAATAAATTTCAACAAAATAGTTTTTAAATATATTTTTTTATAAAGTTTAATTAATTAAAATAGTTAAATTTTACGTTAAAAACGTCAACTATGACATTTTTATTGCGACAATGGGAGTAATAGTTTATCTAATAAAACATTAAGATATAATAGTTAATTTATTTTTTGTCAATTAAATTTTTAAAGAACATATCTCATAAATAAAAAGAAAAAAAGTTAATTTATTTTATCATTGTAAATATAAAAAATAATAGAGAAATTTAATAAATATTTAATTTAATAAAAAACCAATTAAGTAATTTTAATTTAAAAATACTTTAATATTAGTTGTAATAAAAATAATTAAAATTTTATTTTAATAAAAATAGGATTAAAAAATAAGTATCCATTAATTTTAGTGCTCAAAGATAATATTTTATTTGATAAAAAACAGGATTCAATAATTTAAAATTTATCAACAATAATTTATTTTATCAATTTAAATATGATAAAAATTAATAAAAAGTTATTCAAAATTCACCTTAATGAAAATAACCAAATAAAGAATTTTACTTTAGTAAAGATTTTGTTGTGTGTTAAAAGTAATATATTTTATTAATATTTTAACTAATTAAGGAATTTTAAATATATTTTATTAATATTTAATTAAAAATTGAATAATTAATTTTAAAATTTTTCAAGTGCAAATATGTAGTTTAGTATTTGTATTTTTAGAGTTGATAGTTGGCTAATATTCTAAAAAAGCTCTTAAATTACTGCACTTTGTTTAAATAAGTCCTTAAATTGTTTTTGTAGTTAAATAAGTCCCTATCCTATGATTTATATCCATAAAAAACCTTAATTAATATTAAAATAAAAATATTTTGAATTTTTACTCTAATTTTTTTGCTAATGTAATTTTGATGAGAATAGTTTATTAAATAAAAATAAACTCATGTTTTTGAAAGTAAAACAAAATAATATTTCAAAATTTTTGAATGTGCTGCATGACACATTCAATTACTCTTTTGAAAAATTTAGTTACTTCTTCAAATTTTATGGTGATGTTAAAAGTGTATAGAACATTTATTGAATCAACAAGAAATCAAGATAAAAGTTTAAAATTGAAAATAATTTTACTTTAATATTAAAATCAATAGCTTTTATAAGTAAAGATCATAAGATAGATGCTTATTTAACTATAAATATAATTTAAAGATAGATGCTTATTTAACTATAAATATAATTTAAGGGCTTGTTCAAACAAAGTGTAATTTTTAAAGGGCTTTTTTGTATATTAGCCTTGATAGTTTATAGGTAGTATAGAAATAGATATAAATCTTTTCAAAATAAATGTTAAATACAACTTCTTTAAAGAATGGATAACATAATTTGGTGTGAATTATACTTATAGTCATTCAATTATTGGAAAGTTTTTTTATATTTCAACTATGAAAAGTTATAAAATGATTATTCGATTATCCGATCTTTTTCTATTTTAGTCACCAACAATTAAATGGCGGGCAGAAAGATGACGTGTTAGCTTTTAAAATTGTCATAATAACAATTTTTTTTGGTAAAAGTCATAATAGCAATTTTAACTCTCAACATTTATACATGTCAATTTAGCCTTGATTTAAAAAAAATTAACCCTCAATATTTACTCATCGTGTAATTTGATCTTTTCTTTTTTCAATTTTTCTTTTCTTTGTAAGCCTTTCACTTGAAAGTTTTAAAAAATATATATATCAACTAAATGTGATTGGAAATATACCAAAAATTGAAACACTTAAAATCAAAGAATAATTTTTCTTTTTTCAATGTCGTTGATTGAGTCTTAACTTGATTGACATGAGTATTATTGTTAATACAGGAGGATATGGATTCGAGTATGCTAAAACGTATTATGGGTTGAGAGAGACTATAGGTAATTCTAGGTATTATATTAAAAAAAGAAGATATGATCAAAATTTATAATGAAATTTTTTGTTAAAAGAAAAGGTAAACCTCAATATCACATATAAAAGTAAAACTACAATAAAAAAAGATCAAATTACACAATGTATAAAATTAGAGAAAAAAATTTAAAATAAAAAACTAAATTGACACAATGTATAAATATCGAGAGTTAAAATTATTATTATATCAATTTTAAAAGCTATCAAATTATCTTTCTGTTACTAATTTAAAAGCTGATGACAAAAAAGAAAATTTAAATAATTAAGTGATTATTCTATAATTTTTTATATAGTTGAGTGATAAAAAATTATTAATAGTTGAGTGATTATTTAATTGAAAAAATTAAAAATTTTAAAATTAATAACAAAAAGAAGTAAGATATTATTTGGAAAAGAAATAATAATGTGTTAATTAAGTCACGTCAAGAAATGAGTTTGGATTCCAGCTCAAGGAAACAGATCATTGTTAATAATAAAGTTAAGACTTAAGTGATGATTTGTCCCCACCTTTAACAGCTGTTTACAAATAAACAAATCTAATTTTTCCCATTAGTTGAAACAGATTTAAATTTAATCCCCGCCCCAACATCTTCAAAATTTCCAGCTAAATACTATCAATCATTTTCATTCTGGTTGCCAAGAAAGTGAAAAGGAAAATGGACAAATTCATTGGATTCAGTTTTCATCAACATCCCCCTAACTAAAATCTGGGATTTAGCTCGAAATAATATCTTTGTCTGTCCATAATTCAAATTCGGTTAAGTTAGGTATAAAGTTTCCCAATTGGAAATATCAACTTTCATTTCTAAATTAGGTAAGGCCAACACACATGGTTGAAATCATAAATAATGCACCACTTCATTGCAATTAGTCCTACCATATTACAAATCAGGAATCCCTGTAAGAATTCGCTAAAGAATGAATTTGCAGAAAACCATCTGGGAATATTCAGATTAATAGATCAATTTTCTCTCAAGCTGTAATTCTTCTGTATATACAAAGGCCTCTCTTTGTCTCTCATGGAGGGCCTAAAAGTGAATCAGAAATTGTTGTTCTAATGGTTAATTACATCTCAGTTTTCACTTGGCATGCACCACATACAGTTTCATCAAAATCTTGTTCAACTATGCTTACTTTGACAGCTTTGTGGTTGATTCTGGCCAAATCCCATTTGAACAATGCTTTGGAGGTCATCATCCCAAAAAGATCCAATCTGAAGACAATTTATTCAGCTTTTCGCTTAAGATTCTGAACGATATTAACCAGGAATTAACTACAAACTACACAGAGACTAGTGGTTTTATTGATTACCTGAGGGTTAGCATCAGTAATACCATCAACAGGAGGCAGCTGCAATCCTTGTGTTTTATGCAAGGCAGCATTTGCTGGATTCATTGAGAATTGAATCTGTCTGTCGTTGGACATGCCACTCTTCATAGGAAGCCCTTGCTGGGGTTGATATCTTAAACCGAATGCCAGCGCATAAGAATCCATTGGACAATGAGAATGCGGCAAAGATCCACGAGACCGAAACAGCTGCAGCACGCAGCCGATGCAAGTTTGTCACTCAAAAATTCAGATGACTTAAACCATAAACAGATAACAGTACCATGGAGGAATATTAACTTACATCCTTAGACAGTAAGGCTTCCGTGTTAGCATTCGTCCTTGGATTTACAGTAGCCAACTTCATAGATAAGAACTGTAGAAAATATAGAATATAAGAAGCAATTTTAAGCACCCAAAACTGAAATCAATAGTGCAATTAACGAAAGCGACACTGGAGAATTCCGGTTTACCTCGACCTGACGCTGCAACGACTGCACATAGTTAATAATTTCATCAAGCATAAGTGCTTTGCCAGTCACCTGCAACAAATTTTATTCACAATTTAGTAAATTCCCAGATTAAAAATGTCTGAAAATGGTGTACCATCTTCAAACTCACCTTATTGCAACCTGGAACAAGATCCTGAAGGAACTTCATCCTTTCACTTATTTTCTCTCTTCGAACCTGGATAAATACCAGATTACAAAAAGATAAACAGATGAATACAAATCCTAAATACCCCCTGCAATGAATGACTAAAGATCCTTAGTTTTGAAGTTCCTTACTCTTTCAGCAAGACTATGGCTATCAGTTGCTTGACCCCTTCTGGCCCTGACATGGATGTAGTCCTTTGGCGGCTCTGGTGGCTTGGGATTCTCTTTATTTTCTGCTTTAGCACTGTCATGTTGTTGCTTGTTTCGCTTGGCAGTGGATTCATCGTTCTCCTCAGCAATCTAAAATGGATAACAATGTTAGTTTCCCAATAGATTTATCTTCAGAATTTGATAATTCAAAGACAACAATACCTTAGCATTAGCAGCTGCTGGAGATGGGGTTTCTTTTGCTTTCCCTCTGGGCATTGATTTCCTTTTCCTGGCATTGGCATCGTTTTGGGCTTTGATGCTTGAACCTACACCTGGGATCTGTTCAGACATTGAAGATTCATCCTTGGAATCACCATTCTCTGGCGATGAACACCTTGAGAGCCTACTGTTTCTCTTATCAGAACATGGATTTCCATCCTGGAGTGTGTTCTTGTTGCTGTCTGGAACATGAACTTGAGATCCAGTGACCATAATGGATTGATTCGTGGAAACTCTGGTCAGCTGAACAAATTCAGCTTCAGTCACTCCAAGCTGAGCATTGAGGCCATTAAAGCAGGAAAATCTAGCAGCCCTCTCAGTAAATCCAGGGTCAGCTGAAACTAGTACCAAGCTTGGATGTTTGAGTATCTGGTTTCCTCCTATCATAGAAAGATTGAGCTTGGGTGGTGAATCCAATGGAGAAGTGTTACAGGAAGTGTTGGAACTGCAGTTGTTGTTATTTGGTGGTTTAATGAAAGATTGGGGTGAAATATCACCAGTATTACAAATATTTCCTAATTTTCCAATCAAATCTGTCATCATTGTATTATCACCAGAAGCAGGAAAATTAGTACTTCCAGCATTGGATGCAGCTGGAGAACACACCATAGAACTCAATGCTGACTCAAAGGGATCGCTCTGATCCATTGAATTATGCCATTTGGGATTCAAAAAACAACTTCCAACACAATTCAGTTCATCTGTTTCCATTTCCATCCCAAAACTGCAAGAATTCCAACCTGCTTGTGCTGCAGCAGCTCTGTTTAGTCCCTCACCCATAAAAACCTGATCTTTTTCCATGGGAGAGAACAAAAAAAAAAAAAAAAAAAAGGAAACTTTGTAGGAAAATTTGAAGACCCAGATGGAGAACAAGGTTGAAAACCCAAGAATGAAGACACAAGAAACAACCCAGAATTATATTCCAAGGAAAAACAAGAAGCAAAGGTTTACAGTTGGAATTGAGTGGAAAAGGGAGGTTGTTCTTATACAACAATGATGATGGCAATGTAAAAAAGCAAAGAGAAAAGTGTGTGTGTGCATGTGTATGAGTTGAGAAAAAGCAAACGGAAAAAGAAAAACAAAGAAAGAGTGATGAAATGTGGGAAAGTGAAGAGCAAGCAAAGATAGATAAAAAGAGAGAAAATGTCTATTTGACCTTAAAAAAAAATGAAATAAACTTTTTCAACCAATTCATTTTTTGATTTTTTCCTAATTTAAAATAATACTTATAAATTAGACAATATTAAGAGAGAGAGAAAAAAAAAAAAAAAAAAAAAAAAAAAAAAAAAAAAAAAAAAAAAAAAAAACACCAAGACTCAGCCTAGTACTGGCTGCGTAATAGACGGTGGAAGGAAATGCGGAGCCTTCAACGTTTCGAATTGATTGAATGTATTAGAACTTTTCAAAGACAGCTGCTCCAAATTCTTCTTTTAACTACCATTTAATTTTATAATTTCAATATATATTAATATAAAAGTATTATTTTAATATAAGCGGTCACTTCAAGTTTAAAATTATCTTTAGTCTAGATAAAAAATTAATTTCAATATATTATATTTAAATACATTAATTTGATTTTTAAAATAATACATTAATTATATTTTAATAATTTTTAAGAGTTAATATTTAATGCATTCATTTATAATGATAGTTATATATGCATATCAATAAATAATATTAAAATATAACAATAAAGTAAAAAAAATTAAAAAAAGTATATTAATTTCATTCAAATTTATATTTAAATAATTGTAAAAGATTGTTTAAAGACTTCAACTAAAAATTTTAATAAGATTGTCTCCTATACTTCAACTAAAAATTTTAATAAGATTGTCTCCTCTAATGATTTAATCAACTTTTTTTTTAAGATGTCAAGTATACATTTTAAATGTCAAATAGTAATAATAATAATAATTAAAAAATGGAATAATATTTGCGACATAATTAGTGGAGTTTTTAGACTTTACAAATAGGGTTAAGAGGTTAACAAGTATTCTACAGGGTATAGTAAAATGAATTAATATTTGGTAGATTGACAATATATTTTTTTTATTTCACAATCAACCATAAAAATTGTCATGTGTATTTTTTAAATATTTATTTTTAATATTTTATTAGGGAAATTATTTAGTATACTGCCAATGGAGTTTTTAAACTCTGTAAGCAGACTGAGGGAGTGATAAGTGTCTTACAAGGATATGGTTTTAAATATTTTTAGAAAAAGAGACACATAACAAATTTTTTAAAGCTATTTGTGGAATAAAAAAATACACTTCCAATTTACCAAATACTAATCCATTTTGTTGGGGATCGACCCATATAAACAATGAAATAAAAAAGATAGAGAAGATCGAACACAAATTTTACGTGGAAAACTCCTCCGAAGAGGATAACAACTACGAACAAAGGAGGCTTCAAATTTTTACTAAATGAGTAAACAAACAAGAGCATAAGATGAAGAAAATAACCCTAAAAGAGCAAAACTCAAAACTCAAATACAAAGCTCTCTAAAAAACTCCCTTCAAAATCTTCATCAAATCTCTAATAAGGGATATTCTATGAACTCACTAAAATAGGGTTATAAAGACACTTTAGATAGGCTAATATTAAAGTCCTAATATGACTAAAATATTCCTAGAGTAATCAGAGTTTAACTGGGACAAAGAAGTCTTGTTGAACTATCAAAACACGGCTGCATAAGTTGGGAAAACATCGTGACGTCCATGCTCTCCTCGTCACGATGTCGATGCCATGTTTATCTCGGGGTTTCATTGTGTTGTTCCGACATCCTGATGCTCTTCGTCATGACATCGGGCCTACTTTGGCCCTTATTCAATCGCTCGTCGATTGTCAATCTAAGTGCCTGCAAAGAGTCCGATAAATGCGAGGTACACCCCACACATTTTACTATACCCTAAAGAAAACTTTTCAACCCCCTAAACCTACTTATGGAGTCTAAAAAATCCACTAAAAGTGTACCAAATATTATTTCATTTATAAATTATTATTGTTATTTACTATTCGACAATATGATTTATAATGTATAATTTGACATCTTCAAGAAAATTGATTAAATCATTATAGGAGACAATCTATATTAAAATTTTTAGTTGAAGTCTTTAAGCAATCTTTTACAAATACTTAAATATAAATTTGAATGAAATGAATATACTCTCTTAGTTTTTTTTCTTGACTTTATTGTTATATTTTAATATTATTTACTAACATGCATATATGAGAAAGTTGTTTTTTAGAATGCATTTTTAAGAATATCTTGACTCCTTTAATTTTATTGAATAACATGAGGAGAATCTATTATTCCATCATTTCATGATGATAAAAAGATAGTACTATGAACTCAACACTAGCGGGTGTTGAGTTATTGATGACTAAAGAATTCCTTTCAAGAATCTTGTAATTGTACACCGTAGTTAAGGAAAATAGGTTGATGTGATGAAACTTGAAATTGAATTTGTTAGTGTCAAATTCATTGTTTTTTTTAATGAGGAAAGTGACATGGATGGCTGTTGACTTTGGGCATCTCCCTTCTATAAATTATGCAATTTCATTGTGAAAGAAATGTAAAAATTCAAACCAAAATTCAAATCTCTTAAAATCTTCTTATTTATAATCCTATCATAGACATTTCAATATGAATAAAGGACTCGTAACTCAATTAATTAGGTAAGTGTCCATTTTTAATAATACATAAATTAGTGGTATGACATATATGATTAGTTTTTGCAGTCAATCTTATGATATTATTGTGTGTTTATAAAACTTTAAAAATAAATATCTAATTATTTTTAAGAGGTAATTGTGTTAATATTATTTTTATATTTGCTGAATATGTTCTATGTCTAGTATAAGAAAGTTGTGTCATAGTATATGGTTTAGGGTGTAGTAAGTGTTACCGTTGTTCATCTGTAACAAATGTTGAAATTGTTAGAATTGTGATGTTATTATTGTTGCTGCATTTGTTGAATTTGTTTTACATATGGTACAATAAAGTTGTGCTCTTGTGTATGGTTGCCATTATAGTAAGTCAATCTTAATTTTGTTGGAATCATTATTAATAATGATTGAATTGTTAGAGCTTTGTAATATTTGGAACTTACTATTTGATAGTCTTAAGATAGCATATCAATTATTGGCACAAATCCATTTGAATGGAAACATGCATTCGACTACTTATGAAGTCGTATTCCAATCATACATGACGTTCAACATGACGTTCAACATGACATTTAAGCGTAGCGCTTCCTTAGGTAGCATGAAAAAGAGGAACATGAGGGAGATATAAGTTGGAAGTACTAAGTGCGTATCCAACATTAAGTATAGATTTATGAGGCCTAAAGGAAAGGGTGTAAATATACTGTGGTAGACCTCAACGATAATGAAGATGTTGACACTATGGTGATTGGGCATAAGGAAAGTGACAATGTCGCTATGGAATTGTTAGTGGATGTTGAAGATAAGCTTGATATTGGGTATGAGATTTTGAATTGCACCAAGAAGATCCATTATCTTAGTGCTTACAATGTAACACCCTGAATTTGGGCCTAGAAGTATTGGGCCTGGGGCCTGGGTGCGGGTGTGAGATAGTTCGAAATAAAATTATTGATGTGTTGAATTCTGTTATGGAAGGTTATTATTAATGGGTTAATGTGGTATTTTAGTGAACTGCGAAGGATTCATAGTGTGGGAAAAGTCTTGGGCTAATTTCTGGGATTCCGGGATTTTTGTGATATTTGGTGTAATGTTGAAATTTTGATATATGGATGTGTAATTCGTGTTTGGAGTGTGTTATTAGGCCTATGGAAGGCCCAAGTTTTGGTTAAAAACCCGGAGAATCCTTGGATTTTTGGACTTAAGGAATAGAGGACTTGGAAAAGAGGAGTTGTAAGGAATTATGTGTGGAATAAGACACAAAAAAGGAATGTGGTGTAGTGGCAAAGTAGCGCCACTTAGGGGACAAGGAAGCAAAGGGTCCAAGGTTCAAGTCTTGGCTCTTGCAATTTATTTTGGTTTTTCTTTTAAATAAATCTGGAAGCAAGTAGGTGAGCTTTAAAGTTAAATGTGTTGGACTTATGACACAAAGGAGCTTGTGTCCGAGTGGTGATGGCTTGACAGGGTTACTGAGAGGACTTTGGTTCGAATCTCGTTGCATGCAAAGGTTGATTATTTTGCTAACGCTTTAATTTTGGGAGGATTGATGGAGAATCCCACATCGGAAAGCTAACATGAGAGCAGGTGAGGAGCTAGCTTTAAATAGAGCAACCAGGAGGAGAGTAGGCACAGCCTTCTTGGCTGATCCCTTTCGCTTTATGGCGTGCCCGTTTGGGTTGGGCATCAGCTAAGAGTGTTTGGAGCGCGGATTAACTTCAGTCTCCTATCAGGTGTGTATTTCTCACTGCTCTAGCGGTAGGACGGCTACTTCGGGCTGCGTTGGGCCAAAGAGGCCATGTGGGCCCAATGGGCCTGCGGGCCCAATTGGATAAGTTGTTTGATTGTATAGTAAATATTGGGTTAGATTAGGTGAATCTCATATCGGTGGCTAGATCTAGGCTAAAAGGGCCACACGAGCGTGTGGGCCCATTTGGGCCGAGAATGGGCCCTAGGCCCATTCGCATTGTTATCTCTGTTTAGAAATGCTTTAGTTTACAAAGTTACTAAAATACCCTTGGTTTACAAAATTACTGAAATACCTTGGTTTACAAAATTACCGAATTACCCTCGATTTGCAAAATTACAAGAAATATCCCGATTTATAAAATTATCGAATTACCCTTGATTTGTACAATGACAGAAGTACCCTCGATTTGTAAAATGATGAACATACCCTTGATTTGTAAAATTACCATTTTACCCCTAATTTGTAAAATTACCATTTTACCTCTAATTTGTAAAATTACCGTTTTACCCATAATTTGTAAAATTACTATTTTACCCCTGATTTGTAAAAATTACTATTTTACCCTCGATTTGCAAATTTACCGAAATACCCCTGTAGGTTAGAATTACCGAGACACCCCTATGGGGTAAAATTACTGTTTTGCCCCTAGGGTGTTAAATGACTGTTTTGCCCCTCGTGGGTAAATGACTAACTTGTGTGATGATTTGGCTAGTTTGACCGTGGATATAAGTTGGTGATATGAATGACTTAACTGTGATCTATTCTTATTTTTGGGATTTGGAAAAGTTGGAATCCCTATGTGTTTAGGGAGGCTATCAAAATAGCGCCTAAGGCTTTAAGGGGCTGTTACCAATTATTTTACTCTGTGCTTATAAGGGTTAAAGGCTGCTGACTAAGGGCTTGGATCAGTGGAGCGTTCGGATCCAGATTTGGATATCAACTTCAGCAAAGGTAAGGATCTAGGGCCTTGTTCATGGATGCCCGGATATGGTAAGAGTATGTTAAATTTAGTTATCATTAATTCGTGGTCTAATATTTTAGTAATCGAATATAGGATTGACTTGGATCGGATATAGTCATCGTTCGTTGCAATCAGGTGTGTAACTTACCCCTTGTAGTAGCTTAGATTAATGTCGGTTGAAAAGCCGAGATGCCGAATCCCGGCATCGTTAAATTTCTGGTAACGAGATAAACAGTGAATAGGTTAGAATACAATGGGCTCGGTTAACGAAATCGATGGAACAGGTAAGATTACGATTTTGAGTATGTTGGTAAGTTGGGCCTCGATGGGCTGAATTAGGCCCAATGAGCTTACGGGCCCATTTGGAGTAAAAATTGCTAAAACGGAATTGTGATAAATGTATGATTAACCCAAATAGAACGATAGTAGTATTTAGGCTAAATGGACTTAGAAGGCTAAATCGGTACTCGTTAGGCCCATTAGGGGTTTTGGGCTCAATAACTCGATTTTGCTAAAATAGGCTAAAAATTTCTGTTTTAATACTCCGGAATGTTGAATAAGTATGAAAAACCCTAATAAGTGTTAAAATTACGTAATTACCCTTATAGCTTAAAAATGACTATTTTACCCCTAGGTAGAAATGACCATTATACCCCTAGGGTTGTAAAATGATTATGTTGATTGTGATATTGATATTTTTCATGAAATGATATGATATGCACATGATATGCTATGACATGATATGCACATGATATGCACATGATATGCTACGATATGTATACGATATGCCATGTTATAATCATTACATGCATGGGTTGGGTTTATATGATTGGAGGAAGTGTTAAAGGGCTTTGCCCTAGTATACCGAAAAGGGCTTTTGCCCCAGTTTACCGAAAGGGCTTCTGCCCCAGTTATTAAAAGAGGCTAGGCCTCCAGTTATATGATAAAGCAGCTATGCTGCCAGTGGAGAGTAGCGGCGGGGTGGGTTGAGTAGCATCCCCACATGGTGTGTTGGTTGGTACGGGTGGAGAGTAGCGGATGGTGGGTTGAGTAGTCTCCCCAAATGGGCTTTGCATACATGCATTGACGTTTACATGTGTTACTGAAATGGGCCTATGGGCCATACCATTTACAAAAAAGGCTTCGGCCCAGTGATATGATTTATGAAAGGCTTCGGCCCAGTAACTGTTAAATGGAAAGGCTTCGGCCCAGTTATATGTTGAGACTGATTTGGGGGCTTAGGCCTAGTATGCTGATATTGATTTGGGCTCTGTAAGTGGCTTGTTGCACACTGAGTTTTCCAAACTCACCCTTTTTCCTTCCATCCTTACAGGTGAGCCTTAGATTGGTGGACTTGGAGCTGGAAGGGATTCAGAGTGGCCACATGGACTGGACTGTTGGATTTCTAATTAAGTTACCTACTTGAATTTAGATTTAATTATTTATTTCTGGTTTTGGGTTGTAAAAAGGGCCTCTTTAATTATTTTTATTTTGGGTTTTTATTCTTTACTTATTTAAATTGGTTTTAGCTTACGTAGGATATTATTTAAATCGAGTTGAAAATAAATGATTTTAAGACGTGATTTTTATAAAAGTTACTTGTTTTCAAAATAACACGATAACCAAGCAAAGCTTCCGCAATTTTTAAATGATCTTGTAGATAAATATTTCAGATAGTTAAAGTGTGGCAATGGTAGTGTGCATGTCTAGGAGTGGATCCAAGAAGAGCTTGGTACTTAAGCAGTCTATTTGACTCACCTCCTCTTTTCTGGAATCCTACCAGGTGCCCAGCTTCCATTCACTTTAAGTCTTAACGAAAAAGGTCAAATTTATTTGATACTTAAACCGTTTTCAAGATAACATGTTTTATAAAGGTTACAAATCTGATTTTTCGATATTTTATCTATTTTTAAAATAACATGTTTTTGCAAACTACAAGGGTTCATAAGCTTTCATAAAACTTTTACAAAGTTTTCAACGATGTTTGAAAAGGGATGATCATTTCAATAAATCCCGTTTTGGAAAAAAATAAACACAAACTAAGGTTTTATACAAGTTTAACGGTAAGAGTTTTTAAACATTTAAGAAGGGTTTTCAATGAAAACACGGTTTTCGAAAAACACTTCAATGTGACACATCAGACTTGGCCGTAACGTCTAGGCTGGGTTTGGGGTGTTACATTTAGTGGTATCAGAGCTAAGTTGTAACAACTCGGCTGTGGAACGGGTCTAAAAACGGAAGTTTCTAGAGGGTAAAATAAAGATTTCCGAAAGTCGCTTTAAGAATTTGTTTTCGAAATTGTTTGTAAGATTTTCTTTCTATAAATAAATAATTTTTAAAAAAATTTTTTTGGGAAATTTTTGGAAAAATTGAATTTTTGGAAAAATTCTGTTTAAAAGAGAATTGTTTCAAACTTGTTTTCTCTAAAATTAACATGTTTTGAGAAATTGATTTTAAAAGGCTTGAATCTTTTTGAGTTTTTCTAGAATTTGATAAATTGAGATGTGGCACACTGAATCCCCGGCACCAAGTCTGTGAGTATTTCTGCTTTATATTCTGTAATATACTGAACTGTACTGTAAATAGACTTGAGACTTTTCTATGATACTGTAGATAGAGTAATACTAAAAAATTGTAGAGACTGAAACTGTAGAGAAACTAAAAGTATGAGACTGTAGCTATGATATGATCTTGAATAAAATAAAAGCTTTAAAATACTATCTCTGCATAAGACATATGAATAAATAGTAAAATTTTTGAGAACTCTGTAGTTATTTGATATGTGTACTGGTAACGTAGAGTATTGATATGGATTCTGAGGGTAAGCAAAGTTTGCCAATTTCGGGTAGCAGTAACTCGGAGCCTGGTACTGAGGCACTGGTCGAGCTAGTAAGGAAAGTGGTAGAAGAAGTTTTGGATATCAAAACTAAGGAAATTAGGGAAATGCTTCAAGCAAGGTGCTTGGAGTGTAAGAAGAGGAAGGATCCTAGTTCGCAAAGGACAGAGTCTCGTTCAGTGAAACATGCTAGGGCACGACTAAGACCTCTAGTTTGCAACAACTGCAACGAACGTCATCTGGGTGAATGCGATAGGGAGAAAAGAGCGTGCTTTTTATGTGGGTCCCTCGAACATCGAGCTCTTGATTGCAAAGCTTATTCTAGTTAGGAATGTGTGATGTTTGGTTACGAATTGTGTGCGTTAGTGTTAATGTTTATTTCAGTAATTAGATGTTCTGGGTCATACTAAAATTATTTGGATCAGAGTGCGCAGCAGAAGCATAGTGGTTGGACTTGAGTAATACGGTTAGTTGATAGCTTAAAATTTCGAGGACGAAATTTCTTTAAGGAGGGTAGAGTTGTAACACCCTGAATTTGGGCCTAGAAGTATTGGGCCTGGGGCCTGGGTGCGGGTGTGAGATAGTTCAAAATAAAATTATTGATGTGTTGAATTCTGTTATGGAAGGTTATTATTAATGGGTTAATGTGGTATTTTAGTGAACTGCGAAGGATTCATAGTGTGGGAAAAGTCTTGGGCTAATTTCTGGGATTCCGGGATTTTTGTGATATTTGGTGTAATGTTGAAATTTTGATATATGGATGTGTAATTCGTGTTTGGAGTGTGTTATTAGGCCTATGGAAGGCCCAAGTTTTGGTTAAAAACCCGGAGAATCCTTGGATTTTTGGACTTAAGGAATAGAGGACTTGGAAAAGAGGAGTTGTAAGGAATTATGTGTGGAATAAGACACAAAAAAGGAATGTGGTGTAGTGGCAAAGTAGCGCCACTTAGGGGACAAGGAAGCAAAGGGTCCAAGGTTCAAGTCTTGGCTCTTGCAATTTATTTTGGTTTTTCTTTTAAATAAATCTGGAAGCAAGTAGGTGAGCTTTAAAGTTAAATGTGTTGGACTTATGACACAAAGGAGCTTGTGTCCGAGTGGTGATGGCTTGACAGGGTTACTGAGAGGACTTTGGTTCGAATCTCGTTGCATGCAAAGGTTGATTATTTTGCTAACGCTTTAATTTTGGGAGGATTGATGGAGAATCCCACATCGGAAAGCTAACATGAGAGCAGGTGAGGAGCTAGCTTTAAATAGAGCAACCAGGAGGAGAGTAGGCACAGCCTTCTTGGCTGATCCCTTTCGCTTTATGGCGTGCCCGTTTGGGTTGGGCATCGGCTAAGAGTGTTTGGAGCGCGGATTAACTTCAGTCTCCTATCAGGTGTGTATTTCTCACTGCTCTAGCGGTAGGACGGCTACTTCGGGCTGCGTTGGGCCAAAGAGGCCATGTGGGCCCAATGGGCCTGCGGGCCCAATTGGATAAGTTGTTTGATTGTATAGTAAATATTGGGTTAGATTAGGTGAATCTCATATCGGTGGCTAGATCTAGGCTAAAAGGGCCACACGAGCGTGTGGGCCCATTTGGGCCGAGAATGGGCCCTAGGCCCATTCGCATTGTTATCTCTGTTTAGAAATGCTTTAGTTTACAAGGTTACTAAAATACCCTTGGTTTACAAAATTACTGAAATACCTTGGTTTACAAAATTACCGAATTACCCTCGATTTGCAAAATTACAAGAAATATCCCGATTTATAAAATTATCGAATTACCCTTGATTTGTACAATGACAGAAGTACCCTCGATTTGTAAAATGATGAACATACTCTTGATTTGTAAAATTACCATTTTACCCCTAATTTGTAAAATTACCATTTTACCTCTAATTTGTAAAATTACCGTTTTACCCATAATTTGTAAAATTACTATTTTACCCCTGATTTGTAAAAATTACTATTTTACCCTCGATTTGCAAATTTACCGAAATACCCCTGTAGGGTAGAATTACCGAGACACCCCTATGGGGTAAAATTACTGTTTTGCCCCTAGGGTGTTAAATGACTGTTTTGCCCCTCGTGGGTAAATGACTAACTTGTGTGATGATTTGGCTAGTTTGACCGTGGATATAAGTTGGTGATATGAATGACTTGACTGTGATCTATGCTTATTTTTGGGATTTGGAAAAGTTGGAATCCCTATGTGTTTAGGGAGGCTATCAAAATAGCGCCTAAGGCTTTAATGAGCTGTTACCAATTATTTTACTCTGTGCTTATAAGGGTTAAAGGCTGCTGACTAAGGGCTTGGATTAGTGGAGCGTTCGGATCCAGATTTGGATATCAACTTCAGCAAAGGTAAGGATTTAAGGCCTTGTTCATGGATGCCCGGATATGGTAAGAGTATGTTAAATTTAGTTATCATTAATTCGTGGTCTAATATTTTAGTAATCGAATATAGGATTGACTTGGATCGGATATAGTCATCGTTCGTTGCAATCAGGTGTGTAACTTACCCCTTGTAGTAGCTTAGATTAATGTCGGTTGAAAAGTCGAGATGCCGAATCCCGGCATCGTTAAATTTCTGGTAACGAGATAAACAGTGAATAGGTTAGAATACAATGGGCTCGGTTAACGAAATCGATGGAACAGGTAAGATTACGATTTTGAGTATGTTGGTAAGTTGGGCCTCGATGGGCTGAATTAGGCCCAATGGGCTTACGGGCCCATTTGGAGTAAAAATTGCTAAAACGGAATTGTGATAAATGTATGATTAACCCAGATAGAACGATAGTAGTATTTAGGCTAAATGGACTTAGAAGGCTAAATCGGTACTCGTTAGGCCCATTAGGGGTTTTGGGCTCAATAACTCGATTTTGCTAAAATAGGCTAAAAATTTCTGTTTTAATACTCCAGAATGTTGAATAAGTATGAAAAACCCTAATAAGTGTTAAAATTACGTAATTACCCTTATAGCTTAAAAATGACTATTTTACCCCTAGGTAGAAATGACCATTATACCCCTAGGGTTGTAAAATGATTATGTTGATTGTGATATTGATATTTTTCATGAAATGATATGATATGCACATGATATGCTATGACATGATATGCACATGATATGCACATGATATGCTACGATATGTATACGATATGCCATGTTATAATCATTACATGCATGGGTTGGGTTTATATGATTGGAGGAAGTGTTAAAGGGCTTTGCCCTAGTATACCGAAAAGGGCTTTTGCCCCAGTTTACCGAAAGGGCTTCTGCCCCAGTTATTAAAAGAGGCTAGGCCTCCAGTTATATGATAAAGCAGCTATGCTGCCAGTGGAGAGTAGCGGCGGGGTGGGTTGAGTAGCATCCCCACATGGTGTGTTGGTTGGTACGGGTGGAGAGTAGCGGATGGTGGGTTGAGTAGTCTCCCCAAATGGGCTTTGCATACATGCATTGACGTTTACATGTGTTACTGAAATGGGCCTATGGGCCATACCATTTACAAAAAAGGCTTCGGCCCAGTGATATGATTTATGAAAGGCTTCGGCCCAGTAACTGTTAAATGGAAAGGCTTCGGCCCAGTAACTGTTAAATGGAAAAGCTTCGGCCCAGTAACTGTTAAATGGAAAGGCTTCGGCCCAGTTATATGTTGAGACTGATTTGGGGGCTTAGGCCTAGTATGCTGATATTGATTTGGGCTCTGTAAGTGGCTTGTTGCACACTGAGTTTTCCAAACTCACCCTTTTTCCTTCCATCCTTACAGGTGAGCCTTAGATTGGTGGACTTGGAGCTGGAAGGGATTCAGAGTGGCCACATGGACTGGACTGTTGGATTTCTAATTAAGTTACCTACTTGAATTTAGATTTAATTATTTATTTCTGGTTTTGGGTTGTAAAAAGGGCCTCTTTAATTATTTTTATTTTGGGTTTTTATTCTTTACTTATTTAAATTGGTTTTAGCTTACGTAGGATATTATTTAAATCGAGTTGAAAATAAATGATTTTAAGACGTGATTTTTATAAAAGTTACTTGTTTTCAAAATAACACGATAACCAAGCAAAGCTTCCGCAATTTTTAAATGATCTTGTAGATAAATATTTCAGATAGTTAAAGTGTGGCAATGGTAGTGTGCATGTCTAGGAGTGGATCCAAGAAGAGCTTGGTACTTAAGCAGTCTATTTGACTCACCTCCTCTTTTCTGGAATCCTACCAGGTGCCCAGCTTCCATTCACTTTAAGTCTTAACGAAAAAGGTCAAATTTATTTGATACTTAAACCGTTTTCAAGATAACATGTTTTATAAAGGTTACAAATCTGATTTTTCGATATTTTATCTATTTTTAAAATAACATGTTTTTGCAAACTATAAGGGTTCATAAGCTTTCATAAAACTTTTACAAAGTTTTCAACGATGTTTGAAAAGGGATGATCATTTCAATAAATCCCGTTTTGGAAAAAAATAAACACAAACTAAGGTTTTATACAAGTTTAACGGTAAGAGTTTTTAAACATTTAAGAAGGGTTTTCAATGAAAACACGGTTTTCGAAAAACACTTCAATGTGACACATCAGACTTGGCCGTAACGTCTAGGCTGGGTTTGGGGTGTTACATACAAGTCGTTAGGATATTCCATCATTGGTGAACGATTTAGGTCCCTTTCAAGACTACTGTACTCAGTAGTCCACAATGTTGAAGATTCACTCAAAGTGGAATATTCATAGGCCCTATCCAGAGTACTATACCTAGGAGTCCACGATGGTGAATATTCAAGAGTTGCAGGACAAGATGCTGGTTAGGTCATTGTTCAAAGTAGTTTTACTAGTTGAACCATATTGTCCAAATATGTTTGACACTTATGGTAAGGAACACTTTTTGAGGAATGTAGTTAAGAAGGAAACCTAACCTAACTCATTTGACTACATCTCAAAATTAAAGCTTCTAAATGAGGACGTTGGTGAGTTCACTGAAGCTGGAACTGAAATCAAAGGCCAAGCATAAGAAGAAACAAATGTTAAAGGTGAGGTGCCTTCGAACCTGACTGTAATGCTCTAAAACTTTTGGTTTCTTGATTTTCACCATTTCGTGATGCCACTAATTTAATTTAGGAGAACAAACACTGAATTGATTGTATCTATGTTTAGTTAATTAAATGTGACATAAAAAATTTTGTAAATTGTGAATCGTAAATAGTTAAATTAAGGTATGGAGTCAGTTGAAGGGATTGAAAAATGGAATGTGTAGATGTGACAAAAAAATTTTGAATTAAAAGAATTTATAAAGGACTGCAAAGGAGATTTTTCAAGGCCTATTATATCTATTAATCCCTAAAGCATAAAGTGTTAGTGGACAAACTTAATTATTAATCAATACTAATCCCCACTAATTAGCAGTCTTTATAGTTGAACCAAGTTATTGGTTTAGATTGCTCCTAGTAAATACAACCTATTTCCTTTTATTCTTCTTCACTTCCACTAAACTTTTGTTAGAGTATACCCAAAAACCAATCATGAGATAATTGTAATCATATTCTCGTTTTACCTTATTTGTTAATATAAGGCATTGTTATTGTTATTTCAGTTTCTTTTTGTGTGTGTAAATGAGTTGATTAATAGTAAAATCCTGAGAATAATATGATTATTCATAAAATGTCCTTAATCAAGTATTATTGTGGGCTTGGACAATAATAATCCATTAAGACTAATGTGTAGTTGATTGATGACAAAGTGTTGTCATTGACGTAGGGTGTCACAATCAATACATGAGTATGTGTTAGATAACAAGATATTGGACTAACCCGCTATGAGTATGTTTCTTGAGTTGTTATGTAATAGTCACAACATTACTCATTGTGATAATTATGTATACGGTCCCCAGACTTGAGATCATCATTGTCCTGAGTCTTATATTTTGATACAATCAAACGTTTACTGTAAGAGGTTTTACTATAAAAACTGATGTTATGTATGTCACAATCTATGTAGTGGGATATGATTGATCAAGATAGGATTTGTCCCTCCTATATAATGGGAACAATATCTTATACCACTTGATGGAGTGAGACTAGAAATGCATGACCAAGCTCAAATAAGTTGATATGCGATATCACGCTTATTTGTTTATTGTAGTCTACTCAGAATATCAAGAAATATGAGATTGGACTATACAAATGTGACTATTCCATGACTTGTGTCCAATGTAGATATAAAGGATAAAATGATATAATGCATGAAAAATTTATCATAGCATAATTATGTTAAACCACGACTTCTTGTAACTGGGGTAGCAATGACACATTGCTATATGTCACTTATTGCTTATAACATAAGAAATGTTCTAGTATTACTACTAACGTTACAAGAGCTTATAGGGTCACACCTTATGGTTGAAGCGAACAAATTCAAACATAGTTAGTATTGTGTTTTTAAATTAATTATTGAATTAATTTAATTTAATAGTTAAATATTGAACACATTATATGTACAAACTTGTTGTACACAAATAGAGAAAATAGTTAAAATTAATATATGAATTTGATTCATATAAAAATATTAATTGAATATAATTTACCGAATTATTTAATTAAATAGTTATAATAATTTTGGTCAAAGATAAAAACATGGAAGCTAATATTCTTTTGGAAAAGATATAATGTTTTAATACTTTCCATATATTTCTCTAAAGGAACAATTCTGTTTTTTTATGTGATATTAAAGAAAAAGGAATAAAATCCCTAATTGTGTGTATGTTACCAAGAAAAAGATTAAAACGGGTCTAATAGCCATTTTCACAACTCTCTGTAAAAGGTAGGGGTGAGCATTCGATCGAATCGAATGAAAAAATTTCGAGTTAATCGAGTTGACGAATCATATTTTATCATCCTAATTTGATTTGAAATTTTTTCAAATCGAGTCGAGTGGGATGGAATTCGAATCGAATCGAATATATTTGTTTGAGTTAAATTTTAAAAAATAATTTTGGGTCTTTGTAACCACTATCACCCACCGTAATCAAAATTTTTTATTAACTTTCATCACCTCATAATTTATTTTTTAATCTTTTATATAGGGTTAGCTTCTTTGCTTACTTAGTTATTTCAATTATCTTCAGATTCTTATCACTATGTATTTTGGAATTAAAAAATATATTAAATGTAAAAATGTTATTTTTTAATAAAAGTTATTTTAAAGATAAAATATGGAATTGATACCAATATAAAATTTTAACACGAATATTTTATGGCATCATTAATAATTCAATTTTAATATAAATATTCAATATGACTAAACAATTCAATAATATAAATAATATAAAATGTGAAATTTAATTTAATAATATAAATAGTAGATATAAATAAAATTATTACTATTTATATTTAGAGATTTTTATGGATAATTTTGATTTTTTATTTGGAAATAAAGGGTGAGAAGTAAAAGTTTAAGGGGAAAATAAAAAGTTTTAGGGAGTAAAAGTTTGAGGGAAAGTAAATAGGGGAGAGTAAAATTTTGAAGGGAAAATATTAATAAAAAATTTGGTGGTGAATGGGTTTGGGGTAGATGGGGGGTTAGGATGGAAAGAGAGTACAAGTTTTAGGAGAAAATAGGAGGGAATAAAGATTTGGGGGAAAATAAAAAGTTTTGAGGGTTTTTGGGAGTAAAATTTTGAGGAAAAGGAAATGGGAGAGTAAAATTTTGGTGGGAAATGGATTTTGGGTAGATAGGGCGTTGGGATGGGAGGGCAGTAAAAGTGTTGGGGAGAAAGTGGGAAGGAGTAAAAGTTTTGAGAGAAAAGTAAAAAGGTTTGGAAGTTTGGGGTAAATATGTAAAATACTATAGTTTGATATTCGAATTATTTGAATTATTCAAATTACTCGAGTTATTCGAATTTGAAAACTCAACTCGATTCGAACTCAAAATTCTAAAAAAAAATTCGAGTTGACTCGAATAACTTGATTAATTCGAATAACTCGATTTGTTTAACTCAAAATTTGAATTTTTATCGATTTTTTTGAATCGAATCGAGTCTTGCTCACCCCTACTAAAAGGTTCAAGGAAAGTTTTGTTGTTCGTTCTTTGACTAGGTGGACTATGTAGAGGCCAAGACGATTTTTTGCAACTTGGGATCAACATCGTGCAAGGGGTTCAGATGAAAAAATGTGTATCTTCAATCCTGTTTCAACTCAATTTGTTTCTCGTACTTGGATCCATGGTTATTGATCGCCAGAAATTTTTTTTTTTTGTGCCACGGGGCATACTAATGCTAAAACAACACTAAGGAAGAAAAGGGAAATTGTTTTTGTTCTTGCCATTTTGACGAAAATGAAGAGCTTGGAAACTTCTCAAAAACACAAGTTCCTAGCCTCTATTTCATTTTATTTTTACTTGAGTTTTAAGAATTTAAAGTGGTCTGCTAGTCTTGACCCCATTGCCCATGTCTAGGAAGGTTTATTTACTTGAAAGGTGAAATTCTTAGGAATTTATGAATTTAAGCTTGAATTATGAACTTAGATATATATATTAAGAAAATTCTAGGGCAAATGTAGTTGGTTCATTGTTTTTTTTTTTTTTTTTTTTGTTTTTGAAACTAAAGACATTAGTGAAGGAATGGCAAAGGTAAAGATAAGCAAGTTGATTAAAGCCTAGTTGAGAAGTTGGTTTTTTGTAACACCCCACACCCTACCTAGACGTTATAGCCGATCTTGAGGAATTATATGAATCCATTTTAAACCTAGATTTTGAATTCAAGAACGTACATTTTGACAATGTTAATTGTGGTAAATCACTTTTCAATTTTTAGAAAAATACTCGTTAAAACTATTTATTTCATTACAGAAAAACACTTAAGTGATTAATTTATTTTGCGATAGAAATTTCTGAGTTAATATATTTTTGAAAATCGTGACTTGAATTATAAAAAAAATAAATTCGTAATTTAAAAATGATAATTACTAAATTCGACAGAAGTAAATCAGAAACGAAAAATAAAGTCCAAAAAGTCTGGTAAATCCAGAATAGTTTAAAAAACATAAGTAGTCTTATATATAAATCAAAATATGAATTCAAGCTCCTGTGCGCCGTCCTGTCACATCTTAAAAACCGGTTTAGAAGAAATTGTGTTAGTGAGACCAAGAGTGGTCACGTTATGTTTTTGAGTAAAGGTTGTGAGAATTATGAAAAGGAAATCAAATTGGTTTAGTGGTTAAGTGCTGTACTTGTGAGAGAGATTTTGAGTTCGAATCCTTTGTCTTACATTTTTGATCATTTTTGCCTAAACCACTATCTTTGAACATTTTGTTTATAAATTCTTTTCGCTCGTTTGTTGACAAGAATGAGCCTATTGGTTCAATGATAAGGCTTTAGCTTATATAAGTGTCTCATGTTTGAATCCATGTGTGTGCCAAAGTGGAAATTATTTTTTTTTGTTTTAAATTCCAGAGAAAATCTAATAAGGTACCAATTTTAGTTGGGGTTGTGGGTAGTTTTTAAAAGATTTTTCTTTTAAAATATATATTGATAATCAATATTAATAAAAGACTTATCTTTTCCCACTATTTTCTCTCATATTATCTCATGTTTCTTTACCCACTTTCCCTAACTTTTCTTTTGTTTTTCCCTCCTACCATTTCAGTATATTGTTTTTCTTTTTCTCTCTTTGTTGGTTCATACATTTAAAAGGAAACATCATCTTTTATTCTTTTCTTTTACAAATTTAAACTTTTTTGGAGCGTAAATCAATTTATTTTCTTTTCATGTGTTCTGCTTATCGGATAGAGTTTAACGAGTTAGTCATTGTGTAAGTGCCGATTAGGTTCTTCTTTCTATGGTAGTTGTGTC
Source organism: Gossypium stocksii (assembly GCA_020496765.1). Lineage (NCBI taxonomy): Eukaryota > Viridiplantae > Streptophyta > Magnoliopsida > Malvales > Malvaceae > Gossypium > Gossypium stocksii. Next base: position 43,871,853 of record CM035630.1, on the reverse strand, counting down.
AATTTTTATTATTTTTCGATGATTTATGATTACTGGATGTTCTGTATTGCATTTTTGTCGCTCTTTATGGAGTTGGCTTTCTCTAGGTTAAGTTTGTGAAACATCAACTCCTCTAGCGTTTTAATTACGGTACAGGAATGCTGCTGTGCAAGGGTGGCACGACTGTGTGGCACGGCCTGTTGAGGGTGGCATGGTCGTGGGCCTAGCCGTGCTTGTCGGGTCTGGGCCGTGTTGGACCTCATGTGGCACGACTGTGTGGCACGGCCGTGTGGTGAATCCTTGGGCCATGTTGTTTTTTCACTTTGGCCCATTTTCTTTGTTTTTAGCCCGTTTTTTGTTCTTTTCTCTTCCCTATGCTATCCTGAGTATAAAACATGAAATAGAAGGGTTAAGAGCACCAATTCTCACAAATTTAATGATAATTCATCCAAAATATAGGCTAAGCACGAAGTAAAAACATGTATAATTTATCGTTTATCAAATACCCCCACACTTAAGTCTTTGCTTGTCCTCAAGCAAAATCTCAATCTACAATTAAGTATCATTCTTCTCAACTTACAATCTTTATCAATAATGTTTCAAACTAATTCACAAGCAGTCATACAATGAAGATTCAATCAGAAGAACATTAAAGATTCAATTACTTTAAGTTGAGAATTTTATCATTGAAACATAAGGTTTCTCCCTTCTCCTAAGTAATCATCTCTCAATTAAAATTAACAAGAATTGACATCCTCACTAAGGGTTCACTCTATCCACTCAAAGTTTTTAAGGTTCAAGAATTAAGCACTCTCTAGTCAACCTGAAAAGTTATTACCATAGGCTTGCAAGAAAATCAAATCTCCACCACTATAGATTAATATGATATATCGATCAAAAGGTCTTTTAATGGTTGTAACAGGGCTTGGTTATGGGGTGTTGTCACAAGCTGGAAAAGAAAGAGTTAGAATTGAGATTGAACTGAAAACTTATCTAGCTAGAAAAATCTCTATCACTGGAACATATTTCTAGAGCTAAGTCTTATGATAACATCATTTTCACCTTGGTAGCCTTAAAATAGAAATATGCAAAAAGAAATTTAAACTATTACAACTGGATTAACTATATATTTACATTTTTTTTAAGAACAATTCAAGTATAATTTATTTACAAACTTTACAATCTGGAAAAGAGAATAAAGCTAGACAATAATTCAACTCAAATCTCGACAAAAAGAGGGGTCAAAGTAATTGAATGGAATTCAACAAAAACGGGTTATGAGTTAATATTAGAGGTAAGTTAAAGAATAGGTTGTTAGGCTCAATGGGGTTCACTAGGGGTTAATTTATGGAGGTAGGCTTTTATAGAGTAAGTGGGTTAAATCCTAAGTGCCTTATCAGTTTGGTATATCAAATCAAATGATGTGGTCTCGACATGCGAAGCAAGTTCTAGAATAACAAATTAGTGTTGACTCACTGAAAGTAATAATAAAAGTGAGCACGAAAGAATGTATGCTCAAAAGGCTCAAAAATCTCACCAGAATAATGGCTTTTTGATGTCAATCCTGCGAATTTCAAATCTCAAGATAACACTTAAAATTAGGGAAAATAACTTATTAAAAAAAAATTGTATTCTAAAAAATTTCAACTTATCATGCTTGATTCCCTAATGTTTTAAAGTTTAAATAATCAAATACAAGCACCTCTGTCTTAATTCTCAACATATATCAAAACAAAAAATCATAAATCAATCAGAATTAATTCCTAATAGGAGACTGGAGATAATGCAGAGAGTGAAAATGAGAATTTGAAATTTTGAGAACAATGCAACAAGTTAGAAAAATTTCAGGGATTTCAAAGAGAATATAATGACTGAAAGTAAGTTCCCCCCCACGCTTAAGATGTACATTGCCCTCAATGTACAAAGAAACATTAGTAGTAATAGAAGCACAAGATCATAAGATAGGGAAAGGTATGAAACTCCCCGCTTTGGATGGATTAGTGAGGTGGTAGTACCTATAGAGTGTCTGGGACAAAAGAAGGTGTGGAGGTAGATACTCCAGTGGTGATAGTGTTTGTTTGTCCATAGCTTTCATGTTGTGAGTGTAGGCTTTGGAGATGTCAACTTGGTGAGGTTGTGGCAAGGTTCCTGTTAGAATTTAGATTTGAGCTGTAAAGCTCCTTTGAAATTGCGAAGGCATTTATCAGTGTTTAGACATTTTAGTGAAGCATAGTTTTCTCGTTAGGGAATAATCGATGTGAAAGAAAGAAAAAATGGAAATTAAATTTATAATAGTAAATAAACGTAAATAAAGATAAAGAAAAGAAATTCTAAATATTCTAAGAAAACATAAAGAAAGTGAAAATAAAGGTAGAAAAAAATAAAAACTAAAATAAAAATATATATAAGAGGAATAGAAGTCTCTAATCCTCAGATTGGTCACGCGGTGGCGGTGGTGAAGTGATGTGGAGGTGCTGGCATATCTACTAGAGTGTGGCATCGATGTGGTCAAAACGCTGGAAGCATTGCTGCTCAAATCATGAAAGGCGCTCAGATATGTCAGCGTAGGTGGCTGCTGCATGAGATGGGCAGCGAGGGGGTGGTGGCTCGGTCGGACCTTCCTCCGGTGGTAGTGGTGGTGGGACATCATCAGCAATGTCCTCTGGATCCTCCTCCTCAGCATCTCTAAGTAGTTGGTGCTGTGGAGGGTCAAATCCAATATAGCACCTATGGGTACATAAGAAATGTATTGAATCGATTCATTAAAAAGAATCGATCCGATCGCAACTTCGAATATGGAATTCAAAGGGATCAAATAGGAAATGATACTCTGAATCATAGAACTATAATGAAATATACGATCAACCAACATTTATCGAATTTGAAAAAGAGTCAGAAGAAATGGTTCGATCCTCTTATTTTGATTTCTCGGACCGAGAGATCCATGAATCGGGATCCTAATGCATATAGATACAAATGGTCCAATGGGAGCAAGAATTTCCAGGAGCATTTGGAACATTTCGTTTCTGAGCAGAAGAGCCGTTTTCAAGTAGTGTTCGATCGATTACGTATTAATCAATATTCGATTGATTGGTGGTCAGTCCCACGTCGGTGTTGGATCATCCTCATATGCAGCATGCTCTGGATGCTCTATGAGGACATCTGGTCGACTAGAGCGTACGAGGACGTCTGGGCTGCAGTGTTGAATAGACTGAAGTAGCGGCCTAATCTCGTGATGTATGGGCCCATGGAAATCATGCCTCGCTGATGCCTCTCTGTCTGATGTTAGATTGTATGGGCGATGAAATAGGCTAGGTCGATAACATGAGCGTTCGCCATGCACTTCAGGAAGTAGGCATCGTAGGTGTTAATGGCCCCTGTGCGCTCTCGCCTGCCTGTCAGTGTGTGTGAGAGAAGGGTGTGTAGGCACCTCAAAGGGGGGACGAGGTTGGTCGCTTTAGACCGACTAGGGTCGTACCTGGGTGCAGCAGGGCATAGGGCCTCCCAACATTTAGACGGGGATAGATGTATGTGACGGTTAAGCTTGGAAAGATCCTCCTCTTCCATGAATTGCTCAGTGTATAGACCGAGAGCTATACCGAATTCTGGGACACTAAAGTGATGTACAAGACCTCCTAAACGGAACTGGACTATTCCTAGATCATCGTATCTGTTCATCACGGTCTGAAGATGGAACATGGAGCAGAACTCGAGAGTGAGTTCCAAGTATGTAGGCTCCACGATCTGGAAAAACTGCTCCCATGGATCGGTCATCAATAAGGCCCGCACCTCCTCTTCTTGGGAGTTTTGTGGAAATATGATGAACGGTGGCGGCAGTGGCGGCAGCTCTTTTACCGCGTGATGATGACATAGTGCCTAAAAATAAAATACATTAGTCCTAACAATTGGAATTAAATTTAATCAAAAACTATTCAAAATAAGGATTTATAACAATGTGACTGAAATAATTTGAAATGAAATGTGGACTAACCTAAATAATATAATCTATCCATCCTAACATGATATCAAATTTAATGGACATGGGTATGTATTTATACTAAATGCATGTTGGTTGAGATAGGAAAAAGTGGCCATCAAATGTGGCAATCATGAAATATTCTAGATTATTCATCCTAATTCAATTAATTCCATGCTTAAAACAATGCTAAGCCTAAATATAACATGATATTAAAATAAAAATAGAAATAAGTAGTAAAAATTTGAAAGAAAAATAAGAAAATAGAACCAAATGGGAGAGGAATGAGGTGGAGCACAGTCATGTGGTGGGTAGCACGGGCGTGGAGGCACTGTGGATACCGGCAGCGGCTCTAGGGAGGTTTTGGGTAGGGTTTGGGTGAGAGGATTTAGGGTTTAAAATGAAAGAAGATGATGAATAGTGGCCCTTTTATATAGATTTTAGGTCACACGGGCATGGCACACGCCCGTGTGGCTCAGGTTTTACCCGTGTTGTTCAAAATTTAGGGATTTTGGCATGCCTAGTTCGAAGCACACGTCCGTGTGTCGAGGGCGTGTTGAGGCACAAGGCCATGTCGCACGGCCGTGTCCTAAGGTGTTCGCTTCTCACACGGTCGTGTAATAGGTCACACGCTCGTGTTGGATTTGACAGTGTCGACCACGGTCTTGGGGCACGGGCGTGTCACACGCCCGTGTTGGGGTCACACGGCCATATCGGATAGCCGTGTCTTTCTTGTTTCAGCCCGTGTCTCAATTGACAATATTGGCCACGGTTTGGGGACACGGGCGTGGGGAATTGTTGAAACCCGTGTGGGATTTGATATGTTGGCCACGGCCACATCACACGATCGTGGCAATTTGTCGTAGCCCGTGTTTTGGGGAAAATGTTACCCTATTTGTACACTACGAGGGTGCACGACCGTGTCTCTGCTCATAGTGTCCACACGGTCGTAGGCACGCCTATGGGCATGGCCGTGTGGTCCTAAAATTTCTACATTCAGAAGAGTTAGTTGATGTATAAAAAGACTAAAATCAAAATAGAAGAAAAGTTACTAAGTTAGTGCTTGGGTTGCCTCCCGAGAAGTGCTTATTTAGAGTTTAAGCTCGACTCTACCTGGATGTATCACGGAGGGAGTTCGTGGAGCTGAAGCTCCTCCCTATTATCCTTAAAATTCTCACCTCTATAATGTTTAAGCCGATGGCCTTTTACCTTGAAGTGATTTGGGTGAGTTACCTTAACTGTGCCGTATGGAAAGACAGTTTGAACAGTGAAAGGACCTGACCACCTTGACTTGAGTTTTCCAGGAAATAGTTTCAGCCTTCAGTTGTAGAGTAGGACAAGATCGCCGGTTTTGAACTGCTGAGGTTATCTCAGTCGTTTGTCATGGCGTCGCGCCATGGTTTCCTTATATAGTCGTGAGCTTTCGTAAGCATTGCAACACCATTCATCTAGCTCATTTAATTGCATTAGTCTTTTCTCACCTGCAAGCTTAAAATCAAGATTTAAAAATTTAATAGCCTAAAATGCTTTATGTTCAAGTTCAAATGGTTGATGACAGCTTTTTCCGTAGACAAGTCTATAAGGGGATGTTCCTATGGGTGTTTTAAAAGTAGTTCTATAGGCCCATAAAGCATCATCTACTTTTCTTGACCAATCTTTTCTATTTGTTTCTATCATTTTCTTTAGGATGCGTTTTAATTCCCTATTTGTTACTTCGACTTGGCCACTGGTTTGTGGATGATAAGGGGTAGCTATTCTGTGGTGTACTCCATATCTCTTTAAAACTTTTTCAAATTGAACATTGCAAAAATGAGTTCCCCTATCACTAATGATTATCCTAGGTGTTCCAAATCGAGAGAAAAGTTTCTTCAAAAAGTGTACTACCATTCTAGCATCATTAGTAGGTAAGGCTTGGGCTTCCACCCATTTTGACATATAATCTACTGCTACTAGGATGTACTTATTCCCAAATGAAGTAGGGAATGGACCCATGAAATCAATACCCCATACATCAAATGTTTCACATGAGAGTATATAGTTCTGAGGCATTTCATTATGTTGAGAGATATTACCTGTTCTTTAGCATTTATCACAAGAGGTCACATATCTGTTGGCATCTCTGAAAAGTGTAAGCCAGTAAAAACCTGATTCGAGTACCTTATGAGCAGTTCTAGCTCCACTGTGGTGTCCTCCTATTGGTCCCGAATGGCAGTGAACTAAAATTTGGTATGCTTCTGTCTTAATAACGCATCTTCGGATAACCTGATCTACACAAATACGAAAAAAAAAGATCTTCCCAAAAGTAATTTTTCACATCAGCGAAGAATCGCTTCTTTTGCTGATGGGTCAACCCTTTTGGGGTTACGTTAGCTGCTAAATAATATGAAAAATCAGCAAACCATGGAACTTCTTCGTCTGCTATGGCTAGGAGTTGTTCTTCAGGAAATAAGTCATTTATTTTATCGAGGTACTTGGGGTGTGGATTTTCTAATCTCGAAAGGTGATCTACTGCCAAATTTTCAGCTCCTTTCTTGTCTTTTATTTCTAAGTCGAATTTCTGTAACAATAGAATCCATCTTATCAATCGAGGTTTTGCATCAGTTTTAGTTAGAAGGCAATGAAGAGCAAAATGGTCACTATAAACAATGAATTTTGATAAAATCAAATAAGATCTGAATTTATCAAATGCAAAAATAACGGCTAGCAATTCTTTTTTTGTGGTAGTATAATTTGCTTGAGCGGGTGTCAAAGTTTTGCTAGCATAGTAGATTGGTTGGAAGTGCTTATCTTTTCGCTGTCCTAAAACTGCTCCTACTGCAAAATCACTCGCATCACACATTAGTTCAAAAGGTAGATTCCAATCAGGTGAAATCATAACCAGGGCATTGACTAACTTTTCCTTGAGAGTGTTAAAAGATTCTAAACATTCTTGGTCAAAGTTGAAAAGCACATCTTTTTCTAGTAATTTTGTTAAAGGCTTAGCTATTTTATAAAAATCCTTAATAAATCTGCGATAAAAATCGACATGTCCTAAAAAGCTTCTTATAGCCTTAACTGAATTGGGGAGAGGTAATTTTTCAATGGTTTCAATTTTTGCTTTATCTACCTTTATCCCTTTACTAGAAATGTTATGTCCTAATACAATACCTTCTTGAACTATAAAGTGGCATTTTACCAGTTTAACACTAGATTTGTCTCTTCACATCTTATCAGAACACGTTTTAAATTATTAAGACAAAGTTGAAAAGAATTACCGAAGATTGAAAAATCATCCATAAATACCTCCATGATGTCTTCCACAAATTCGTCAAAGATAGCTAGCATGCATCGCTGAAAAGCAGTAGGAGCATTACATAATCCAAAAGGCATTCTATGACAAGCAAACATACCGTATGGACATGTGAATATTGTTTTCTCCTGATCTTTTGGAGCTATCGGGATTTGGAAATAACCAGAGAGGTCATCTAGGAAACTGTAATACATGTGACCCGATAATCTTTCCAACATCTGATCGATAAAAGGTAAGGGAAAATGATCTTTTCGAGTTGCGTCATTCAGCTTTCTATAATCAATGCAAACTCTCCATCTAGTTACTGTTCTTGCAGGTATTGATTCCTTTTTGTCATTAGACACCACGGTTATACCTCCCTTTTTAGGAACAACCTGCACAGGACTTACCCAAGAACGGTCAGAAATAGGATAAATAATATCTGCATCTAGAAGTTTAATTACCTCGGCTTTTACAACTTCCTTCATGTTGGGATTCAACCGTCTCTGAGGTTGCACTGATGGTTTATATTCATCTTCCATTAATATTTTTTGGGTACAAAAAGAAGGATTAATTCCCTTAATATCTGAAATTTTCCAAGTTATAGCCTGTTTGTACTCTCTTAACACATGGAGTAGTTCCTTTTTTTCTAAATGATCCAGTAGTTGCTTTAATTCTAATTTAGGGGGTTCATTAATCGAAGGTTTCTGTCTCAATTCATCATTCATCTTTATATTTTCATAACTTATGTGTCTTGCAACAACTTCATTAGAATCTAACTCCTTCATTACTTCTTTAACTTTAGTGGTGGCTTCATCTTCCCCTCCACCTTGAACTAGACATAGTTCCAACGTGTCTGTAAAAGAAATTTCCTGAAAATTATCTTGAACAAAATAATCAATAGCATCAATAAAATAACAAGAATCATATTGTTCTCTAAAAAACCTCATAGCATCATAGATCTTAAAAATGACTTCTTCTTCACCAACTCTAAGTACTAATTTACCATCCCCTATATCGATAACAGCTCTAGCAGTAGCCAAGAATAGGCATCCTACAATTAAAGGCACCTCAATATCCTCATCCATGTCAAGCACAACGAAATCAATAGGGAATATAAATTTATCTACCTTTACTAGCACATCTTCAATAATTCCCATAGGATATTTAACAGATCTATCAGCTAATTGAATACTCATCCTAGTGGGTTTTGGTTCCCCTAGACCTAGTTGCTTGAACATTTTGTAGGGCATCAGATTAATGCTAGCACCTAAATCATCTAAGGCGTTATCAATAATTAAACTACCAATTAAACAAGGAAGAGTAAAACTCCTTGGATCTTTTAGTTTTGCCGGCAAATTATTTTGGAGAATAGCTGAGCATTCCTCGTTAAGTTCTACTGTGGCTAATTCTTCCAACTTCCTTTTATTTGTGAGAAGTTCTTTAAGAAACTTCGTGTACTTCGGCATCTGTGAAATAACTTCAACAAAAGGTAAGTTAATATGTAATTGTTTAAAAAAATTCAAGAAATTTACCGAATTGGGCGTCTGTGCAGTCTTTTTTCAACTTTACTGGATATGGGATAGGCGGTTTATATTCCTTGAGTGTTGGTGGAGTGTTTTCCTTGGGTTCCTCTACCTTGTCTTCTATGGATTCTTGAGTAGGCTTTGTTTCTGGTTCAGTTAGTACTTTCCCATCTCTTAAAGTAATTGCTTTGACATGTTCTCTAGGATTTGGCTCAGTGTTACTTGGTAATCCTCTGTGTGGTCTCTCTGAAATTAATTTTGCAAGTTGACCAATCTGATTCTCTAGTCCTTGAATAGATGCTTGCTGGATTTTCAGTGCCGTTTCGATATTTTAGAAATGAGTTTTTGACACGGCCATAAATTTGGCGAACATCTCTTCAAGATTCGGCTTTTTCTCTTATTGTGGTGGTGGCTGTTGAAATCCCGGAGGAAGCAGTTGTCTTTGATTTCCTTGTCCTCCCCATGAAAAATTAGGGTGATTCCTCCAACCTGCATTATAAGTATTACTATAAGGGTTATTTTGAGGTCTAGAATTGTTACCCATATAGTTGGCTTGCTCAGTTTCCATACTATGTCCATAAGATGAGTAGTCTGGATTGAACATATTTCCTGGAGTTGCATCGCACTGCATCACTGATTGTGCCTGCGTAGAACCAACAAAATTATCAAACTTTTTATTTAAAAGCTCTACCTGATTAGTAAGCATGGTAACATCATCAATATTAAAAACTCCTGCAGCTTTTGTCGGCTTTGTCCTCATGACTTGCCACTAATAGTTATTCAGTGACATCTCTTCTATAAACTCATAAGCTGCTTCAAATGTTTTATTGTTGATTGTTCCTTGTGCGGCTGCATCAATCATTTGTCTTGTCGAAGGGTTCAAACCATTATGAAAGGTTTGAACTTGTAACCACACAGGCAACCCATGGTGAGGGCACCTTCTCAAAAGATCTTTGTATCTCTCTCAGGCATCGTAAAGTGTCTCTAAATCCATCTGCACAAAAGAAGATATATCGTTTCGCAATTTAGCTATTTTACCTGGAAGAAAATGTTTAAGTAAAAATTTTTCGGTCATCTGTTCCCATGTAGTGATTGAGCCTCGTGGTAGAGAATTCAACCATTGTTTAGCTTTATTCCTTAAGGACAAAGGAAATAATTGGAGGTGAATGGCATCATCGGAAACACCATTTATTTTAAAAATATCACAGAGTTCCAAAAAATTGGCTAAATGTTAATTTGGATCTTCATCCTGTAAACCATCAAACTGCACAAATTGCCGAATCATCTGAATAGTGTTGGGCTTTAGTTCAAAGTTATTAGTAGCAATAGCAAGCCTAATAATACTAGATTGTGTACCAGCCAAATTAGGTTTAGCATAATCATATATAGTACGAGGAGCATCATTTTGATTCACTGGTTCTGCGGCTAGGGCTGGAGGTGGTTGATTATCTTGATTTACTTCCATCTCTTCAATAGGTTCAAGTTCCTGTTCTTATTCTGGATAATGTAAGCTTCGTCTGATTTTTCTACGAGTTCTGCGAACTGTCGCTTCCAAATCTTCGTCAAAAAAGTAATGGTCCTCTTGGGTCTCTTCTAGTCATAAACTAGAGGTACCTAGGAAGGAAGAAGTAATGAAAATTAAAATAAATAAAAACAAATAAAAATTGAAAATAAATAAATATAGTAATGACTAAAGTAATAGAAATTGAGTTTTCGTAATATTTTAGTTCCCCGGCAATGGCGCCAAAAACTTGATATGCGTGATATGAAGTAATAAATTTTATAATAATGATCAAACCAAAAACTAACTAATATCACGATTTTTAAGGCAAGCACACCTATCGAACAATAGTATAGTTTAGTGGCAAGACCGAGATATCGTACCCAAGGGAACCAAAAGTACTAGTACTAACTTCCTTTCTATTATTTAGCCTAAAAATAAAAAGGGGTTTTTATGGAACTAATTCTAAAACTAACTATGAATGCACAAAAAGTAAATTGGGGAAAAACCCTTGGGAAAAACTGATTGATTTGGGCAACACTCAAGGGAGAATCCATCTAGACTTCACTTGTTATCAATTCTTGAGCTAGACGATTTATTCACTTGACTTGATCCGTAGAGATTCCTAACTTATGTTAATACCTCCGTCGAGGATAAGAACAACTAATCCTAGGTTGATTAACTGAAATCTCTTTCTAGTTAAAACCCCCAGTCTTGCATTAACTCGATCTATGGACCCCCTTATTAGGTTTGACCCTAATCCGACAGATTTATGTCACCCTATGTCTAGGGTTGCATGCAACTCCGCTTAATTATGCTAGATTTACTCTTAAACAGGGGCTTTTTATCCTCTGCATAAGCACATCAATACTTGATTTAATACCTAGGATTATTAAAACAAGAATTAAGAACACATAATTAAGAACAATTCAAGTATTTATCATACAACTCAAGATAAAATAATAACAAGATCTGTCTTAGGTTTCATCCCCCTCAAGTATTTGGGGGATTTAGTTCATAATTAATAAAGAAAACATCTCAGAAGAAATAAGATAACAAAACATAAAGAACCCAAAAACCCCTAAAGGATTGAAGGGAGATCCTCTTGTCTTGATGTAGAATTCGGCTTCTGGGATGAATCAATCGGCTTCCTTAGGAGTAATCCCTTGCTTCCACTCTCTGTGTCGGTAGAAATAAGGCGCTCCTTTGTGGGAGAAAGAGTACACCCTTAGAGTTGCCTCCTAGGGTCTTTATATAGAGCTTTGGGATACCTTTCTTAGCCTCTAAGTATCCAAATCCGAGTGAAATTGCACTTCCTCACGACAGGGACACGCCCATGTGCCATGCCCGTGTGGATCAATAAGAGGCCGTGGTTGGGCCTGTTGAGGGTGGCATGGCCGTATGGCATAGCCGTGCTTGTCGGGGCTGGGCCGGGTTGGACCTCATGTGGCACGGCCGTGTGCCACGGCCATGTGGTGAATCCTTGGGCCGTGTCATTTTTACACATTGGCTCATTTTCTTCGTTTTCGGCCCGTTTTTCGTTCTTTTCTGTGAAGCCTTAATTCGACCCTAGTTGGGAAATGGTTTCGTAACCATTAGATCGAGTCACAATATTTAATAAATGCTAGTTTCCATGTCAAATTTATGATAAATAATTTGCGTGAATAATTGGTCTAGATTTGGTGCTATTTGAATGTGTGATTTCTTAGTATGAACTTATGTGTAAAATAGTGAAAATGTGTGTGTCATTTTGTAAAGGGGACTAAATTGGTGCATGGCATAAATGTTTGTACTTGCATGTCAATTTATCATTTATTTTCTATAGTGGCCAGCCATGATAACTTACTCCCACTAAGATATGTTCTTTATATTAAAAAAAAAATTAGGATAGTTGACTAAATGGCTAAATAAAATAAATTAAAGTAAGGAAAGTGGGATGAAAAGAACAAGGGTCCCTTTTGTTGTTCTTTATTGCCGTGAGTTGAGAGAAAGAAGAGAGGAAGAAGCTTTGGGACAATCGGTCTTTTGGAAGGATAGAAAACAAGGTAAAATTTTGGATATTTTGTATTATAATTGAAGATTTGAATTCCTTGTCTTGTGTACTTGCAAACCCATGTGAGAATTTTTAATTTTGGTAGAACTTTGAGCTCACGGTCATGTTTTGGTTTTTATGATTGGGACGTTGATTTCATGAATTTGGAAGAAATTCCTTTGAATTGGCCATAAAAATTCAGTTGTTAAGGTCATGTAGTTAAGAGCCATGGTTTAATTTCCAAATTAAATGAGCTTGGAGCATTCGGCAATTAGGTAGAAGAGTAGAAAAATTATAAGAGCTTGTAAATTGTGCTTTGATGATTAAGAAAGTCTCGAATGGTTGTAATTAAGTGTTAAGTAGTAATGTTAGCTTCTTACCTTGCTCTTAACCGAAACTCATTGATAAATTTTGAATTTATATAGCATGTTAGTTCCGGCCATGGTAGTAAAATATGAACATTAAAAGTTTGATGTTTTGTATCTCACATTTTGGATGAGGGAAGCCTAATTCGGTTATGTATATTTATATTTATAAATGTTTAGCCTATGGATGTACTTTGGGAGTAGTTGTTATGAATATGGTTATGCCATGAGAGGGTACAATTTATATTTGGCCAAGACTTTGTAAGATGTCTTCGTTTATAGCATAACGTTTAATTTAATTGTAGTGCCCATGCTTTCGGTTGAAGTAGCTATTAATAAATTTGATAGGTTTGAGAAGTTAAGACCGAAAAGGGAGTAGATTAAGCATAAATAGATTTTTAGCATATGAGCATGTATGTATTTGTGTGTGCGGCATTAGTGATAAATTATGTGAATTTTTGTTCAGCATGCGAATTTGACATAGTTTTTAAATATGAATTCTAGTCATGGCTTATTGTTCTTTTTAATATATATAATTCATATTGAATTATAGGTGAATGTCTATTATACTATTAAGGAAATGATATTAAGTGAGAAATTGAATAAACTTGCTTGTTTTAATTAAAGCTCAAGAGCATAAAGGATCGAAGTCGGATAAGGGAAAGGATAAAGTAGCAGAGTAGCCGGTCAGCAACCGTTCAGATATACTGAGGTAAGTTTTGAGTGTATCATCTTTGCATTTACAAAATCATGGTATGAAACATTTAGGTTACATGTCTTGTGATTAAATGATCTCACTTGTTAAAAATTCAATTATAAACATGATGGCATAAGTAAGGTAGTCGTGTGCATATTGAAATTGAAGAAAAGATATGACTAGTTTATACATGTGAGATTTCATGGTAATCTCTATCAAACCGAATGGAAATGAAATAGAAAATGAATAGTATTCGGTAATTGAGTTTATGGAAAATGTTATAATGTGTATTTGTATGGGTTGCTCGTTACGAAAGTAAGCATGAGTTACGAATATGGTAGGTTCTGTAAAATGCATTAGAATGTGAATAAATTATTGCCCGGGGTTCAACGGTGATACTTTCAGGCCTTCGTGCCTAGCAGGCTTTGTGCCGGTGATACTTTCAGGCCTTCGTGCCTAGCAGGCCTTGTGCCAGTGATACTTTCAGGCCTTCGTGCCTAGCAGGCTTTGTGCCGGTGATACTTTCAGGCCTTCGTGCCTAGCAGGCCTTGTGCCGGTGATACTTTCAGGCCTTCGTGCCTAGCAGGCTTTGTGCCGGTGATACTTTCAGGCCTTCACGCCTAGCAGGCTTCGTGCCGGTGATTTTAGTATGTGTGAGACTATGAGGAATTTTGATATAACTGTGGTAAAGTATGAACGTCGTATTAAGAATGTCAGGTATGTACTTTATGCCAACATAATAGATTAAGTTGATATGTACCCGAGTATGTTATGAAATATTTAAGTTCAATGCTTCTTAAATGATTGACTTTGCTTTGGTAAGGTCCAAATACGAAACATGATGGTATGCTCTACCTATATTGCTAAGGTATACATACATTCGGTTATGAATGATGCTTATATGGTAATGGAAATTTGGTGATAATAGATGGTAAGGAATCAATTGCAATAAATGTTGAAGTTTTCCTCCTGTATATGAATGTGTATTCGGTCAAGTAGATAGGCTTTTGAAGTTGAGTTTTGTTATGTGACCTAGTAGATGTTATGAAGCATGAACTGTTTAGTTTACTCAAAGCTTACTAAGCTCATTGAAGCTTACTCCGTTTTTTTTTTATGTTTCTTTTTGTTTTATAGACCTTAATCGAAGCTACGGTTCGAGGGATTCAAGTCACAGTTCATCATACTATCGCCGTCAAATTTTGGTACTTTTGAAGGTTCTTCATTTTAAGCAATGGCATGTATAGGCAAAAACCCTTGTTTTGAACTTTGGATTCTTTTTGAATTGTAAATATGATTAGCCATGCGAAAATGGCTTATCGAATCACCTTATGAATGTTCATAATGATGTATGTTATGGCTGAGTATGAATGCTTATGAAAGAATTATGCTTTTGGTTATTAATGTTGTGTGTATTATATCTATCTAGAGGGATAATTGAAAGTAAGTATCACTAGTATGAAATTGAGATGATATTTAGTACAAATTTTGTAAATGTTCAAGTAATAGTTAAGGTAAAATACTAGCTCAGAATATGAATGATATATATATATATTTATAGGCAATGTACCCGGATTAGGAATGCTTGAAACTTTATGCTAATTACTTTGGATTCTCACGTGTTTGTTCTGTAATGCCCCTTAACCCTCCGTCGACGGGTAAGAGTTAGGGGTGTTATATTTTCTCTTCCCTATGCTTTCCTGAGTATAAAACATGAAATAGAAGGGTTAAGAGCACTAATTCTCACAAATTTAATGATAATTCATCCAAAATATAGGCTAAGCATGAGTTAAAAACATGTATAATTTATCGTTTATCACATGGTCGTGTGCCAGGTCATGTTTGCCACATGGCCGTGTGCCAGACCATGTGAACACATCTGGGCCAATTGGGCCGTGAGGGCCACATGGGCATGTGGGCTACACGGCCTTGTGTGAGGCTGTGTGGACCACACAGGCTAGGCAGTTGGGTTGTGTGGGTCACAAGGACGTGTGGGGCAAATTTCTAAAAATTTTCACCTACGGTCGTTTGATTCTGAAATTTGTAATTAGACTTTATGTAGGGCCCATACTACTTAATTAAGCCTTGGAAACAAGATATCTGTTAATTTGCTTCTATGTTTAATGTGTTTAAGGTATGTGAAATATATTTGCATGATTTAATACTGATAGTTCTGATGGTATGTCCTGGTTCACTATCTGTATATGTGTGTATGATATGCAATTATGTTAATTTGTATATATCCGAATCTGTTATATAACCATGCATGTGACTTCATGGCAAAGCTGATGTGTTTCAATAAGGTTTGATAAATATATTTTGCAAAGCGTGAGCTCCCATGCCTTCTGTTTTATGTTATTATATGTCAACATGTCCTACATGCTTATCATTCTAAATCTTTATATGCATGCCATGACACGTTGTGTGGGGTTTGGGTTTTGATGATGGAGAAAGTGTTTTCAAGCAGTATTACTGCAATTTTGGTGGTTAAACCGCAATATAAGTTTGGCAGCTCATTTGAACCATTATTAGTGGCATACCGCCACGACCTAGTATGATTGGATGGATGGACTTATGTAGTCCTATTAGTGTGACTGGTTGGATGGAGTTAATGTACAGTGGATAGGGGTAGGATTTGTTCTGACATGATATGACATTTTTTATGTGATATATGTTTTGGAAATATGATATTCTGATCTGATTTATGTTTTTGGTATTGTGCCATTCTGATTTGATAATTGCATATGTGAACATTATAAGTAAAATTGTGTTTTGGTGTTTATGTATGCGTATGTTATAAGGAAATTTTATTTTGTGGGTCTAGACACACACTGGGCTTCTAGCTCACTCACTTGTTTAATACGTTTCAGGTGAACTAAGGGCTTAGGACCAGATGGCGTATGGGAGCTTGGATTGTTTATCAATTAAATACATAAGTTGGTTTATGTTTTAATTGTTTCTAGACTATAAATTTGTTTTGGGCTTTTCCCTTTAGTTTTTGTGTTGTTTGTTGAGTTTTGGTATTTTAACATAAAACTACAAAATCGTATGACTTATCAAAAAAAAAATTTTGTTTTCAAAATTAAAATCTAGAAGTTTCTGCTGCAAAGATTAAGTAATCACTTTAGTGTTTTTATATAAATAATTAAATGGTTTTTAATGAATGTTTATCTTAGTTTTGGAAATGATATGTCAACATTAGTATTTTTAAACACATGAGTTCGAATTTAATTTTTGGGTTGGAAATAGTGTTTCTGGACTTACGTTTTTGAGAATTTTGGCAAATTTTAAGTTTTTGAATTGCACAACTAGGTTTGATTAAAATAAAAGCTTTTGAACAATTTGAAGTAGTTCTTCAATATCCAGTCAAAACTTCTAGGCCAGGTTTGGGGTGTTACACAGCCAATCCTAATTTTGTTGATTACTTGAGAAGTAAGAAAGTTTGGATGAGTTTACAGAGCTCAGTGTGTAACTCAACCCATACAAACAGATTAGATGGAAAATTTACATAGAAGTCAGATACTGAACAGAATACACAGCATGGCATATGATGCAACGCAACATGATTATCAGATCTGATACGAATGACATGGCTTATCATGTGTTGCGACAGTTAATACAGAATAGATACATATCCTACCCCTATCCGCTACACACCATCTCTATCCATCCATACACACCAATTAGGGTAATAAATACCCATCCAACCCACACACTTATAAGTGAATGTATGTCACTTTTTAGAATAGTGTAGTCAAGCTATTAGAAATAGTGCGGTAATCCGCCAAAATTAGTTAAATTTGGTCAAGCCACTGGAAAAAAATATGGTTAAAACCACTAGATAAGGCAAATCATTAAACTGTCACAATTCCTCTATCACATCATTATCTCACCCTAATGTACTTACAAACACCAACCAGACATTTAGATACACATATATCATACATGCTTTACACATCAATACATGCTAACATGCTTGCAGAAGTCACTTATACAAAAGCAGAATATCAAATTTCATGTATCAGGATCATATTTATTGCTTAACAAGTCTTACAAATTAGCTAACTTTGATACCCACTTCAAATTATGGCCCTAATTAGTGTTTACTGAATATGTTCCCACACACCCCAAGTGGTCCACATGCCTTACTTGGCCCAGTCTGTGTGGCCCAGACGGCTTGACACACGCTCATGTGGCCCACACGGTCATGTGGCATCAACAGTGGGTTTTTAGCTTCGCGTCGTTCACTGTTTTTCTGAGTTTGATTCACCCACCTTACTGTTTCTAGAAAACGACAATATAACACACTTCTAAATCCTAAAACCAACATTTAAAATGGACTAATTAGTAACAATATACAAAACTCAATCATTAATTCAACCACAAACACTAAGCACTCGGCCTTACTCACAAAGAATCAGCCCCTAATTGAAGGCATTGATCACTTATCCTTGAAAGAAACAGTAGCCTAAAGCACATAATTCACTGGATAAATGCCATATGCCTCACAATCTTCTCATCACAATGCATCAAAATAATTAGATTAAGTACCGAGAATCAATTGAAAAATTACCTCTTCACCTTAAAAACTTAATAACCAAAAATACTACATCACCTATAAGAATTCATACTCTTACTCGACACCTCAATAATACACAACCTACACCGGAACAGGAAAGAGTACCCACAACACACTAAAATTGGACAACAAATTGAGAGAGATTGGGAACGTGGGAGAGATTTTTGGGGAAATCTTTTTAAATTTTTTTTAAAAAAATATCCTAACCAAACCAATTTTTTGACAACTTATCAGATTATCCAGAGTTTGCAGTAAACTTAACTACTAACACATGAGTGGTACACTTAAAGTAGAACAAAAATAATTTTTACTTTGCATGCACAAGGGTGCAATCACGAGACTTTTGGGTAAGCTGAAGCCTTACCACTAAACCAACAAGTTCATTCTTATCACAGTTGAGCAAAAATAGTAGATAAGTTAGAGGTTCAAAGATAGGGGTTTAAACAAAATGAATAAAATATAAAAGGAAGGGATTTGAACACAAGATCTCAAGCACATAAACAAAACTCTTAACCATTGAACCATATTAATCACTTAGACATGTTTTAACAATTCAAAAACAAGAATTTTAGGACATCACATTTTTGGTATAGTTTGATTAAGGTGTGAACTCCATAAATTCTAATATAGTTGTTTGTAATGGTAAGTGAAATTTTATGTGGTTTAATTTATGTTTAATAGTTAATAAGGTTTTAATTAATAATCAAATTTTGATTTAAAGATTACATAATTAAATTATGGCTAATTTGCAACATAGTTCAGAAAGAAAGTTAAAAGAATGGAAATAATGATTGAAGTATACATGAACATAACTATTGGATTTTTTCTACTTATGAACTATGAAGTTAGATGTTTAAGAATTGCCATTACCTAAGTAATAATATGTTATGCTACTAATAAGCTTAATAGGAAGTTAGTGGTAAGTAAAGGTAAGGCGAATGCAAGTTATAAATTGTTGGAAGTTTCCTGTAACACCCCAAACCCGGCCTGAATGTTATGACCGAATCTGGCGCTATCACATGAGAGTGTTTTTGAAATCCTTTTCGATACATGGAAGCTATAAAAGTATGTACTGGTTGATTTGCTTAAATATATTTCTCTTACATGGAAGCTATAAAACCAAACAACTTTTGGTGCCGAATTATTTACAAAAATCTTAGTTAATTTTACGAAACGATGCTTTATGACAATGCGGATTATAAAATAAAAAGTAACAGTTCAAAATCCCAATTTAAAACAAAACAGTCCCAAAGTCTAGAAAATTACATAAAAAATTCCCAAAAGTAATAAAACATTAAAGTCATAAACCGAAATGTATATGGTAGTTGTCATCGTCGAGCTCTCCGCTACACCAATCTGAATACTGTCAGGGTTACTTGAACAGATTAAACAATTAAGGGGTGAGTTTTCACAAACTCAGTGTGTTAATCCCCACAGACAGTAGGCATATAGACATATATCATATAACAGATAATTCGGGCCTGAGCCCTTCACATAATCAGCGTGGGCTTCAGCCCACTCAGAACAGAATCAGATACAATTAGGCCTTAGCCCATATAGATATAGCATGCATAACAGATCAGAATAGCACAATCATGCCCACCTACCCTGCACGCCAACTCCGTCCAACCCAACACACCATGTGGGGATAAAATCGACCCATCTAGCCTAACACACCAAATATGGGGATAAAATCAACCCATCCAACACTACACACCAACTGGTATCGTAGTACGGCACATGTCATAAATATGCAGCTTAGCTACAAGATATCAGGCTTAGAAGCATTTAGATACTTCCTTCACTTCATCAATCCCACCCCAATGCAATGCATCATACATATATAACATGCTATAATGCGGATAAATAGATCATACATCTATATTCATAGTAGTACAGACATACATGCTAGAGATAACATGTTAATACATACATCACAATATCATATCACAGAACAAAGGTCTAAGTAATACTTACTGACCCTACTACAGGTCACAGTCGACTTGGGCGACCTGTGCAACCTTACAGTACATTTCAAAAAAATGGGCTCACACGCCCATGTGACCTACTCGTGTGGGCCCACACGTCCGTGTGACCTACACTGACCAATTTGGCCTTGACCATGTAGAACATGACCTGGCCTAAATTTCACACACCCGTGTGGGCCCACACGCTCGTGTGGCTCTTACGGCCCAATAGGCTGAGCCCGTGTCTTACACACGACCTCATCTGCCGTGACCATCGCTCATGTCTCGAGCATGCATGGCCTGTTTCATTGGTCACATGGCCGTGTACCGCCACACAGCCTACCACACGGGCAAACAAAAAATTCTTTTTGGCTTTCGTCGAATCTTGTTTTCTGTGCAATCAAAGTACACACCTGGTATGATATTGACATGCAGTCACTCCTAAGCACTCTGATACCTAAAATCGACAATCCTGAGTCCATAGTCAGTCACTTAAACTGAGTTACTAAAAATAAGCAAATACCAAAAGTTAACGACAACCTTACCTCTAATGAACAACAACGATTCCTCATTAATTAAAGCGTCGATTAGCAGTCCACAGAATCTTTATTGTCTCTTAAACAGCAAACGATCCCTTAATATTCCAACGGTTATTTAAAAATGAAACAAAGCGTACTACTATACTCACCGAACGCTGGAATAACGAGGCACTAATCAACACTTGACAGAAGAGAAACCAGAAAAGAATAAAAAGGGAAAATAGTAGCAGGGAAAGGTAGAAATTTTGGCAGAAGTCAAAGAGAAAAGGAAAAACGGAGAGGAGGAATGACAGAGAATTTTCAGAAAAAGGGGAATGAATCAGGATAACTCCCAAATCCCCCAAAATCCTCTCATTCCCTTTCTCATAGTTCTAACGCCCAGTGCGCTTCACTTTTTCAGTGATCTTTGCCTTTTCAACTAGAGCTGATAAATCTCGCTTCCTCTGATGAGCTATCAAAAATCATAAACTGCCCCCAAGACCATCCTCAAATCAGGCATAACACTTATACTCGGTCGCCATCATGCCTCGTGCATAATGGCTTAGTCTTAAGAACTCGGCCTCATACTCGACCTCATACTCAGCCATTAAAAGATCTCTCTCAGTGAGATTAAAAAACTCATGTCTCCTAGCATCAATATAGCTGGCTCCCACATACTTACTCTGAAAAGCCGTCTTAAATAGATCCCATGTCAAATGCTTGGGATGGGTGCCCCCTTAACCGTGAGCCACCACTAGTATGCCTCGTCGAGAAGTAGTGAAATAGCCCCCTAAAGCTTTTGCTCAACAGAGAAGTCCAAATCATCCATAATATGTTTCGCAGCCTCCATCTAATATTCGACACATTAGGGGCGACTCCAGCGACCCCCTGAATAACTCAGCCCCATTGGATCGGAGCTGTTCCATAACCGGCCCACGACCCCCAGATCCAGTGTTGGGCCTAACGACCCTCTCCAAAATCCATAGAATGGCCTGGGAAAGTGTGTCATCCTCAGCCCCACGATCATAAGACCCTGACCAAGTTTAGGTAACAGGTAACACCGACGTCTCACTAGTGTCCAGATTCAGAATCGTATCAGATACTAAAGACTCAGCTCGAGCCTCTCTACGGCCTCTACCATGGCCTCTAGTACCCCGTCCACGAGTACCACGTGTGCTCATCGTAAATTTTGATACTTATCTGTATTAATAGTTTTTTGCAGATCAGTTTACAATTTCGATATTTATTTGCAAATATTTTATGTAGGACTATATTAGAGTTACAGAGTCGGTTATCGTGAGTAATAGTCTCATTATAGTTTTTAGTTTACACTACCTAGAGTGTTTCCAGTACAGTATACTACCTATGGCAGTTTCAGTCATACTAGTTGAAAAATTTCTAGATAAATCAAAACAATATTTTAGAATAATTTAAATCATTTTGAAATCATTTTCAAATAATTTCTTTCAAATCAACCTTTAAAACTCGAAACCACAGTCGAGTTTTGCAACCCTACTCTGATACCCCTAAATGTAACACCCAAACCCAGCCTAAACGTTATGGCCGAATCTGACGATGTCACATGAGAGTGTTTTTGAATCCTTTTCGATACATAAAAATCATTCAAATTATTATATTTTACTTAGTCGAAAACATGTACTGGTTGATTTGCTTGAATATATTTCTCTTACGCAGAAGCTATAAAACCAAACAAGTTTTGGGGCCGAATTATTTACGCAAATCTTAGTTAATTTTAGGAAACGATGCTTTGTGGCTATGGGGATTATAAAACCAAAAATAACAGTTCAAAGTCCCAATTTAAAACAAAACAGTCCCAAAGTCTAGAAAATTAGATAAAAAATTCCCACAAGTAATAAAGCATTAAAGTCATAAATCAAAATGTATATGGCAGTGTCATAGTCAAGCCCTCTGTTGCACCGATCCGATTACTGCTGGGGGTTACCTGGACAGATTAAACAATTGAGGGGTGAGTTTTCGCAAACTCAGTGTGTAAATCCCCACAGACAGTAGGTATAAAGACATATATCATATAACAGATGATTTAAGCCTGAGCACTTTACAGATATATCATGCATAACATATTAGAATAGCACAATCATGCCTACCAACCCTGCACACCAACTCCGTCCAACCCTACACACCATGTGGGGATAAAATCGACCCACCTAGCCCAACACAACAAATATGGGGATAAAATCAACCCATCCAACCCTACACACCAACTAGTACCGTAATGCGGCACATGTCATAAATATGCAGCTTAGCTGCCAGATATCAGGCTTAGAAACCTTTCAAATACTTCATTCACTTCATCAATCCCACCTCAATGCAATGCATCATACAGATATGGCATGCTATAATGTGGATAAATAGATCATACATCTATATTTAGAACAATATAGACATACACGCTAGAGATAACATGTTAATACATACATCACAATATCATATTAGATAACGCCCGTATGGCCCATACAGCCCAAATTGGCCTTGGCCATGTGGATCACACGTCCTGGCCCAATTTCCACACACTCCTGTGGTTCACCTATGTGGGCCCACACGTCCTTGCGGCCCTCACAGCCTAATAGTCTGAGCCTGTGTCTCACATACGGCCTCGCCGACCTTCATACGGCTGTGTCTGTCGAGCTCATGTTGCGCACGTACGTCCTGGTTCATCATTCACACGGTTGTGTACTGCCACACGGCCTACCACATGGGCAATCCACACGGTCGTATGGCATCGACAGAATAGTTTTCGGCTTTCAGTGAATCTCGTCTTCTATACAATCGAAGTACACACCTTGTGCGATATTGACGTGCAGTCACTCCTAAGCACTCCACTACCTAAAATCGACAATCTTGAGTCTATATTCAGTCACTTAAACCGAGTTACTTAGAACAGGCAAATCTCAAAAGTTAACGACAACCTTACTCTACTATACAATAGTGATTCCTCACTGATTAAAACATCGATTAGCAGTCCACAAAACCTTGATTGTCTTTTAAATAGAAAACGATCCCTTAATATTCTGACGTTTCGTTAAAAATGAAACAAAGCGTGCTACTATACTCACCAAATGCCGGAATAATGAGGCACTAATCAACACTTGACAGAAGAGAACCAAAAAAGAAAAAAAGGGAAAACGGCTGGAGTGAAAGGTAGAAATCTTGAGAAAGTCAAAGAGAAAAGGAAAAACGGAGAGGAAGAATAACAGAGAATTTTCGGCAGAAAAGGAACGAATCAAGATAACTCCCAAATCCCCCAAAATCCTCCCCATAACCGTCCACTTCTCCTCCACTAGGATCAAAATTCTAATAGTACTTAAACAACTATACGACATCAAGCAAAAATAATTCCCCCACTCATACATGGACTCGAACACAGGACCTCCATCGTACTAACACTTCTTTTAGCCACCAGACCAGCAGGCCCATTCTGTTATGCTTTGACAAATAAATCCTTATAAGCCTATTAACTAAATGTAAGTCTTTATTCAATAAAAACCAAAATTTACCCAAGTTGAGGCTTGAACTTGGGACCTCCCAAACACACCCAGAACACTTAACCACTAAAGCATATTTCTCATATTAATGCAGAAACATATACATACATTTTTATGCTACAACTTCACAAAAGTCAGAATTCAGGAAATTTGGGGCGTTACATTTCCAAGTAGAGAGACACCCATGTTCATACAATTATGTAGCATTCTAAAAGGTGCATCTTAATGTCTTGGGCTATGTTGTTGACATGTATCAACATGATAATATTGTGAGGGTATATAAGACATTGTTTGTTTCGCTTACAAATTGAGTATGGATACATAATGCCATTTAAATTTTATCCAAAAACAATATCATAGGCTACCAAACAACCACAATCAAGCCAAATACGCATAGGGATGGATAAATGGAGGGAGGCCAGAAAAAATGCAACTGATGTTAAGGTGAAGGCGATGGTAAGTGCAAATGCCTATTGCACTTGCCAAGTCAATGAACATATTTTATTCATTTCGTCAATTCAAATTTTTATATTAGCAACTATCCATGTTTTTATGTGATATGTTTAGGAGGTTTCATGTTGTATGTTAAGATTTTTCTATATCTAATTCATTCAGTTGCATTAACATGTCAATTATATATTGTGCAAAGATTTTTTTGTAACACCCAACACCTGTCTCCGTCGCCAGAATCAAGTTACAGAATGCTACAGTAATTAATAGAATAGTTACAAATGAGTTTAGATCAAAATTCATACAAACCTTCAAGTATTCTCATAAAATTATATATTTCATACTTTATAAATAAAATTGGACCTAAATCGAGCTTATGAAAGCTCTAAATCAACTCAAAACTAAACAATGGCTAATTTGAAAATTTTTCAAATTGAAGGATAATAAAAAAAATCTAGAATGCCTTAAAAATTATATATGTTAAAGAATTAGCAAGAATGACTTGCTAGTTCAGCGGTAAAGCCTTAGCTTACCCATAAGTCCCAAATTTGAAACCCATAGTGCACCTTTTAGCCAAATATTATATTTTCTTATTTTTACCCCATAAAAATGTCAATTTTTCAAAATAACCCAACCCAAAAACTATTTCTAATTTAGTCCTTAATTTAACATAGTCCTAATTGTTACGACCTAAAAGTTAGTGGTATCAGAAAGTATGGTTTTGGACCCCGATTCCATAAACTGGACTCGTAAATTTTTTTTAAAATATTTATGGGATTATATTAGAAGTAGATCGAATATCAATTAGGCAATTTTTTTGAGTTAGTACTTAATTTAAATATAGGGACTAGATCGCATAAGTGATAAAAGGGTGAATTAGTATGAAAAGATAATGTGGGAAATAGTTAAAAGACTAATGAGACAATTAAACCAAATATTAAATTGTAGTGGATGGTAACATGGCTTATTATGGTTAAAATTGTGATTAAATAAATTATAAAATGAAAATAATAAAAACAATAAAAAATTAAACGTAAAACTAATAAAAACTAAAAGATGTAGTGGATTGAAAGAGAAAGTTAAAACTCTTTCATTTTCAAGCATTTTGAAGTTAGGGGAGAAGAAAAGGTCAAACGACCATGGTGTTTCAATTTTCAAGGCTTAAATTGGTTAGTTCAATTTAGTCCTTTTCTTGTAATTTTTATATTTTTAGAACCCCGGTAATACAAGCTAGCTAACCCATATAGTATTTTTTTTAGTATTGTTCAAGATTGAAGATGTTTCCATTGTTACATAATTGAAGTTTGAGGTGCTATTTTGATAGATTTTAAGGTTAGAAGTGAAATAGGACTAATTTGTAAAGTCAATTGATGATTTTGTACAATAAGGACTAAATGTGCAATATTTAAAATTTGGGGTGTAATTGAGAAATAGGAAGTCCTACAAGGGCCCTAGGAAATTCACAAACTGCTGGTACCGATTCAATCTTCAATTCAGACACTTTTGTATTCAACACATACACAAGAAATGCTTCATAACCTTTTCTTACATACTTCTAAGTTGTCATGGACAAAATCACATCGGGCAGTTCACTGGATTAATCTGTTTCAACCCGAAGAACCTCATCATTTTCACATTTCAATTCAATAATTTTCTGCCTACAATTTACTTTGGCGTCATGCAATGTCAACCAATCCATACCCAATATAGCATCAAACTCATCAAAGGGTAACAACTTTAAGTTAGCCAGAAAACAATGACCTCGAATCGTCAAAGGACAATTCTTGCAAACTTTATCCACTAATACATACTTGCCTAAAGGGTTTGACACTTTAATCATGAACTCAGTAGACTCAATAGGCAAATTCATATTAGTTACCAAATTCATGAAAATAAAAAAAATGCGTTGATTCAGGA
Organism: Gossypium stocksii; assembly: GCA_020496765.1. Lineage (NCBI taxonomy): Eukaryota > Viridiplantae > Streptophyta > Magnoliopsida > Malvales > Malvaceae > Gossypium > Gossypium stocksii. The sequence goes on along the minus strand of CM035630.1, from coordinate 43,845,557 downwards.
TCAATTAATGCAACAATAGTAGTATCATAAAGAGAAAATGTACCAGTGATCATATCAAGGAATGAAGCATCTTCTCGAGCATGGATGGCATAAGTCCTTACGGGTGCTCTAACTTTCGATCTCACAGTTGAATCCTTGGATATACCCTTGCTATTGGCCCCATGTCCCGTATTTTTCATTGATATCCCCTTAGCTACTGTATTACTTGATCTAGCATTAGGGGAGTTATCTTTTTCAATCATCTCAAGGCAATCCTTAATGAAATGATCTTGGGAACCACATTTAAAACAAGCCTGGGTGATCATCTAACATTCCCTAGGATGTGTCCTACCACAGTGTTGACATTCGGGCTTTACATATCTGACATTACCGACGCTCGCTATAGATGTAGTCCGAGCCTTAGAACTCGAATATTGCTTCCCACGATTTCTGCTAGGATTTCCAACTAACACATTCGAACAGAGGGGCATATCCTTTGACTTCTAGACGATGACTGAAAGCTTGTTCTGCCTTACAAGCTTGTTCGACTAAAACAAAAAATTCTTTCGGTTCCAAATTTCTAGCAAACATGTTAATATTTTCATTCAGTCCATCCTCGAACCTCTTACACATAATAGCTTCTATAGACACACATTCTCGAGCGTACTTACTAAGCCTGACAAACTCTCGCTCGTATTCAGATATAGTTATTCGACCTTACTTCAATTCTAGAAACTCCTTACGCTTTTGACCGATAAACCGTTGACTTATGTACTTATTTCGAAATTCCTCTTGGAAGAAATCCCATGTGACCCTCTCTCTGGGTACAACCGATATTAGAGTTTTCCACCAATGATATGCTGAATCCCTTAAAACTTAAATAGCACACTTTAGAGACTCCTCTAGAGTATACGAAAGCTCATCGAAGATTTAAATAGTGTTTTCGAGCCAAAATTCTGCCCTCTCAGGGTCATCATGTACGTTAGCCCAGAATTGTTTGGCCTATACTTTCAGATCTTATCCATAAGAGGCTTACTCATTCTTATCATTTCTATACCTTGGGGCGCTACAGGAACTGGTTGGGGAATAGGAAAGGGTAGAGGAGGTTGAGCATTCAGCTTTCCCCGAATAAACTTTGTATACCACTCGCTCATCATATGGAGAAAGGATTCCCGAGCCTCTTCTCCCTGACTAGTTGTCACTTGTCTACTATCAGGTGGCGCAGTCCCTTAGGCAGGAGCCTGCGTGTTACTTTCTGCCTTATCGACTACAGCTTGATCCTGATCCATTTACTATATGAAAACACAATTTAAATTGTCAGGAGTTGTCACACTATCACAATTCATCTATGGCATGTATAGCTAGACTCATACACATACTAGGTTAGTCCGAGAATCAACTAAACCATAGCTCTGATACAACTAAATGTAACACCCATTACTCGTATCCGATGCGAGGATAAGGTTTGAGGCGTTACCAGACTTAAACGTAAACATCCATGCATAACCGGGCCATAAAATTTCATTCATCTTTAAAAAAATCATTCAAATACATACACATCGTCCTTTAAGTGAGCCTACAAGACTCAAAACGTACCTTGAGAGTGTTTCGCGACTAAACTGGAAACCTTGGAAAACTTAGAAATTTTTTCATCAAAACAAGGGTTACACACCCGTGTAGGTAGGCCGTATGGTCACGCACGCCTGTGTTCATACCCCGTGTAACTATCTGTTTATGACGTCATCAACTAAATGAAACCACACGGCCAAGCCACATGCCCGTGTGCTAAGCTGTGTGATGAATTAAATTCTCTAAATTAGGTGCAGACTTCACACGCCCTTGGCACACGCTCGTGTCCAAGGTCGTGCCGTCCACACGGTTGAGAAACACCCTCGTGTGCTCGATCTGTGTTGAATTATTTTTCATTTTGAAGCTAAAATAGTTTCCACACAGCCTAGTACACGCCCATGCTCCAAGCAATGGGCTTCACAGGGCCGAGATACATGTCCATGTCTCCGCTTGTGTGGACAATATATAGGCCATTTATGAAGTCGATTGCCACCTTGAAACACATATACACATATACCAATTCACAAACATGTACATGGCACACTTAAGCAACTAAATGTCCCAAACCAAGACACCAATTTATCATTCTCATGACACAACTACCATGCATAAATTTCACCTATTCAACCATTCAAATCATGCATTTCCACACCTCCATAAAATGCATAATCATAAACATACACTTATGCCAACATAAGCCAAATTTAGATGGCCTTATAGAAAATGAATTTTTAAATCAACTAAGCCCAATACATTTGGCCAAACCAACAATGAAACATATAACAAAAGACTAAGTCCTTATACATGCCATACCTACAAAAAGATCACAAATATCAAATACCCAAAATAACAATTCTGATAGTGTGATGCGAGCCTCCGATAAGTCCCAATCCCAAGCTAGATTGGTGACACTATAAGACAAAGGAAAAGAAAGGAGGGGTAAGCTTACAAATAGATTGGTGACACTATATGCAAATAAATAACATCGTAACCATACAAATTCACATAAGAAGAGTTAATACATTTACCCTTAAGCTCATATATTTTAAGCTTACTCAAGTACAACTTACCACGATATCACCACTTATAACGTTCATACTTAAGAATTTCTCGTGCACACCTGCACCACATCATCATATAGACACACGTACATTTTCATAACTTTCGTTATTTCGGTTGAACACATTAGAATACTAATGGATACTCGAGAAAAACTAGCACAGTAGTGTCACATATATATGTAGCCAAAGCTACCACTTATCACGTTTCACATATATGCTCGTTCTCGAGCTAGTTACGAGTCTGCTCACACAAGCTGACGGTCGGGACATAGCTACTCAGTACTGCTCACACAAGTTGACAGGTATCCTCAACATATGTTGGATTACCTAGCCACAGGTAGTCGTATAAGACCAGCACCTGGACATCACATAATCACATAATCACACTTAAGGTCCTAGTGACATGTCACTCGTATCTTATTTTATTCCTAAGGTTCAACCGATATTCTCACTTAACACTTATCGAAGCTTTGTCAAATACATTCAGTAAGTCATTTACACAATTCATACAATAAAACAACATATAACATAAATTTAATGATGTATTACTTACATACAAACTTACCTCAGTACAAAAATAGCAAACTTTGCGATTTAGTCTACAACTTTGCTTTTTCCCCGATCTAGGTCAATTCCTTTTTTTTCTTGATCTATAATGACACATTTAACTAATTTAATTATCACATTATTCAAGTTGACCCAAAAATCACATTAAGTAAAACTATATTTTTGCCTCTAATTTTTCACTTATTTACACATTAGTCCTTAGGCTCGTAAAATGAAATGTACTCATTTTTCTCAAAACCCAAGCCTAGCCGAACCTAACTTATGCTTATAACAACCCACATTTTCTTTTAATTTAGATTTTTACCACCAATTTTACAACTTTTATAAATAGGTCATTATGGACGTTTTCACAGAATATCACTTAATAAAAGTCATTTATTACAAAACTAACATTCATTTTCTACCATTAGACATCAAAATACATGCATGTCATACATGGGTAAATTTTTAAACTTGGACCCTAGCTCAAATTAGTGGTAGAAATAGGTAAATCGGGTGATAATGACTTCAAAAAAGTAAAGAGCATTAAAAACGGGGCTAGGATGCACTTATTATCAAGCTTGAAAGTTGGCCAAACCCTAGCTATGGCCTCCCTTGTGAAGTTCGGCCAAGGAAAGAAGATGGACACCAATTTTGACTTGATCTTTCCCTTTTTATTCTTTTATTAACCAAATGACCAAAATGCCCTTAAAGCCTTTCTTTAAAATTTTACCCTTCCATTTCTGTTTTTGTCCATCATGACATATAATGGTCTAATTACTAAATAAGGACTTCCAATTTAAAAATGTATTTCAATTAAGCACTAAAAGCCTCTAGAACACTTATTTTGCAACCTTTGCAATTTAGTCCTAATGTTCAAATTGGGCACTCTATCGCTAAATTTCTTTACGATATTTTCACACATGCATTCAATCACATTATAAACCTTAAAACTTTATCGCAATAAATTTTTCTACTTTAGATTCATGGTCCTGAAACCACTGTTATAATGGCTACGTGTCGGGGAGTGCTGGGCAACCCATTTTTTTGTTATACCAACTAGTATTGGGCACATCTATTTTTGGGTTTTACAACCAGCGTAAGGTGTAATTCATTTTATGAGATTTATCCGTTAAGCACCGGGTGTCGATTTGGGGTGTTAGTTGGATCCATGTATTTTTCCAAGTTTAAGTCGTGTTAATAGGGGAAATAAATGGTGAAATCGATACAATGCTTTTCAAGTAGCAAACGATATGGTAATGGTAATGCTATTGAAATACCAAATGTTATTGAATGAAATGAAATGTGAAAAGGGAATATGAAATAGTAGACTAAACTATGAATATTAATTGTATGTGTTCAATGAACACTTTAAATAAGAAATCAAGATGAAATGTGACATTACATTGGTTGAATTTGCTAATGATTATGAAAGGTGATTGTTATGTCTTAATAACGATAAATGAGCATATTAGGATTAATGACTTTGTGAATTAGCCTATTGAGTTTTCGTATTTCTTATTATCTTAATTAAGTTTATGCATCATTATAACTTGTATTATGTTTTAAATGTTTGAATTATAGAAGTACCACTGAGTTATGCTTAGTGTACGATTTTGTTTTTCCGTACGCAGGTTAGGTATTTATCGATTTGTTCATTTTGGTGAATTGTTCATTTTGGTCTTGGCATGTACCTAGGATGTGTTATACCTCTTATGGTCATTTTGAGTTTTGTTGGCTCTTAAAGATTACGTAAATATGTATAAATGTGAGGCCAGTGGTCATTTTTTTGATAGCTTGATGTTTACTTTAGTTATTTGCATAAACTTCATGGATGAAGTGGTATATGTTAGGCATTATGTTTGGTTGATGTTTGGACTTGGTTTTTTCATGATATGCCTAGATTATATCTTATTATAAGATTGGAAAAAGTCATGTTTCTACTTATGTTTTACTTAAAGGTTTTGGTAGCCTTTATATCTAGGTTATTAAGCAAAAATATGAATCAAATGTGGAATGATTATAATGTTGAATGTTTCCATAATTGGCTTAAATAATTTAGTACCATTCAAGGAATATTGGCATGAATGAATGTGGTCATTTGGCTAGTCTTGATTTGTTAATTGAGGTGCCAATTGTGGCATATTGGTTAGGCTCTTAGGATCGTTTATTAAAATGATGATTTTGTTTTGAAGCAAATGCTTTTGAATAGGTTAAAATATGGCTTTAAGGATAACTTGTGGCATAAGTGTTTTATAGGTAAATTTCTTGTTTTGAAAGGCATTTCCAGGTACACACGGTTGTATGCATACACGGGCTCGTGGCACGACCATGTGGTTTTTAAAATTTTAAATGATTTTGGTGCACACGGGCATAGGAAGTTACACGGGTTGCTCATACAGTCGTGTGACCTACCCATACAACCATATGACCCACTCACATGACCATGTGGCCTATTTCACATGGGCACGTCTCTTGTACACGGTTTAGTAACACTACCGTGTGATTTTTCACACACAGGTTGAGTTTTACACACGTCCATGTGTCCCCTGTATATAGATTTTTCCTTCATTTTTAAATTTGACTCGATTTAATCCCTATTAATTGCCTACTTATTTTACCTTCTGTAAGCTTGATATTAATTCCAAGATTGACTGAATCAAATGCTAATTTGATTAATTATAAATTGTTGATAATTAATTAAGATTTTAATTTACAATGTGCTTCTAAGTGTTTGTATTTACTTGTAGTGCCTTATTAATCGAGTTTGACGATTGAACCGGATAAAGGGTGTTACACTAATTCTACATGACTTCCTAAAACCTATTTCAATTAGGGCAAAAGAGTTTTATAAATAGCCAATCTTGTCAAACACTAGAATTGTCATCTAGAGAATTTATTAAGAAAAACTCCAAAAGTTCTTTCCTTTCTCCTTCATTGCCAAATCAATTTTCAAACGAGGATTTTAAACATTTTCAATGTAACACCCCAAACCCGGCCTAGACGTTATGGCCGAATCTGGCAATGTCACATGATGATGTGTCTTGAAAGCAAGTTGCTGTGATAAAATCATTTCCATGTTATTATCTTTCTTTAACTCTTATTAGTTCTAAAAGAGAACGATTTACTAGATTAAATTATTTGTTTTAAAACAACTCTCGTTGTGGAAGCTTTTCTAAAAACAGTTTATGTGATCATGAGTTCAGAAAATACTTTAACTTTTTGATATCCAAATTTGTTATGACTAACAGTTATAAATCCATAAAATAATTAATTAAATAAAAGCTCAATTTAAGCAAAAGTCCCCAAAATGTCCACAATTTACATCAAAATAACCCAAAAATAATAATATAACCCAAGTAATAAATTAAAAAGCGTAAAGTCCAAAAGCTGTGGTCACCGTCGAGTCCTTTGCCGCATTGATTCGTCTAGGTCTGGGGATTACCTATGCACATTAAACAGAGAGGGGTGAGTTTACGTAAACTCAGTGTGTAATCCTACAGAAAACAAACAGTAAACATAATGCACAGTCAAAATAGTATGGGCCTAAGTCCTTTTCAATATCAGTAGCAGTTTGGGCCTTAGCTCGTTTCAATACAATATGAAGTATGTAATAAGGCCTTAGCCTATCACAGTATTAGTAGCAGTTTGGGACTTACCCCTTTCAATACAGTATCAAGTATGCAATAAGGCCTTAGCCAATCACAATATCAGTATCAGTCATACAATATTCAGTAGCAAAGTCCTACCCAACCATCCTCTACATACCATCTCCGTCTGACCCTACACTCCATGTAGGGATAAAATCACCCACCCATCCCTACACTCCAAGTAGTACCGAATATGGCACATTAATAGTAATTAACAGCTGAGCTACTAGATATTAGGCTTGAGAGCCTTTCAGTACACTTCCTCCAAATAATATCAACCCAACACAATGCAATGCAATAAATAAATAGATGTCATGCTTTCATGCAACTTCACTACATATATATATCAGTAAGCAAGCATAAGGGCATACAAAATATCATGCTCAGTCCACTCAACATTTATTTAGTGCACATAGTTAAGGGTCCAAGTAGTGCTTACTGACCCTACAGTAGGTTCACAGTCGACTTGGGCGACTCGTGCAACCTTACTAATCAATTCAGTCAAAATGAGCTAACAAGCCCATATGCCCTACCCGTGTGTACCCACATGCCCGTGTGGTTCATACGACCCAAATTGGCTTTGGCCGTGTTGATCACACAGCCTAGCTCAAAATCCTACATGCCTGTGTGGACTACACGTATGGACCCATAGGCCCGTGTGGCCTAGATAGCCCAAAACAGTCTAGCCCGTGTGTCGCACACAGTTTGCCTGGCCATCCTACAGCCGTGTTCTTCGCACACAACCTGACCTTGTTGATTAAACGCCCATTTCAGGGGACAAGGCCTACCACACGGGCGACCATACGTAGGTGTGGCATCGACAGTGAGGTTTTCAGCTTTAGTCAAAACCCTATTTTCTGCAAAATCGGGTACACATTGGTATCGGTTTGCTGTGAAAAGTGACCCAAGCCTTTAAAAACCAATTATTGACCAATATAACAATTAATTAATCCCTTGATTCGTCATTCAATCAAGACCCCCAAACACATAATTCGAGAAACTAAGTCAAACGATAATTCGAAAACTTACCAAGATGAATACAATAACATGCAGTCACCAGACACTGCAATACCTATTTAAAACCTTCGAGCAGCACCTAAACAAGAGTAAATTGAACCCCCTGTTATACGCTTAATCCAAATAACGATGGAACTATAGAAAACACCACTTACCGAACAAGCGCGATAACGTCGAATAGAAAGAAGACTAATGACAGAAAACAAAAAGAAAGAGATGTCAAAGAAATAAGAATTCGGCAGATAGAAAAGAAGGAGGGGAGACAGCATAAATTGGGGAAAAGAGGAGAAGTGCCAAAATTTGGGAAATACAATAAAAAAGAATCAACTAATAATATCAGGATCCCCAAAAATTCCTCTCTACTAACCCCTCAAACTCCACTACTCAAAGTCCCACCATAGTGCAACTCTTAGCCAAAAATTAGAGCGAAAACATTACCCATAGTCACATACAGATTCGAACACAAGACCTTTAGCATATTAACACTTCACTTAACCACCAAACTAGCAGGCCCATTCTGTCAATTATTTTCCAACTTTTACTTAAAAGCCTACTAACTAGAGTCAGGGCTTTATTCATAAAAATACCAAAATTTTCCCAAGTCATGGCTTGAACTTGGGACCTCTCACACACACCCAGAACACTTAACCACTGAAGCAAACAGATGTTTGTGTCACACATTCACAAAACAAAAATTGAAATTTTAGAGCTTTACATTCAAAATAGTCCCTCTCCTCCTAGTAAACATTGATCTTCTTATCTAAATTAAGGCTTTTGATTTTTCAAATCAGGTGTGGGATGTAAACTTAAATTATTATGTATGATTAATTGTAGTGTTAAAAAGTAGGTAGACTGCACATGAACCCTTTGCATGTGAACCTTGTATGTGAACCCTTTGAATGCAAACCCCCTATAGGCCAGCCCATGTATGCGAAACCTTGAATGCGAACCCTCCATATATGTGAACCCTATAAATGAGAACCCTAGGTGCGAGCCCTTCTATAAATTGTTATCTATGCATACTCTACTAGGCGAACTACAGCAGATATGTGTGACCCCTATTGCGAACCCATATGTAAAACCTTATAGGAATCAGTATGTGATCCCTTAGTATATTTATGCAAACCCTAAATAAAGTATAAATACAAACCCTATCTGATTGCAATGCGAACCCTATAATTGTTATTTATGCGAACCTATCATGTTTAAAAATGGAAACCCTATATTTATATACACACCCCTAGATGCGAACCATATGTTTGAACCCTACTTGCAAACCTGAATGTATATGTTAGTCGAACTAGACTTGTTAAATTCGCATGGAGATACTGTATATGTGAAACTATTTTTAGTTTGCATAAATTAACTGTATATATGAGATTGATGTGAATAGATGTATGAATACATGCCATTAAGTGATAGTATGAAATACTAAATGTAGCATCGATTGATGATGAAAAACATAATATGCTAAAGTATATGTGCATAAGAACATGAAATTGGGTATGGATGACGTAGGAGTTCCGTCAGAGAATGTGGCAAATTAAGTCCACACCGAAAATCAGTATTGCACGAAGTAGGCGACAATGTCATCAAAAGCGAATAAATTATGATGATAGTTTAAAAAGCCATCAAAATTGAACAACCAGGATGGTAAGTTATTGTAGTAAAAGTCATCATCATAAATGACAAGTGAACGACCATCTTCATCAGGAAATCCGGGATGGTTAGTTATTGATATGTCTTTTGAAGTGTCAAGTAATGCACGAGGGCAGATAGGATGGATGAGTGGGAAAATTAAAATTATAATTGCAAGACACCATGAGTATAATCTATACATGCATGGATTTACTAAATGCTTCTATGTTATGCTTAATTTGCTATTATGCCATAAATTGAATGTTGTACTATTTGTATGTTTATAATGGTTTAAAAATTAGACTCACGCTGTGTTGTCATAAGCTCCCTCCTCATTTCTTTACCTCTCAAGTAACGTAGAGAGCTAGGATCGAAATGGCATCTGAGAAACCTTGGATTAGCAACTCATTTTCCTTTATATTTAAAAACTTTTCTTTAAAGTTTTTTCATAATCGTTTATTTTAGGGATTGTAATTATTAATTATTTATTACTTTTATATCTTAGGTTTGGGATTGTTTGGTTTATTAATTTTAAGCATGATACCTAGTTAATTATCAAATCAATGCATGCTATTTTCTTTAGAAAGCTATTATTCTTAATAATGTTTTCTGCTTTTTTACAAATACTTTAAGTTTTGACAAGTCCTTTTAAACTTTAATCATTTTTCAAAACCTCACTTTAATATAATTGTAATTAGATTTCTAAGTAAAGAAGGTTTGATACAAAGCACATGTATACATTTTGGTTAAAGTTGATTGATATAAATATCATAAGGCTCGATGTAACACCCCAAACCCAGCTTGGATGTTATGGTCGAATCTGGCGATGTCATATGAGAGTGATTTTGAAAATGCTTCGATACATTAAAAATTGTTCCAGTTATTATCTTTTACTTAAGTCAGGAAAACGTGAACTAATCGATTTGCTTAAAACCAATTCTTTACTGTGTAAGCTTTCAAAATAGATACTCTTTGCAAACGTGTTTACTTAGGAAAATTTTAATTAACTTTAGGAAAACCGTACTTTTGGTATGTTGCATTTTATAAAACCATAATAAGCAATTTACAATCCCCAAATTAAAACCAAAATAGTCCAAGACCAAAATTTACATCAAATATTCCCAAAAATAATATTAAAAGCAATAAAAGAATAAAAACCCGTAAAGCTGAAGTAAATGTAATAGTGGTCACTATCGAGTCCTCTGCTGCACCGATCCGTTTACAACTAGGGATTTCCTAAACAGTTAAAATAGAAAGGGGTGAGTTTTTGCAAACTCAGTACGTAAATCCCCATAGACAGCACGCATACCGACATATAACAGAAAACAGATAATTCGGGCCTGAGCCTTTTACAGAATCGGTGTGGGCCTCAGCCCACTCAAAACAGAATCAGATACAATTGGGCCTTAGCCCGTACAGATATAGCATGCATAACAGATCAAAATAGCATAATCAAGCCTACCAACCCTGCACACCAACTCTGTCCAACCCTATACACCATGTGGGGATAAAATCGACCCACCCAGCCCAACACACCAAATATGGGGATAAAATCAACCCACCCAACCGTACACTTCATCAATCCTACCCCAATACAATGCATCATATAAATATGGCATGCTATAATGTGGATAAACAGATTATACATCTATATTCAGAGCAGTACAGATATACATACTAGAGATAATATGTTAATACATACATCACAATATCATATCACAGAACAGGGGTCTAAGTAATGCTAACCGACCCTACGACAGGTCACAATCGACTTGGGTGAGCCGTGCAACCTTACAGTACATTTTAAAAAAAATAGGCTCACACTCCCATGTGGCTTACCCGTGTGGGCCCACACGCCTGTGTGTCCCACATTGCACAAATTGGTCTTGGCCGTGTGGATCACACGGTCTGGCCCAGAATCCTACACGCCCTTCTAGTTCACCAGTGCGGGCCCATACGACCATATGGCCTACACGGCCTAATTGCCCGAGCCCGTGTCTCGCACATGGCCTCGTCGGCCTTCACATGACTGTCTATCGTGCCCGTGTCGCGCACGCACGGCCTGGTTCTTCATTCACACGACTGTGTACTACCACACAACCTACCACATGGGCAATCTACACGCCCGTGTGGCATCAACAAATTACTTTTTAGCTTTCGTCGAAACTTGTTTTCGGTGCAATTGGAGTACACACCTGTTACGTTTTTTATGTTTAGACACTCTCGAACACTCCAGTACCTATAATCAGTGAACCCAACATTGATTTAGCAGATTAATAAACCAATTCGACATTTAGGAACTAAAAGCGACTCAACTTATCATCGACGAGAACATCTCATTAGAACCGCTAACACAAGGGTACAAATATCACTGTTCAAGGTTTACTCTTACACAAATTTTAGCAAAAGAACCAGATTACCCATCAATTTTTATAACTTCACGATAGAAAAACAAGAGAAAACTTACTGAACCAAAACGAGTACCAACTACGATGTAAAGCCACGAAAAGAAGACGGATTAATAGAGAAGTGGTGGGGATTTTGGCAATAAAGATGGAGAAGGAAAGGGGAAAAATCGATAGCACTAAGAAAACAAAAGGAAAGGAAAAAAAATGGCAAAAGCTGGGGAAAGTGGAAGAGTATAGCTGAAATTTGCTACCTCAGAATCAACATATCTCTAAATCCCTTAATTTCCTCTATCAACTACCCACTACGCAGACTTCTACTCCAACACAAACTTACTAAGGTGGATGAGCATAAAAAAAATACCCACACTCCAATTTGACACAGGACCTTAAGCAGAATCCCTCTCCTCTCAACCACCAGAGCAGTAGGCCCATTCTGACAAGCTTTTACAACTAATTAACCTTAAGCTTATTAACCAAAGATAAGGCTTAATTTAACAAAAACCCTAAAATTTTCCCAAGTTGTGGCTTGAACCTAGGACCTTCCACACACATCCAGAACACTTAACCATTGAAGTAGACAAATATTTTAGTCAAATAATAACATAAACATAACAAAAAATTTTGGGGCGTTACAACTCTACATGCTTAAAGAAAATTTTGGCCTTGAAATTTTACTTGATCAGAATAGGTGAGGATACAGCTGACGCATCGAATCCTCTAGCTCCCACATAGCCTCATCGGTGCTATGATTCTGCCACAGCACCTTTACTAAGGAGATAGACTTCCTACGTAAAATTTAACATCACGATCTAGGATCTGAACTAGCTCCTCCTCAAATGTTTGATTTGGCCTAATTGTAATCTCCTCCACAGGTACAATATGTGTGGGATTAGAGTGATAACGTCTCAACATCGAGATGTGGAACACATCATGTATGCACTCTAACTCTAGAGGTAACTCCAACTGATATGCGATTGGCTCTACTCATTTTAGAATCTGGTACGACTCAATAAACCAGGGGCTCAGCTTGCCCTTGCGACCAAACCTTAGAACCTTCTTCCATTGCGAGACCTTAAGAAAAACCAAGTCCCCCACAGAATACTTTATATCCTTCCTCTTCAAATCAACATAGGACTCCTATCTGTTAAAAGCTGCTTTCAGTCTATCTCAAATCAAATGGACCTTGTCCTCAGTCTACGTAACCAATTCCAAACCCAAAATACGTCGCTCACCCTACTCAGTCTAGCATAGGGGAATGTAACACTTACGGCCATATAGTGCCTCGTACAGTGCCTCTGTGTACTAAACTGATAGCTGTTATTATAAGCGAACTCTGTTAAAGTCATGTTCTCTTTCTAACTACTTCAAAAATTTATGACACGGCCTCTCAACATGTCCTCCAGTATCTGAGTCACCCTCTCCGACTGTCCATCTGTCTGAGGATGGAAAGCAGTACTGAAGTCTAGCCTTGAACCCAAAGCCTTATGAAGCTTTTTTCCAAAACCATAACGTGAATTGAAGATCCCTATCGGAGATAATTGAGACAAGTACCCATGTGGCCTCACTATTTCTGAAATGTAGAGCTCAGCCAATTTCTATAGGGAGAAGTCTGTCCTAACCAGAATGAAATATGCAGACTTGGTCCATCGATCCACGATGACCCAAACAGAATCCTTCTTAGTGGATGTTAGAGGCAACCCGTGAACAAAGTCCACCGTTACTCGCTCCAATTTCCAAATCTGTATCCCAACCGGCTGTAGCAAACACGAAAGTAACTGATGCTCAACCTTAACCTGTTGACAAGTCAAACAGCAAGCAATGAAGTCGATAACCTCACGTTTTACCCTGGCCACCATTACAACTCTCGTAAATCTCGATACATTTTGTTCCCTCCGGGATGTATAGTATAAGGGCTACTATGCGCTTCCCTCAAAATTGATGTCTCAAAGCTTCATCATTCAGTACAGAGATCTGACCTCGAAAAGAAATACCCCATCACTGTTAACCCCAAAATTAGTAGTAGTGCCACTCTCAACCTGACAAAAACAACTCAAGAGACTTATCCCCAACCTGTTTATCTCCGATCTGATCAATCCATGTCAGTTTCACTTGAAGCTCCGCCAACAAACTCCCATCGTTAAACAAACTAAGCCGAGCGAACATCACTCTCAGATCAGACATAGCCCTACGGCTTAACAAACTGGCCACCACATTGGCCTTACCAGGATGGTACTCAATGGTGCTGTCATAATCCTTAAGCAGTTCAACCCATCTATGTTCCCTAAGGTTTAACTCCTTCTGAGTGGGGAGATATTTGAGGCTTTTGTGATTAGTGTAGATAGTAAACTTCTCACCATACAGATAATGCCTCCAGATCTTAAGGGCAAAGACCACTGCTGCCAACTCTAAATTGTGCGTCTGATAATTAGCCTCATGAGTCTTGAGTTGATGAGACGCATAAGCAACTACCTTACAGTCTTACATCATAACACAAACCAGTCCCACATGTGACGCATCACTGTATACCACAAAGTCCTTACTAGGCTCAGGTTGTATCAGAACAGGAGCTTGAGTCAACACAATCTTAAGTTTATCAAAGCTCTCTTACTGAGTTTCAGTCTAAACGAAAGGAACTCCCTTACGCAAAAGCTTAGTCAACGATACCGCGATCAAAGAGAACTCTTCCACAAAACATCGATAATATTCTGCCAGCCCCAAAAAGCTGCAGATCTTAGACACATTCTTCGACCGTGTCCAATCCAACATAGCCTCGATCTTACGAGGATCAACATGAATCCCCTCATCAGATACCACATGACCAAGAAAGGTTACTTCTCGAAGCTAGAACTCGTACTTACTGAACTTTGCATACAACTGTTTCTCATGAAGAGTCTACAGTACCACTCTAAGATGCTAATAATGCTCGTCTTTAGACATAGAATATACCAGAATGTCATCGATGAACACCACCATGAATTGATCCAAGTAGGGTTGAAACACACAATTCATCAAATCAATGAATGCTACCGGTGCATTAGTTAACACAAAGGGCATAACTAGGAACTCGTAATGTCCATACCGAGTCCTAAATGTCGTCTTATGCATATCGGCCTCCCTTACTCCCAAATAATGGTAACCGATCACAAATTGATCTTAGAGAATATAGAAGCCCCTTTGAACTGGTCGAACAAGTCATCTATCCTCGAAAGTGGATACTCGTTCTTGATCGTGAATATATTCAAGTGGTGGTAGTCGATACACATCCTCATTGTCCCATCTTTCTTCTTAACAAAAAGAACTTGTGCTCCCCACAGAGACACACTAGGACAAATGAATCCACGATCTAACAGCTCCTGAATTTGAGCCTTAAGTTCCGTCAACTTTTTCGGTGCCATTCGATAAGGGGCAATAGACACTGGAGTTATACCAGGGATCAACTCAATACCAAAATCCACCTCTTAGCTCGGAGGCAATCCTGGTAGTTCCTCTGAAAAAACATCTGGAAAGTCCTTCACGGTTCTGATGTCCTTAACCAAAGAACCCACAGGATCCAAAACACTGATGTAGGCCAAGAATGCCTCACACCATTTCCTCACTAACTTTTCTACTATCAATGCAGATATCACATTAGTCAAGTAGTCTCATCATTCTCTAATCATGACTATCTCATTACCCTTCTCGGTCCTTAAGACAACCCTTTTTGTGGCAAAATCCAGACTCACTTGATGCTTAACCAACCAGTCCATACCCAAAATCAAGTTGAACTCCCTAAACGGAAGCTCTATCAGATCAGCCAGAATTACTGTCCCTTGGACTTCTAACGAAATGTCTCTAAACAGTACCAGCTACGTAAGAGTATGTAGAGCCTATGTCTATCAATGCAAGGTAAGGTACATTAAAAATTAAAAACGTACCCGTAATGACATCTACTATATCTCGGTCCTCACGGTGACGAGCAGCATAAACTAGAGCAGGCTGTCTCACCTCAATTGGTCTAGCACCTCTGCCTAGTGCTCTCTATCCTCGGCTCATGCCGTTACCACCCCTGGCCTGACCTCGGCCCCTACACCGCTGCTGAAGAACCTTCAGCGGCGGAACAGTCTTATTAACCGGAGCTTGCATCTGACTAGCTCTCAATGGGTAGTCCTTAACATGGTGCTCAGTCAACCCACAACGCAGACATGCCTTAGCAGCCCTCCAACACTCACCCGGATGGCAACTATTATAGTACTGACAAGTTGCCACCCCTGTAGGTGCAATCGAAGGCCCAACTCTCACGTGCCCATCAGGTCTAACCTTTTTCCTAATCCTCATCCCAGAACTTGAAGGCTTTGAATCCCTGTTAGCCTTCCTTTTCTCTTGGTTCTAGCGCTCGGTGCGCTTCACCTTCTCGGTGATCTTCACATTTTTAACCAGAGCTGAGAAATTACGCTCCCTCTGTGAAGCTATCAGAACTCGCAAACTATCTTAGAGACCATCCTCAAATTGGACACAGTGCTCATACTTAGTCGCTACAGTGCCTCTCGCATAACGGCTCAATCTCAGAAATTCGGCCTCATACTCGGCCACAGAACGGTCCCCCTGAGTGAGATTCAGGAACTCACATCGCCTCGCATCAGTATAGCTGGCTCCCACATACTTACTCTAGAAAGCCATCTTAAACGGATCCCATGTCAATCGGTCGGCCTGGGTGCCCTACTTAACCATCAACCACCACTGGTATGCCTCGTTACCAAGTAGTGAAACAACCCCCTTAAGCTTTTGCTCAGCAAAAAAATCCAAGTCATCCATTACTCTCTTCGTGACCTCCATCCAGTACTCAACCACGTTAGGGGCGACTCCGGTGACACCCCTAAATAATTCAGCCCCATTGGACCGGAGTCCTTCCGTAATTGACATTCGGCCTCTAGATCTAGTGTTGGACCTAGTGACCCTTTCTAAAATTCGAAGCATGGCTTAGGACAGTGGGTCGTCTTCGCTTGCTCGATCATATGACCCTGACCCGGTCTCAGTAATAGGTGATACGGGTGCCTCGCTAGTGTCCAAATTCAAAATTGTATCAGATGCTAAGGAATCAGCTCGAGCCACTACAGTTTCGATAATCATTAGCAAATATTTTATGCAGAATAGTATTAGAGTTACAGAGTCAGTTATCGGGAATAATAGTCCCACTACAGTTTTCAACCTACCCTACCTAGAGTGTTTTCAGTAGAGTATACTATCTATAGTAGTTTTAGTCGTACTAATTGTAAAATTTCTAGACAAATCAAAACAGAATTCTAGAAAACTTACCGGATAGGCGTCGGAGACTCGATGTACCACTTGTTTATTCCAAAAAAATTTAAATCAGTTCTTTCAAATCAACCTTCAAAACCCAAAACTACAGCCGAGTTTTGTAACCTGGCTCTGACACCATTTACCCCAAATCCAGCCTAGACATTATGGCTGAATCTGGCAATATCATATGAGAGTGATTTTGAAAATGCCTCGATACATTAAAAATCATTCCAGGTCTAATCTTTTACTTAAGTCAGGAAAACGTGAACTAAGTTTAGGAAAATTTTAATTAACTTTAGGAAAACCGTACTTTTGGTGTGTGGTAGTTTATAAATCCATAATAATTAGTTTAAAATCCCTAAATTAAAGCCGAAATAGTCCAAGTCCAAAATTTACATCCAATATTCCCAAAAATAATATTAAAAGCAATAAAAGCATAAAAACCCATAAAACTGAAGTAAATGTAGCAGTGGTCACTACTGAGTCCTTCGCTGCAGCGATCCGTCTATTGTTGGGGATTTCCTGAACAGTTAAAATAGAAAGGGGTGAATTCTCACAAACTCAGTGTATAAATTCCCACAGAAAGCATGCATACAGACATATAACAGATAACAGATAATTCGAGCCTGAGCCTTTTACAGAATCGGTGTGGGCCTCGACCCACTCAGAACAGAATTAGATACAATTGGGCCTTAGCCCATACAGGTATAACATGCATAACAGATCAAAATAGCATAATCATGAACACCAACCCTACACACTATGTGGGGATAAAATTGACCCACACGGCCCAACACACCAAATATGAGGATAAAATCAACCCATCTAACCCTACACGCCAAATGGTACCGTAATGCAGTACATGCCATAAATATACAGCTTAGCTGCCAGATATCAGGCTTAATATGTTAATACATATATCACAATATCATATCACAAAACAAGGGTCTAAGTAATGCTTACCAACCCTACAACAGGTCACAGTCGACTTGGGTGACTCGTGCAACCTTACAGTACACTTCAAAAAATGGGCCCACAAGACCACACGGCCCAAATTGGCTATGGTCGTGTGGATCACACAACCTGGCCTAGAATCTCACATGCCCGTGTGGGCCCACACGCCTGTATGGCCCACACGGCCTAACTAGTCGAGCTAGTGTCTCGCACAGCCTCGCCAGCCTTCACACGGCCGTAACCGTCATCTCATGTCACGTGCGCATGGCCTGGTTCGTTGTCCAAACGATCGTGTACTGCCACATGGCCTACTACACGAGCAGTCTACATGCTCGTATGGTGTCGACAGATCACTTTTCGGCTTTCGTCGAAACTCCTTTTTGGTGCAATCGGAGTACACACCTGTTCCATTTTTTACGTCTAGACACTCTCGAGCACTCCAATACCTATAATCAGAGAACCCAACATCGATTTAGTGGATTAATAAACCAATTCAACAATTAGAAACTAACAGAGACTCAACTTACCGTCGACGAGAACCTCTCGTTAGAATCGCTAACACAAGGGCACGAATATCACTGATCAAGGTCTCCTCCTATGTAAATTTTAGCAGAAGAACCAGATTACCCATCAATTGTTATAAGTTTATGACAGAAAAACAAGAGAAAACTTACTGAATCAAAACGAGTACCAACTACGATGTAAAACCATGAAAAGGGGATAGATTAAGAGAGAAGTGGTGAGGATTTTGACAGTAAAGATGGTGAAGGAAAGGGGTAAAATCTGCAGCACTGCGAGAACAAAAGGAAAGGAAAAAAAGGCAAAAGTTTGGGAAAGTAGAAGAGTATAGCCAAAATTTACTACCCAGAATCAAGATATCTCCAAATCCCTTAATTTCTTCCATCAACTACCCACTACTCAGACTTCTATTCCAACACAAACTCACTAAAATGGACGACCATAAAAATAATACCCACATTGCAGTTTGAACATGGGACCTCAAGCAGAATCCTTCTACTCTCAACCACCAGACGAGCAGGCCCATCCTGACAAGCTTTTACAACTAATTAACCTTAAGCCTATTAACCAAAGGTAAGGATTCATTTAACAAAAAACCCCAAAATCTGCTCAAGTTGTGGCTTGAACCTAGGACCTTCCACACACATCCAGAACACTTAACCACTGAAGCAGATAGATATTTTAGTCAAGTAATAACAAAACATAACAAAAAAATTTTGGCATTACACTCGATTTTAAATAAAAATTTTAAACTTATGTTGTGCCCAAAAACACTATTTTCTAAACTAATTTTTCCAACATTGTGTCCATCAAGATTCTGCAATTCAACCATCATAGTTGGAATGAACTCTTGTAGCATAACTATATGTCTCTACAACTCATAGTAGGAATTGTACCAATCACCATACAATTCCTTCATAGCCTTCAACTTCGCTTTCCATGCCTTTTTATATATGAAGGAGTACCCGAATTGAGACCACATACCAGCTATTAGTTCTGACACCGAAATTGTCAGATTCACTCAAACAAGGGATGATGCATTTGTAAATAAACTTTGAATCCAATTTTTGATGATTGCGTGTTAGCTGTGCAATTGTGCATGTATGAGGACCTTCAAATTTTAGAATTTCTCAATTTTGTTTTACCCTGATCCTTCATTCACACCTTCATTACCTTTCTATCTCCCCTCTACATATTTGTTTGTCGTAGAAATGGTGACTTTGTAAGTTACGCTGACTTTAAAGTTGTGCTCTTCATCGAAAATTGTAAACCCACACATAAATCTCTAGTATGTCCATCAAAACACATCATGTGGGTTGATAGCATATGAGGATATTTAGGAAATTCTACAGCATGTATTGTGTAACAGCCCGATTTAGGGCCTAAACGGAATGGTGGTTTCTGGACCATGAATCTGCCATAGAAAAATTTATTTCGATAAAGTTTTAAGGTCTATTGTGTGATTGATTGCATAAGTGAAAATTTAGTGAATAAATTTTATCGATAAAGTGCTCGATTAAGTAATAGGACTAAATTACAAAAATTTCAAAATGTGAGTTCTAGAAGTACTTAAGTTTAATTGAAATGAATTCATAAATTAGAGGTCCTTATTTAGCAATTAGACCATTTTATGGCATGATGGACAAAAATACCCATGGAAGGAAAAATTTTCAAGGAAGGCCATTAAGGGCATTTTGGTCATTAGGTAAATTAATGAAATAGAAAGGGAAAAAGAATCAAAATTTTGTCCATCTTCTTCAAGGGGCTGCCAAAATTTCCAAACTTCATAGCTAGGGTTTTGTTTCACTTTTCAAGCTCACAAGTAAGTAAATTGAGCCCCGTTTTTCATGTTCTTCGTATTTTTAAAATCCTTGCAACTTGACCTAGCTATTTCTACCACTATTTTAAGCTAAGGTTCATGTTTAAAAGTTTACCAATGTGTGACATGAAAGTATTTTAATGTTTAATGTTAGAAAATGAAAGTTTGATATGTAGTAAACAACTTTTACTAGGTGATTTTTCATGAAAATGCATTAAAGGACTAAATTGTAAAAGTTGTAGAACATGTGCATAATGTGTGAAATGTTGAAAAATGTGGGCTGCTATAAGAGAGAAAAAGAGTTGGCTAGGCTTGGGAATTGAGAAAAATAGATACATTTCATTTTACGAGCCTAGGGACTAAAATGTAAAAATTGATAAAGTTAGAGGTAAAATAGTAAATTTTATCATTGGATAATTTTGTGACAAATTGAGTAATGTATATAATAAATAATTTAAATTTCATGTTATAGATCAAGAACGACGAGAAAACAACCTTGACTGGGGGAAGGCAAGGTCTAGGACTAAGTTGAAAAAGATCGCAATTTAACACTGAGGTAAGTTTATGTGTGAATAACAAGTTACATTAATATTATGATTTATTATTTTTAATATTCATAATATTGTTATGAATTGCAAATTTATGTATATTGATAAAATCGATAAATGTGTAAAACCCTGATTGAACCTTAGGAATCAACTAGGATACGAGTGACATGTCACTGAGAACTCATTATATAAGTGATCGATTGAATATGTGATTCTAGGTGCTGGTTTAGTTCGACTACCAGTGGCTAGGTAATCCTACATTTGTTACTGATACCTGTCAGCTTGTGTGAGCAGCACTGAGTAGTTTTGACTCTACCGTCAGCTTGCGTGAGCAGGCCCGTGAATAGCTCAATGATGACTGTATATGTGATATGTGATAAGTGGTAGCTTCGACTACATATCATTGGTAGCTTCGGCTACATATTAGTGGTAGCTTCAGCTACAATATGTGTGGCACTTTTGTGCATTTTTCTGAGTATCCTTTAGAATTCTGCATGGTTCAACGGGTATCAAATTGATGTGTATAGAATGTAAAAATATTTGACCGTGTGTTAAGGATGTGTATGTGTAGGTTATGTGATTTGAATCATGTATGCTAAGTGTTTAATGTGTGTATTGAATCATGTGGTAAGGCCATATGAGTAAGTGATGATCTTATACTTACAAAAGTGATAATAGGGAAACTTTTTTTGTTATTAAATATGTATTGTTAAGCTTTAAATGCCCATTATTTGCATATATACTCACTAAGCTTTATAGCTTACCCCTTCTCTTTCCCTTCCCTTATAGGTTCATCAAGCTAATCCAAGGTTCGGTGATCAACGGGATTCTATCAACATTATCAACAACCGTTTTGGTATTTTGAAATTGAACTTTAAAATTATGGCATGTACAGGTGGTCTAATATTTTAGTTATATGTCTTAGTTCTTTTGGGTCCAATATTGTTAATGATGATTTGGTATTTGGTCATTTGAAAGGAGCCATATATGATTAAGTTATATTTTGCCAAAGTGATGTAATCTATTAAAGTGCAAGCTTGCATAGTATATGTGGAATGTGTGTGGATGTGTATGCTTATTGATGGTAGATGGAATTTAGTGTATGAAAGTCATAATGTGTATGTTTGAATGAGTTCTTATGTTATGCTGAGTATTGGCAAAAGTGGTGTGTATTTGCTTGTGTTTCAAGGTGGCAATTGGCTAATAGTCTATATTTGTCCACACGCGTACACACACGGGCGTGTGTCTAAGCTGTGTGTGACACACGGCCAACCCCATGGGTGTGTTGGTAGGCCATGTGTCTCGACTGTGTGACGGACACTGCCTAGCCAACGAGCATGTAACTTGGACGTGTGACGTACATTGCATGTTGACATCTGAAACAGAATACTCAGGTTTTTGCACACGGGCGAAGACACGAGCGTGTACTTTGCCGTGTGAAGGACACGGCCGAGGACATGGACATGTGTTCGGCCGTGTGAAAACTCCTATAGGCTTGAATTGAAAAATAAATTACACACGGGCTGGGACATGGGCGTGTGCAACCACACGGCCTTCCCACACGGGCATGTCCCTACACCACACGGGTGTGTGCCCTATTTTGAGTAAATTTTTTTTAAGTGTCAGAAAATTTCCAGTTTGGTTTCGGATCATACCTAATGTATCTTATGGGCCTCGTAGGCCCATGATAATAATGTCATGAATAAGAATGAAAAAGTTTTTAAATTATGTGGTAAATGTGTGTCGGGATCAAATGATTGTGCGAGTGTAAGTATGGTAATACCTCGTACCCTAATTCGGTGATGGATATGGGTCAAGGGTGTTAATCATTGCATTTAAGTTAATGCTAAGCATATGAGGCGAGGGTTGGTACGATGGAAGAACCAAACTAAGTTCGTTAGACTAAGTCTAAGTTTTAGCAATATTTAGTAGGATGCATTGGTCAATATCAGAAGCATCATTGTCTTCTTTAGCAATCATTTCCTTCGGTACATTATCTTCATGAGGGTCACTAAATTCAAAATTATTTCCGTCATTGTATATAGCATCAACCGACATTTCTTCCGCATCCAGCTTAACAACATTTTCATTAAGGTCAGCTGCAGGATTCTAAATGCCCCTAGATATAGATGTCATGACATTTATATCAAAATCCAACTAGCAAACTGAAGATTCTCTCCCCTGAGACATTGATCACACCTCTACGTATGGCTCCTGCAATTCATTTTGTTAACTAACGAGGTTGATGAAAATATTCACAGGTTGACTAAATGAACTAGGATATTCAACAACCGCATTCATCTCCTCCACATCGTTCAACTCCACATGTAATTCAAAAACATAATTTTTTTGGTTTGCAATGAATTGTTATCATTGTTACGACATCTTCATCATCGAAAAGCTAAAAGTGGCAAGATATGATTAGATTTAATACCGTCGAACATCTATAGAAGATCATAAATATCATCCTCCTAGGTGTGAGATCGATTCGGTTTTTCCATTTTTTAAATTAAAACTAAACCGGTGGACATAAGTTTCCAATTATTACTAAACTATACTAAATCAGTTTGGGTTTCGGGTTTCCATGTTGTTTTTGAGTTTTGAGCTTTTGGACATTATTTAGACAAAATTGTCTATGGATTTGGTCTTTTTAACTTTAATTAGATAAAATTATCTTTATTTTATGTTTCTTAGATACTATTTGGCAATTTATTTTTTTCAATTACACATAAAACCTCAATTAATATATTTATTTAAAAAATAATTTGTAAAATCTATAATTATAAATGTTTATTAAAAACCTAATTATATATTGATTTAATCACTTTTAATCTTCACTGGATATAATCAAATGTTAAATTATTTATATTTTATAACTATTAACATGTAATGATAACAAAAAAGCACCCAACTTCGAAATGTTAATAGTAATAATAATAAAAGTTTTAGAAGTTTTAACAACAATAATGATAGAATAAAGAACACAATACATAATAAGTAAAAAAAATGGTGAACACTTTAATTTTTGGAAGTTTTAACAACAATAATAAATAAGCAATGAATTCTTGAGAGACCTACACTAAAATTAGATTTAGGGCTTATTGAACCACATCAATTAGATTATGTTAGATGATGTTATTGAACCACATCAATTCGGTTTTCAATTTATTCCATTAGACATCGAAAAGTCTAAAAATATCGTTTAAAAAAAGCCCAATATTTTTAATATATAAACCCAAAATATAAACCTATTTAAAGTTCAGAATAAAGCTTATTGCTTCAAAATTCTAAATATGTAAGAGTATAATAAAAGCTATCTTTAGAATTTAGAAGCAATAAGCTTTGTTCTGGATTTTAAATAGGTTTATATTTTGGGTTTATGTATTAAAAAATATTGAGCTTTTTTTAAACGGTATTTTTAGACTTTTCGAAGTCTAATGAAATAAATTGAATCCGAATTGATGTGGTTTAATAATATCATCTAACTAAAACCAAACTGAACTATAAAATAGCCCAAACTAAACTGAATTGTTGGTTTGACTCAATTTCTCGATTTGATCAATTTTTTTGTTGGGTTGAGAAGGAAATCTTTCGCTACCTTTTTTATAAAGGTTAGCTCAAGGTGTATGGATTGCTAGGGAAATGTTAGGGATAGCAGAGGAGCAAGGGTGAGAGCATATATTGCTAAGTCCACCACCGTTCCATATTTAGTATGCTCTACTCCACCATCTGTCCCACATTGCGATGGATGTATAATCTTGAAAACTACTACCACCTTCAAGGATATTGGATGAATCCATCCTAGCCCCACCCTGTTTTGCTTCAATTTAATTTTCTACTCATCTTTAATATTTTCAATCTTTTTAAAGGCAAGTAAAGTTTAAACATAATTATTCAAAAAAATATTTAAACACAAATCACATGGACTTTTCTATATCACTTACATTTTTACTTTTTTAATAATTATATGTATATAAGGATAAAATGGTAATTTTATAAAATAGAGTAGAGTAGGGTAGGGAAAGTAATTACTATAACTGCTTCATACCCATTGTCCAAAAAAAACCTCCTCACCCTACATCCACTTTCCAAAAGAAAACCACTCCATTCCATTCAGAGCGGGTTGGTTTAGAATCCTTTCAATAGTTTGGGTTTTGCCATCCCTAGAAAAAATATAAAATGTTTAGTGTCCATGCCATGTCAAAGCTAAGCAATGCAATGAAGGAGTTGACCGTGAAGTGTCTTCTTCGAACTAGTATGAGGATTGTTGCTAGTACACAACATTTGAATCCAAATAATGGATAACCTAAACAGGTTTTACGCTATGAACTGAGGGGGCCAGTGGGCTCATTAATAATAGGATGGCCCTACCAACTTAATAAGGTTGTTGCTAACTATGACAGTTGTTGCCAACATTGGGCTCAATATGGGCTGATTCTAGGATAAACTTGTTAACAAATTATGAGGCATGTACTTGTACTCAAGCTCATTGATTTCAAATTTAGCAGTTACTTAACACTTGTGTCCTTGAGATGATTATATACTAGTCATCTTGAAAAAAGAATGGTAATCTATTACCCTAAACCAAATTATGAACCACAAATTCATATCAAACTGATAGTATTGGATCAATTGTCTAGTGAACAATCCTTTCTTAATATTCCTAAGCTCAATTCCTATCTCATTGACCTCTCCTATCACCATCTAGACTTTCTTCAATTCTTTCAACTCTCTTGGAAGAGATTGCAACATTTTGAATTGAGGCAACACCCTATCTTTGTGCTGTCATTCAACAACGTGTAAGCATATAATGAACATATAAGCCCTTTCCAATGTGTGTGCCTCTTCTACTACGACCTTGGTAGCACGACTTGGATATGCTCAGCCTAGTATGGTGTCTAACAAAACTACGAGTAATTATTAAAAGTTCACAAAATAATAAATCACTATAACAATCAATTTTAAAAAAAATACTAAAATAGATGATCAACGAACCTTTTGAGTTACATATCTATCAATGTCAATTCAAATTTGTGTAAGATACCAATAATAAGTGGTGCAATCCAAACTAACCTTAAATCTACAAATATATTAACTATTTATCATACATATTATAAAAATTGAATCTTAAAATACATTCTAAATGTTATCTCACCCATGGAAAAGATAATAGATGAGAAATAATTAACGCTATAAACGATATATGATCTAGAGTCATACTTGAAAATGGGTGCAATAATTGTTTGATTGTTTTTTTTTTTTAACAATCTCATTGTTAAGCACTAATAAAAGAATGCCAATATCATGGACCCTTAACTATATGTGTGGACACGATCAAGATCCTCTAGCAATGGTAGATATGGCAAAAACTCCCAAACTTATCTACCATAGGCAATCCACATATGACATATAGTATATATGCTCTAACACACTAGTTGATTTCTTCTTTGCTCACAAGATCACTAGTGGATGCTTTACCAATGTACGCAACCATGTGAACTTCACTCAACCACCTTTTAAATCTTTCTCATCACTAGTATAATGGTCGAGTATCCTCTCTTTTTTTTTTTTTTGCTCAATCTTAAATTTAACCACCTCAATGAAAATGACTCTTTCAATTGGAAAACCCATGATTAGTTTTACATCTTCCAACGTGCCTGTAGCCTTGCGTCAAGGAAAGTAGAAGGAAGGAGTCTTTGGTCTCTCCACCTTTCCACCAATGTTGTAAGAAACGATGGTTGCAATAGAATAGAAGGTGTTTAAGCCACCTAAAAAAATCTATTGCCTCCAAACAATTTGCAAGTCGAACATGTTCTTCGCTTAACATGGGATAATGGACATTACTTCAAATATAGTGATTACATCCCTCTACCAAGTAAGGAAGGGTGTGTTTGTTTACCTGTAAAACCATTTGCGAAAAACATTTTCATTGATTTTGTAACACCCCTAACTAGTATCCGTCGCCGGAACAAGGTATTAGAGCATTAACAGGGTTTACTGATCAGACTCATATATTTCATATTACTTCATATGAGCCCTCGAGGCCCAAAACATACATTAGAAACAAATCGCGACATATGCCCGTGTGGTCAGGCCATGTGACTCACACGACCAAATGACACACCCATGTTTTAAGCCGTGTGGTATTTGAAGTAGGGCACACGGTCGTGTCCCCAGCTTGTGTAACTCTCTGACTTGCAATACATCTGAGTGCAGAGGTCACATGGCCAAGCCACATGCTCATGTGTCAGGTTATGTGATAAATTCTGAGCATTTTGTTTTAAATTTTTAAGATGCAGGGGACACACGACCAAAACACACGTCCATGTGCTAGGCCGTGTGTCACACATGGCTAAGACACATGCCCATGTCTCTACCCGTGTAGACGAAAATAGGCCATTTTCAACGCCACATTTCTCACCCAATTCATCTTATACCTACATTAACATTTTGAACAAAATCACCAACCAATTCAAGACATTTAAACCAAGCCAAAACCAAGTCCTATGTATGACACTTCATCACATGTATTTCTTGTATTCAATCTTACCTAATTTGTAACACCCCAAGCTCGACTCAAACGTTATGGCCAGATCTAGTGTGTCACATGGACAAATGATTCAGTTACGATCATCCTTTTATCAAAACATTGTGTTATTCATTAGAAACCATGATTAACAGCTTGTAATTCTTAAGCATTATCAGACTTAGAAACCGTATTAATTACCAAGTAAACTTTATATTAAAAAAATCTCATTGTTGTCTTATCATTGATGAGTTATCCAATCATTACGTAAGGCATGTTTAAAACGTTTGATTAAGTTTGAAAAAAACCGCATAATCTAGTCTGCCGTTTTAAAACAAATAAGGAAGAAACCCAAAATCAAATACCCGAGTGGCCTTATTACAACATAAATCTGAAATTTCAAAAAAAAAGGAATATAAATAAATTAAATTTAAGAAAAGTTAAAATCGGAAGTATGAACCACGTGGCCACCCTGAATCTCTCGCAGCTCCAAGTCCTCTATGGTTGGGGGTTACCTGCATGGATGGAAATAATAGGGTGAGTTTATGAAAACTCAGTGTGTAATCTAACCCAACCAGTGACAGAGATCAGTTAAGCAGCTCAGTCTGGGCTGAAGCCCTATTTAGATACAGATCAAACTGGGCCTTGGCCCTTTTCAGAAACAGAGTAGGCTTTGGGCCCATTACAGATATAGAGCAAAATATATATATATGTTTGTATGCAAAGCCCAATCCCCGTCCAGCCTAAAACACCACTCATACCAGCCCATCACACCATGTGGGGAATAACTTAACCTACCCAGCCCTACACACCACAAACACAGTAGAGCTGCTAATCTAGAAATCGTGGCAGAGCCACCAGAATAGAAATACGAGGCGGAGCCTCTAAGCAAAATACGTGGCAGTGCGACTCAACAGAACTTCCTCCATATCCATAACCTAACCCCATGCAACCTAGAGTGCTACATGGCAAAAGCATACAGATTATCAGATACAGTTATATGCAAATCAGTCAACTATTTCTAGGGGTAAAACAGTCATTTAGCATCTAGGGGTAAAATGGTAATTTTTACCCTTCAGGGGTATTTTGGTCATTTAGCTACGTTTCGAGTTTTCATGCTTAATATGACCTTCTAGTAGGTCTAACATCGCTCTGAGCGACTCAGAAAATCCATTCAATCAGCTAGTGAAATCAGGCCCCAAAACCCCTAATGGGCCCGAGGGAGCCCACATGCTTATGTGGCCCGCTCAGTCTAATTTTACGCACATTAACTCAAATTTAATGTCTGATATACCAGAACTTACTTACCCATACTTTTACCCATATGGGCCTGTAAGCCAATTGGGCCCAATTTTTGGCCCATCGAGGCTCAGAACAACCCAAGTGCACAAAAACGCGCACAGCAGCGCTTACCATCTATTATTCCAGTTTCATGATTTCGGATTGACCCACGAGCATTCGCACGCTCGTAAGTCCTCAAAATATGGGTATTTCGACATTTCAGCTTTTTGGCTTTTGTCGATCTATGCTACTAGAGGGTGTCGTTACACACCTGTTTGCGAACTACGTCAAGATCCGTCGAATGATCAACCTACAACAGTTTAATCACTAAGTTAATCCATAATCCAATTGAAACCACCATCACCTTACCCCACACATATTTGGCTATTATTAACAAATCACCCATCCCATACCTTTCTCAAAATCTAGCCCCAAACACTAGACTGCTTCCCTTTGTCCAACAACCAACCTTCCTTTACCAGATCCATCACCACGAATAGCTGAAAACACCATTGACCACAAGAAAAAGAGGTTTAAATTAGCTTACTAGACAAAGACCCAAAACTGATTAGCACATAGGGAGATAGGACCTTCGACTTTTCTTTATTCACACGAACATGAAGAAAAAGAATCGAGTACTTACCACAGGGGTTTGCTAGCCTGATTGATACCGCCAGAGATTATTTCTACCACACTAGGCCCAGATTTACACTTGATCTAATCGAAGCAGAAAGGGAGAAGATGAATAGATGAAAGGGTCGAACGAACAATAAAAGAAAAAGGAGGATGGGATTCGATTTTGAGAAGAGGATACTAGAGAAGGTTCGGCCAAAAAGTGTTTAAGGGGAAAAGAGTGATAGGGTTTGGCTTCTTGAACAAATCGGCACAGAAAGGCTAAGTATTTCGAGATTTTAGCTTTTGAAGAAATCGGCCAGAAGGGGTTTTAGGGAGATCAATTTCAGATAATGGAGAAAAAGAAGAAGAATGAGAGGAGGAAGAGAGTAGCTTCGGTTCTTGAGTCAATCGGCCAAGAGGAGATTGAGAGTTTAGGGACTTTCGACTTTTTGAACGAAAGAGAAGAGGAGAGAAAAGAATGAAAATGTATGAAAAGCACACTTCAACCTTACCTATTTGGCACTAAAGAATAACCAAAAATGCAACTCTCGAAAGAATGCCAAAAAGAAATCGACATACACCTTATCACAAATGCCGAAAAGGCTAAACCTTACCCTCTAGTCGAATTGCACTTCAAACAACCCCATAATCGGCCAACACTTCCTTCTCATCTCATCCCTAAGTTTTCTCCTTGAAAATCTCCCCTTATCACTCCGTAGTCCAATCCCATGAGCAACTCAAACACCTTCCCTCAGAGTTTAACTTGGAGTCCACCTCTTACCATGCCCATGTAGCAAAATTAAAGGATTTTGCCATCAGGGAGATTCGAACCTTGGTTCCTCCCCAAGCTAAATCACATGCCACCTCCCTGTGCTTTAAGTGGCGCTTCCATGCCACTTTACCACAGGCTCCCTTGTACCATAAATCCATAACAATAATTTAAAAGCCCACTCTACCAAAGCCCATTCTCACATAAGGCTAAAATTTAAAATTCTGCCAGGCTTCAAACTTAAACCTAGGCCACCTAAAGGTCCACTAATCACACTCAAATCATTAATAAAACACATCAGGCTATGCAAAAATAAATTCAAGCAATAATTTAAAAACCCTAAAAATTGGGGCATTACATAATTGACCAAATTAACATATATGCATATTTTATCAAATATATTATCTTAACTCATTCATCCATATTTTTACCATCATTTAATCATTTCAAACACACATCAGGTATATTAAGATTATTTGCACATCAAAACATACCAAACATAAGCCATTCAACTGGCTATTTACAACCAAAATATTTATATGCCATTATTGGACAAGTTAGCCTATACATGCCATTATAACCAAAAAAAAAATTTACTATTTAAATATATACCGAAAAGTCTGGGGGATAGTGTGATGTAGCTTCGACCAGTTTTCAACCTTTACCAGCCTCTGAGTACTATAAAATAGAAGAAATAAGATAGAGTAAGCACTTAATGCTTACTAAGTTCGTGTAATGGGAAATTAACTTACCATTCATTTACTTATATAATAATCATGCATAACAAATCCAAAGCAATTTGGCAATTAGCCTAACACATATAACCTCAATAAACATGCTAGTCATGTATTTCATGTGAATAACAAAAATAAGGCTGGGCGCATCAGGTATTAAGCTTCCAAGTATTTCATGCATTAAGATAATAGTATCATTTTGATTTCACATGTTCTCATGTCAGAATTTCACTTGTTGAATCATTTGAAATCTTGATGGATACTTAGGCAGTACACCTGAAGTGTACAATACTATAAATCCGTCAATTCATATTCGGGAGTGCTTTTATGAGCACTTAAACAGAAAGCTCTCTCTCAAACACTATAACGGGAAGCTCATTGAGCCTTGTAATGGGAAGCTTATCCAGGCAATACAACGAGAAGCTCACAAAGAGCTTATAACAGGTAGCTTCGAAGAGTAATTAATGGGAAGCACCGGTTAGCCATATAATGGGAAGTCCAAGTGAGCACTAACGGGAAGCTCACAGAAAGTGTTTAATTGGGAAGCTCACGAAGTGCCATATAATGGGACGCTCATAAGAGTTGCGGTGTGCCCACAACGCATGTAGGGTCACAAACGGTCGGGATGCTCCGAAGAGCATTTAACGAGAAGCTCGCAAGAATAATATAACGGGAAACTTGAGAGGGCTTGTAACAGAATGCTCTTTTGAGCTACAATACGTCTGCAACATATGCAGAAATGCTACCATTTCGGGAAACAGAACCCTGTATCTATTGAATCTTATTATCCAAACAGGACTTAGTTATTTGTCAAGGATTTTCAATTATGAGATCAATTACATACACATATATGAAATTTACACAATTTAAATATTCAACACTCAATATAAGCATATACATATATACAATTAAGTTACACGAACTTACCTCAACAATTGTTCATGACTTGTAAACTACTAATCCGATACTTTTTCTTTTTCACGATCTAACTCCTATTTTGATCTATCCAGATCTATACGAGTAAATTTAACATCATTTTAATACAATTTACATTCAATTCAATCCGAGTCACATCTTAGGCAAAATTACCATTTTACCCCTATACTTTTAATTAATGATGATTTTGTCCCTAGGCTCAGAAAATAGAATTCGTGCAATTTAATCCTTATCCCAAGCCTAGATATTTTCATATATATCAATAGCAGCCCATGAATTCCATGAAATTTTAGAATTTTCTATGAATTCAACAACTTTTTAATTTAATCCCTAAATTAAGAATTCATCCAAAATCCTTTAATAAAATACCTTTAAATATCCATCAACATCTCAATTTCATCATCAAATAACTAAAATCATATAAGCTTATTAATGGTATCTTCCAAAACTTTCAATAAAATCAAAAACTAATGAAATGGTTAATTGGACCTAATTGTAAAAGTCCCAAAACATAAAAATTTTAAGGAAAAAGCAAGAATTAAACTTACAAATATTGAAAAAAATAGCTTAAACCCTCTTCAATGGTTGTTTTCGAACTGAAAAATGATGATGATAATGTCTAGAATTTCAATTTCCCATTTATTTCACTTAAATTTGGCAAAATTTACAATTTTACCCTTATTTCACATCAATTTCTTGATTTTTCTATGCTTATGCTGCCTCAGCCATCCCATGACTTAGTCTATTTAATCATTATTTCTTTAATTAGCAAGTTTTGTACCTTTTTTAATTTAGTTCTTTTTAATTAATTAACTACCAAAATGTTAAAATTTTCTAACTAAACTTTAATACTACCTTAATGACACTCCTTAAATATTTATAAAAATATTTATGGCTCAGTTTATATGACCAAGATCTTGATACCTCTTTTCGAAATCACTTGACCTAATAAAGCCTTATAAAACACAAATTACTAATTCAAAAATCTTTTAAAAACCACATTTGACTCGTAAATATTAAATAATAAAAATTTATAAGCTTATTTTCTAGATTTGGTGGTCTTGAACCATTGTTTCTGACATCACTGAAAATCAAGCCAAAATTCCCCAAGCCAAAATTCACACTTTCTGAATTTAGCATATAATTGTTTCTCACACAGAGTTTGTAGAAGAATTTTCAAATGATCAGCATGTTCCTTTTCATCTCGGGAATATACCAATATATCATCAATAAACACCACAACAAATCTATCTAGATAAGGTCTAAAATTTCTATTCATCATATCCATAAATACCGTAGGTGCATTTGTTAAGCAAAATGGAATCACAAGAAATTCATAGTGCCCATACCTAGTTCTAAAAATTGTTTCCGGTACATCCGAGTCTTTCACCCGTAACTAGTGGTAACCAGAATGGAGATCAATCTTCGAAAACACTGTAGCACCTTTCAACTAATCAAATAGATCATCAATACAAGGCAGTGGATATTTATTCTTGATTGTAACCTTGTTGAACTGTCGGTAATCTATACACAATCTCAACGATATATCTTTCTTCTTTACAAATAGAACCGATGCACCCCAAGGTGAAGAACTAGGTCATGCAAAACCTCGATCAGTTAGTTCTTACAACTGTGTTTTTAACTCTTTTAATTCTATTGGGGCCATTCTATAAGGTGTTATTGATATCATTGTTGTCACCAGAATAAGATCTATGGAAAATTCCACTTCTCTAACAGGCGGTAATCTGGGTAATTCTTTTAAGAACACATCAGAATACTCACAAACTACTAGCACTGATTTAATTTTTGATTTAGACACTTCATTATCCAGCACATAAGCAAGATAGGCATCATACCTCTTTCTGACATATTTTTGTGCTAACATGGCTGATATCACATTAGACAAACCATCCGAATTATCAGATTCAATACAGAGCATCTCACCATTCTAACATTTCAACACAATATACTTTTTTACAATTTACCACGGCATCATACTGAGTTAACCAGTCCATACTTAGAATCACATCAAATTCATCAAATGGTAATAATATTAAATCAGCCAGAAAACAGTAACCCCATATTATTAACAGAAAACTCTTGCATATTTTATCAACCATCACATACTGGTCCAAGGGGTTTCATACTTTAACCACGAATTCAATGGGCTAAATAAGTAAATTTTTATTAGACACTAAATTTATGTAAACATATGAGTGTGTTGAACCAGGATCAATTAAATCAATAATATCAATATATAGAAGAGAAAAAATACCAGTAATAACATCATGTATAGAAGTATCTTCACGTGGATGAATAGCATATGTCCTAGCCTGTGCTTGAGCTTCAGATTTGACAGTTGAATCTTTTGTCATTCCTCTACTACCACTCACATTACTAGGATTACGAGGTAGTCTACCTCTTGTATCAGTGTTGCTCGGTTTTGAAGTATGTTCAGTATCTTTCTTAGGCTTTTCAGGGTAGTCTTTGAGATAATGGTCTAAGGAACCACATCTAAAGCAGGCTCCGCTATTCATGTGGCACTCTGCAAATGAAAATTGTTACAGTATTTACACCGAGGTTTAGGATTTCCAACACTACCTGCACTTGCTACAAATGTAGCCCAAGATCTCAAATTAGAATGCTGAATACTTCTGTCTTTCCTAGAATATCTTGTGGAAGTGATTGCACGATCATGATATCTTTTCGATTTTTTAAAGCTAACAGTGGTGACTTTTCCATAAATCTTTTACTCGAAGTCCTGGCTTTTATCTCAGCCTGTCTCTTTTCTTTATTCAACTCTTCGGCTTTATGAGATTGATCAACCAGTACAAGAAATTCTTTTAATTTAAGAATCCCAACTAACAGCTTTATGTCTTTATTCCAATAGTCTTCAAATTGCTTACACATATCAATTTCAGTTGCAACACATTCTTTAGCATATTTACTCAGTCGGGCAAATTCTCTTTCATACTCAAACACAGTCATATGCCCCTATTTAAGCTCTAGAAATTCTTTTCTTTTCTTATCAAGGAATCTCTGACTGATATATTTCTTTTTTAACTCAGTTTGGAAGAATTCCCATGTAACATTTTCTTTCAATACAACAAAAATCATTATATTCCACCACTTGTAGGTTGAATCTTTTAACAAAGACACAACACATTTTAGACATTCGGCTGGTGTGCAAGATGATTCATCTAAAACCCTGATAGTGTTTTCTAACTAGAGCTCAGCCCTTTCAAAATCATCTTCAGCTGTTACTCTGAATTCTTTTGCCCCACATTTACGAATTTTATATATAGGAGGCTTACAAGTTTTAGCAAGTTCTGTACCTTGTGGCATGTCGGGAACCGGTGAAGAAGCAAGATAGGAAGGTTGTTGTACAACTGGATTTGTTCTTATAAATTCAGTAAACCATTCATTCATCATTTGGAAGAAGGCTTCTTTTGCCTCTCCTCTTCGGCCCTCAGATACGAGCCTTCTACTACAAGATGTTACTCTTTACACTGAAGCTTGAGCATTGCTCAAAGCTTCCTCGGAATCAACTCAGTTGGATGACATTACTATAAGAAAAACATATTTAAAATGGTCAAGAGATATCACACTATATGAAAAACATATCACACTATCGCGTTAGCCCGAGAATCAGCTAAACCGTAGCTCTAATACCAACAAATGTAACACCCCTAACCCGTATCCATCGTCGAAACAGGGTTTAAGAGCATTACCAAGGTTTACTGATCAGACTCAAATATTTCATATTACTTCATATTCATATTTGAAATTAGTCATAAATTTATCATATCGTCCCTTATACGAGCCCTCGAGGTCAAAAACATACATTAGAAACAAATCGGGACTAAATCAAGAACTCAGAAAATTTTTCGCGAAATGTCAAAATTTTCCAAGGTGCAAGAGACACACACCCATATGGTCAGGCCGTGTGAAGCACATGGCCAAATGACACACCCATGTCTTAGGCCATGTGGTATTTGAAGTAGGGCACACGGCTGTGTCCCCAGCCCGTGTAGCCCTCCAACTTACAATACATTTGAGTGCAGCAGTCACACGGCCAAGCCATACGCCCGTATAGTAGGTCGTGTGATAAATTCTGAGCATCCTGTTTTAAATTTTAATATGTAGGGGACACATGACAAAAACACATGTCCATGTGCTAGGTTGTGTATCACACACGGCTGAGACACGCATCCTTGTCTTTGCCCCTGTGGACGAAAATAGGTCATTTTCAAGGCCATATTTCTCACTCAGTTTATCTTGTACCTAGATCAACATTTTTAACACATTCACCAACCAATTCAAAACATTTAAACCAAGCCAAAACCAAGTCTTATGCATGACACTTCATCACATGTATTTCTTTTATTCAATCTTACCTAATTGACCAAATTCGTATATATGCATATTTTATCAAATATATTATCTCAATTCATTCTTCCATATGTTTACCATCATTTAACCATTTCAACCATACATCTGGTATATTAAGATTATTTGCAAATCAAAACATACCAAACATAAGCCATTCAAATGGCTATTTACAACCAAAATATTTATATGTCATCATTGGCCAAGTTAACCTATACATGCTATTATAACCAAAAATTAGTTTACTATTTATATATATACTGAAAAGTCTGGGGAATAGTGTGATGCAGCTCTGACCAGCTTCCAACCTTTACGAGCCTTTGAGTACTATAAAACAGAGGAAATAAGACAGAGTAAGCACTTAATGCTTAGTAAGTTCGTATAACGGGAAATTAACTTACCATTCATTTAGTTATATAATAGTTCGTATAACGGGAAATTAACTTACCATTCATTTACTTATATAATAATCATGCATAATACATCCAAAGCGTTTTGGCAATTAGCCTAACACATATAACCTCAACAAACATGTTAGTCATGTATTTCATGTGAATAACAAAAACAAGGACAAGCATATCAGGTATTGAGTTTCCAAGTATTTCATGCATATTAAGATAATAGTTTCATTTTGATTTCACATGTTCTCATGTCAAAATTTCACCCGTTGAATCATTTGAAATCTTGATGGATACTTGAGTAGTACACCTGAAGTGTACAATACTATAAATCCATCAATTCATATCCGGGAGTGCTTTTATGAGCACTTAAACAAAAAACTCTCTCTCAAGCACTATAATGGGAAGCTCATTAAGCCTGTAATGGGAAGCTTATCCGGGCAATATAATAGAAAGCTCACAAAGAGCTTATAACAGGTAGCTCCGAAGAGCAATTAACGATAAGCACCGAATAGCCATATAACGGGAAGTTCAAGCGAGTACTAACGGGAAGCTCACAAAGAGCCTTTAATGGGGAAGCTCACAAAGAGCCATATAATAGGACACTCACAAGAGCTGCGATGTGCCCACAACACATGTAGGGTCACAACCGATCGGGATGCTCCGAAGAGCATTTAACGGGAAGATTGCAAAAACACTATAGCAGAAATCTTGAGAGGGCTTGTAACGGAATGCTTTTTCGAGCTACAGTACGTCTGCAACATATGCAGGAACACTACCATTTCAAGAAACAGAACCCTGTATCCATCGAATCTCATTATCCAAATGGGACTTATTTATTTATCATAAAATTTCAGTTATGAGATCAATTACATACACATATATGATATTTACACAATTTATAATTCAACACTCAATATAATCATATAAATATACACAATTAAGTTACACGAACTTATCTTGACAAATGTTTGGGACTTGTAATGTAACACCCTCTAACCTCAAACCATCGCCGAAATAGGGTTACGGAGCATTATCGAATATTTCGGACAATTTACAATTATTATACAAATATTTATCAAACATACTATAATATGTTCATTAAGTCCCTTTCATGGACTCTCGAAGCCCAAAATACATGTTAGAAGTGAACTGGGACTAGTTTAAGTGCTCTAGAAATTTTTCATGAAATTCTAAAACTTTCTCTAAGTGTAGGGCTCACACGTACGTGTAGACCAAAGACACACCCGTGTGACCATATGACACGCCCGTGTAGTCGAGCCGTGTGATTTTTAGGAGCTCACTAACTTTCAACCCATGAACAAATTGGATACACATGGCCAAGCCACGCCTCCGTGTGGATTATTTTTCATTTTGAATCTAAGTAGTTTACACACGGCCATGATACAAGCCTATGTTCAAGGCCGTGTCCTTCACACAGCTGAGACACACACCCATGTTTCTACCTGTGGGTCAAAACCTAGACATTCTGTTTCAAAATTTTAAGATGCAGAGGCAATACGGCCAGTTCACATGCCCATGTGCTAGTCGTGTGTCTCACACAGTCTGGTCACATGCCCGTTTGCCAGGCTATGTAGACTCTATATGAGTCTTTTATAACCACCTAACCAACCCTGCAATTTCAAACTAAAACCAAACCAATACAAATATTACAACCAATGCAATTCATGTTCAAACACACCTAAATCATACCAAAATCATCAACTTGATAATTGACTGTACATTCATAACATCATTCAAAATTTACTATAAACTTCATTTATTTCTCATTCAAACTTAATTCCAAATGTTAACAAAACTTTTTACCATTTCATTAAACCAAGTTCCAAAAAACCATTTTACATATATTACAACCAAAACTACCTTGACTCATACATATAACCTACGTACATGCCACCCAGTGCCTTGGCGAATAGTTCGAAGCAATAGTTGACACCCAGTGTCTCATCTGCAAACCTGAAAAAAGTTGGTACGCAGTACCTCATCGAATCTATCTGAAAGAAATATAGTGACACCCAGTGTCTCATTGACTCGAGGTCGAAGAATCTCTAAACTCTTCCAATCCTATTGCATGCCAACTATATCCGACTTAGCCCGACTAGTTAATAGGGTATCCAAATTCACATTTCCGTTCAATTTCACTTTTTCACTTTCAACCACAATTCAATTCAAAATTCACTTTTCCCTTTTCAAGTCAATATTCAATTCAATTCCACACATATATTCATCATTCAACTGAATTTCTTTCAACTCAATAATACTACTTACCTTATATTTTACTCACCATACATTTGAATGAAAATTTAGCATTTATTAAATAATAATTTGAATTATAGTAATACAAACCGTGATTTTCTCGAATTACTCCTCAATAACCTTTTCCTTTTTACTCTGAGCCGATGTCTATGGTTCCTTGTTAGCTACGAAAATTAAAATAATTTATAACTATTAATACAACACTAATTTTACATTAAATACTTGAATTTCTATTCAATTTCTACTTAATTTCAATTTAGTCCTAACTAAACTTATTCACTTTTCTATCTCATTTTATACTTTATTTCTATTCAAATTCCAACCAAACTTAAACTGAACTATTTAATGTTCATCATAAAGCCTTAATTTCGAATTTCTTCCAATTTAGTCCCTCTAACAGAAAACTTATAGCTTCTTTTACAATTTAATCCTTTAATTAATTCTAACTAAAAATCCTATCAAATAAACACCTAATTCAATAATTTGTTCAACATGAATAATGTTCAAGAATCTAAGAACTTTCAAAATTTTAATATATTTTCAACAAAACTTTGTTCAAGGCTTCAAAACATCAAATACTTGAATTTCTATTCAATTTCTACTTAATTTCAATTTAGTCCTAACTAAACTTATTCACTTTTCTATCTCATTTTACACTTTATTTCTACTCAAATTCCAACCAAACTTAAACTGAACTATTTAATGTTCATCATAAAGCCTTAATTTTGAATTTCTTCCAATTTAGTCCCTCTAACAGAAAACTTATAGCTTCTTTTACAATTTAATCCTTTAATTAATTCTAACTAAAAATCCTATCAAATAAACACCTAATTCAATAATTTGTTCAACATGAATAATGTTCAAGAATCTAAGAACTTTCAAAATTTTAATATATTTTCAACAAAACTTTGTTCAAGGCTTCAAAACATCAAAGTTAAAAGAAAAGGACTTAATTGACTTACCAATTTAAACTTTAAACCTTAAAAACTTAGTTTCTCCCTTTTCCTTTTCTTTCCCTTTTTCTTTCTTTTATTTCGTTTTGCTCTCTACTACTTCATTCTTCTTTTGTTTCTTTTTTTTCTTTGTTTTATTTGTTATTTACTTTATGTTAAATTAATTACTAATAATAAAATAATATTTCTTATATAATAAGTAAATATATATATAATTTACAATTGTACAAATATATTTATTACACATTTTTATTATCTTTACCATACATTTGTCATAATATTAATTTATTTGTAATATAAAAATGTTATAATAATATTATTATAAATTAATATAAGATATTTTATAACTAAATAATAAATTATATAATTAAAACACAATAAAAATCTTAGATTTTTACTATGTTTGCCGCCTCAATTTCTAAATAAGGCTTAATTGCCTATTTGGTCCCTGTTATTTCCTATTAATCTATAATTAAACTTTCACACTCTAATCAATTTAGTTCTTTTTCCTAATTACTCTTAGTTAAGCTAATTTCACTTAATCAAAACCTAATTAAACACACCACTAGACTCATAATTACATCTAAGAAATATTTACAAATTCATTTTGCTAAGACAAAGGCCCGATAATGTACTTTTCTGATGCTCTTGAATTTTGAGTCATTACATTTCTCCCCCTTAATAAATTTCATCCTCGAAATTTACCTAAGAAAAGATGGGGATACTAAGTTCTCATTGTCTCTTCCGGTTCCCAAGTCGCTTCCTCTACATTATGATTTCTCCATAATACTTTTACTAAAAGGATTTTATTTTTTACTTCTTTCACTTCTCGAGCTAATATCTGAATTGGCTCTTCTTCATAAGAAAAATTAAACTAAATTTCGATATCTTCAGTGGGAATGATATGAGAAGGATCCAATCTATATCTCTGAAGCATAGAAACATGAAAAACATCGTGAATCTTTTGTAACTCTGGAGGAAAAGCCAGTCGATAAGCAACCGGTCTGATTCTTTCTACAATTTCATACGGCCCAATATAACGAGGGCGTAACTTTCCTTTCCAACCAAATCTTAAGACTTTCTTCCAAGGCGACACCGTAAGAAACACTTTATCACCAACAGAATACAAAATGTCTCTTCGTTTCAAATCTGCATATGATTTTTGTCTATTGAATGTTGCCTTCAGTCTTTCTTTAATCATTTTCACAGTTTCCATTGTTTCTTGAACTAACTCTGACCCAAT
This sequence comes from Gossypium stocksii, assembly GCA_020496765.1. Lineage (NCBI taxonomy): Eukaryota > Viridiplantae > Streptophyta > Magnoliopsida > Malvales > Malvaceae > Gossypium > Gossypium stocksii. Next base: position 43,804,451 of record CM035630.1, on the reverse strand, counting down.
TACTTTTCTTTCACTCAGTTCCATCCAACCTACGGGCTACTGACATCTTCATCCATATAGAGCCTAATACAAAGCCATTTGAATACTAGATTGGAAACTATTATTATAAACAAATTCTGCCAACGTAAATAACGTTCCCAACCTGATTCAAAGTCAATAATACAAACCCTCAACATATCCTCCAAAATCTGAATTACCCGTTCAAATTGTCCATCAGTTTGTGAATAGAAAGCTGTGCTGAAATTGAGTCGAGTACCCAATGAATCATGTAATTGCCTCCAAAATTTTGATATGAAATATGGATTCCGGTCTGAAAGTATCGATACAGGAATTTCGTGCAACCTCACAATTTTTCGAATATGAATCTCAAAAAGCTTCTGCAGTGACCAATCAGTCCTGACTGCTATAAAATGAGCCGACTTCATGAACCGATCAATAATTACCCAGATGGCATTCTTTTTACTTGTTGACAGTGGCAATCCTATGATAAAATCCATCATGATGTAATCTAATTTCTATTCGACTCGGGGGTAATCCCAATAGTTCCTCTGGAAAAACATCTGGAAAGTCTCTCACGATTCTGATGTCCTTAACCAAAGAGTTCAAGAATGCCTCACACCCTTTCCTCACTAACTTTTTCCCCAATCCAGATATCACGTTGGTCAAGTAGTCTCGTCGCTTCCCAATCACGACTACCTCGCTATCCTCCTCGGTCCTCAGAACAACCCTCTTTGTAGCATAATCCAGGCTCACTTGATGTTTAACCAGCCAATCCATGCCTAAAATTAAATCGAACTCCACAAACAGAAGCTCCATCAGATCGGCCAAGAATACAGTCCCTTGGACCTCTAACGGAACATCTCAAAATAGTTTACTAACTCCAATAGATTGCCCCAATGGACTCACCACTGTTACCTCACTAGAAGTGCTCTTAAGCGAAATCCCCAAGGTTTCAGACACAGTACTAACTACATATGAATGTGGAGAGCCTATATCTATCAGTGCCAAATAAGGTGCATTATAAATTAAAAACATACCTGTAATAATGTCCGGAGCATCTCGATCCTCACGACGACGTACAGTATAAACCAGTACAAGCTGCCTCGCCTCAGTTGGTCCAACACCTCTGCCCGATGCTCTCTGCTACCGGCCCATGCCATTACCATACCTAGCCTGTCCTCGACCCCTAGGTGGCTGCTGAACTACCCTTGGTGGTTGTACAGTCTCAGTAACTGGAGCTTGCATCTGATTAACCTTTAAAGGACAGTCTTTAACACGGTGCTCAGTCGCCCCACATTTAAGACAAGCCCCAATAGCCCTCCAACATTCACCTGGATGGCGTCTATTACAGTGCTGACAAATTGTCACCCCAGTAGGTGCAACAATAGGCCTAACTCTCACGGGCCTATCAGACCTAGCCTTTTTCTTAGGCCTCATCCTAGAATTCGAAGGCTTTGTATCCCTCTTAACCTTTTCTCTGTCTCGATTTTGGTGATCAGTGCGCTTCACCTCTTCAGCGATCTTTGCCTTTTCAAATAGGGCAAAGAAATATCACTCCATCTGAGGAGCTATCAGAATACGCAAACTATCTCAGAGACCATTCTTCAAACCGGACACAGCACTCATACTCGATTGCCACATGCCTCTCGCATAACGGCTCAGTCTTAGAAACTCGGCATCATACTCAGCTATTGAACAGTCCCCTTGTGTGAGATTAAGGAACTCATGTCTTCTAGCATCGACATAACTGGCCCCCACATATTTACTCTAAAAGGCTGTCTTAAATAAATCACATGTCAGATGGTCGGGCTAAGTGCCCTCATTAACCATCAACCACCACTGATATGCCTCGTCGCGAAGCAGTGACACTGCCCCTTGAGCTTTTACGCAATAGTGAAATCTAGGTTATCCATAATCCTCTCTGTGGCCTCTATCCAATATTCGGCCACATTAGGGGCAACTCCAGCGACACCCCTAAATAATTCAACTCTATTGGACCGAAGTCATTTCGTAACCAACCCTCGACCCTCAAATCTAGTGTTAGGCCCAATGACCCTCTCCAAAATCTGTAGCATGGCTTGGGACAGTGCATCACCCCTAGTCGCACAATTATAAGACCCTAACCCAGTCTCTGTAACAAATGACACTGGCGTCTCGCTAGTGTCTAGATTCAAAATCATATCAGATGCTAGGGACTCAGCTCGAGCCCTTTACGGCCTCTACCACGACCTCTAGTACCCTGTCCAAGAGTACCACGTGTGCTCATCATAAATTTTGAAATTATTTGTATTAATAGTTGCAAATCAGTTTACAGTTCTGATATTTATTAGCAAATATTTTATACAGAACAGTATCAGAGTTACAGAGTCGGTTATCACAAGTAATAGTCTCACCACAGTTTTTAGATTACACTACCTAGAGTGTCTCAGTAAAGTATACTACCTACAGTAATTTCATAGCATACTAGCAGTACTTTCAGACAAATCCAAACAGAATTCTTAGAATGAACTAATCATACTTTCAGAAAATATTTATCAGATTTTTAGAAAAACTTACAGGATCAGCGCCGGAAACTCAGTGAACCACTTACTTATTCTAAAAATAATTTAAACCATTCACAAATCATTTCCAATCAACAGTTAAAACCCAAAACCACAGTCGGGTTTTACAACCTGGCTCTAATACCACTAAATGTAACACCTCAAACCCGACCTGGACTTTATGTCAGAATCTGGCGATGTTACATGAGATTGTTTTTAAAAATGCCTCAATTCATTGAAAATAGATCCAGTTACTATCTTTTACTTAAGTCAGGATAACGTGATTTGATTGATTTGCTTAAATCCATTTCTATAACACGGAAGCTTTTGAAAACAGATAATTTTGCAAACATGTTTACTTAGGAAAGTTTTAGTTAGGAAAAATCGTTCTTTGTTGTGTTGCAATTTGTAAATCCAAAATAACTATTTAAAATCCCAAAATAAAACCAAAACAGTCCCAATTTGAAATTACATCAAATATTCCTAAAAGTAATATTAAAAGTCGTAATAACAAGTAAACTTGTAGATTTGAGTAAAGTAGCAATAGTCACTGTCAAGTCCTCCACTACACCGATCCGTCTACTACTGAGGATTACCTGAATAGATAAAACAGAAAGGGGTGAGTTTTCACAAACTCAGTGTATAAATTCCCACAGACAGTAGACACACAGACATATATCATATAACAGATAAATCAGGCTTAAGCCCTTTATAGAATCAGTATGGGCCTCAGCCCACTTAGAACAGAATCAGATATAATTAGGCCTTAGCCCATCCAGATATAGCATGCATAACAGATCAGAATAGCACAATAATACCCATTAACCTTGCACACCACTCCGTCTAACCCTACACACCATGTAGGTATAAAATCGACCCATCTAACCCAACACACCAAATATGAGGATAAAATCAACCCATCCAACCCTACACACCAAATGGTACCGTAAAGTGGCATATGTCATAAATATGTAGCTTAGTTGCCAGATATCAAGCTTAAAAGCCTTTTAGATACTTCATTCACTTCATCAATCCTACCCTAATGCAATGCATCATATAGATATGGCATGCTATAATACGGATAAACAAATCATACATCTATATTCAGAACAGTACAAATATACATGCTAAAGATTACATGTTAATACATATATCATAATATCATATCACAGAACAAAGGTCTAAGTAATGCTTACCGACCCTATGACAGGTCACAGTCGACTTGGGCGACCCATGCAACCTTACAATACATCTCAAAAAAATAGGCTCACATGCCCATGTGGCCTGCCTGTATGGGCCCACACGACCCAAATTGGCTTTGACCGTGTGGATTACACGGCTGGCCCAAAATCCTACACACTCGTATGGGCCCACACCCTCGTATGGTCCATGCGGCCCAATTGGCCGAGCTCTTGTCTCGTACAAAACCTCGCTGGCCTTCACACGGCCATATCAATCGGGCCCATGTCGTGTGCACATGGCCTGGTTCGTAGCTCACATGATCGTGTATCGCCAGATTTGGCCATAATGTCCAAGCCGAGTTTGAAGTGTTACAAATACCGGCATTAGATTAGGGAAAACGAAGAATAGACAAGTAGACATTGGATATACGAGCTAATACGAGGTAAGTTCCTATAATTAGAATCAAGCTTATATTTATAACTGAAATTGCTATTTTGAATATTGTATGAATGTATATATGAATTATTAAATTGAAATGCTTATTGGTTATATGCTCAAATTAAATATCGAGTCCTATTTGAACCGTAGAAAGTAGTAGGATACAAGTGACATTCTATTAGGATTACCGTTTTGGTCGAGCTCCTACATTTGTTGCGGACTCACGACAACTCGTATGAGCTTACCGATTCAACTCTTATGAGCTTACTGTTCAGCTCTTCGAAACTTACCGTTTCAGTCCTTTGGGGCTTACTGCTTCAGCTCTATGGAGCTTACTGTTCAGCTCATTTGAGCTTACAGTTTACTGGCTCAGGAAGTGCATATCGGTTATGACTCGAAAGAGCATATATGACGATGAATTGATAAATTGTTGATTTATACACTTAGCGTGTATCACCTGAGTATCCCTCGATGATTCCGATGGTTCAATGGGTAATATACCGACATGAATTATAAAGATTATATGTTATAAAAGTTACATGATTCACATAAATATATGCTATAAGAATTATATGATTTACATGATATATGTTACATGAATTACATAGTTTACATGATTTATCTGTTACATGAGTAAATGTGATATGAGATGAAATGGTTCTAGAGTATATGTGCTATAAGATGAATTGTTACATGGGATATATGATATGAATAGATGAAATGTTACATGGTTAATATGAATTCTATAAATGAAAGGTGATATGTGATATGATACATGTATTGGAATGTTACATGAATGCTATATGCTTGGTTTCATCCTTTTGAATGGATGAATATATGGTTAATAAATGACTAACATATGAATGGTGTTGTGATTAGGCTTTGTGGACAAATGAGTTGGTTTTAATTACTTTAGTGCTTAATTGTTAAATTGGTAAGTTAAATTCTATATTATATGGGCTTACTAAGCTTTTAATCTTACTCTGTTTATTTTTCCTGTGTTTTATAGATTTTGAAAGCTAGCTCGATTCGGGCAAGGTCGAAGATTGCCATCACACTATCCAAACGATTCTTTAGTACTTTTGGAACTTATGTAAATATGGCATGTATAGGCTAGTTTATAAGTTGAATTATATGGCAACTTAGGTATAAGAATATGATGTGAATTTTGGCACTTTACCAAGCTATGTGATATGGCTTGAATTGGTAATTGATGGTTTGTCTTTGGTTTAGTTTATGTGATAGAATATGGTATACTTTGATATGTGAATATAGTCTTGAGTGGATGACCATTTTGGTATGTTTTGGAGAGAATGAATTGATAAGTCTCATGTTTGAATTGGTAAGATATTGCTATGTTTGATATGAATGAAAATGAGATATGAAATATATGTATTTGGTATGGGAATTAGTATATGTTTGTGATATAATTGGTATTGTTTTGGTTGGTTATTAATTGGTACAAAATGTTTATTCTTTGGATGAATTGGTTGCCTATTTTGCACATGAATTTTGTGTCAAATTGATGCTTGTAGGTACAAGGAAATTGTGTGGGAAAAGTGGCTTTAACCAAGCCTATTTTTGTGCCACACGATCTGAGCACACGTGCGCGTGTTTCGACAGTGTGACCTCTGTACCTTAGTTAATTAAGTTAGTATACCCTACAAGATTGGCCCGGCCTAGACACACGGGCGTGTCTACTAGTTGTGTGTGGCATACAGGTTGGTTTACGGACGTGTAGTCAGCCATGTGACCTAAGTCAGTAACTTCTCCAGATTTCACACGGCCTAGCACACGGGCGTGTCCATGACCGTATGGTGCAAGTTAGTAAGCATGCCCTATTTTCACGCTGCCTGGACACATGGGCGTGTCTAGTGACCGTGTGAGGCACACCACCGTGTGACCTTTACACGAAAATTTTTCTAAGTTTTCCTAACTTTTTCATATGTTATCAAATCAGTCCTAAATACATGTATAGTGCTTTGTATGCTCAAATTATGCATGTTTTGAATGTGAATGAATGACATTTACTGAATTGAGATGTAATTTGATAAATGTTTAATATGATTACTGTTCTAAACTAAGTTAAAGGTCTGGTAATGCTCCTTACCTATTCCAGCAACGGTTACGGGATAGGGGTGTTACAAGAAAAGAGAACAGAGATATGGCAAATGATTAATATGTTCACATTGGAATTAAGAAACTCAATTAAACAATGAAAAAATTAAAAAATTAAAATTTATGTTTATTTCATTCAAAATAATTTTTATAAAATATTTTCAGAAAATCTACCAAAAAAGAAAATATTTTACGCAGATTCATCCAAATACTAGAAAATATTAGTTTTTCCAAAAAAGTAAGTCATTTTCTACAATTCATTTTCCGAAGCCATTTTCAGTCAAATAAAAAGAGCCTAAATGAAAAAAAAAATCAATGTTCTAAATTCAATATTCATATAATTTAATTCAAAAATTAACTATACATAACAAATAAATATTTGTTTAACTAATAATTTAATTAAAAAAACTACCATATCAATGACTACTAGAGCTTGAGTGCAAAAAATAGAGTCTAAAAGATTGAATTTAAGGTTAATATGAAAGATTTAGAAAGCTTTTGGGCTTAAGAAATCAACAACAATGGAAGGCAACTTTAGCTTGAGTGCAAAAAAAACAAAATGGGAGAGGGGTATTTGTGGCATAAAAAAATTCCAAAGAAGTCGAGTTCAATTTATGAGGGTTAGGTTGAGTTAAACGATCAAAATTCAATTTCAATCTAAACTTGACAACCGTGGGTATTGAGATCTATACAATGCATTTATTATGTTTAAGTTTATAGTAAACAAAAAGATCTTACGTACAAATAAACTCAACACTTATGAGCTTTGAGCTCAATACAATTTACAGGGTTAGGTTTAGAGTAAATTGTGAAAACTTAAAAACATGTAAACTCGATACCCACAAGCGTGGAACTCATATACATGTATTAATTAGGGTTTAAATCCCAAAAATAACAATTAATTGCATATATCTTATGTATTATACCCCCTTTAACCTAGAACATGTGGCAGCACAATGAGCTACCAGGAAAACACCCCTCTGCTTACTAATTATCGGCCAGTCACCATACGACTGTTAGTCTAGAAGTATTGATTTCAACCAACTTTCCATCTCCCTTAAAAGGATCTTAATCGACCATCCCCGTGAGATAGCCATCTTTTTTTTTCTACAAAAGGTTTCTACTCAACACTTGCTCTTTTGTTCAGAACATGACTCTTTAGGCCACCAAACCCCACGTGGGCTTAACCACCTTGCACCCTGGTTCAGAAGGAATGATAGAATTTGTCTCATCACAAACATCCCCCATGTATCCTGCAATGACGGCACGATAGCAGGTTTATCACGTCAACACCACCTAACATTGAACCTCCTCTATAAATACCCCTTGGCACGTTGAAGAAGGGATCGACCTTCAAGCATTCAAGCCTCATTATTACCCTCAGCATACTCCTTCACAATATTAGCCTCTGTACTCATTTTCCTCCTTTAGCTCTCTGTCTAGACTGGGTGAACCAGCCTCCAATAGCACCACCATATCCTATTCCACACTTCCACCCTTGTTGATACACTAGAACAATATGTTATTTGATAATTGTGGGTGTCAAGATACTAAAATCATAGCATAATTATTGCTCAAAATTCATTAAGGTGATGAAAACTTTGCGACGTAAAAAATTTACAATGAAACTAAGCACCTATAAATATTGAAGTACTCGTTAAAAAAGTATTTTGAAAAATAAATTTTTTGAACACATTTTAAGAAATAATGAATATTTTGACCATGTTAAATTTAACAATACCCTACTTTCTTAAAGGGAATATAATTTTTTACCCTTGAAATTTTTATAATTTTTAAATTAGGAACAAAAATGAATTAAAAAATACAAATCTCAAAATACACCTAAGAAAAGCAAAAAAAAAAATTATATTATCCATTCTTCAAATTATGTACCTTAGAAGAAAAATTATAAAGATCATTATTTTTCTACTGGGCACAAAACACAATGAATATGTATGCTAACGATCAATGATTAATGAACAGAGGAAAAAGGTGGGTCAGGTTTATCTAATCTTATTTAAGTTCACTTAAATCAGTATAATTACGAACGTCATAAGAAATAAGAAAGAAAGATATTTTCTTTCAAAAAGAAAAAGAAAGATATTTTTTTAAAATTTTTTTCTAATTTTAAAATTTTAACTTTAAACAAAAATTATATTTGATTTTAATGGTATCATACACTAATAAAATAAGTTTTTATTATTTTTAAATATTTCGAAATCTTATCTTTAACAAAAATAACAGATTTATTTTATGTACATAAATTTATAAACCAATAGAAAATAAAATTTTAAATAAACCCAAGAATCTTCTTTTGGTTTTATTTATAATCTCTCTTTAAAAGATTTTCTGAACCATAGAAATATTTGATCCTTTTCTATTTTAATTTATATTTTGTTCATTAAAAAAATTTAATTGCTAAAGTCGACCACACACAAAGGTTAAATAATTTCATATTTATTTATACTTTTTTTGGTCCCAAGATCTTGAGTGTTGAACCAACGTATATTCAAGTGGCTCTGAGCCTAATCATCCCATTCCCCCTTTTAAATCCGGTAGTTACAGTAATTTAGATATATATTATTATTTAAATTTTAATTGAATTAATATTACTAATTAATCGAATATTAAATTAATTAGAAAAATTAAAACGATATTTTTTATTATTTAACATAAATAATATTATTCGAGGATACTTATATTTTTTATTTTTAAAAAATATGCATATTATGATATTTGAATCCACACTAAATGAATTAATAAAATTTTAAATTTACGACTCAACTAAAGCTTTATTTTTATACATTTTAATTTTATTATCATATTTTATTACATCCATCAATTGTGTATATTAATAATGCATTTGATTGAGATGATGCCTTAAATTAACTCAATTCCAGCTTAGGATTGCTGATAACATCATGATAAATAATTGTATACATTAAGTATTCTTTATCTGATGTACTGATGTGTTTAAATTTCGTTTTACTTAAAATTTAATCTAATTTCTTTATTTTAATATAGTACAAATTTCATATGTTATTATTAATTTGTTTCAAACCATACATTTTATTATTTATTGTATGTTATTTTTTAAAACTAACATTTGTGTTCTAAATACGTGATTTCCACACATATACGCGTGCGATAGAGTTTCTAGTTATATTTAAAATGATTGACTGAGTTAGTGTCACGAGTCAATTCAACACCAACTTGATTGTGAAACTATAAAAATACCCTTATTTTAAAAGGTAATTAATATTATTATAATGATATTTTAGTCTTTTTTTACTTTTAGGTAATCTTCAACTAAAATAAGTGAAAAACATTATTTGAGAATCAAACACAAAACTAATAAATTCAAGTGAAAATCTCTTATCATCCCACTGATAATAAATTGTTAAAATATTTTTATAAATATTTTTAAATATAAATATTCGTATTCACCCGCATAGTGATATGATAAAATCTAGTAATTTATTATGTTACAATATCATTTAAATTTATTTTATATTTATATAAATTTATATATCTATAGTATATATAAAGTATTTAACAGAGTTGATATTATGAGTCAACTCGACACCAACTCATCAGAGAAATTACTTAAAAATAATTTTAATAAAATAATAAATATTAATACGATATTATTTTCATCGTTTACTATTTTTGTATGAAATATTTAAATAAAACAACTAAATACATAATGACTAAGGATTGTACTTAAACCTAAATACGATTTAATTATAAATAATTTACCATTCTACTTGTTACTCGGTTATTGAATAAGCTTTCCATAAATATAAATTGGCTTAATGATAAATTTGGTCACCAACGTTTGCATGTTTTATCAAAATGGCCTTAATTGTATTTTTAAACCTTTTTTAGCCATCAACCTTTATTCTTTTTTTCAATCTGCTTTTTCTAATAGATTTAATGAAAATACAGTTAAAAAGTTAACGGGGATGATGTGGGATTTCTTATGTGAAATATTTTTAATGAGATATAATTTATTACTTAAATAACCCAATAAGATAATTACATGTGAAAAATAATAAAATAAATAAATAATACATTAAATTAAAAAATAACTCTTAATTTAAAGAAAATAAACATAATTATCTAAAAAAAATTAACTCAGTAGACAAACTTCTCAGTAAACAAACGTACGAAAGATTGAAAAACTTATTGAAAGAAAAGAAAAATTGAAAGCTTGAATTTATTCATTAAATCTGTTAGAAAAAGTTGAAAAAAGGAACAAAAGCTTATAGCCAAAAAAGCTCAAAAATACAATTAGGGTCATTTTAACAAAACATGCAAATATTAATGACTAAATTTATCATTAAGTCATATAAATTTGGTATTAAGTTTTTTACTTAAAGGTCCAAAGAGCCCCTAAATTTTTTATAAAAATCAATTAAGCTTCTACGAAAAAAACCCCAATTGAGCTTCTAGAGGTTAAAATTTTAATGACTATTAACTTTAATAGATGATTGCTAAAGTGTAATGGTTGCCTTTTTGTTTTTTTATTTAATTAATTTCACCATGTGTCACACTAAAATTGTGCCATATGGTGTAAACTAATCTTTTTTCCTTTAAATTTTGTTAAAAAAATAAAAAAAAAATCATAGAGAAACATAAAAAATAAATTTTTAAAAATAAAAATTATAAAAATTATTATGAATGACATAAAAATATAAAACTTACAAAAGAAATATTTAAAATAAAAGAAAATTATTAAATTTATATAAAGTTTAAAAAATATTTAAAGTTATAAAACAAATTAAAATTTTATGAAATATTATAAAATAAAAAAGAAAAACAAAATTTTCTCATTTCTGCACTAACCAACATTAACAATACAACATCATTGTCACTGACAATGTTATCATGAACCGCGAAAGTGTTAGATTAACAGTTTCATACAATTTTTTCTTGTATATAAAATTGTAGATATTTTTAATTTTTATAATTTAATATTATTCACTATTACTTTTTATAATTTTTTTTGTATATTTGTATTACTATTTAAATAAGTTTTGTAGCTTTTAATAGTTTTTATATTTTTTTCACTTTTATATATATTTTTTGATTTTATAAAATTTAATATTTTGTATTTTTAATAATTTTATATTTTTTTATAATCTTCTATACTTGTTATGAATTTTTTTATAATTTTTAACTGATTTTAAAAAGAAAATACTTATTTTCGCCGCATGACATAATTTTAGTGTGATATGTGGTGAAAATAAGTAAAAAATATATATAGTAATTGTTATATGGGTAAACTATAAAAAGTGAAAATAGTCACTTTTGTTTGCCTCAAGTTACATTTTAGTTACTTATGTTTAAAATGTTACGTTTTAGTCACTTATGTTATTATTTTGTTACGAAGTGATCACTCTTCCGTTAAGTTCTGTTATCTTCCTAACAGTAATCCTACGTGGCAGTCCAACTAGATTTTAAGTGCCAACTTTTACTAATGGGATGAGAATAGATTTTTTATTAAATAAATTTAATTAATTAAAATTTTTAAACCCTAAATCTTAGTTAAAAAACTATGCATCTCCCCCTTTTTTTTAGTTTTCGTTTTCAATTGGCTAAAAAAGCTATTAATTATCAAAAAAATTATTCACTACAAAAATAAAAAAGGGTTCAATGGAGGGTCCAGATATGTTTTCTTCACCAACAAATTTATGTTCTAAGACTTAAAATGAAGTGGTTGTCGACAAATAAGATGGTAATCGTTTTTGTTCCTAATCATTGTATTTTCCAATTCTTCACGCTCTTGAATAATTGGTTTCTCAATCCGATTTTTTTTTATCTGAATCAGCTTGTTTGTTTACAATCCCTTTATAGATATCCCTTTTTCCTGATATGAAATTCTTTTAGTTGTTAATATTCATATCAAGGATTTTAATTTAGGGTTTTCATTAAACAATAAAAAATTCAATCTTTTGTATTTCAGTATTGAATAAAAGAGATAGAGGAATGCAAAGAAGACATACATGAACCCTCCATTGAATCCATCTTTATGAAACAGTCAATTTGATTTCAACTATTTTGAACTTAATAATAGTTTTTCCAGTCAAATAAAAAAAACCATTGGAAAAAAAAAAGAGACTGAAAAAAAAATTAAAAAGAGGAGATGAATAGTTGTTTTAGTTAAGGTTTAGGTTTAAAAATTTTAATTAATTAAATTTTTTAATTAAAAATTTATTTTCATCCCATTTAGAAATTCAAGTTGGCATCTAAAATCTAGTTGGACTGCCACGTAGGATTACCGTTAGAGAGATAACGGAACTTAACGGTAGAATGATCACTTTGTAACAAAATAGTAACATAAGTGACTAAAATGTAACATTTCAAACATAAGTGACTAAAATGTAACATGAGGTAAACAAAAGTGACTATTTTTGTAAATTACCCTTGTTATATTTTAACGATCAAATGGCTAAATTGATAGGAATTTAACATTCGAGAATTCAATTGGAAGCGTATTTGTTATAGGGGCTTAATTGATTTTTTAAGAAAAAGTAGATACTCTTTGAACCCTTAAATATATTTTTTTTTCACTTATATGATGAATATATCAAAATGTAGTTAATAATTAATATATATAATATTTATATTGCATTCATATTGGTATTTTGTTTTATATTATATTTTTAGTTTTTTTTTTAATAGCATCAGTGGCGAATCCAGGGGGCAGGCATGGGCCCCGGCCCCCTAAAAGGTAAAATTTCTATTTAGGCCCTTAAGATTTTTAAAAAATTTTAAATTAGTAAAGGTGAAATTGCACTTTGGCTCCCTTAAAATTATAAAAATTAAATTTAATCCTTTAAAATTTATAAAGATATAGTCTATAAAAAATTAAAATTTCTTTCGGCCCCTACAAAATTGTTTTGGCTTCGCCCTGAATAGCATATACATATTATGTGGTGATATCATATCAAATCTATTCTCCATATTGTTTCAAGTAAAGAACGAAAGTTGAGTCATAGGGTTCAGTAGCTTATCCATAAATTATATACATACATATAATGAAAAAGGATAAATGAATTACTTATATTAATTTAAAACCAAATTAAGTTTATATTCAAAATTAAAATTATATGAATAATAAATTAAGAAATCAACATTAAATAATATAATTGAAGTTATTATGCATTCAACTCTATTTATTTTTTTTTTAAAATTTAAGATTAGTTTTGTTGTAATTTCATCCTCTCTCTCTCTCTCTCTATATATATATATATATATAAAATAAAATCAGCTCCTTTATTAGGAGTAAATAGGAGTAGTTTAAGTATTATAAAAATTTAGTAGGGGTAATTTAGGTATTAAAACTTAATAAAGATATTTTAGAAAAGAATTAATTTTTAAATTTTGTTTTACGTTTAAATTGTTTGTGATTTTATTGCTACTTAATGTTCAAATATATTTTTAAATTATATTGTTATATTTTAATTATTCGTGATTTCTACTTAATGACTAAACAAATTCATTTATGTCTATTTATTTTCTATTTTTAAATTTATATTTTTTTTTATATTTTTCAACTCCATCAAGAGAAGGGTAATTTAAGGTTTTTAGAATAAAATTATTAAAATTATGAGTTTTTAATATTATTAATTTAATTTATTTATGCATTTTAAAGGTTATTCTTAATTGTGTCTTTTAAGTTTTTTATCTTAAAATTTAATTTTTTTAATTTTTTAATCACGTCATTTTATAAAATTTTAATTGTAAGTTATATATTTTGGAAGTTACAATTAATAAAAAGTCATTATGGGTTTACACATGCATAGTGCTTGCACATACGTACTATGGGCAAACCCTAGATGAGGATGTGTAATATGTAATATGGGTTCACCTACACATGGTGTGAATCTTGTGTATGTGATTTCACTTCGAGTATATGCGTATTAACCTTGAGGTAGGGTACGTGTCATGCATAGAAACCTACCTAACATGTCATATCTATAAACAATGACTATATCATATAAATACACAAAATTAACCCATAAAAAAAAAATTCAACACATCTAAAATCCAAAACCATGTTTACTTTGTCTAACAGTTTTACCAAATTGTCAAGTTCAACATTGTTGTATATGGAAGTGCTTTTTAGCTTAAGATAATACAGTGAAATATTATTTATTTGGATTGAGTTTTTATTTTAACTAAGTTTTATATTTTTTATTGGTAACTAAAATGAAACTTATTATTGTAATTGTTCTTAAAGCATTTGATTTTATATAACAAATCAAATTAGATTGTTGACTCAAACTCATATATTATATTTGTTTCCTGTAAAAAAAAAAACCCTTAAAATTATAAGATATTATGAGTTTATTATTTTTATCCTTTATCATGTATATTGTTGTATTATTTGTTATAAATATGCTGTAATTATTATTTATTTTAGATATTCGAAATGGGACATTTAATAATTGTAAAATATTTTTTAAATACTTAAAATTCATGTATTGCAAGGTAATAAGGTATTTGAATAATTATAAATATAATTTTTTTTTGTGAAATATAAAAATAAGATAAAGTCCTAACAACAAATACAACTAGCACGACTCAAATTCAAATCACAGCTGAGGCGATGAACACCCTAACCATTAAGTCATCACATGGATTCCAAATTTCTATTGCATGATTTTTGAAGTTATAAAATTCTTTAATTACTTGATTATTTTTCCATGTAGAGGTTCCTAAATGAAAGTTTTATCTTTCATTTTTTATGGTCTTTTAATAGCTTCTTAATTAACTATGAGAATATTGCTTTAATTCTTGTTCTAATGTTCTATAAGCATAGATTATAAAGGAAAGAAGTATTAAAAAAGAAAAAAAATAAGTGTGATTTGGACAAATTAAATCTATATCTATGGTATTAAATTTGCAGTTACTATTTTGAGTATTAATGTATTTTAATTTTAAATATTGATTAGTAAATTACATTTGATGAAACTTTTGCACTTTTATTTTAATTGTGAGTTTTTAATTTTTTTTTTTTTTTATTCTCACAATACTTTCGAAAAGAATTTTACAATATTGTAGTTAAAACATATTGGTACTTTAAACATTTCATTACTTAATAAAATAAACAAATACTTTCGAAAATAAAAAATATTAATAAAATAGAAAAAGTCAATAGTAAGTAAAAGTAAGAGTACAATATTTTACCAATAAAATTAAAATTTGAAATTATAGAATGAAAATTTTCATATAATTAAAAATAAAAATAATAAAATTTGATATATTAAATATTTATTTTATAACTTTAATTATTAAATAAATATAATTAAAATGACAAGCCACGAGGTTGTATTCCTAATTTAGGATAAACTATATAAATAATTATCAAATTATTAAAAAAATTATTTTAAACACTTAAAATTAAAAAATTACAATTAAGACATCCACGACAAATACAATTCAATAACATTAGTTACTCCAGTTAAAATTATTAAAGTAATAATAGTCTAACTGTTTTACTAACTGATTTAAGTATATTGTTACCACCCTTCCCGTACCCCCCTCTCTCCCCCACCCTCCCACCCACGTCCCACACCCCTATATGATTCAAATTGGTTAAGATTGTTTTTATATATATATATATATATATATAAAAGACAATTTCTTTAGTTTTTTACTGCTGATTTTTTTATTTTTATTTTTGCTGATTTGGGTTGTTTTGTTTTTGAGATCTCATTACTAGATTTTGGAGAGGGACTGGGAGGGTGGCAGAGGAAGGTTCGGTGAGGGAGAGGAGGAAGGAGAGGGAGGGGGTGGGGAAGGGAGGGGAGGGGAGGGCGTTTTTTTATTATCTAATATTAATATTAATATTAATATTAATATGGAATTCAAATATATTATATTATTTTAAAATATTTATGTAATTTTATATATTTTTTAAAATTTTTAGAATCTGTACTAAATTGAGAATATTTGTAAATTTTGAGGATTAATTGTTTAAAATTATGATTAAATTGATATAATATGTAAAAATTAAGGATTAATTTTATTATTATACAAATTTTTTAACTATCATATCAACTTATCGTATATAATTTTAACAAGAGTGACATGCTTAAATTGTAAACATTTTATTTTAAAAAAGTAAAATGAAATTTTTTGATAATTGAATAACTATTTATATAATTTATATTTAAAAAAAAAATAAGTAGTTGAAAGACATAGAGGCAAAATGATTTGGAAAAGGAAATTGGGATGAAGTGGTGATGTTGCAAAGATTAAAAGGTTAAAGAACACGAGGTGAGCACTTAAAAAAGAGAAGTTTAAATAATAGGAGTTGATGGGATAGGGACAGTTCTTTAAATAAGATAACACTGGTTTTAACTTTACAAGTAATATAATACTGTGTCTGGTTATAATTAGAGGCTACCACGCGTTTAAAGCTTTGGACACAAATAAAGCATAACACAAACATCCTACTTTAATCTTTGGGATAACATCCTTCAAGTTTGGTAAAAACAATTTCTAGTTTGGGTTAAATCATTAGAAACTGCACTAATTATAATGTGATGGAATCATAATCATGTTGAATTTATCTCCGCTCAAAATTTTGATGCTTAAAAATCATTTCAGTTTATTAACAATATCACTTTTTAAAAACCAAATTCAAAAAAATATATTTTAAAATAATTATTTATAAAAATGTCAATTAAAACTTAACAAAACTCGTCACGTAAGCGAAAAGCATATTTCGTTAACACTTTTTTGAAAATATTTATGATAAAATGTGTTTTCGCCTACATGACGAGTCTCATTAAATTTTTTGTTTTATTTTTCAAGCGTTTTGTTAAACAAATATAATCAAAAGTATTTTTCGACGTAACAAATGTGATTTTTAATTGAATCGGTTAAGTCTTCGTTTAATTTATCTAAAGAGAGTTGTTATACCCCTATTCTAGCTTTGACTCGAGGCAAAACGTAGGGTGGCTTGGCAGGGACCCTAATGGATGCAACTTGCAAGTAGCCCTCCATTTAACACATTTTACGGTGACCCTCCATCTAGAGTCATCCATAAATGTACCTTTCATGCGAATCACTGAGGCACCATAAATGTATAACAACCTCATACAACCTAAATGCCAGAACAGAGCCACATAGTACTATATATGGCGACAATTGACTTGTAACAATCTTGCCACCTAGTCGACCATACAGGTTGACCTATCATCCATGTTGTTGATCTATACCAGATAAGGGAGACCTCTCCTATATATATCTTAGAGCACGAGGGGCAAATGATATGTTCTCTTCCTCTAAGAAATTCTATTTAAATATATCATTCTCCCTTCGTTATCCACTCCTCTAATCTTATGTGTTTTCGCCAATACAAGTGAAGGATTTTCTACTCACCTTATTTTATATTTGTATCAATAAGAGTATTTGCAAAAGCATTGTTTATGTGACATGTTTTGAGTGATATTTTTGTACATAATTCTTTAAGAAGTGATTTTATTTCAACAATTAAGGTATATTTGAAAAAGAAGAAGAAGAAAGAGTCGGTTATATTGGTTTAATTGGCAGCTATAGATATTTGACTGATTATATTCAATAATCTTGGTTTCCATACAATGCCAAACATAGTGGTTGAGTATGAAGATAATCTTATACCTAATATATTAATTTACTAAAAAAATGCATGATTACTTTTTCTTCAAAAACTAGAGATTATATTGTATAAAGAAACTAATGATTATTAACAAAACAAATAAAAAATTGTAAATGATTTTAATATGCATGAAAACCTAAGTGAGATTACGCATTTAATGATGATCAATAAAACATTTAACAAAAATGTCAACAATTATCAAAAAAAAAAAAGTTTAATTTTTTGCTTTTAAATTTAATTGATTGTTTTTTATTTATTTAATTTATTCACATCTCACCAACGAGAGATTAACTCAATATCAACTGTTTGGCTCTTTCTTTTTTTTTTCCTTTGAAAGCAATACAACTGTTTTTCTACGGATTTTCATAGGATTTTTTTCGCTAGAGTAAATTTGTTATTTGTTCGAGCTAGAAATATAAGAGAGTTTAAATAATGATAGAAAATTAGATTAATTTCAAATATTGGTTGGGTTAGATCTTCAAGATTCAATTCGGTTTAGTTGGTGCTGTATTGTACTTTTGTATTTTACTTTTATATATATTATAATTTATTTTACATAAAATTAAACATATAATAATACAATACTATGTAAATATAAAAAAAAAGTTTAATATATAATCTGATACATGAGTTTGACATTTTTTTCTAATGTGATGTTTATTTTATTTTATGGTCTACTGTGGTACATGATTTAACAAAAGTTATACATTTTGGTACTTATAGGTAACTGTTAATTTTTTAGTGTTTAATTCAGGGTTTGTAGTTGATTTTAATGCATTTTTGTAAGTAGTTAATAATATTAACAATTGGCTTTCATCAACTCCAAAACCTGAATTAAATCACATCCATAAGATTGAATTTGACAAATTAAACAAATTTATAATTAACACTAAATTTATTCTCTTAAAAAATTATGCAAAATTCAAACCTAATAATATTAGCAATTAACTTCCACCAAATCAACCCTAAAATCCGAATTAAACATTAAAAAGTTACTATAGTTACCTTTGGGGTGCCAAAATATATAATTTTTGTCAAATAAATGTGCCAATTTAGACAAAAAAAATAACATAGATATCACAGTAGAAAAAAGTGTCAAACTCGGGTACCCAATGATATATTAAGTCTAAAATTCATGTCTACTTAAAAAAAAGTCTAAATTTAAATTTCAATGAAAGAAAAATAATCTAAAATATTAAATATTAAAAATAAGATATATTTTTTGAAAAATAATATGGATGGACCTAGAATATGTATAGATTAGTCATTTACAAATATAGACAAGTTTGAACAAAATTTTAAATAAATATTTCAAGTTGAGATAAACTTGGACAAACATAAAATGTACTAATATCATAATAGACTTGATCTAAATTTGATCCACTTGATCCGTGAATAGAAGTGTTCATGTGTTGAATTAAATTGTAATTCAAAAAATTTTAAAAACGGATTAAAAATAATATAATAAATATTTAATGTTAATACTTATATCTATTTTAGAATACATAAATAAAAAAATTAGTTGAAATCGCTAATTCTCGTTTGGAACAAATTCAACCTATCAAATCATACAGATAATATTTAAACAGATATGCAAAACATTATTTATTTGGAATCAAAATATAAATTAATAGTTACCACTTAACATTAAGATATACCTAAAACAATATATAATTGCATGTATTATACGTTAGATGTGATTTTAAAGGTATTCAATTGGGGATTGAATTATAACCAAAGACGTCAGCGCCCATGTAATTGTCAAGATTGAAAATGACCAACCAAATTACAGGAATCTACGAACATGGCGTAAAGGCAATTTAATGCAATCTTCATTTTAAAAAAAATATGAAAAAGTTCACTTATATTAAATAATATATAACTACAATATTTTAGTTGAAAATCTATTAATTTAGTTGGAACCGACGTTAGGTTCAATCATTGATGCACACTTTCACATGCAACCTTCCACTTACTCTAATCTATTTGACCCAATTTTTACTTTGCTACACGTGTCGATTCTTATATGATTCGACAAGAACAAACTCCAAGGTAAATTCATTGTTTATTATCATTTAAAAAATCATAAATATTTTTATCAGTAAAAGTTTTTGAGATTCCGTATATCCAGCGATTTCTTTTTAAAAAGTTCACAATTATAGCCAGAAATTACTGTTATATCCTTAGATACGCCTAGACACCCCTCACCACGATGAGAGAACTTCGCCAACATGTAATCAGAGCAAACATCATATGGGTTAAAAATGATTAAAGCGCTCCAAGAATTATTCGTATTCATCATTTATGGTCATTTATTAAACAATAAATTTGAAGAGAAGTGTATTCTTTTTGCCTCTATTTTTATATTTAAATTTAGTTGGCTTGTTTATTTAGTTTAATAAGTATGTTGGTTTAATGCGTTTACGAATATTTAATAATTCGAGCCTAAATATATTAAATAATAAATAAATTGAATTTAAATATAATGTTGAAAAATTAAACGAACACGAACTAAACATGAACAACTTAAAAAATAAACGAACAAACACAAACAAAGCTTTATTCGTTTCAGCCCGATCCATTTACACCCTATTAAAAATTAGGGTTATAAATAAATGAAGTGTTTGACAAACTACTCGTGAATCATTTATAAAATGTTTGTTTATTAAGCTAAATAAATGAGTATAAACAAATAGTTTATATTCATTTATTAAACGAATGGGTTTGAATAGATGTGTGTTCAGTTTGTTTATGTCCATGAACAAGCTCGTTTATAGACTTGCTTATTTCAAGATAATATTTTCCTATAAAAAATACTTCAATAATATCTCTCCTCTATTTTTATATTTAAATTTAGTTGGTTTATTTTGTAATTTTGTTTGTTTGTTTGATTTACTATTTGTAAACATGTTTGTTTAACATTTGCAAACATATAAACGAATATGTTCATGAGTGTTAATGGCACATGTTCACAAACGTTAAATGAACTCAGCTTGAACCTACCAAATAACAAACGAATCGAGTTCAAACATGATGTTGAAAATTTAAACGAACATAAACCACTTCAAAACTAAACAAATGAACACAAACAAAGCTTTATTCGTTTAAGCCCAATTCATTTGCAACCCTAATCAAATCTAATCTCATTAATAATTCCAACTTCTCAAACTTATCAGCCCCAAGGATGGTTATATTAGGATGCATTCGAGCTATACCTTAACTTAGGTCTAGATTGGGCTCTACCAAAAAAGCAATCACTATATGAGGGACCCATTTTAGGCCTTTCTTTTCTTATATACCATATGTCCAAGATAAAGGGGATATAAGATCCATCATATAGCCCCCTACTTACTCAAATAACCACCTTTAGACCTTCGTCCTTAGTGGCTTTCTACAAACACCTACAGTGTGAATCACTATCATTGGCTATCCCAACACCATGTATTACATGATTGTTATAAAAGTTGACATCATTTATTGGAACTTGAATGAAAAGATATATCTTAATCAAGCCAAATATCCTAGAAGTACAAGTAAATAAGGCCAAATATGGGCAAGATGATAAATATTATTAGAACTGATTGTCGATACCATTTTTGTGAAAACAGAACGGACATCGACTTAAGAAAAAATGAATTGGAGTCGCCACCGATCTTTTTTAGGGTGCGATCGGCCACCTCAAAAGGGGTTTGTTTTTGATAAACCATTTGATTTATGAAAACAACGATTTTGGTCCGCATACCAGAAAAATAGGTTCGGGAGTCAGTTACGCACGGGGAAGGATTAGCACCCCCAATACACCCGGAAACCGGTACCTTGTTGATCAATTGATGTCTTTGAAGTCAATAATTTGAAAACTTGAAAGAATTTAATATACGATCCTTATTTGCTTTAAAACCATTTGGGTAGATTGAAGACGTAAATCAAAGGTTGATTTGCCTTAAGGTAAAACATCATATCCAATACGGTAGGACACGATATTTTAACCTTAGAGGCTAGACTTGCTTTTTATTTGGAAATCATGCATTTATTTTGAAAGGGTATTCGAATACTCGAGATAAATGAAGAAAATTGAAACCCAATACGTTAGGGCACAATTTCTCGAATTCCTAAGTACCGAACATTGCCTCGATTTAGAAAGTCTTATTCCGAGATAACAAAACACCACATCCAATGCGTTAGGACACAATATCTCGAATTCTCGAGAATGAGTTTTTATACCTAAATTACACATTAGTTTTGAAAGGCTTATGCGGAGATTTAGACTTAAACGAGAAATTGCAACCCAATACGTTAGGGCACGATTTCCGCATGTCTAAATACAGAATGTTGCCTTTAAGAGAAAAAAAAAAAATTGTATCGGGCAAAAGTAATTTGTTAAACACAAAGAATGACAATGAGAGTATACATAACAGAAGGAAATATGGTGAGGAAATGCGATATGAATAAGAGCAATAATAGCTTGCGAAATAGAAATAATATATATATGGTTTTATTTAAACTTATTTTAAGAAGGATATTCGAGTGTTTAGATTTAGACGAGAAAATCGAAACCCAATACGTTAGGGCATGATTTCTCGAATTTCTAAATACCGAAACATTGCCTTTGAAAAGGTCAATTTGGCATGGGGTAAAAAGTTGTATAATTCGCGATAAAAATGTTTAAAACAAATAATAGTGATGATAACAACAATAATGATAATAGAAGTATATTAATAAAACGGTGTTGGAAATAAGGTGTCGATAATATAATAGGAATGATAATATATATTAATGATAAAATCCTAGTATGTAGCGAATATGATGGGGTGAAAATAAAATCAGGGAAATGACGTATTAATGGTATAATATGAATAATCTATTGATAATAAAAACATAATACATATATGAGATAATAAAAGAATAATAATTATATAGGTATACGTAATATAATATGCAATATAAAAAAAAGATACATGCATAATATAAAATGATGGTATTAGGATTACCAAGGAATAAAAACAACTAATAATGTTTCAAAACTGTATGCGTACGTATGCTAGAAATAAATAATGATATTAAATATTTGTTCATAATGTATTTATATTGTATATAGATATATGTACAATAATAGCATTAACAAGTACTTACATAATATATAGAGTATATAAAGGAAACATGAAAATATGTATATATAGATAAAAAATACTACTAATACAAATAATAATAAAAATATGATAATACTGACAATATTAATAATAATACTAGTAGTAGTAAGAGTAAATATAAATATAAAAGTAAATATAGAACAACCATTTTGCAGTAATAATGATATTAAAAATAAAATAATAAATAATAGAGAACATATTGAAAACAAACAATATAGTGGAAAATATAATACTAAAAATAACACAAAATATAACAATAATGTAAAATAATAGTAGTAATAATACTAATACTAATACTAATAATAAATATAATAATATAATAATAATCATAAAAATAAAATATACTAATAGTAATAGCAATAATAAGTAATAGTAATACGATAATAATACATAATAGTGAAAAGTAATATCTAAGAAAGGGAAATAATGCAAAAGGGTAAAGGAAAGGACGAAATTGAAGTTAAAACAAACACTTGGGGCGAATCCGAAATAAAACAGGGGGGAATGGACTACATTGCGATACGCAAAAAAAAGATGGGGGACTAAAACGGGTAATAAACCTTTGTCCTAAAACACGCAACAACACTGAGGGTCAAATCAGAATCCGAAGTAAACTTTTGGGCTAAATTGAAAATGTAAAAAGCGCTGGATTGCATAATGGTGTAAAAGTGGAGGGATCGAAGTGGGAAATAACCCAAAAGGGGTAAAAACACGCGGGTTTTGTTTCCGATGGGTCGGATAATCGGGTCTGAATGGGTTGGCACATACGGTGCCGTTTTAGCCAGGGTTACTAAACCCTAAAGTTTCTTTCTTCTTTCTCATCCGTTTCTCTTTTCTCTATTTTCTTTTACCAACAGCAGCACCCTTCCCCTTCCCTCTATTCTGTCCCTTGCCCGGTCAAGGTTCTCAACCCATCGTGGCCACCATCACGAAGACCAATGGATCGCCGCCGTGGATGGAAGTTAAGGCAGCAAGATACGAGCTTTGAAGCCCTTGCTAACAACACCTTCCCGGGGCAGATTCATGACACCTGAAAAGGCGAAGGACGGACCTTCTCGACCTTCGTCGCTTATGACCGCAACGATAGAAGGTGGTTCTTCAACCACGCGACGGTGGGGACCTCCGGTGAGTCCCCTCTTACTCCTTTTCTTCTCTTTTTATTGTTTATTTAAAATATTTTAAATAATAAAAGAGAAAGTCGAATAATAAAAAAGAAGAGAAAGTAAAAAAACAACCTTTCTTCCTTGTTTTTAATTTCTGAAAAATGTTGTACAAGAATTAAGGGTTCCCGGATCAACAATGTTCTTCGTTTCTGTTCTAGCCGAAGGAACAAAAAAAAAACCCCATTTTTCGAAATCCCCCCCTTTTGTACATGATTTGTTTCGGCTTTAATAGCCAAAATGGTACAAGTTTCGCTACTGTTTGCTGTCTCTGTTCTCTGTTGCTGGACTTGTTGCGTGTTTGCAGGTGCTGGGGTCGATGGGAGCAGGTGGCTGAGCGGAGAAGGCGCTGACAGAGGGGTGGTTGGTGCCACGTCGAACATCAAGGGCTGAAGACCCTAGGTGCGGCGCACCTAGGGTTTGGCTGCTGACCCGATCGGGGTAGGCTAGGGTTTACTTGGGTTGGGATCTGTTGTGGGCTGGTTAGATGGGCTTAAGTATTGGGTAGTTTAGGTGGGTTTTGTATTTGGGTATTAGAAATGGGTATTGAAAGTTGGTTGTAAATGGACATAAAAAAAATGGGACTTTGACATTTTGTTTTTTTATTTTTTGGTTTTATTAATAGGCTGGGCCCGGGCAAATTTGGGCTTCTACACTGATATTACAACTAGTATGACTATAGAGACAACTAATACAACCAATGGGTATTACTAATATGGTCATGACTATGAGCAATATCATTAGCAACAACCAAGAGCAAAGTATCAAGGTTATGCTACTTATACCAATTTGGCTAAAAAAAATAGGTTAGTACCAATAGCCTTAGCGATAGCAGCCACCCATATATTATCAAAATTACCCAAATCAACTAGATATTGTTGGAGATAACCAACAACAGCAACCTCAAGGGTTGAGAGCTTTATTATGCTAAACAATACTCTTATGGCACAATAGTACATTAAGCTTCGAGAGAAACTTAAGCTTTTGTTAGAAAAATAGAACTAGTAACAAGAAACAATATTATAGAATGCCCAAATCGTTCGTCAGTTAAAGGCATAACAAGGGAATCCAACAACAGTGAAAGTACATAAAATTTTCATGAATTTATCAAACTTCACCCATTGTGATTCTTTGGCCACTTGTTTAATTCAATCAATTCAATCGACCATAGGCATATTATATAGTGTTGGGTTGAACCCAAATTATGCAACGAATACAAACAAAAATCGAGAAAATTAGGCACAAATATTTACGTGGAAAAACCCTTCCAAAGAGGATAAAAACTACGGGCAAAGAAAACTTTAGTGAAAAAAGTAAAAATCGAAAGGGGGAGTACAAGATGGAAAAAAAAACAAACCCCAAATGTGGCAAGGAGGCTGTTATGCACCATGGCTCGCGGCATACCAAACAAGCTGCGTTCGAAATGGACCTAAGGCCCGCCACTTTATAACATCCCTTAGGCCCACTAAGGGGGGACTGGATTGTTAGGATTTGGTAACTGCCAGCCCAAATGACCCAATAGGGTTTGGGTCTTCGACCTGGATAGACCCGACCCAAAAGAAGAATGTTCGCTGTAGAGATAGTTCGCTGGGGACGCCGCTAGGATGTTGGATGTTCACAAAGATAGCTTGAAGGGAGAACTCGTCTAAGCCTCGTAGGAATAGGATTGCGACCTATGTTTGCAAAAGGGATCACGAGCCCTATAAGGAACCTCCGCTCGTGACCAGCAGGTACGAGACTTGCTAAAGGTGTTAGTCCCAGGATTAGAAAGGACCGCGTGCTCCGCAAACACGCGTCCAATAAGCCAAGGGATGCCTAGGTAATGTCAGCATCAGAGACAACGAATGTCAGTGCCATTGACCCCAAGATCGAGACAAAATAGTGAGCCTTATTGTGAGCTGTAACAGTAGCAATAGGAAAATGTATAAATACCCCTTACGTTTCTCTTAATACGACATGAGAAAAATATTACTCAATAAAATTATTTTAAGAAGAATAAATTTCTGTGAAATATCAAAACTATTTTTCAAATTTACCTTCTTAGTTTTATTTTTTTAAAACGAAAAAGAAAAACCTTATTATGTACTTAAAAAAAATTAATAATACACAAGAAATGAATAAATTGTCACCCTTTTGCAAGAGGAATTTTGTACCTAAATTGGCTCACTACTTTTAGAGACTTAATAAGGCAAGTTGACACTATACTAATGTTATATATTATGTGGTTGTATAAGTTTGGAGTTATGAGTTTGATGGCAGTCCATATTATTTATTTATAAATATTTAATATTTTGTGTGATTTTTTAATTTGATACTAATTTAATTGAGTAATTATAAAAATATTTATAAAATAATAAAATTACTATGAAGATATTTTTATCATTTCAAATAATGTAAAATTAAAAATTTATATATTTAATGAGATCTAAATTTAAAATATTATAAATTTTAAAATTTTTATCATTTCAATTAAAACTTCATTTATCTTTAGATTACTTTTATAAATATATTCATTACATAATTTTTTTACCCTTATTATTGTGGGTGTATAATGATTTAATACAAACTAAATAATATATATATATATATATATATATATATATAAAAGGCAATTATTTAAAATTTTTATGTGAAACATTTTAAGTAAATTTAAAAAAAATATTATTTGAAAATACCATTGGTGGAGTGATAAAGTGTTTGCATTTAAATATTGTTAATACATGTAGAATCCTTGAATATATTAATTCTAATTAAAGATTATAAAAAAAGTATAAAAATACAAAAATATTAACATAATTAATAAGTATAGATTAATATTAGTTATAATTTAAAAGAAAATGATAAATAAATCTTTTTTTCAACTGAATTGGAATCTAGTTAACTCGTGGCACTGATTCAACCAAAAGCTTTATTATCTAAAATATCATTTAAACTTTTGACTAAGTTGGTATCACCCTCAACCAAGTCACCAACTTGATGAAAAATTACAAAAATATCCTTTTGTTTTTAAAATAAATTATATTATTTGCGAGTATTTTAATCTTTTTATTTAAAAAATAAAATATACATATTGTGAGATTTGAACTTAAACCAATTGCATTAATAAATTTTTTAATTTAACAATTGCTTAAATATGCATATAGTGAGATTTGAACCAGAACCAATAATTTAGTGGTAAATTAAAGGATTTATTAATGCAATTGGTTCAGATTTACATCCCACCATATGCTTTTTTTTTTATTTTTAAATAAAAATGGTAAAGTACCTTGGAATAATATAACTTATTTTAATTATGGAAGGACATTTTGATAATTTCCCTAACCGAGCTGGTGACCCGATTAAGAGTGACACCAATTCAATTAGGAGCTTAAACAATAGTATAAAAATACAATTGATAATAGTAATGAAGTGTGAATACCAAATTAAAATGTATAAAAATATTAAAATAAAGTTTTAGTTGAGTGGTGATCAAATATTTTACTAATGCAATTGGAAGGAGTCCAAATCTCATTATATGCATATTATTATTATTATTTTTAAATAAAAAATTAAATTACCCTTGAATAATATAATGTTAAGATCACACTAACAAGAGGATAAGAATAACGTTTTGACCATCTTTTATTAATGAAAAAAGCTGAGTATTTAACCTAGATGTAGTATAACTGATAATTAACTAACTTCCTAATAACAAACTAATTAGTTACAAGCTAACTAATCACTAACCAGTTAACTAATTCTTTTTAACACTCCCCCTTAAGTTGGGAATGAGTTGGAGAATGATATACATCTTTCATTCCCAACTTGCTTACAAGATGATCATGTTGAGCCAGACCTAACCCCTTGGTCAAAATGTCTGCTTGTTGATCTTTAGTTAAAACATGAAATGTCTGCACAACACCTTTTTATATCTTTTCACACATAAAATGACAATCGATCTCGATGTGTTTCGTTCATTCATGAAACATTGGGTTAGCAGCAATTTGCAACGTCGCCTGACTATCACAAAACAATGCTGCAGGAATCTCGTGTTTGATTCTAAGTTCTTCAATCAACCATTTAAGCCATACCAGCTCAGCAACACTAGAAGCCATACACCTATACTCGGCTTCTGCTAAAAAATGTGACACTGTATTTTGCTTCTTCGATTTCCAGCAAATTAAAGAGTCACCTAACTTGATACAATATCCAGTAATAGACCTGCGTGTCATGAGACAGCTCGCCCAGTTTGAATCACAGTATGCATTCAACACTGGCTTTGAACTAGTTGATAAGAAAATTCCCTGTCTTGGATGCTGTCGAACATATCTAACAATCCGTAAGGCTGCCTCATAATGAACCTTTTTTGGAGCTTGCATGAATTAACTTAGATGTTGAACTACAAAAGTAATATCCGGACGCATATAAGTCAAGAAAAGTAATTTGCCTATCAATCTTTGATAAACTATAACATCTTCTAACATCTCATCCATTGTATTCCCATGAACCTCTTTATCATAGTCTGTTGTAGTATACTTTGCATTCTGCTCAAGTGGTGTTGAAGCACAACGTGCTCTCCCTAGACCCGAATCAGCTATCAACTCGAGCGCATATTTTCATTGATGTAACACAATACCTTCCTTGGAACGAACCACTTCAATGCCAAGAAAATACTTGAGATGCTCAAGGTCCTTTATCTTGACGTTAAGGTGTAAAATGCCCTTGAGTTCTTTAACCATTTCTCCATCATTCCCCGTAATTAGAAGGTCATCAACATATATGAAGAGCAATACTCTTTTGTCTCCCTTAACTTTGGTAAACGGCGAATAATCACGTAGACTCTGAATATATCCATTATCATCAAGAGCTTCAGTTAGCTTCAAATTCCATTAACAAGAAGCTTGCTTCAAACCATATAGTGATTTAAGCAGCCTACAAACTCGAGATTTAGATTCCCCCTAGATGCGAAAACCTTCAGGCATGGACATATATAATTTTTCATACAAATCACCCTGAAGAAAGGCGTTGAAAACGTCTATATGAAACAATGGCCAGTTAAACATGGCTACCAAATAAATAACAGTATGCACAGTAACATGCTTTGCCACAGGAGAAAAAGTATCATGAAAATTAATCTCTTCATGTTGATTTTAACCTTTAACAACCAAGCGTACCTTAAACATTTCAACCGAACCATCTGAATTATATTTCACCTTATACACACATTTGCAACCAATCGGTTTTTTTACCAAGGGGTAAATCAACCACCTGCTACGTGCCATCAAGAGCTTGTATTTCCTATTGCATGGCTTCAATCTACCTCTTGTCACTAATTACCATATGATAGGTTTGTGGTTCAATAATAGAAGACAAGGAGATGGCAAACATACGAGAATGAAATGGTAAATAAGCATAAGAAATATAGTTAGATATACGATATGTACCTGTAAGCAAAATAGTAGATGAAGAAGGATTGGTGGAACAAATAAAGTCTGACAGCCAAGAAGGAGGTTTAAATACTCTCGAAGACTTGCACAAAGGTGGTTGACTAGAAGGAGCCGTGGGTGACATAGTAAGAAAAAAACCAACAGGCGAATGATCTGCAGAAAGATTAGAGGATAACCCAGATAGTGACTCAGGTGATGCACCACTAGCAGCAGGAATAATAGGTATATGAAGAAAATCATAATCAAGCTGATGAAGAAACAGGAAATAAAGGAGAATTTGTATTAAGGGATTGAAAAGGAAATAAAGTCTCATGAAATGTAACATCATGAATAACAAAGAAAGTCTTGGAATGAATGTTAAAAAGTAACCTTTTTGAAAAGTTGAATACCCCATGAAAACTGATGGAATAGCTTTATATGTGAATTTATCATGATTGTTAAGCACTGTTGCAGAGCACAGACAACTAAAAACTATGAGATGAGACAAATCTGGAACCCTCTCATGAAGCATCTCAAAGGGTGACTTCCAATCTAAAACTGAGGTAGGCAACAAGTTAATCAAGTAGCAGGCTGTCAAGACGCATTCACCCTAAAATTTTATGGGTACATGGGACTAAAATTTAAGGGCACGTGCAACATTTAGAAGATGTTTATGTTTATGTTCTGCTACCCCATTTTGTTGTGGGGTATGCACATATGAGTTTTGGTGAATAATTCCCTGTGAAGAAAAAAATTCTTTCCCTTTATGATTAAAAAACTCTGAACCATTGTCACTTTTAATGGTTTTAATAGAAGTAGAATGATGATTTTGAGCATAGGCAACAAACTATTTTAAAACAACTATGGCATCACTTTTAAGACGAAGAAGATATACCCATGTCATTCTAGTGAAGTCATCGACTAGTGTTAGAAAATATCTATGCCCACTATGTGTGGATACATGATATGCACCCCATAAATCAATGTGTATAAGAGAGAAAGGTTGTTCTTCTCATGTATGACTAATAGGAAAATGTAAACGTGACTGCTTTGCAAGAGGACATACACCACAGTGCTTAACATGATCACAATTAATGAGAGTAGAATCAAACTGAGACATTTTATTCATAGTACTTAAGGAAGAATGGCCAAGTCTTGTATGCCATAAAACACCAGAATTGGATATATGTAGTAATGAACTAGATGACAAACACGAATTGAAATTAGAATTGATAGACAGTGACTGAATGGACTAATTTTGTATTGATGAAAAAGTTGGTGAATGAAATGTGTATAGACTTCCTTTAACTCTACTAATCCCATTCATCTTGCCACTGCGAAGGTTTTGTATTAGACAAAAAAATGGATAAAAAAGAACACAACAGTTTAGTTCTTTGGTGAGTTGAGAAACAGACAAGAGATTAAAATGAAAATCTGGTACATGTAAAACTTCGGATAGGGTATGCATGGGAGTCAATGAATAAGTTCCAACATGAGAAATTTTGGCTGTTTTACCATTTGGCAATTGAACAAAAGATAGAGAATCATATTCAGTAGGTGAATGCAAACACTCGAGATTAAATGTCATGTGATTGGTAACTCCTGTATCAAGAAACCAATCTTATGATGAGGGACCAAAACTAGTACTTGCCATATGAGCTGATGCTTACACCCCAGATTCTTTTCTCAATAGCTCCAGAATCTGCTGATACTGCTCAGGTGTAAACATATGCACTTGAGAAGAGCTCGAATTCACACTACCAGTAAAAATAGAACTTGAACTTATATTTGTGATAACGACACTATTGGCGGAAGTTCCTTTCTTCTTTGTAAACTTAAAATTTGCAGGATAGTCAATAAACTTATAACAAATTTCTTTCTTATGACCCTTGATATGGCAGTAATCACAAGTCCCATTAAAACGTTTTTTAGACTGCACTGGTTGGTTAGATGCACCAAAATAAAATGCAGTAGAGTCAAAAACCAACGAGATTTTGTCAGCATGATGACGCTGCCCTTCCTCTTGAATAAGCAAGGAATATGCATGGCTAACTGACGGCATAGGCTTCATAAGCAAAATCTAACTACGAACTATCGAATAAGATTCATTTAATCCCATAAGAAACTAGAATAACCTCTTCTGCTTCAAATTTTCAATATTCTATTTCATAGAGTCACAGTTGCAAATAGCAAGGGGAGCAATAGCATCATAATCATCCCAAAACAATCGAAGTCTCGTGTGATAAACCGAGATAGATGTACATTGAACATGCTTAACAATCTCTCGATGCAGGAAATAGATCCGAGATCCATCCACCTTATCAAAACGCTTCTTCAAATCAGACCACATAAGGGTTGCACTGGATGTAAAAACTATCCCAGCAGAAAGTTCTTGGCTGACAGAATTCAAGATCCAAGATAACACCAAAGCATTACAACGTTCCCATTGTGGCTGTAAAGCTTCTATAGTATCTTCAAACAAACAAGAACCATTAATAAAACCAACTTTGTTCTTAGCAAGCAAGGCTATACACATTGACCTACTCCAGATATTATAATTTTCAACTCCAGTGAGTTGATGCGAAACTAATAAAGTCCCTGGAGTGTCAGAGGGATATAGATACAGTGGATGAGAAGGATCAATCTGCGTTTCGCTCGGATGCATTATGATGTAATGAAGAAAACAAAACTAGAAACTATAAGAAGAAAAAAGAGTTGAAAAGACTCACAGGACCAAAAAAAAGTTAGAAACAATGATTGGAGTTGTCAATTAGAGGAGATTATCGGTAATCTGATACCATGTTAAGATCACACTAACACGAGGATAAGAATAACGTTTTGACCATCTTTTATTAATGAAGAAAGCTGAGTATTTAACCTAGATGTAGTATAACTGATAATTAACTAACTTCCTAACAACAAACTAATTAGTTACAAGCTAACTAATCACTAACCAGTTAACTAATTCCTTTTAACATATAATTTATTTTAATTACAGAAAAATATTTTTATAATTTTCTAACCGAGTTTATTACTTAATTAAAAATAACATCAACTCAATAAAATACTTAATAAATAGTATAGGTATTATATATAAAGAATTCATTGTTAAGAAAGCTTCACTTTCTTCAAAAATTACCGTCTTTCAAATTATCGTCTATAACATATATCAAAAGAGGAAACATGAGGGTACAGTAGATATGCCACATATGAGTCATCATGATAATTTGCTTGACAATTATTTTTATTAAAATAGTGTTTTTGAAAAAAATACATCAAGTTTGATTGAAATAGTTAATAATATTAACTATTTAGATTAACTAATGATATTATAAAAGTTGAGAGGTTGATTGTGTTAAAAATTAAAGTATGTAAATTAAAACTCAAATTTTAGTATAATTTAGGGCAAAAAATTGGACTATAGTCTTATAATGTCATAAAAAACGATAGCAAATTTGAAATAAATGAGAAGTCATATCAAAAACTTATAAGGTATTCAAATTATATATAATCATATAATGTTTTGATCTAAAAATTAATGATACTAATTATTTGGGCTAACTAATAACATTATAAAAATATAAGAATTCAATTATGTTAAAATTTAAAGGATAAAAATTAAATCTCAAATCTAAACATATTAGAGGAAGCAAAGCTAATATTTAACTTTTTTAAAATGTAAAAAAAAAAGAAAAAGAATGTGGGTGTGACGTGTGTCAAAAAGGAAAGTTCATTCGACATTCCTTTTATTCATAGTTATATAGATATAAAATATACCATTCTTTTAAAATCTCATAAAAAAGAGAGCTTTATTTTTGTTTTTACATGTGTAAGGAACAAAGAATAGAAAAGAAAAGAAAAAATTTGGACACTATTTTTATATATGGTGCATAGATAAGTTAACTATTTTAGGGGTGAGTGTTTTACATATTGGAGATTTACTTCTTCTTTTTTATTTAATAAGTAGTGTTGAAAAATTATTACGTGTCTATTTTTTTAATATTCTACTATATATTTATAAAACGGTTGTTAATTTCCCGTTTAAAATTTCCACTGGAAATATAATAAATATTTTTCCTTATTTTATTAGGTATATTTTGGCATATTTGTTTAATTGTTCTTTAAATAATATGTTTAAATAATTGATCTTAATATTGGTACTTGATTTCTAAAATTTCTAAATGATATATTTCAACGAGTTGGGCCTTCCGAATTTATTCATATCCTTCTAAATTATTTATTTCTTGAGATTCAACCCTAACATTTGAAATGATCTTACTTCCCAATCAATATATTCATTTTTTGTCCTGTCTATTATAATTATTTAATAAAATAAAATAAATTTTTTGATTTTTTTAATTCCCGAGCGTTGCCGGTATAAAAATCTAATTATATTAAAAACAAAAATTAATAACATAGATTTTCCAAGTTCTTTTAAAAAAAAATTACTTTTGAGATTTTTTCTAGTTTCTAAAAGGTATAATGAATTTTTTTACCTTCTAACTTTATAAAAAAAATTATTTCAATGCTTCATTTAATTTTTTTTGTCTTTTTTAGTTATTGAATTCGCATTGTCTATCAAATCACCCTAAAATGAATGAAAAAGCTAACGTTTGTTGACATTATTGAAGTGGTATACATTTAGATTGTCATGTGTTTGCCACCGTCAACAATTAATTAATTTTTTATAATTTTTATACATTTTAATATTTTTTAATTTTAAAATAAATTTTATTAACTTTTTAAAATTTTTAAAATAAAAAAATTAATTACTAACATGACATACACATGGCAATCCAACGTGTATGCCTCATTAACAAAGTTGACAAATATTAACTTTTTCATCTATTTTAAGGTGATTTGATAAAGAATGCAAGTTTAAAAGCTTAAAAAAATTAAATATTAAATAGAAGACTAAAATAACTTATTTTTGTAAAATTAGAGGATAATTTATCATGCCTTTCTAAAATTTTGTTAACTTCAATTAGTAGCAGATTAAATTTAACTTGAAATCTAGACAGGATATTATTTTAGTTTGAGTAAATTAAAAATATAAACATCCTCCGACCCACATCATTATAATTATTGTAATAACAAGTCTTAATCAACAAAGGAACTTTCTATTTAACTTGTTGCTTATGTGAAAAACTTTATAAACTATGGTCCAACTTAGTTTTGGAACATCTCTCAATACTTAGTTTTTAAGTAAAAAAGATTCCAGTTTTGGTTGAAATGATTTAAGGGGATAAATAAATATAAAGGGTTAAATCTTAAAGTTATATATAATTTTTTTGGTTTAATATTAATTGTATATATAAATTTTAATTTTGTATATTTTATGTATATAATTTTAATTTGATTTAATTATTATAAATTATTAATACAATTATTGATGTAGCATTATTTTATGTTTACATATTATACATAGCAATAATTATATTTATTTAATAAAATAAATAAATTGATGTATTTATTTATTTAAATATATATGGTTAAATTAAAATCAAAATTTCATATATATATTTAAATCACAATCATACTTTTATGTGTATAATTGCATGGGCTTAAAATCAATGAACCGGGTCCTTCTCTATCACTGTCACTAACATGAATAAATAATCATATTACACTGTCTTTACACTAAGGTAAGTAATTATAGAAATAAAAGAAAAAGTTGAAAATCCATATACATACACCCTCCCCCATGAAGATCAAAACAGAGAAAATAATAATAATAATAATAAAGGGTTAAAACTGTGGGCAAAGGTTTGTCCGTTATGTAGTTTGATTGACTTTTTGTTTGGCCATCTAATCCTATAAACCCTAATCTACTTCTTTCATGTGCAGTTGTGATTTCCAATAGTAAAAAGAGTATAATTAATTTGTTTAGATTAATTGTATCAAATTGACGTTGGTTTATGCTTTGCTTTGCATGAGAATATTCGATTGGGAGGAGACAAAATCTGAGTGGAATCTAAGTACTTAACCGCCATTTGCATGTATCTAGTATTCTTTAAATTTATTTATTTTTTAAAACCCAATGTCGTCCTTTACAAAAACAATTACCATCTACAATTTTTGTTCATTATTTTTAGTTTGATTTAATTTGATTTAACTTCTATATAATGTTAAGGCAGAACAAGTATTCATGTTTAGAAAATTATTTAGTAATTAAATTAATTATAATTACTTGTAATATTATATATATATGATATATTAATGGATCTTAATGTATTAGGTTCGAAAATGAAATTTTAAATTTTTTTACAATTTTTTTTTTAAATTATAAGGAGAGGGGAGAAAAATTTTGACAATTCAATTTATAGTGGTCTCGCCCTAATTGTTTACTTTCTCTACTTTGATATACCTCGATTAAGGATTTCTCAATCACTAAATTTAAATTGGTACGCGTTTACAAATTTTTGGCTCACTAAAAAAATAGAAATGAGAATGACAAAGAGAATTAACAAAAAGAATACGGAATTTGACGCTTTTCTCTTAACTTTAATGCTTGGATGTTCATTTATTATATTTGATGTGTCTTTAATTTGTATTTATATCAAGAAATATATTTGTTGACGTTTATGAACGTGGGAGATGATTTGGAGCCATTGGAAGTATTAATTTTGAGTAGAAAAAGTGTCCTTACAACAAATGTTTTTAGAATTGGATCGATGGACAAATCAATCAGGTCATCATTTCGTCGGTTTGAAAAATTCAACTAATCTATTTAAAATAATTATTAAAAATAAAAAGAAAAAAGAAAAAAACCAGTTCAATCGATTTTTTAATCGGTCTGTACTGGTTCACAATTCAATCAATCCAATTCCATTCTCTAGACTAGTGCCCCGGTTGGTTCTAGGTCCAAATAGTCTAACCAATCGATCCAATCTAATTCAAACATCATTTCCTAGAATTCAAGTATCGATAATTACTGAGTAAGTATTGATCCTTTGCAAAAAAATAGTCATTAGCGATTGTTCTAGCACCAATGTATCGATACATCAAGTCGTGTATCGATACTTGAAGCAATGTATTGATATATGTCCTTTCAATTTTGTTATTTGGCGACAAAACTTTGTCTATTCCAATACATTTAATATATGTATCAAAACTTGGTTTCAAACTTGCATAAAATTAATTTTAAACATTTAAAAACACTTTGATATTGACTCAAAAATATTTAGATAAAGTAAAATACATTTGAAATATGTTTTAGAGTACTTTGCAAGTCTTTGGAATGCATTGAAAATGTTTGACCACTAAATGACTTAGTTAATACAATTTATAAATTTATCTTAAATGTTGTTATATAAAAAACTTGGAATATCAAAACTAACATAATGATTTGAATGTAAATGGAACACTCCCTAATTACACTTCTAGTTCTTATTGAGGAGGTTGAGAATTAAGATAATTATACCAATAATTACAACCAGTTATATTCAAATCTAGTTAATCTATTACTTTCCAATCACATCCATACATGATTTAAGAATATTTTGATTTTAAGAGATGTATTTCATTTTTAAAATTATAATTATATGTAATTTTATTAATCTCATTTAAATAATCTACAAAATTTATTTACGAGAGATAATTTCCTTACAGTTTGACTTGCTAAATTATGGCAAAAATTTTAACAAAATTACATAGCATTTATCGAAGCTTGAAAAGTTAGAACCTTAGCTGTGCGTTGAGCATCTTATCCTTCAATGGTTTCGATTTGAAAGAATAAAAACAACAATGCTTTCTCTTCCCATTAAGTATTTTGCTGTTACTTTAATTTAATTTAATCTTTATTTTATGTTTTAATTAAACAAAAATGTTATTATAAATACAATTATTTCTTAAGGTGAAGAATTGCAACGATCTAAAAATTAGTGGGGTCGAAAAGTGCGGTTACAAAATTTCATTTTTGTAAACTGGACTCGTAAATATTATTAAATATTAACAAAGTTATATTTGAAGTGAATTGAAATTTTGTTAGGTAAATTCGTCGAATTAGTACTTAATTTAAGTATAGAGACTAAATCGTAAAAGTATCAAAAGTTTAATTCTTAAGAAATCTTCAATTAAAATTCAAAGTAAGAGAATTAAATAGTAATTATGCCCTATAAATTTAGTGGTCAATTTCTAATTGTATTTGTAATAACATTTTGGTTTAATGAAAATATGAAATAAAATAAAATAAAGTAAAACCAAAATACTTAGTGGGAAGGGAAAGCATATGTTTTAAAATTTGGTCTTGACATGTACCTAAGGTCCCATTTAGGCATTTAATGTTTTATTTTTGGATTCTTGTGATATTTTGAGAATTATATATATGTATACATATGTGATGGCAATGATCATGAAAATGGCATCTTGATGAGTAGTTTGACTTGTTTAATTTCTTGCCTAAATGGTGATTAGATGATGTGCTAAGGAATCGTTGTACAAGGTGATTTATAAGCTTATGTATGCTTGAAATGATTTGGTAACTTATGCTACTAAAATGATTTATGTTATGCTTAATTGTTTAGATTATAGAAATATCATTGAGTTATACTCAGTGTATGGTTTTGTTTTACGTGCGCAAGTTAAGTACTTTACGACTTGAATGTCAACTCAGCATTCAGTGGCAATACTGGACTCAATCATTGTCAATGTTTTAAAACTTGGTCTTGGCATGTACCTAAGGTCCCATTTATGCATTTAATGTTTTATTTTTGGATTCTTGTGGTATTTTGAGAAATATATATATGTGATGGCAATGATCATGAAAATGGCATCTTGATGAGTAGTTTGACTTGTATAATTACTTGCCTAAATGGTGATTAGATGATGTGCCAAGGAATAGTTATATAAGGTGATTTATAAGCTTATGTATGGTTGAAATGATTTGGTAGGTTTGATGTATAAAACATGAGATTGCTTGAATGGCTATTTGATGTATGACTAGTTGATAACTAAGGGGCCATTGAAGGTTTATTGGATTGGTATGTATGTAATCTCTTGGCTGGTTTTGAATTATTAATTAAGGTGTCAATTGTGGCATATTGGTTAGGCACTTAGGTTGATTGTTATAAGTGATACTTTGGCATAATTTTCATCCTCTTTAATTGGTTGAAATATGGTTTAATGGTTACTTGAGGCCTAAGTGGTAAAGGTTGAAAACTTTCTTGAAAGGTGATAAACGCTAAATTATACATATTTTTACTTCATGTTTAGCCTATATTTTGGATGAATTATTATTAATTTTGCGAGAATTGGTGCTTTTAATCTTTTTTTTCATATCTTATACTCAGAAGAGTATAGGGAAGATAAAAGAAAGGAAAACGGACCAAAAACGAGGAAAATGGGCCAAAATGTGAAAATGACACGGCCCGAAAGAGTTACCACACGGCCATGCCACACAAGGTCCAACACGGCCCAACGCCGACAAGCACGGCCAGACCACACGGCCGTGCCACCATCAACAGGCCCGCACACGGCCTCTTATCGATCCATACGGGCGTGGCACACGGGCGTGTCCCTAT
Source organism: Gossypium stocksii (assembly GCA_020496765.1). NCBI lineage: Eukaryota > Viridiplantae > Streptophyta > Magnoliopsida > Malvales > Malvaceae > Gossypium > Gossypium stocksii. The sequence continues at coordinate 43,765,284 of CM035630.1, read as the reverse complement.
CGTGAGGAAGTTTAATTCTACTCGAAAAAGGATACTTAGGGGCTAAGAAAGCTATTCTAAACTCTATATAAAGACCTTAGGAGGAAACTTCAAAGTGGTGCTTATTTCCCGCTAAGGGAATACTCTTTTCTCTCAAGAAAGAGCGCCATAATTCTGTCAACACAAGGAGTGAAAGCAAGGAATTACTCCAAGGGAAGCCGATTGATTCATCCCAGAAGCCAGAATTCTACATCAAGACAGAGGATCTCCCTAAATTCCTTCAGGGGTTTTTGGGTTCTTTATGTTTTGTTATCTTATTTCTTCTGAGATGTTTTCTTTATTAGTTATGAACTAAACCCTTCAAATACTTGAGGGGGATGAAACCTAAGACATATCTTGCTATTATTTATTCTTGAATTATATGATAACTACTTGAATTATTCTTAATTATGTGTTCTTCATTCTTGATTTAATAATCCTAGGTATTACTTTAAGAACTTGATGTGCTTAGGCGGAGGAGTAAAAGTCCCTGTTTTAAGAGTAGATCTACCATAATTAAGCGGAGTTGCATGCAACCCTAGACATAGGGCGACATAAATCTGTCGGATTAGGGTCAAACCTAATAGGGGGATCTATAGATCGAATTAATGCAACCTAGGGGTGTTAATTAATAAAGAAACTTTAATTAACCACCTAGGATTAGTTGTTCTTATCCTCGATGGAGGTATTAACATAAGTTAGGGATCTCTATGGATCAAGTCAAGTGAAGAAGTCATCTAGTTCAAGAAATTAATAACAAGTGAAGTCTAGGTGGATTCTCCGTTAAGTATTGCTCATATCAATCAGCTTTTCCCTAAAGTTTTCCCCAATTTACTGTTTGTGCATTTTTAGTTAGTTTTAGAATTAGTTTCAATCAATCCTCTTTTATTTTTTGGCTAGATAATAGAAAGGAAGTAAGTATTAGTACTTTTGGTTCCCTTGGGTACAATAACTCGGTCTTGCCGCTAAACTATACTACTGTTCGATAGGTGCGCTTGCCTTTAAAATCGTGATATTAATTAGTTTTTGGTGTGTTCAGTTTTTATAAATTTTATTACTTAATATCGCGAGTATCAAGTTTTTGGCGCCGTTGCCGGGGAACTAAAATATTAAGAAAACTCGATTTCTATTACTTTAGCCATTATTATTTTTATTTATTTTCAGCTTTTATTTTTATTTTTATTTTAATTTGCTTTGCTTTTTCCTTTCTAGGTATCTCTAGTTTATGACTAGAAGAAACCTAGTAGGACCATTGCTTTTCGACGACGATTTAGAAGTGACAGTTCGTCGAACTCGCCAAGATAAGAAGAAGTTTGCAATATCCAGAAGAAGGACAAGAAGAAGAACCTGAACCTACTGAAGAGATGGAAGCAAATCAGGATAATCAACTACTTCCTATAGTAGCCGCAAATCCTGTTGAGCAAATCCTGCTCCTCGTACTATGTATGATTATGCTAGACCTAATTTAGCAGGCACTGAATCTAGCATTGTTAGGCCTACTATTGCTGCAAATAATTTTGAACTGAAACCTAACATTATTCAAATGATACAACAATTTGTTCAGTTTGATGGTTTGCAGGATGAGGATCCTAACTCGTATCTAGCCAATTTCTTAGAAATATGCGATACATTCAAAATAAATGGCGTTTCTGATGATGCCATTCGTCTTAGGCTATTCCCATTCTCCTTGAGAAACAAGGCTAAACAGTGGTTAAATTCTCTACCACGAGGCTCAATTACTACATGGGAACAGATGAACGAAAAATTTTTACTTAAATATTTTCCTCCAGTTAAAACAGCTAAATTGCGAAATGATATCTCTTCTTTTGTGCAGATGGATCTAGAGACACTTTACGATGCCTGAGAGAGATACAAAGATCTTTTGAGACGGTGCCCTCACCATGGGTTGCCTTTGTGGTTACAAGTTCAAACCTTTCACAGCGGTTTGAATCCATCAACAAGGCAGATGATCGATGCAGCCGCCGGAGGAACAATCAACAATAAAACACCAGAAGCAGCTTATGAGTTTATAGAAGAGATGTCACTGAACAACTATCAGTGGCAAGTCATGAGGACAAAGCCGACAAAAGCTGCAGGAGTTTATAATATTGATGCTGTCACCATGCTTACTAACCAGGTGGAACTTTTAATAAAAAGTTTGATAATTTTGTTGGTTCTACGCAAGCACATCCAGTGATGCAGTGTGGTGTAAACCAGGGAAATATGTTCAATCCAGATTACTCCTCTTATGGATATGGCATGGAAACTGAGCAAGCCAACTATATGGGTAACAATTTTAGATCTCAATTTAACCCTTATAGTAACAACTATAATGCAGGTTGGCGAAATCACCCAATTTTTCATGGGGAGAGCAAGGAAATCAAAGACAACCACCTCTTCCGGGATTTCAGCAGCCACTACTACAGCAGGAGAAAAAGCCGAACCTAGAAGAGATGTTCACCAAATTTATGGCCATGTCAGAAACTCGTTTCCAAAATATCAAAACGGCATTAAGGAACCAGCAAGCATCTATTGAAGGACTTGAAACTCAAATAGGCCAGCTCGCCAAACTAATCTCTGAAAGACCGCAAGGTGGGTTACCAAGCAACACTGAGACTAACCCTAAGGAGCAACTCAATGCCGTGGATACGATAGATGATAGAGGGTTAACCAAAACCAACCCAAAGCCATGTAAAGAGCTTGTGGTAAGTAAAGGAAAGGATGAGGTAAGTTACAAAGTCGAAATTACCAAAGAATTTAAACCTCATATCTCATACCCAACCGCGCTAAAGAAGGACCACACAGATCAGCAATTCGGTAAGTTTCTTGAACTCTTAAAGAAATTACATATCAACTTACCATTTGTTCAAGCAATTTTGCAGATGCCAAAGTACGCAAAATTTTTAGAGGAACTTCTCACAAATAAAAGGAAATTGGAAGAACTATCCACAGTGGAACTCAACGAGGAATGCTCAGCTATTCTCCAAAATAAACTACCAACCAAACTGAAAGATCCATGGAGTTTTACTATTCCTTGTTTATTTGGTAGCCTAGACACCAAAAATGCTTTAGCTGATTTAGGGGCTAGTATAAATGTCTTACCTTATAAACTGTTTAAACAACTAGGTCTTGGAAAACCTAAGCAAACTAAGATGAACATTCAACTGGCTGATAAAACTATTTGGTCTCCTAAGGGAATAATTGAAGATGTGCTTGTCAAAATTGATAAATTTATATTCCCAGTTGACTTTGTTATTTTAGACATTGAGGAGGATAGCAATGTACCCTTAATTCTAGGGCGACCCTTTTTAGCAACTGCTAGAACAATAATTGATTTAGGAACAGGTGAACTTACACTACGTGTGGGTGATGACAAAGTTACTTTAGAAGCTCGAAACTCGTTTAAGACTGTTGATAATAATATCGTCACGAGTCCTTGTAAAAAGAATAATCTCACCATCCAACCTTCTGTGCAGGATACACTCCACATAAAGGCAACTCAATCACAGACAAGACCATCCAAGGGAGACGCACCTGGAAAGCGAATGCTTCAGATTGAGGATCTAGATGAGTGGCTGAACAATCACGAAAAGCCCAAAATATGCCACACAAACCCAGAGCATCACCAAGACGACCCTCAGGTACAAACGAATCAACTCAAGGTAGGGGATAATGTAATACGATCCTCGAATCTTGAATTCAAAAGAGCATACAAGTGATACACTTTACTTCATGGTAATGAAAATCTTTCCCTATGGTACAGTCGAGATAAAACATGAGTCATTTGGCATTTTCAAGGTAAATCACACTCGACTCAAATCTTACGTTGATAATAAAATTGTAAGTAGGATAGAAGAGTATCAACTCTTCAAACCACTGTGAACGTACAAACTTGAGAAAAGTCGAGCTTAGACTATAAACAAGCGCTTTTCGGGAGGCAACCCGAGCACTAACTTAGTAAATTCTTTTAAAATTAGGCTTTCTAATACATCAACTAACCGTTGAATGCAGGTTTTTCGAGCCACACGGCCATGCCCACAGGCGTGCCTCAGGCCGTGTGTACACTTTGAGCAGAGACACGATCATGCAACTTGGCCGTGTACAAGCAGGGTAAAATTTTTCCTAAGGTACGGGCTACGATAAATAGGCACGACCGTGCAATATGGCTGTGGCCAACACTATCAATTCCAACATGGGCGTGTGACCCCATACACGGCCGTGGAGGAAGCAAACATCGAAGGAGACGGCCGTGCAACATGGCCATGTACCTCAACACGCCCTCGCAACACGGGCGTGTGTCTCGAGCCAGGCGCGTCAAAATCCCTGGTATTTTTGTTTTTCTATTTTATTTTATCTTTTTCTTTATTTGAATTTTAGTATTCTCAGAACTAGTTTATGTTATTTCAGTTTTTTTTATATCGGTTATTTCCTAACGAGTAATTGGTCTAATCCTGAAATACCTAAAATCCTTTAAGTGCTATCGCAGTTTCAAAACCATGAACTTTAAGTATTCCTTCCTCCAAGACAGCTTTCACAATTCAAAAGTTCCATCCAATATTCAGGGAGTTTTACTTCCCTCCCTAACTTATGATCTTGTGCTTCTATTGCTATTAATGTTATCTTTGTACATTGAGGGCAATGTACATCTTAAGTGTGGGGGCGAAACTCACTTTCATTCTTTATATTATCTTTGAAATCCCTAAAAATTACTCTCAAATTTCAAATTCTCTGCATTATCTTCAAATCTCTTGTTAGGAATTAATTTTGATTGATTTATGATTTTTATTGATGTGTTGAGAATTAAGACATAGGTGCTTATGCTTTGATTATTCAAACTTTAAAAACACTAGGGAATCAAACATGATAAGTTAAAATTTTTGAGAATTTAAATATTTTTTTAGGTTATTTTCCCTAATTTTAAGTGTTAGCTTGAGATTTAAAATTCACAGGATTGACATCAAAAGCCATAATTCTGGTGAGATTTTTGAGCCTTTTGAGCATACATTATCAAAAGCCATAATTCTGGTGAGATTTTTGAGCCTTTTGAGCATACATTATCAAAAGCCATAATTCTGGTGAGATTTTTGAGCCTTTTGAGCATACATTCTTTCGTGCTCATTTTTATTATTGCTTTGAGTGAGTCAATACTGATTTGTTATTCTAGAACTTGCTTCAATTATACATGTCAAGACCACATCATTAATTTGATACACCGAAATGATAAAGGCACCTAGGTTTAACCCACTTACTCCATAAAAAGCCTACCTCCATAAATTAACCCCTAGTAAACCCCATTGAGCCTAACAACCCATTCTTTGACTTACCTCTAATATTAACTCATAACCCATTTTTGTTGAATTCCATTCAATTATTTTGATCCCTATTTTTGTCGAGATTTGAGTTAAATTATTATCTAGCTTTGTTCTCTTTTTCAGTTATAAAGTTTGTCAATATTCAAAGTATTGTATTTGAATTATTCCTAAAAAAAAAACAAAAAAAATTGTATACACAGTTGTGATCTGTAATAGTTTAATAGTTTTTGCATATTTCTACAAGCTTCCAAATCCAGAACGATGTCATCATAAGGCCTAGCTCTAGGAATATGTTCCAGTGATAGAGATTTCTCTAGCTAAATGATTTTTCATTTCAATCTCGATTCTAACCCTCTTTTTCAGCTTGTGACAACACCCCTAACCAAAGCCCCATTACAACCATTGAAAGACCTTTTGATCGATGTGTCGCATTAATCTATAGTGGTGGAGATTTGATTTTCTTGCAAGCCTATGGTAATAGCTTTTCAGGTTGACTAGAGAGTGCTTAATTCTTGAACCCTAAACACTTCGACTGGATAGAGTGAATCTTTAGTGAGGATGTCAACTCCTGTTAATTAAGATGGAGAGATAATTACTTAGGAAGAGGGAGAAAACTTATGTTTCAATGATAAAATTCTCAACTTAAAGTGATTGAGTCTTTAATGTTCTTTAGATTAAATTATCATTGTATGATTACCTGTGGATTAGCTTGAAACATTATCGATAAAGATTGTAAGTTGAGAAGAATAATTCTTTATTAGGGATTGAGATTTTGCTTGAGGACAAGCAAAGGCTTAAGTGTGGGGGTATTTGATAAACGCTAAATTATACATATTTTTACCTCATGTTTAGCCTATATTTTGGATGAATTATTATTAATTTTGCGAGAATTGGTACTTTTAATCTTTTTTTTCATATCTTATACTCAGGAGAGTATAGGGAAGAGAAAAGAAAGGAAAACGGACCAAAAACGAGGAAAATGGGCCAAAATGTGAAAATGACACGGCCCAAGGAGTCACCCACGGCCGTGCCACACAAGGTCTAACACGGCCTAACCCCGACAAGCACGGCCAGACCACACGGCCATGCCACCATCAACAGGCCCGCACACGGCCTTTTATCGTCCACATGGGCGTGGCACACGGGCATGTCCCTATCGTGAGGAAGTTTAATTCTACTCGAAAAAGGATACTTAGGGGTTAAGAAAGCCATTCTAAACTCTATATAAAGACCCTAGGAGGCAACTTCAAAGTGGTGCTTATTTCCCGCTAAGGGAATACTCTTTTCTCTCAAGAAAGAGCGCCATAATTCTGTCAACACAAGGAGTGAAAGCAAGGAATTACCCCAAGGGAAGCCGATTGATTCATCCCAGAAGCCAGAATTCTACATCAAGACAGAGGATCTCCCAAATTCCTTTAGGGGTTTTTGGGTTCTTTATGTTTTGTTATTTTATTTCTTCTGAGATGTTTTCTTTATTAGTTATGAACTAAACCCTTCAAATACTTGAGGGGGATAAAACCTAAGACAGATCTTGCTATTATTTATTCTTGAATTATATGATAAGTACTTGAATTGTTCTTAATTATGTGTTCTTCATTCTTAATTGAATTATACGATTTTTTGTTGAGATTTCGATTTATAAATTGCTTGTAATCATTTGGTATTTCTTCGTAGAATCCTATTACCCGGGTTCGATGGCTGTACTAGGTAAGGGGTGTTACATTTATTGGTATCAGAACTATAGATTTAGCCAATTCTCAGACTAAATTGAGCTCAGAATCAAGTCTAGAGGTACATGAAAAAGTTGAGTCGAGCCTAAGTCAAGCTTGAGTTGGGATTTGAATGTTGATTATAATGTTTTTATTTTACAGTTAAAAGATGTCAAAAGAATATGAAAATAAAGTTAATGAAAATATTCATAGTAGCAGTCACTCTGCTGAAAATGAAATTAGGGTCGAAATGATGGCACTGATGTCGGTTCAGCTGGTGCTCAACAACCTAGGGTTGATAGAGATAAAAACAAGAGGCAAGGTGATGCTTTTTAGAGAATGGCAGGGGGTACTCCTACGGTAGTATTTGTGCTTATTATTCGGCGGGCCCCGGTTAAAGAATTACGGAGGTATGGTGCTACCGAATTTTTGGGTTTGAAAGGGCTTGATCCCTCAACTGCTTAAGTTTGGTTGGAATCGACTAAACAATTTCTGCAACAACTTGAATGCACCTAATATGAATGCATAATCTATGTTGTTTCTCTACTACAAGGAGAAGCATATACATGGTGGCAGACAATAACATGCCATGTACCTGTTGAGTGCACCAATTTGGAGTTCTTTTAAGCTGAATTTTAGAAAAAGTACGTCAGAGAGTTATACTTTGAAGATCGAAAGCAAGAATTTTTCTTATTGAAATAAAATGAAATGTCAGTACTTGATTACGAACGTGAGTTTCTATGAATCAGGAAATACTCCTTAGAATTTGTACCTATGAAAGCTGGAAGTTGTAAAAGTTTCCTACATGGTTTGCGCTATGAACTTAGAGTTCAGTTTATGTCACATCAAATTTCAGAGTTTACCGATTTAGTTGAGCGAGCGAAAATTGTGGAGCAAGCTTTGGGCCTAGATGGGAAAACAGAGCCTACACAAGTTGCTAGAAAATGAACAAAGACTGTTAGTTTGCATCCTCTACCTAAATGAACTAGGGATTTTCGTGGTAATTGAAGATCGACTTTTAAGTCCAAAAGATCTGATAGAAACCTAGATCGTTAATCATTTGTGTCAGTGGATAGTATACAAGGTCCTGCTTGAGATTTTGATATACCGAACTGTGAGCATTATGGGAAAAAGCATCGAGGTGAATGCTAGAAGTTGTTACGAGCTTATTTTCATTGTGAATCGTTAGAACATTTTGCTCATAAGTGCCTGAGAAGTGATAATGCTGCTTTAATTCCTACTCAGAGGTATGTACCTGCAGTTAGGAGTCAAGGGATTAGTCGTGGTAGTTTTGTTTCTAGAGTTGGTGCAAGAAAGGGGCTTGAAACTGTTACTCATCAATGGAAAGCTTGAAAGCCGACTCGAGCATACATTGTACGGGTTTACAAAGAGGGCAATGCTACTTATATCACCTTATACCGACCCGATATACTGGACCCAAATATAGAATGTCACAATACTTATACACTTAACAAAAAAACTTTTAAAACTGGTGATGACCTTATTGAACATACCTCATATATATATTTTTTTTAAGTCAAAAGATTTTGATTGAAGCATTTATTAATTACAACAGTTTCTTATATACTAGTATGAAACATTACAACTTAAATCTTTACCAAAACAGACTCCATCATGGCATATAATACTATTCGTCAATTGATAACATTTTCCCATAAGTGTCCCTCTTGTATGCATAATATCGCACTACAATCCTTTATCTTGGTGCATTCCTGGTTTGGTCACTTTGACGAACTAGTTCAACCTAAGAACCTGCATCACAAATAAGCTCCTATAAGCTAAATGGAACTTAATGAGTCCCAACCAGTTTTACCTCTTTATCGTTATTATCAAAATCCTCGAATTTAAGATCCTGGACTTTCTTTCAGGCCTTGGTTAATGCTTTTCTATTTCCTGGTTGGTGAATAATTGTACGCCAATCTCTACACTTTAATACCTTGGAGACAATCCACCTGAATGGCGAACCTTAGACTGCACCCCTTAGTTCGAATCCTATTATGCACTTTTTAAAGATAATAGTTGGATATACTCCTTAGAAAGATATTTATATGGATACTATTCTTATCTGATTCTCATACCGACTCTGGTGGATATTAAACGTCGTTCACACCATTTTTTCACTTTAACATATGCTAATGTACTTTCTTAGATGAATGTAAAATTTTGATCACCCGATAGAATTCCAGATAGCTTTGATACATAATGTGATAATTTCCAAGTTTTGCGGGCTCTTCCACATACTGTTCACAAAGGTCTTAAATACTCCTAACCCAAAAGGAATTGAATTTGAGATAATGTCTCTAGATTGAACTTTTGAAAGATTATGGTTGCATTATTGATTACCACCTTGGTAAAGCTAACATTGTAGCTAACGCATTGGGTTAATATTGAGCTTATAAAAGCTTAAAATCAACCTAGTACCAAACAAGGTCATTTGGATACAAAAACAAAAACTTAGGAAAAATCTATAAATAGGGGTCACATGGCCGTATCCCCTAACTGTGTGGAAATGCTAAGGCCGTGTGGGATGAGACACATTGTCCTATAGACAAGCCGTGAAATAGACTGATGCCGTGTGGGGTTGAAGTCACTCAACCATGTGAACAATCGTGTACACTCACCAAGGTCATGTATGTCAAAAGTGTAAATATTCAAAAATATGTCACACAATCTTGTTACTGGGCCATGTAACAAATTGTGGCCGTGTGCATTAAAAATCTACAAAAACCTACAGGTCACACAACCGTGTCATATTCTGTATAAGGCACACGTTTGTGTGCGAGGCTGTGTACCAGGTCATGTATGTCTGGAAATATCTTTCAATGTAAGCTTTATAACTTTAACTCACTTATACCACAAGCAGCCAAATATACCATATCTCAATCAACTCCCAAAAGTATTAAAACCATGTAAAAACATTACTTACAACAACCTTCTTAAGTGTTTAACAAATATTCCACAATTGGCACCTTAATCAACAATCCAAAATCAACTAAAACATTATATGCATATCATTTCAATATGCCTTCCAAGATATCTCAAGCAATAACTCAATTTAACACCAAACTAACCATTCTAAACAATCTCCAATTGACTCCAATTCAACTTTATATCTTATGCACTATAGTTACCAAATCATTTCAAGCATAACACAGGCATATGAATCACTTTTACTATAACACCCCTTACCTATATTCAGCGCCGGAACCAGGTACGAGGCATTACCTGATTTAAACACTCTTGAACAGCTTAAATCAGGCCCATCTAATATCTTTCCAGTTTAAAACTTTGCATTCATAATCATGACTTCCCCATTATAGGCCCACGAGGCCTTAAACATACTTTAAAGAAGGTTTGAGATTGAACTGGAATCTTTCGAACTCTTAGAAAATTTTTACTCAAAATAGGGTCACATGCCTATGTGATCTGGGACACGCCCGTGTGGGAGTCTATGTGGTCACACACGCCTGTGTCCCTATTCCATGTTAAATTTATTTTTCATTTCGACCTACAGGGGTTTTCACACGGCCTAGCACACGCCAGTGTCCATGGCCCGTGTCCCTCATACGGCCATGAAACGCCCGCATTTTAGCTCATGTGTGAAAACCTTGACATTCTGTTTATGACATCAGCAAATATTTAGGGGCACATGGCCAAGTCATACGCCCGTGTGTTAGGCCATGTCTTTCACACGGTTGAGACACACGACCATGTCTCTGCCCGTGTGTTTTCTACTAGGCATTTTGTTTTGCATAATTTTAGGTGCAAGGGATACATGACCTGTCAACATGCCCATAGGGCTGACCGTGTGTCACACACGGCCTAGACACACGGCCATGTGCCTACCTGTGTGGACAATTATAGGTTATTTTCCATGCCCCTTTGCCACCCTGAAACATAACCAAACTTATACCAATTTCAACATCACATATCATGGCATTAATAAACCTTTAAGTACCTACAATTAAGACATTCACTTCCCAAAACACACTACATTCGTCATGCATTCTCATCATTCATTTCTCATTTCAAGCATGCAAGCTTGCGCTTAAATAAGCTACACCATATTGCTTGAATTTAACTTAACCAATATTAGCCAATTTCAATGACCATTTACAAAATGAATCAAGTAATATTAATAGCCAACACATTTGGCTAACGAATATGACATATAACAAAAAAGACCAAGTTCCTATACATGCCATACTTAAAAAGATTATCATTACTATACCATAAGAAATGCTTGATAGTATGAACCGAGCTCCGACGTCCTTTGATCCCTGAGCTAGCTTGGCAATACTACTAGGAAAGGGAAAAAGGGAGGGAGTAAGCATAAATGCTTAGTAAGTTGCATGTAACAAATAACAATATACATCCAAATAAGGCTTATGAAACATCACATGATATTCTTTGCTCATTAACATGGCTTACTCATACTCTTCCTTACCGACATACTCATATTACACTGATTTCATTTTTCATGAGTTTCTCACACACACTTGTATCACTCATCACATAACTTTAGTCTTCCTTGTCTTAAACATCAACTTAAATTCTTTTCCCGTTAAATCACTTGGGATACCGAAGGATACTCTAAATGTCATTCTCCTAATAAGATGCCACAGTCATATCCCAGATATGGTCTTACATGGGATCACATGTCTATGCTGAAGCCATATCTCAGATAATATCTTATATGGAATCTCATCTCGATGTTGATGTCATATCCTAGATATGGTCTTATACGAGATCGTCTACTGATGTTGATGCCATGTCCCAAATATGGTCTTACATGAGATCGTATGTTGATGCTGATGCCATGATCCAAACATGGTTTTATACGGGATCACATTTCGATGCCAACACCACATCCCAAGCATGGTCTTATATGGGATCTCAACTTGGTACCGATGCCATGTCCCAGACATGGTCTTATACGGGACCTCCTTAGTCTCATGTCATGACAATAGTATCCTTCGTTTCCTTAAAATTTAACCGGGATTTCTATATAATAATTTCATCATTACTTTATCAAATTTTCATAGATAAATTTCTTGAAAACAATGTATATTTCATACAACATCAAAACATTTAAAAACATAATATTGAATTGTCAATTTATTACACACAACTTATCTTGGATCTAAAATACGGATGACTATTAAATTTAATCCACCACCTTGTTATTTCCTCGGTTTCGGTCTGGACTTCGTGTTTTTTAATCTATAATAGCAAATTACACTCATTTAATCATCACATTGGCTAAACAACCCATAAATCATACTTTGAAAAAATTATAGTTTTACCCCTAAACTTTTACTTATTTGTAAAATGGTCCCTAAGCTCGTATAAAGAAATGTACTAAATTTCTTGGTTTCCCAAGCCTAGCCAAACCTTAAATGAACTCATAACAGCCCACATTTCTCATCAATTTATACTTTTACGACACATTTTTTCCACTTTCACAATTTGGTCCCTATTAGGTGTTTTCATGAAAAAATACTTAGAGAAAGATGTTCATCACACATCAATCTTTCATATTCCTCCATAAAACATAAAAATACATGCATTTCATGCATGGATAAATTTTTTTAACATGAACCTTAGCTTAAAATAGTGGTAGAAATAGCTAGGTCAAGTTACGAGGATTTCAAACATACGAAGAACATTAAAAAGGGGCTAGGAGTCACTTACTTGGAGCTTGAAAATGTCAAAACCCTAGCTTTGGAGACTTAGGGATTTTTGGCACTAGCATGGAGAAGATGAGCACATTTTTTTTTACTTATTTTCCCTTTTTATTTCATTAATTAACTAAATAACCAAAATGCCCTTATGGCATTTCTTTAAAATTTTACTCTTCATTGGGTATTTTTGTCCATCATGCTATAAAATGGTCTAATTACTAGATAAGGACCTCTGATAAATTTTCTAATGCTATTTTATCCTTAAAACTTCTAGAAACTCATATTTTACAATTTTTGCAATTTAGTTCTAAAGGACAAATTGATCACCTATTCACAAAATTTCTTCATGAAATTTTCACACAATCATGGAATCATACCATAGACCTTAAAATAATCGTAAAACATATGTTTTTATTTCATATTTGTGGTCCTGTAACCACTATTCTGAGTAGGCCCTAAATCGAGTTCAAACTACAATAGAATAGGTTGATTTTGTAAATCGATCAATTATCAGCCAAATGACATTTCTTTTTCTTGGAGACAACGATAACCCTATTACGAAACCCATTGTTACACGCTCCCATTTTCATTCAGGAATCTAGATAGATTGAAGAAGTCTGGTAGGAACTTTATGTTTTGCCTTAACTCGCTAACAAGTCAAACATTAGGTAACAAACTCAACTATCTTTATTTTCATATCGAGCTACCAATATAATTCTCGTAAATCATAGTATATTTTCGTTTCGCCAGGGTACATAGAAAAAAGGCTATCCTGAGCTTCACAGAGTATTAAGTCTTTTAAATTGGCAACATTTAGAACACAAATTCAATTACGAAATCTTAAACAACCACGATCATCAATGCTGAAGTTTCCTACCAAGCCATGTTGAACGATTTCCTTTTTCTCAAACAACTTGGTATCGATGAGCTGCACCTCTTTGATTTGTTCAAACAACACTGGTTTGATTATCAATTCGGATAATAAGCTACGGTTATTATTAATACCAAGTTGAGTGAACATCGCCCATGAATCAACTACTACTTTTCTGCTCAAAGCATCAGCTACGACATTAGTTTTCTCGGGATGATAAACGATGAAACAACCATAATCTTTTAAAATTTTAATCTAACAACGTTGTCCCAAATTCAATTCCTTTGATGTTAAAAGGTATTTAAGACTTTTGTGATCTGTATAAATATGACACTTTTCATCATACAAATAGTGTCTCTAGATCTTTAGAGCAAAAACTACATCGACTATCTTTCAATCGACGAGATGCATACGTAATTACCTTACAATCCTACAACAAGATGCAACTCAGGCCATTCAACGAGACGTCATGATAGACCATGAAGTCATTTCTCTTTTCGGGCAAAGTTAATATTGGTGTTTCAGTCAACATCTGTCTCGATTTTTTGAAACTCACTTGTCACTAGCCACTCCAAATAAATTGAATACTATTTTGCAACAATTTCATCATTAGCGTAGCTATTTTTGAAAACCCATTTACAAATCTTCGATAACCAGCCAGTCCAAGAAAATTACGAACTTTTGACACATTTCTCGGTGCTTTTCACTATAAGATAGCCTCGATCTCTTAAGGATCAACCCGAATCCCATCCGCTAAAATAACATGTCCTAGAAACACAACTTCAGGTAACCAAAATTCGCATTTACTAAGATTTCCATATAATTACTTTTTTATCAAAACTTGCAAAATAATTTTGAGATGTAGTTCGTGCTCAACTTTAGTTTTTGAATAGATTAAGAGATCATTGATAAAAAACACCACAAATTAATCTAGATAGAGTTGGAAGATGTGGTTCATGAGGTCCATGAATGCTACAAGAGCATTTATCAATCTTAATAGCATCACTAAAAATTTGTAGTAGCCATAACGTGTATAGTATGTCGTTTTCGATACGTCACTATCTTTCACTTTCAACTAATAGTAACCTGATCTTTAACAAATCTTGGAAAAGACTGAATCTCCTTTAAACTGATCGAGTAAATCATTGATATGAGGTATGGGATGCCAATTCTTAATTGTCAGTTTATTCAGTTGTTGATAGTCAATACAAAGCTGCATCAAAGCATATTTTGTTTTAACGAACAATACTGAAGCTCCTTGGGCAATATACTAGGGCGTATAAAGCTACGGTCTAGTAAATTATGTAATTGAACTTTCAATTCCTTCAGCTATGTTGGTGTCATATGATAAGGGGAAATTGACACCAGAGTCGTACAAGGGAACACTGTAATTGCAAACTCAATTTCCAGATCTGGTGGTAATCTTGATAATTCTTCAGGAAAAACATCAAGGAATTCACAAATAGTTTGAATCTTACTGATTTGATTATCATCAGCACTCGAGTAAATAAAATAGGTCAGAAAAGCTTCATAGCTTTGATTGATGAGTTTATTAGCTCGAACTACTGAAATGATATAACTTAAACCACTCTTTTTGATGCCATTCACTTCTATCGCATTACCATCAACCCTTTGAAAAAAATTCTTTTTATGGTAATCCAAAATCACCCCATGCTCGGTTAGCCAATCCACACCCAAAATCAGATCGATATCACCAAATGGCATAATTAACAAGTTAACAAGAAAAGATACATTCTGAAACTCTGACGGACACCGTCTACACCCTTGATCGACTAACACTGTTTTCCTTAAAGAACTCGATATGACCATATCCACTTTCGACGTTTCAGAATTTAAACTTCTCGATTTAACCAATTCAACATTAATATAGAATGTGAGGATACAGGGTCTATCAAAAAGTAAACAAGCGCAGATAATCGAAGAAAGATATTTGCTACAACATTAATAATGTTTCCCTCCACATGAGTCTATACAACATAAGCTCGAGTCGACACTCTGGCCTCTAGTTGATGAACAACAATTTCACTCCCTTTCTTGATCCACCTTTCGATACAAAACTACCATGGTTAATTCTTCGACCCTTAGCTACAGGTGCAGGCCTTTGTGTAGGTATTGGAGTAGCATTATCACTTCTCGAACACTCCCAAGCAAAATGCTCCAATCGCAATGAAAGTAGGCTCATGAAAACTTCCAACATTCACCTTGATGCTTTTTTCTGTAGTGCTCACAGTTCGGTACATCAAAATCTCGAGTTAGACCTTGCACACTACCCACTGATATGGACGGTTAACTATCTCGGTTCCTTTCAGATCTATCAAATTTTAAAGTCGATCTCCAATTTCCATAATAATCCCTACTTTGTTTAAGTAGCGGATGTGAACTAGCAGTCCTTGAGTGTTTTCCAACAACTTGCATAGGCTCTGTTTTCTTGTCGAGGCCTAAATCTTACTCCACCATTTTATTGAAATAATATCTTAACTAAAATTAGACCAACATGTTAAATAATAAAGCAATCAAATAATAGACCAACGTGTTGTTATAATGAAATAAAACACTCAAATAATAGATCAACGTGTTGTTATAATGAAATAAAGCACTCAAAGCTTTGAAATGTGGTTTAAAGTGCATTTATTCTAGAAAAAAATCCACATATAAATAACACCACCTTAATATAACATAAAATAATAAAAATGGATCATTAGCATGTTGCTTACTTTGTAGCTTCATTCGTAGGTAGAATTGGGATGATCTGAGATGATTTATAGTTTGAAGACTCATGGAAAAAGATCTTGAAAACCTTAATAATACGAGATTCAGATGATGAAGAACTTAGTCAAGGGCTAATAGATAATAATAAGGAACTTATGTTCAAATATTAAAGAGACAATAGTCTAATAAATATGAAATGCAAGAGTAATTAGATAAAATTGCATAAAATGTTTATTTTCTAGTTATTTTTATTAGTAATCGTATTGCTGAATGCAATAATATTTTTTATGAAATTTGAAATTATGTAGTTGTGTAATTATAATTTATACTTTCAAAGATGACAATTAGACTCTCTTAATCAAACAAATATTGAGAATTTAAATTTCTTAGAGTATAATCATTACTATAATCATTACACTTTCTTTCAATTGTTTTTTAATTAATACAAAACATAATGAACGAAAAATTAGAAAGAATAAAATGAAACTGAAAAGGAACTGAACAAAATCCATTCATGGCATACGCCACTTGATGGGACTAAGAATCTACGCATCACAATTACACAAAGTACTCAAACTTGGGTATTTAATGACCTATGGCCTCCGCCTTAACCAGCAAGCCATAATATTAGTATTTTCATAAAAATGATATGCAAGAAGTAAGGATTGCTTGAAATAATTGATAATAAATTTATTTTTAAAATGTTTCTTTTTAAATACTTATCTCGCACTATTAATTTATTAGTTAATCCTATGTATGAAAATATCATTTGTCTGTCCAAATTTTAGATGTTGTAAAGTGATGGTTGTTGTATATCTATAGCGTTATTTGAGACACGTATAATAGTATTTGAGATTTTGATCATATTTAAATTTTTAAAAATTTTATATTAAAAAACTATAATCTATGAACAATATTATTAATTAATGAGATTTAGATAATATATTTAATAAAATTTATAGATGTAATTTTTTTTATTAAGATATGATTAATATAATTTTATATAAAAATTAAACATTTTATTGAAATAATACCTTAACTAAAATTTATTACTTTTACTCCACTTAAGAATAGAACTAATTTTACTAAACTTTGATACAAGAAAATATTGTAAATAACTAGTTAAATAAAGAGTGTACTTTATACTTTATAATGGTTATTTTTATAGATGAAAGGTTGTTATAGAAGGTAAAAATAAAATAGAAAAAATTTATTTTTCAATAAACTTAATTGTTATAATGAAATATTGTTATAGAAAATAATTGTTGTAAAAAGAGTTGATTGTATATATATTTTAAAGACTAAATTGATATTACTTAAATAATATTAAATTATGTGAACGAATGAAAAAAATTATGTAAAATATATTTATAAAAAAATATTAATTAAATGAATAATAAAACACTTGTATATAAATCTTAACTAATATTAGATTCTATCTTTGAATACTTAAATTTATTTTATGCTATAGTTTTTTGTTGTTTTATTTAAAATTTTTATATAAAACATTAAAAGAAAAAGAAAAAGAAGAAGAAAAAGAAAATAATATTTATTATTTTTCAACTATTTACTTAAAATTTTATAATTCGGCTTATCGGACTAAAAGCCCAAATACATTGAAACACCAATTTTTCCACCGCCTAACCATTTTCACATTTCGGATCCTTTTATTGATTGTCGTAGAAGGCCACGTAAAATTAGGCCATAGATGTACACGCAAATCATTAAAGCCGTGGGTCTTCTTAGCATAGTTGTTAAGATGTGAGAGAATGAAATGCACAAGAAAAGGAATTGAATCATTTCATTCATCTATATTTTGTGGCTACAGCAATCTTGGTTTTATACTAGATAGTTGATAACTAAACAATCTTCTAACTACTAATTTCTTATAACTATTTCTTAATTACTAAGAGCTGTTATAACAATTTATTAATAACCTACACACTCCTCAAGTTGGAGGGTGATATATGTTAATAATATTCATATTATTGTTCTCCAATCCTTCAGTGAGCATATATGCTAGTTACTCCTTTGTTCAAACATGTTTAGTTTGCTCTAATCTTTTTTTAATAATTTCTCTCACAAAATTGTAGTCAATATCAACATGTTCAGTCCTCTCATGGTAAACAAGAAGTGTTGCAATTTGAATTGCGGCTTGACTATCATAGTAAAGCACAACTGGCCTGTTATCTTTATTCCCAATTCTATAATTAAGCCTAGTAACAATTTTAGCTGTACAACAATAGATGCCATGCATTTATATTCAGCTTCTGCTGAGGATCTTGAACTAGTACTTTGTTTCTTTAATTTTCAGGATATCATGGAATTTCCAAGTTTGACATAAAATACTGTGATATGGAATGAAGGCGGAGGAAGCGGAAGAAGGATCATATTCAAGTTGTTCGACTTGAAAAGGAAAAATTTGAATCTGATCTGAAAAGAAGAAATAAGTAAATTTCCTGATAAAGAAGTCAAAAACAGTAAAAGAAGAAATTTGAGAATAAAGAACAAATAAAAATAAAAATATATAAATAAATATATAAATAGACAAAATTTAAAAGTGAAAGATGGAACGATAAACCTATGGTTATGATGGATAGAAGGATAAATGTTTAATTAGACCCTTTGAGATATAAATCCCAACAAATTTAATTTATGGCTCTAATCAACCCTCCAAGAAATAATCTTTGACAAATTGAAGGGTAAAGAATGAATTCCCACGACTCCTTGAAGAAAATCGAGAAGAAAACTATTTCTAAAAATCACAAGAAAGAAATCTTGCTCAAAGAAACAAACTCCAAGAGTTGAAAACTTTATTAATGAAAATTATTGTCTCCTTAATAAACAATGAAGGATTCTTTATATAGGCTAGCTAAGTAAATTCAAATAAAACTCTAATTAATCTAAATAAGAAGTATTTTTAAATAAAACTTTCTTGTTAACATAAAACTCCTAAATAACTTAAAATACTTAATAATTATAAAAAAAATTGTAATAAATAATAATAAAATATTAAGAGCTGATAAATACAATGTTAGACTCATATATAATAAAAACTAAGTATAAAACACGAACCCAATATGATTTAAACTCGAATTAAAAGCCCGAAACTCATAATTCTCGTCATAACCCTGTCTAGAAATTCTGATCGCGTAGTCTTCACTAAAACGGTCATAACTTGAGCTCCTGAACTTAAAATCAAGTGATTCAAAGTGCGTTTCAAAGCTAAGAGATAGATCTTTGAACACCATGAGACATCTTAATCAAAAAATGCCTGGATCCCATCGAAAAAGTTGTCGCAAGTCTGATGATTTCTCAAACTTGAAAATTGGTAGGTTCGGTGAATTGAATTTAATAAATTTCACCCCATCCGTATATGTGTCATATTGTCACTAATTTCCTAGACATGAGAAATATGGGGTTCGAGGATAGCGAAGAAGATTGACCAGCAAAAAGCTGGGAAATGATTTGGGCTACCTCGTACAAAGCACAAGTACTATTTTTAAGAAAAAATTTCAAACATTTGCTATTCCTAAAAGCACTATTTTCTAAAACAATTTTCCCAACCATATTGCCATATGTTCCCAGTGCCAAGCTAAAAAAACATGGTGCCAACTTTCATTAAATCAAACAATTATTTCGTAGTGCCAAGCTTCTCATTGTTGAATGTATGGTGGGACTAAACTTCAACTAAAACAAAAAATCTACGGACATAATTTGGTTAGAGGAAGAAATAAAAGCTTAAGAATGGAAGAAAGAGAGAGGCAATCATGGTTTCATCTCAATAAATTTCATTTAACAAAAATAAAAGCTAAAGTGGGTTCAAATGTCGTATACACTTACAAGATTGGAGACTCTTGAAACGGATGATTCGTGCCTTCTCCAATCGGTGCAAGAAAATCACCAGAAGTTATTGGGTTAAATATTAAATAAGCCAAAGCTATGAACTTTGCAAAAAAAATTTTATGAAGTTAAAAAAGAGAGCTATTGCAAAATCAAAACTTTTGCTTTATTCTAATGATATACTCAAGATTTGTTAATCAAAGTATGTAATTATTGTCGGAATGAGGATATGTTTTCTACTTTGATTGTCATGACAATCCCTATTAACTAGTAATTTTTTAGCTGCAACAATTACGAAAATTAGAAGATAATTCTAGAATCAGCCAGAAAAAAAATGTAATTATAGTTTACAGAAGAAAGAACTATCTACCAGGACTGTCAATTTCAATACAATAATAAAAAAGAAAGGAAAAAAAAGAACCCAGACACATTAAAATAAAGATAACTGTAGTTTACGTATGGTGGAATGTTTCTTAATTATGCAGGGAACATTATGTTGAAAAATATGGACATCACATATATAATAATGGTAACTACATGTTATTATTTATTATCATGATAGGTTAGCCCAAATTAAAAGTGATCTAATTTGGTTAAAATTTTATTGGGCTTTAAATATTAAATAAAGTATGGGTCAAAAATGTGTAGATATTTTAGTTATTGAGTTCTAATCAAATTCTAATTAATGATGGGCTAATTAGAACTTGATTACAACTAATATCCCAAGGTTATAAATATTAGGGTTATGGTCCCCAAATTATACACTAGATATCTTTTCTAACATCCCATCATTAGGAAAGAGAGAGTAGATATTCTCTGAATTTCTTGTGTGCTAATTTGGAAGATCATATCCTCAATATCGTGTAAAACTTCAAGGAATTCATGGATTCAGGTACGCTTCCGAATCTAGTTTTGTTCTTGATTTATTCTTGATGATTTGACATGATAGATCCTGGTTTATTTCATTTTATTTTAGATTTATTTTACAAATCTAACACATTACTGCTGCAAAGACAAAATGTGTAACCCCCTAACCCGTATCCGTCGCAGGAATAAGGTTCGGAGCATTTTCGGAACTTTTAGAACATTTTTAGATCATTCATGTAAACTTTCTATTCATATTCCAAAATCATTCATAACATCCCTTAGTAGGGCCCAAGAGGCCCTAAACATACATTAGAATTGATTCAGTACCAAATCGAAGTCTTAAGAAATTTTTCGCAAAATCTCAAAATTTTTCTCACTATTAGGAGCCACATGCCCGTGTGGTCAGGCTGTGTGGAGTAACACGCCCGTGCCCCGAACCCGTGTAACTCTCTGACTCGCAACTCATGAACAATTTGATGTCACACGGCCAAATCACACGCCCGTGTGCTAGCCGTGTTGTTAATTTGAATTTTCGAAAAATAGGTGTAGGATTCACACGGCCAAGGGACACGCCTGGGTTCTAGGCCGTGTGCCTCACACAGCTGAGGCACACGCCTGTGTCTCTACCCGTGTGCTCAATTTAGAGCATTTTGTTTCACAAAATTTAGGTGCAGGGTACATACAGCTTGACTACACACCCATGTACCTGGCCATTTGTCACACACAGTCTAGACACACGGGCCCGTGTGGAGAAAATAAAGTCATTTCTAGCTTCATTTCTCACCCAAAATCACACCCAAAAATTGTACATTGAAACACATATCCAATACCAACCATTCCAAGCATTCAAAATTAAGCAATTCCATCATTTATCATAGCATACCATAACATGCAAATGTGTGTTCATAACTTACCTTGGATTAACTTCGGTATTAATAACATATGATCTCATATACTTAAAATGTCACATATGAATAACCTGCTTAACATATATTTAGCTACCATAGCATGACATTACAAGTGTATCAAAACAACCATTTCTAGCCATTCCAATGGCTAGATTTCAAACATCATTATCAAGCCACTAATGGTCAAGTTGTCCTATACATGCCATTATACCAAAATGATTCAATTATGTATACCTAAAATAAGCTAGTTGATATTGTGACAATGCTCCAACGATCCTCCAACCTTTGCGATCTTCCGAGCATTATAAAACAGGGAAAATAAAATGGAGTAAGCATTACATACTTAGTAAGTTCGTATAATGGAAAACTAAACTTACCAATCTCGTTTATTAAATCTAAGCATATAATATCATGTTTTCCATCCATTAGCAAAACTTCCTAAATACATGCATTCAATCAAACATGTTAGTTACCAAAATCTCCATATCAATCAAGCAAACATAGATGAGCTCATCATGCAATACTTTTTCAAGTCATTATCATTTCATCTCATTTTTTCATGAAATGTCAAGAGTTATGTCTGTTGAATCATTGAAATTTCGATGAACGCTTAAGTGGTACACTTAAGGTGTACAATTCAATAACCTGTCAATTCTTTTTTCAAGGGTACCCATTAGGGCACTTAAACAAGGAAACACTCTCGAGCCACATATCATATATTAGGATTACCAGTCCAGATTAAATCCTTTATATACCGTGTGCCCAGAAAAGCTCAACTAGGGTTACCAATCCAGGCTAAACCCCCAAATCGCTACATATACTCGAGAGGTGTTATATTAGGATTACCTGTCTGGGCTAAATCCTTTCGATCATGAGGTCAATAGGATTACTCGTTCGAGCTAAATCCTGACTGCAACACATGCAGAACCTCAATCATTTCGGGAAAGCACATGCACTAATCGGAATTCAATACTCAATCTGTAACGGCTTAAAATCAGGCTTAATCAGAATAGTGATTTCAAAACCACTTGCCAAGGTTTAAGAAAATTATTTTGGAAATAATTTAGGTGTTCTAGTGATTTTATACTCATGCATGAAAATTTTGGCGATTTAATTTACGTGATTGGAGACTAAATTGCGAAAAAGGACTAAATCGTGTAAGAGGCAAAAGTTGTGATTTACTAGCAATTTGAGTTAAATAGTTAGAGAGCTAAAGTTTGGGAGTTTTAAAGGGCAAATAAGCCGATTTGTGTAAGCATGGCCGGCCAAGGTGGGACAAAAATAAGAAAAGTCAAATACTTAAGTGTATTAGGTGACCAAAATAGTTAAAATAGTATCTATTTTACCTAGTCACCCTTTCTTCTCCATTTAGTCTATCTTTGTCGAAATTCTTAACCCTTTTTGGGGTTTTTAGAAGCTAAAACTTTCAGCAACTTCAAGCTCTCATAAGTAAGTGATTTTTAAGGCTTTTCTTAAATATTTTTGCATATTTGAGACCCTTGTAGCGTGAGCTATATTTTGAGGGGTATATTGTGCACAATAGGTGGGAGTTGAGGGTTTTGCCATTGTTGAATAAATGATGTTTGCTGGAAATTTTAGGAAGGAAAATGAATGTAGTGTGTCCATTGGACCACTTTTGTGTAAGAAAATTTCAAGAAAACACTCAAATTGGACTTAGTTGTAGAAGTTGTAAATGAGGAGGAATTGTGTGAGATAATGAGGAATTGGAGTAATATTAGGGATTAAAAGAGTCGTATAGGCTTGGTTGATGAGGAAATTCGATAAAAATTAATTTTTGAGCCTAGGGGCAAAATGGTCATTTTACCATGAAACTAGGGGCAAAACGATCATTTTGCCTAATTGTGATTTTTGAAGCGTTTTAATTAAATTAGTGATTAAATGGATGAATTTGTATTCTTATAGATCAAGTAGAACGTTGAGTCAACCTTGACTGAGCCAAGGGCAAGGGTTCGGAGTAAAATTTCACTTTTCTCGTATTTTGTATACCGAGGTAAGTTTATATGTAAACAATACCTCATTAATTAATAATTTTTGCTCATAAATATTTTATGTGATGTATGGTTAAATTTTATGGTTACATAATAAACTTGTAATAAGTGGAAATGTAATTGAATTCCATAACTTATGAATAAAGGTGGGCTATGTGCGAACCACCGGGTAACTGTTGAAATTGGTGAGCTAAGTGTAAATTGCTTGGTTAACGATTGTTATCGATGGGCCAAGTGCGAAGCCATCAAACACAAGTTAATAAAGGTGGGCTAAGTGTGATACCGCCGTAACTTAATCAATAAAGGTAGGCTAAGTGCGATACCGCCGTAACTCAATCAATAAAGGTGAGCTAAGTGCGATACTACCATAGCTTAACTGATAAAGGTGGGCTAAGTGCGATTCTGTCGTAATTTATCAATGATAATAGGGTAAGTGCGAAATTATTTTATTATCGCAAAAGTTGCTATGAATGACTATGCAAGAATCTGTGGCGTATGGACACTTTCATGGTGAAATTTCTTGAATGAAATTCTATGTGTGTTGTGATGATCGATAAATATGGGGATGGAATAAGAAATTCAAGGTGAGCTTTGTATGTAGTACTGTGTTGTCCTATGCGAAATTATATTTGAGGAAAAAGGTAAATGAATCTTTGATTGGAGGAATTGGTGTAGTAGATGCTATAGTTAATCTACTAATGCTTAATTATGGTATTAAATGGTTGCTTATAAACTTACTAAGCTTTAAGCTTACTCCTCTCTTTTCCCTATTCTTTTAATGCCACCTAAGTGATCTGAAGATTTGTTAACGTTGGAGGTAGCGCCAACACTATCATTCGTGATACTCGGTATGGTTGTATTTTGGTGTGTTAGAAAATGACATGTATATGTTAGATAGTCATTTTGTTGTAAAGTACATTGTTGAGCCAATTGTGTTAGCCATTTATAACTTTTAAAGCTTATTTTGTAAATGGACATTGGAATTGACTAAGATGTTTCTAATCTATTTGATGAAATGGGATGATAATACGTGAGAATTATGCCAATTACTGGCTTCTTAAGTAGGTATTTTATACTTAAATTCAACTATGTATGGGCATTTATTTTATAGGTATTGGGATAGACATTGGGCTATGTTTTAAATGTTATTAATTAAATCAAGTAGTGTATGTTTTCAGGGTGGCGAAAAGGCTTGGTAAATAGCCTGTTGTTGCCCACACGGCTGAGCACACGGGCGTGTGCCTTGGCCGGCTGTTTATAATAGGATGCCCCAGGGAATATTGCCTTGGGCGTGCCTAGGCCATGTGAAGGCCCACGGTCTGGAGACATGGGTGTGTTGCCCGGCCGTGTTAAATTTCCAGTAGCTTGAGTTTTAGACATGATTCAACACGGGCTGTGGACACGGTCGTGTCATAAGTCCACACGGGCGTTTGAAAAGGGTCAGACGGGCATGTGACGTGATTTATGTTAGTTTTTGAAAGAATTTTTCTAAGTACCCAAAATGGTCCCGAGTCATTTCGAAACCATGATTTAGGTCTTGTAGGCCCATATGGAAGTCCATAAGATCATTTTTAAGAAAGTTTTAATTTGGATGCCCTTTTTAGTGTGACAAAGTTAGATGTCGTATGAAAATTGGTTAGATAACGCCTCATATCCTGCTCCGGTGTGGGTACGGGTAAGGGGTGTTACACAATCGGGACTTAACCATTTTTCATCATTTCCAAGCATGTATAAAGATTTCTCATATAACATTCAAATTAGGGGTGAACGTTCGATCGAATTGAATCGAATGAAAAAATTTCAAGTTAATCGAGTTAACGAATCATTTTTTATCATCCTAATTTGATTTGAAATTTTCTCGAATCGAGTCGAGTGAAATGGAATTCGAATCGAATTGAATCAAATATATTTGTTTGAGTTAAATAAAAAAAATAATTTTGGGTCTTTGTAACCACTATCACTCACTGTAATAAAATTTGTCCACTGTAATCAATTTTTTTATTAACTTTCATCACTTCATAATTTATTTATTAATGTTTTATATACGGGTTAGCTTCTTTGCTTGCTTAGTTGTTTCAGTTATCTTTAGATTCTTGTCACTATGTATTTTTGAATTAAAAAATATATTAAATGTAAAAATGTGATTTTTCAATAAAAGTTATTTTAAAGATAAAATGTGAAATTGATACTAATATAAAATTTTAACACGAATATTTTATGGCATCATAAATAATTCAGTTTTAATATAAATATTCAATATGACTAAACAATTCAATAATATAAATAATATAAAATGTGAAACTTAATTTAATAATATAAATAATAGATATAAATAAAATTATTACTATTTATGTTTAGGATTTTTTGGATAATTTTGATTTTTATTTGGGAGTAAAGGGTGAGAAGTAAAAGTTTAGGGGGAAAATAAAAAGTTTTGGGAGTAAAAGTTTGAGGGAAAGTAAATAGGGGGAGTAAAATTTTGGAGGGAAAATATGAAAATAAATTTGGGGGGGGATGGGTTTGGGTAGATAGGGGGTGGGATGGGATGGGAGTAAAAGTTTTAGGGGGAAAGTGGGAGGGAACAAAAATTTGGGGGCAAAATAAAAAGTTTTGAGGGTTTTTGGGAGTAAAATTTTGAGGAAAAGTAAATGGAATAGTAAAAGTCTGATGAGAAATGGATTTTGAGTAGATAGGGGGTTGGGATGGAAGGAGAGTAAAAGTTTTGGAGGGAAAGTGGGAAGGAGTAAAAGTTTTGAGGGAAAATAAAAATGTTTGAGAGTTTGAGGTAAAAATGTAAAATATTATAGTTTGATATTCGAATTATTCGAATTATTCGAGTTATTCGAATTTGAAAATTCAACTCGATTTGAACTCGAAATTCAAAAAAATTTGAGTTGACTCGAATAACTGATTAACTCGAATAACTCGATTCGTTTAACTCAAAATTCGAATTTTTTTTGATTTTTTCGAGTCGAATCGAATTTTGCTCACCCCTAATTCAAATAATGTACATCAATGTAATTCACATTCCATACAAACACAACATTCGATTAAACATATTTACATGCCCAATTAAGTTACACGAACTTACCTCGACACTTGTTCGTGTATTAAATCTACTAATCCGAAACATTCTCTTTCCCTCAATCTAACCTCAAATTTGTCCTAGGCAAAATTACCATTTTGCCCCTAATTTTTCCATAAATTCTAATTTTGTCCCTAGGCTCGGAAAATGAAACTTGTGCAATTTACTCTCTATTCCAAGCCTAACCGAAATTTTAAGGTAGAATTTACAGCACATATTTTCTATAAATTTTAGAATTTTTGATCAATTTTAACAATTTTGCATTTTAGTCCCTAAATC
Source organism: Gossypium stocksii (assembly GCA_020496765.1). Taxonomy (NCBI): domain Eukaryota; kingdom Viridiplantae; phylum Streptophyta; class Magnoliopsida; order Malvales; family Malvaceae; genus Gossypium; species Gossypium stocksii. The sequence continues at coordinate 43,737,948 of CM035630.1, read as the reverse complement.
AAGTTTTCATCAAAAATCACTTTGTAAAAGTTGTTTATCTATCAACAACCTTTTATTTTCTACCATAAATTTCAAATTTTCAGCATATACATCCATGACCCATTTTCCATACTTTGATAACTTTACAAAGTAGTCCCCCAAATAGATAGATTAAACTATCTCGGTTTTAAAAATATCAAAATTACTAAAAAGGGACAAGGAAACTTACCCAATCAAGCCTTGAAATTTTCTTTTCTCTCTTCTAGGGTTTCCATGTATTTTAGGTTGAAGATGATGAGAAATAATATGATATTTTTCTTTTCTCATCTTTTAATTAATTAATTTTTCCTATTTCCAATATAGTCATTGCCCTTTTTCTAAATTTCCATGGATGAGTCACCTTAAAATATCTACATATTTACTTAATGGTCTAATTGTAACACCCCTTACTCGAGACCGTCGCCAGAATCGAGCACGAGGCGCTACTAAACTTAATCTATCACTTAAGCAACCTTAAATCGTTTATTTAAGCTTCTCAAAATTTGCTGCCATTCTGCGTCATAGTCGCTTAAAAATTCATATCTTGAGTTCCAAAACTCAAAATTAAGATCCGTAAATTTTCCCTAAAACTAGATTCATATATATATCTACTAATTTTTTTCTATAATTTTTGGCTGGGCCAATTAGTACGGTTTATTAGTTAAAATTACCCCTGTTTTAGAACTCGACTGCACTAACCTCTACTTACTACGAACCACTTTTCTCCCTGTACAAAATTCATATAACTATGCTGTTTGTTTCTATTAAAACTAGACTCAATAAGGATTCTTAACATATAAAGTGCACCACTAATTATGTTTGTACAATTTATGGTGCAAAACTAGACTCAAATATCTCATAAAATACAATACTTTACCCGTTTTTCTTATTCCATATGAAATTAGACACAATAAGCTTTAATTTCATATATTATTCACCATCAAACCATGTTTCTACTATTTTTAGTGATTTTTCAAATTCACGTCATTTCTGCTACTTGAATCTGTTTTTAAGCTACTTTCACATTTTCCTTAATTTCCATGTGATAGTTACTACTCAATCATACATACTATTAAATAGGTATATCATCAGCCATTCTATTAGCTAATCACTAGCAAGTATTTACACATCATTCATTGATCATATCATATCAAAAGAAGCCAAGTTCCTATACATGCCATACACGAAACGAAACGTCTAACTATACCAAAGTGATTCCTTCGATAGTGTGATCGGATCTCCGACGTTTCCTTCGATCCCCGAGTGGCTTGGAAAGAACTATAAGAAGAAGGAAATAAAGAGAGTAAGAACTAGGCTTAGTAAGTTTACAAGCAAATAAATCACAACATTCATCACAAAGGATAATTATGCATAATGTCACCTAGCATCATAAACTTTCTTTACATCTCATTTTCTACCTTCTTCTTTATTCACTTACCTTCTTTCTTACCTGACCTTTCATTATTCATAAATACAATCTACCTTTCCTTTGCTGATAATTCACTGTAATTTAACTTGTACAATGGCCCGTTGAACCACTCGGAATACTAAGGATACTAGGGTCTTTCTTGTCTAACAATATCCTGCCAATGCCATGTCCTTGACATGGACTTACATGAATTATTCCTGTCTCCAATGCCATATATCTAATATGGGCTTACATGGCTCATTCCTGTCTCCAAAGCCATATATCTGATATGAACTTACATGGCTCATTCCTGTCTTGTCCTGTCCTGTCAACCCCAAATGTCGTGACATTTCGTATCCTAACATTCCTAAGCTTCAATCGGGGCTTTCTAATGCTTTTCTCTGTTACATCGTCTTTAATTCAACTTTGAATATTTTCATAAAATGAATATATAAATGCTGGAAATTGAAAATATTAATGTAAAATAAAGGAATATTGCATTTATTTACTGTAAACTTACCTCGATACAAAATGTGACTAAACTTTACAATTTAGTCATTTACTTTTTCCTTTCCCCGATCTACCCCCGAATTTCGTTCTTCTTGATCTATAATAGCAAATTTAACTTATTTAATATTCACATTTATCAAAATAGTCCTTTACTCAAACTTTGGCAAAATTACATTTTGCCCCTAAACTTTTACATATTTACACTTTTGCCCCAAGGCTCGGAAATCAAAATTTATCACAAATTCTTGTATTTTAAGACATGCTGATCATTTATTTACCAACAACATCTTCAAATTCTTACTATAACATACACTTATGTATAATAGGTATTTTTACCTATTAAGCCATTTTACTCGTTTTTACCTAAAACCGAGTAGCACAAGTTGTCTAACATAATCTAAAACCTCACATTCTATTATAAAACATCAAAATAAACACTTTTCACCTATGGGTATTTTTCCAAATATGAACCCTAACTTACATTATTGCTAGCATAAGCTTTATCGAGCTACTGGGACTCCAAAAACGTAAAGAACATTAAAAACGGGGCTTGGAATCACTTACTATGGAGCTTGGAAGCTTGAAACAAACCCTAGCTATGGAGAACCCTTGAAATTTCGTGCTAATGAAGAAGATGATAGCAATTTTGTCATCTTTTTCCCTTTTTAATCATGTTAATAACCAAATGACCAAAATGCCCTTCCTTACTAAGCTTTCAAAAATTCCACCCATGTCCAATTTTTGTCCATAAACTTAGAAATTGGTCAAATTGCTATTTAAAACCTCCTAATTAATATTCCAAATCAATTTCATACTAAAAACTTCTAGAATGCAAATTTTGCAACTTATTCGATTTAGTCCCTAATTTCAAATTAAGCACTTTATGCATAGAATTTCTTCACAAAATTTTCACACCATCATGCAATCACATCCTAAACATCATAATAATCATAAAATAATTATTTTTATCTAGGATTTGTGGTCACGAAACCACTATTCTGATTAGGCCCTATTTCAGGATGTTACACTAATTACCTTATAAGGACCTCTAGTTTTGAATTTCATAACTATTTAATCACTCTAGCTACTAGAGTCCCAGTTTTGCATTTTATGCGATTTGGTCCTTCTCATAATTAAACATAAAATCGATAAAATTTTCTTATTAGAATTTTCACATGACACTCCTAACATAATACAGACCATGTAATAAATAAAAAAAATTAATTTTTGGATCAGATTTGTGGTCTTGAAACCACTATTTCGATCTTACTAAAATTTGGTTGTTATAACTCTCCCCATTAAGGATTCTCGTCCTCGAAATCTTATCGGTAAAGAGGTTTGGATATTGCTTTCTCATGTATCCTCTGGTTCCTAGGTAGCCTCCTCTATACCGTGTCGTTGCCAAAGATCTTTCACGAATGGTACCTTTTTATTTTTCAACTCTTTTGTTTCCCGAGCTAAGATTTTAATTGGTTCTTCACTATATGTCATATGAGGCTGAATCTCTACCTCTGTCAGAGAGATAACATGTGAAGGATCAGATCGATACCGTTGTAGCATTGACACATGAAAAACATTATGAATCCGATCAAGTTCTGGTGGTAAAGCTTACCGATATGCAACAAGTCCAATTCTGTCTATAATTTCATAAGGCCCAATGAACCGTGGACTCAGCTTTCCTTTATGACCAAACCGGAGAACTTTCTTCCAAGGTGATACTTTCAAAAATACCTTATCACCAACCTAAAAATTCATTTGCTTTCGTTTGAGATTAGCATAGAACTTTTGACGATCAGAATATCTTCTAAGCTCTGTATTACCCGTTTAGATTGACCATCTGTCTGGGGATGAAATTCAGTACTGAAATGTAGTTGTGTACCCAGAGCTTCTTGCAACTTGCTCTAAAATCGAGATGTAAACTGAGCGCCTCTATCTGAAATGATGGAGACAGGCACTCCATGCAATCTAACAATCTCAAAAACACATAATTCAGCCAATCTATCCAAGGAAAAATCCATACGTACCAGAATAAAGTGCGCAGACTTTGTTAACCGATCAACAGTTACCAAAATGGCATCTTTCTTCTTTGGAGACAGGGGTAACCCTAATACAAAGTCCATAGTAATTCGTTCCCACTTCTGTTCTGGTATCGTAACTGGCTATAACAGTTCAGAAGGCAACTGATGTTCAGCTTTTACTTGTTGACATATCAAACATTTAGATACAAATTTAGAAATACCCGTTTCATTCTTGGCCACAAATACATCTTTTTTAGGTCATTGTACATTTTATTACTGCCAGGATGTATAGACATGTTACCATTATAAGCTTCATTCAAAATATTCTGTACTAGCTCTAAACTTCCCGATACACATACTCTGCCTCTGAATCACAAGCAACCATCAGTCCCAATTTGAAATTTTGAGTCAAGAGCCGATTCATTTTGTATTCGTTTTTCTTGCAAATTACAATCACTTTTCTGAGCTTTAGAGATTTGTTGCAAAAACGTAGGTCTAGCTTTTAACTTTTCTATAATTGAACCATTATCAAATAATGACAATCGGGTATTCATTGCTCATAAAGTATACAGAGACTTTCTGCTCAAAGAATCTGCCACCACATTGGCTTTTCCCAGATGGTAATTGATAATAAGATCATAATCTTTCGGTAATTCAAACCATCTGCATTGCCTCAAATTCAAATCTTTCTGTGACATCAAGCACTTCAAACTTTTATGATCAGTGAATATGTGACATTTTTCACCAAACAAGTAATACTGCCAGATTTTTAATGCAAACACAATGGTTGCCAATTCAAGATCATGTGTCAAGTAGTTTATTTCATGTGGTTTTACCTGTCTTGAAGCATAGGCCACTACTTTACCTTTTTGCATCAAAACACAACCTAAACCATTCAATGACACATCACTGTAAACTATAAATTCCTTACCCGATTCTGGCTGAACTAACACTAGAGCTTCTGTCAATAAAGCTTTTAATCTATCAAAACTCTTCTGACATTTATCAGTCAATTCAAATTTCACATCTTTTTGCAATAGTCTGGTCATCGGATAAGCTATCATTGAAAAACCTTTTACAAACCTTTGATAATAACCAGTTAGTCCCAGAAAACTTTGGACTTCAAACACATTCCTCGGTGGCTTCCAATTAATAATGGCTAAAATTTTATTCGAGGTCCACCCTGACACATTCAGCAGATACAATATGCCCAAGAAGACTAACTTCCCATAGCCAAAATTCACCTTTACTGAATTTGGCATACAATTGTTTCTCTCGTAGGGTTTGCAACACTTATTTCAAATGTTCAGCATGTTCATTTTCATCTTGAGAGTAAACCAAAATATCATCTATAAATACCACCACAAACCTGTCTAAATATGGGCTAAGAATTCTATTTATTAGATCCATAAACACTACAGGTGTATTTGTCAAACCGAATAGCATTACAAGAAACTCATAGTGTCCATACTTGGTTCTAAAAGCTGTCTTGGGTACATTTGAATCTTTTACTCGTAGTTGATAGTAACCAGAACGAAGATCAATCTTCAAAAATTCTGTGGTATATATTAACTGGCCAAACATGTCATTGATACAAGGCAAATGATACTTATTCTTTATGGTAACTTTGTTGAGTTGTCTATAATCGATGCACATCCTCAACGATTCATCTTTCTTCTTAACAAACAGAACAATAACGTCCCAAGGTAAGAAACTAGGTCGAGCAAAACCTCTGTCAATCAATTCTTACAACAATACTTTCAGCTTTGTCAATTCTGTAAAAGCCATTTTGTAAGGCGCTATGAATATCGGCGTTGTATCCGGAACAAGATCTATAGAGAATTCCACTTCTCTATCCGGTGGTAAAACAGGTAATTCTTCTGGGAATAAATCAGGAAATTCACATGCAACAGGCACTGGTTGAATCTTCAGCTCAGAAACTTTAGTATCCAATACAAATGAAAGATAAGCATCATACCCCTTTCTGACATATTTCTGTGTTTATATTGCTAAAATCACATTAGGTAATTCATCGAGTTTATCAGATTCAACACGAAGTAATTCACCACTCTCATATTTTAATATAATATATTTCTGTTGACAATTCACCATTGCGTTATATTTGGTTAACCAATCCATTTTCAAAATCACATCAAATTCATCAAATGGCAGCAACATCAAGTTAGCCAAAGAGTAATAACCTTTTACCGTCAACGGAAAATTCTTACAAACCTTATCTACCATAACACATTGGCTTAGGGGGTTTGAAACATTAACCACAAATTCAATGAATTCAATAGGTAAATTCTTAATAGTCACTAAGTTTGTGCATATATATGAATGTGTGGAACCAGGATCAATCAAAGCAGTAATATCAGTATCAAGTAGAGAAAATGTACCAGTAATGATGTCTGGTGCAGAGGCGTCTTTTCTAGCACGAATAGCATATGTTCTTACTGGTGCTCATGCTTCAGATCCAACTACTATATCGCTGGTAGTACCTTGACTACCACTAACATTGCTGGGATGACGAGGTGGTCTGCCTCTCAAGACAGGATTACTAGACTTTGGAGTTGGTTCTATCTCTTTTTCAACTCTTCTTGGAGAATCTCTAAGAAATGGGTCAAATGAACCACATCCGAAACAAGCTCCACTTCTAGACCGACATTTTTTATGATGAAATTTGTTACAATGTTTACATTTCGGTTTTGGATTACCAACACTACCCACACTGGTCACAGACGGAGATGAAGACCTTGGGTTAGAATGTTGAGAGCCTCGCTCTCTTTCAGAATATCTCGTAGAGGTGGTCACACGGTCATAATTATCCTTTAATTTCTTAGAAGAAAATGATTGTGACTTATTGATAGTTTTTTTTCTAGAAACCCGAGCCTTTCTTTCAGCTTGTTTCTTCTCCTTGCTCAATTCCTCAGCTTTGTATGCTCGATCCACTAACACTGAAAATTCCCTTATTCCGAGAATTCTAATCAATAACTTGATATCTTCATTCAAACCCTCCTCAAAGCATTTACACATTTCGGCCTCGGTTAGAACCCATTCTCTGGCATATTTGCTCAACCAAACAAATCCTCGTTCATGTTCGGATACAGTCATATTTCCCTGCTTGAGTTCTAAAAACTCTTTCTTTTTCTGATCCATAAACATCTGACTGACATATTTATTCCTGAATTCAGTTTGGAAGAATTCCCATGTAATGCTCTCTCTTGGCACAACTGAAGTTATGATATTCCACCAATGATAAGTCATATCTTTCAGTAGGGATACTGCACATTTCAGACATTTGGCAGGTGTACAGGATAATTCATCAAAAACTCAGATAGTATTTTCTAGCCAAAACTTAGCCCTTTTGGGATCATCATTTGCGGTATCTAGAATTCTTTTACCCCATGCTTATAGATTTTATCTATAGGAGGCTTACGAATTCTAACAGGTTTAGAGCCCCGTAGTACCTACGGAACCGGTTAAGGAGCAGGTGGGGGAGGTCGTGGTACAGTGGGGTTTGTTTTCAAGTACTCGGTAAACCACTCATTCATCAATTGAAAGAAGGCCCGCTTTGCCTCCTCACCTTGTCCCTCAGACACGGGCATTTCACTACCAGACGTAGAAGCAACTCTTTGAACTAAAGCTAAAGCATTGCTCTCAGCTTCCTCGAATCCAGCTTTAGCTCGATTGGATGACATTACTATATGAAAAACACATTTAAAATGGTTAGGAGTCATCATACTATCTATAACACCCTAAACCCGGCCCAAGCGTTACGGCCAAGTCTGGTGTGTCACATTGAAGTGTTTTTTGAAAACCATTTTTTCATGAAAAACCCTTCTTAGTGTTTAGAAAACTTCTACCGTTAAACTTGTATAAAACCTCAGCTTGTGTTTGTTTATTTTTTTTTAAAATGTAGTTCGTTGAAATAATCATTCCCTTTTCAAACATTGTTAACAACTTTGTAAAATTTTATGAAAATTGTGAAAGCTTGTAAACCTTTGTAGCTTGCAGAAACATGTTATTTTTAAAACAGTTTAAGTATCAGAAAATCAGATCTTCTTTGTTATGGCTTAAAGTGAATGGGTACTATGCACCAGGTAGGATTCAAGAGAAGAGGAGGTGAGTCAATTAGACTGCTTAAGTACCAAGCTCTCCCTAGATCCAATCCTAGACATGCACACACCCATTGCCACACTTTAACCTTATGACTTGTCCACGGACAACAATTTAGGTTTAAGTCTATTTAAGATATGTATTTATGAAAACGTTTACGTTGCGAAAGCTTTGCTCTGTTGTCGTGATATTTTGAAAACAAGTAACTTTTATAAAAGCGCACCTTAGAGCTATCCGATTTCGAAACGATTTAAACAATATCATATTTAAGCTAAAAACAAATTAAATAATTAGAGCAGCCTTATTACAAACCCAAAATCAAAATAAAAATAATTAAAAATAAATTGAAATAAATAACCTAGTAAAAACCAACAGTCCAGTCCATGTGACCACTCTGAATCCCTTCCAGCTCCAAGTCCACCAGTCTAGGGCTCACCTACGAGGATGGAAGAAAAAAGGGTGAGTTTCGAAACTCAGTGTGAAAGGAAAGCCTATCCAGAGCCCAAATCAGCTCAAGCCCACTGGGCCTAAGCCTTATCCAGTCTTAATAATAACTGGGCCGAAGCCCTATCCAGATACAGTAATCTGGGCCTTAACCCTTTTCAGTAAACAATATGGCCCATAGGCCTATTTCAGTAATAGATTAATAAATATGCATGTATGAATGCAAACCCAAAACCTAGCCTATGTCCATCCGCTACACTCCACCCGTACCAGCCTTACACTCCATGTGGGGAGACAACTCGACCCACCTAGCCACTACACTCTACAGTCGTAGCATCGCTGCTCAGATAATGTGGCCACTAACAGTAATACGAGGCAAAGCCTCTTTTCAGTAAACAGTATGGGCAAAGCCCTTTTCAGTAATCAGTACGAGCCAAAGCCTCTTTTAGTAATCATGGCAATGCCACTTGTACTTCTTCCATCAATAAACCCAGTCCCATGCAACAGATAATTATGACATGGCATACAGTAAACAGAAACAGTAAAGCATGCATTTTAGTCCAATTTAGCCCTAGGGGTATAACAGTCATTTTGCACCTAGGGGTAAAACTGTAGTTTCTCACCCTTAAGGGGTATTTTAGTAATTATTCTAATTTTTAGGGTTTTATGTATTTTTTAGTCATTAATAATCCATCTTTCGTCTCAGTAGTCTATTTGACCCATTTTAACAGTTTTTACTAATTGGGCCCTAAAACCCCTAATGGGCCCTACAGTGTCCATTAGCAACTTAAGCCCATTTAGTCCAAGTTTTATGATCGATTTACCAGTTTTAGCAGTTTTGGACCTACAATCTACCAAAACACATTTATCGCTTATTTTACTCGTATGGGCCCATAAGCCCATTGGGCCACATTCGGCCCATCGAGGCCCAAACTTACTGAAGTGCACGGAATTGCGCACTCATCCATCTTACCATTTGCGATTACAGATATAATGATTTCCAATCGACTTATGAGTGCTAGCACGCTCACAAGCTCACGAAATGCCAGAATTTTGGCATTTCGGCTTTTGCCGGTTTAGACTACAGAAGGGTGTTCGATACACACCTGATTTGTGATATTCCCCGATGACATCTCCCACGCGATTATCCTACATTCGTTCACTATGATAATCAGATTACAAAGCCATATTAACCAACGTAACACTTACTCATCTTATTCGGTCATACTTAGGCACTATTACCCACTTACCTTCGTCGACCTTTAACTACTAGATCTAGATGCTCCAATGGTGTTAGCCTTCAATACTCCTTGATTGCTAGCTTTTGTCCACACTAAACACATAAAATCAAAGAACAAGGCTAGTAAAGCCCTTAGTCCCAAAACGATAGCCTCCCTAAGTGATTAGGGATTATTCGGCTTTTCTTAAATCCCGAAATAACGATTGAGAAAGAGTTTCAGTTACTTACCAAAGATCTACTTGCTAAAAACGTTCCCAAGTACCTCTTTTTTCTAGATCTGTTGTAGATCTAATCCCTAAAATACGAGTAGAGAACAGATTTAATGGTTCGGCTTTTGCAAAACTAATAATGGAAAGAAGAAGAAGTTTGAACCAAGAGAAAATCAACCACAAAGGATTTGGTTTCGGCTTCTAGAACTTATTCTGAGGTATGCTTATTTCGATTTAAGAAGAAAATCGAAGAAGAAAGGGTTACAAAAATAGAAGAGGTTATCAGCAGATGAGAGGTTAAGGTTCGGCTTTTAGGGGAAATCGGTTACCAACGTTTTTGAAGAGGGACAAAGAAGAAAAGAATTTTAAGAATAGAAGATTTCAGGCTTAGCGAAGGAAAGGTGAGTTAAAGGGTATGGAAAAAAATATGATAGAAGAATTTGAACTAAAAAGAAGGAAAATAAAATAAATACAAACCCTTCATCTAAGTCCAAATTTGCAAGCTATTTCGGCATTTAATTGCCCATAGCCGAATGAGTCCTATTCGGCACAACCATCATTCCCAAAATCAAATTCCTTATTTTGCTCCTTAATTTTAGCATTTTAATTCCATTCAACCACCATCCAGTAGCCTTTATCCATTTTTCCTACCGATCAACTGACCCAATTTGCTACCAGAGGGAGTTTCAATTCCGCACGGCTCCTTCCCACGCGCGCACAGCAAAAAGGCTGTCTTCTTGCGCGCACCTCAGCTCGAACATGGTAACATAGCACGCTGCTGGCCACTGCGCTGCGGCTTCTTCTTTACCCTATTATAGTCACATTTAATTTTAAACCTTACCTGCTGAAGTCCTGGTCCGCCTAAACCAAAATTCCGCCTACACCTGGGTTCGAACTTGCGCCCGCTCGGTGATCCTATCATGTTGCCGCCACTGTGCCATAGGCGCTCTTTGTGCCAAATTATATTCGCAACTCCTCTTAACCCCTATTTTAATGCAACCCGTTGATTTTAAAAAACAAAACCTCTTATGCGCATCGTGCCTTGAACCTAGTACCTCCCCCATCAACCTAGCGCCTCAAGCCACTGGACTGAATGCTCCTTTATGGCATATTCCATTCGCAACTCCTTTTAGCCCCTATTTTAGGTCGACTAGACTACTAGAAAAAAAAACAGTTTACGCATGCTGGGAATCGAACCCCAGCCCTCTTCCTGCTGCCTAGCGCGCCTAACCACTGGGCTAGGTGTTTCTTTATGCCCAGTTTTTGCCCAATTTATTTTTTAAGGCCTTATGCCCAGATTTCCTTAAGAGGCAAAATTTAAGAATTTTTTTCTAAACCCATGGGCCTAGCCCAGGACTTTTCCCGTACTATAAGCACCTCCAAATTCACTAACCCAAACATGAAGCTAATAATAATAATATTTTTTTCCATAAGAATTTAAAACATCCAAATAATTCGGGCAGTCTTCTACCTGAGCCCAGACTCAAGCCCAATACTTCTAGGCCCAAATTCAGGGTGTAACACCCCTAACCTGTATCCGTCGCCGGAACAGGGTTTTGAGGCATTACCAAACAAGACATACGAATAACACTCAATTCCATACATTCATATGATAACCAAATTTCATTAAGCATAATACCCATTTGCAATTAAACTTATAACCTATAGTTAGTTGATCGATAATTATATAACTACAAACATGATATTCGAGATCATATATTTATCAACTTATAGAACCACTATAAAATTATCATCATTTTTTTTCATATACATATGACAATCATCAAATAGTGACCTAATTCATATGGCCAATAGCCGATTATACTAACTAAAAAGGTGTATGTCATTCAATATAATATCTCATAGATTTAAGACTTTACTCAACAATGCATGTCACACATTAGTCACCATTGAAAGCTTACCACTATTTCATTCAACCATACACGAGTAATATGATTTTGAACTTACTAACCTTTTAAACATTTTTATCAAAATAACAAGCCATTTTCGCATGGTTATATATATATACAAATTCAAAATAAATGTTTGATTTCAAAAGGGAGTTAAGCCTATACATGCCATCTTTCAAAATATAAACCATCATAAGTACCAAAACAGTGACGATAGTATGGATGACTTTGAACTTGAATCCCCGAGCTCGTAGCTTTCAAACGAGATCTATAAAACAGAGTAACAAAGACACTCGAAGTAAGCTAATTAGTTTAGTAAGTCTTAAGTAAATTAAACATGTAAATCATCAACATAAGTGTTACATAATCAAATATTGCAAACTTTAATTTTTGCACAAACATAAAAGGGTAAAATACTCTAACCGAATGTCATGGTTAACCGGAACCTTAAATGATACTTGTAACTTATCTCAACCTTGTATCATGTTAATCAAATCATATGATCAATGGGACTTGCATATCTATTTATACAAGATAATCTCACCCTCACAAGCGTTGAAGCTTATGCATATATAACAAGACTGAATATACACATTTAAGTTTACTTCATTTAAGAGCTAGGTTAATGTATACTTACCTTTGTAGTCGTATCTATACTACTTCATGTAATTCAATGCTCATCACACAATGTTTGCAATGATTAGAAAGCTTTCAATCATAATTTAAATTAGATCACCGGTATAAAACCTGCTAGGCAAAAGCCCAAATTCATCACCGGCACTAGGCCTGCTAGACTTTCAGTCTGAAACACATTCACCGGTATTACGCCTGCTAGGCTCAAAGCCCGATAATCAACACCAACTTATAGCTTGCTAGGCCATAGGCTCGAATCACACAATACGACCATTAAATTCCCAAATTCCATACACATCGAATCTTATACTTTTAGTATCCATATGATACAATCACAATATCAAAAACATTAGCATTATTCACATACAAGCACATACCAATCACATTGTCTCTTGTTCATACTTCTCATTCGATAGCTTATTCTTACCATCTCATTCGCATTCATTTCACATGTATCATTCGGTTACAAAAGCATGTCACAATTTACCTTCATGTTCTAATTGCCATTCGACCATATAAGCATAATATAAACTCACCATTAATTCATCCTTGCCATTCGACCATATACATATATTACAAAGAATACTTAATTCACATAATATATCATAATATAATCAGATATAGTCTTTGTTTAATCACTTAAAACTTACCTCGATGACTATCGTACGTCAATTTCGACTATTTGACCAATTTTCCTTTCCCTCGATCCAAATTTGTTTCCTTGAGTTCTTGAGCTTGATTAAACAAATTGATTCATTTAAGTCAATAATTTAACTTCTCACAAGTCAATAATTTAAACATGATAATCGGCTATAGCCTTATTCATTCAAGACATGAAATAAATATTTACTTAATGATATAAGTACATATACACAACCAAGACTCATTCTCGGCCACTTCATTATACACTTACTAAGTCGAAGTTCACATATATATTTGATATCAAACTATCATTCTTTTCCAAGGTTACCAAAACCATCCTATGACCAAATATATGCATCTTCTTACATAATACACGAAATTCCCATTTAATCTCACATACATAAACATTTGGCCGAACATTCAAGTATCACAAACAACAAAAACATTTCCTCTACCTATTAATATCCATACGACCATTTTGTACTTTCAATCACCTAAATAAATAACAAATTACTCAATTACTTGCTTAAGTCCACATTCGGCATCTATATTCACATAAACACAATAGCCGATTGCTATTTATCAACTAATTCAAACTTTCAATACCCTCAAATTATAAACAAATATTCAATTCATTAACTAACAGGTCATTCGGCAATTATACAATCATAGATTAACACTTAGGCATTGTTTTCGAATATTTAGCTAAAAGCTTTACAAACTTAAGTTCATATGTATTTTGACATCATAAAGTCCATCAAACACTCCTTAATCAATTTCTATCATCAATTATAAAATTTAACATTTTCTATCCATGACCGAACATGTAACCATTACAATTTCAAGAAATAAACTAAAATCTAGCTTATTACAACATGGCCGAATACATGATTTGCCACATACTCAAAAATTCATACACTCTCAATTCAATCCATTCATTTACCACTTAATTTCATTAATTCAAAGCTCAATTTAACAAGAACATGCTTAATTTAAACAAAAATAAAAACAAATTTCCTTTCCCAATAACACATATACGGCAACTTCAATTTCATACCTCTTAAAATGTATTCAATCTTAATCATTCATTAACATTACACTCATTCGGCCATCATATAATCAAATTTAACATCTAAGCAACACCTTCTAATATCTATCAAGTTTTCACAACTTAAATCAAGTTGCCGAATGCAACTATGCTCATCAATTCATGATCTTAAACTATGAGTTAACTAAACAAGGTGTTTATCAACTCAATTACAAAAACAATTTGCAAAAAACCACACAAACATACCTTTGATTTATGCTATGACCATGGCCGAATGCCTTAGCTTCTTTTTCTTTTCTTTTCTTTATGGTTTTGGCAAAACAAGAGAGAATGAGCATGGTTTTTTTCCATTTTACTATTACATGCAATATGTTTAATTGTTATGTTACCAAATTAGCCTTGATAAGATCATGGCTCTTCCACCAACTCTTGGCCGATTATGTCCATGAAATGTATGCATGGTCTAATTGCATCTTAAGTCCTTTATATTAAAAGAACATTAACAATTCGGCACTTGCACATTGTTCCACTAATTTTCCTTTTATGTAATCAAGTCATTAATTAATAAGTTGACATCCAAATAACAATATTAAAGCATGAAACTTTCACATAGGACAATTCACATAATAAATACACAAAAAATAATATTTTAAAAATTTTCTGACTCGGTTTAGTGGTCCTGAAACCACTTTTCCGATTAGGGCCACATTAGGGCTGTCAGACAGGGTGTTACACTATCATAGTTTATGTAATGTCATGTATAGCTAAACTCGTGTTTGCTATGTCAAGTTTGAGAATTGACTAAACTATAGCTCTGATACCACTAAATGTAACACTCCTAACCCGTATCTGCCACCGAAATAGGGTTTACAGCATTACTGAAACTTTCAGAATATTTTCAGATCATTCATGTAAAATTTCTATTCATTCCAAAATCATTCATAACGTCCCTTAGTAGGGCCCATGAGGCATTAAACATAAATTAGAATCAATTCAGGACCAAATCAGAGTCTCGAGGAATTTTCCGTAAAATCTTAAAATTTTTCTCACTATTAGGAGTCACACGCCTGTGTGGTCAGGCTGTGTGGAGTCACACGCCCGTGTCTCGAACCCGTGTAACTCTCTGACTTGCAACTCATGAACAAATTGATGTCACACGACCAAATCATACGCCTGTGTGCTAGGCCATGTGGTTAATTTGAATTTTTGAAAAACAGGTGCAGAACTCACACGGCCAAGGTGTAACACCCTTAACCCGTATCCGTCACCGGATTGAGGTCTGAAATGTTATCGGTCAAGATATAAATTTTTCAAACAATCACATTTACCCATATATTGTAATCATAAAACTAAAACATAAATCTGTTTAAACATTAACCACGTAATTTAAATCAATACAATTATCAATAAAATTTCAAGCCATATAAAATATATGCGGCATTAATTTCTCAAAAATACAATCACTATATGTTAGTATATTATATCATATTACCTTACAACATAGTATAATATTCATGGTTATATAAGATAAAGCTAACATTAAACATGGCTAAAAAGAGATATTCTTTTTAGAATTCAATTTCATGCGCATATTATCAGACTAAAATGGACCCCTTTTTCAATATTACCAAGTCAAAAACATACTATGATTTATATGCAAAATACTAATTATCCATACATAATTTATTTGGTCACCAATATACCTACAATTAATGCATACCGTTTCTATATGACTTAACAAATTAAATTATAAAGTAATTATTTAAAAGAAATAATCCAAGTGCAAACATTGAAACATTCATACATGTATATCAACACCTGTCAATATATATATCAAACTAACTTGGCAAATGTCAAACACAATTAAATATATAGCTAACTAGACATTATACTCATTATTATCCCTTTACTGAATTGTAAAGTAAACTTAGCAAACATACATATAAAAATGTGCTGAGCCATCAATCCAACATATTCTTTACTTAAGTTTAGTTTAAGCCGAAACATTCAACACCAAGTTAGAACCATTCCTATCAATCGCAAGTCAAAAGCCAGACCATTTTATCCATGAATGTCAATACAAATATTTTTCACACTTATGTCCGTATATACTAATAGATTATTGAGGTAGTTACTCAAACCAATTCATGTGTGTGTTTTTACCTACCCAAATCTTTAGTCGAATCAATTAATCATGCTATGAAAATATATACGTACAAGGATCATCACATCAACCATTCCCAAATTCACCTTCCATTATCAAACCGTTTCTAAAACATATAACATATACCACATAAACCATTCATTCGCAACATATAACATCATCACCAAATAGTTTAGACCATTATCAAACATAACCAAAACTGAACCAAGGAGTAAAGCCATTTTCGAATGGCCATATAATTTACAAACCCAAAATTAAACATTACACATTCTAGCTTATACATGCCATAGTTCCAAAATGCGACTTTTAAAATACCAAAAGTGGTTGATAGTGTGAAAGACTTTGCTGACGATCCCCGAGCTCGTAAATTGAAATCCAAAATCTATAAAATAGAGGCGATTATAACTCGGTCGAAACAAATTCGGAAATATAGTAACCAAGCTTTCTCACATTCAGCTATTGTATATATAAAATCACATATTTCATTTTAGCATATATAACTTACATTCAATTAAAATTAAGTACATTTATTTGCTTATAAACTTACCTCGGATGATGTAAAACGGAACGGGACGACTAGTCGACAACTTTAGTTTTCCCCCGATCCAAATCTGATTTCTTTGGTTCTTGATCTAAACATATTCAAATTAAGCTCATTCAACATATTTTCATTTAATTTAGACCAAAAACACATAAATGGGAAAATTACCATTTTACCCTTAACATTTACACTTTTTACAATTTAGTCCCTATTACACAAAACACAAATATACAAAATTCAATACACCCATGTTGGGCCAAATTTTACCCATACTCAGACAAGTCCATATATTTCATCAATTTCACATTTTAGTCCCTCAAATTTTTATTTTTGCAATTAAGTCTTAATTACTCAAAATCATCAAAAATTCCAATACAAGACATGTTAATCTAAAACATATCTTTCATATTTCATCATCAAATAATAAAAATCACAAGCTCTCATCAATGGCATAACTCAAAATATTCATCAAAATAAAAAATTTAAGCATGGGTTTTGTAGTACCCGAAACAGCAATCTCAAAAACGTAAAAATTATCAAAAACTGAGCTAAAACTTACCTTGAATCAAGCTTGAAAGTGTTGAACCTAGGTTTTCTTTGTCTTTTTCTTCTTTGTTTTAGTTTCAGAAATGAAGAAAATTATGAGTACTAAAGTTTACTTTACGATATATCTTATAATATATAGTTCATAACTTGGTTTCCTAAATTACCCTTTTAAAATTAATGATTAAAACTTATATATTAAGGGCACATTTGTCCATATCACTTACACATGGTTTACTAATTTATATTTTATTTTATATATACATATTATTATATGTTTTACTATTATAACTTATATATATTTAATTAGAAAACATATTTAACCTACCTGATACTATCCACTAGCATGCAAAATGGACTATTTACATCATAAGTGCTTGCACTTAAAATGCCACTACCAATTCAGTCCTTACAATTACAACTATCAAATTTTCAATGCGATTAAGTCCTTTTGTTTAATCGGATGCCCAAACAACAAAATTAAATCACGAAAATTTCACAGATATAAATTCACACATAATAAACACAGAAAATAATTTTAAAATATTTTTTTGACTCAGATTCGTGGTCCCGAAACCACCGTTCCGATTAGTGTCTAAATCGGGCTGTTACACAAGGGACACGTCTGTGTTCTAGGCTGTGTGCCTTACACGGCTGAGACACACGCTAGTGTCTCTGCCTATGTGCTTAATTCAGAGTATTCTGCTTAGCAAAATTTAAGTTCAGAGGATACACGGCCTGACTACATGCCTATGTATCTGACCATGTGTCACACACGGTCTAGATACACGGGCCCGTGTGGACAAAATAAAGCCATTTCTAGCTTCATTTCACACCCAAAACCTACACATTGGAACGTATATCCAATACCAACCATTCCAAGCATTCAAAATTAAGCAATTCCATCATTTATCATAGCATACCATAACATGCAAATGTGTGTTCATATCTTACCTTGAATTAACTTCGGTATTAATAACATATGATCTCATATACTTAACATGTCACATATGAATAACGTAATAACCTACTTAACATATATTCAGCTACCATAGCATGACATTACAAGTGTATCAAAACAACCATTTTTAGCCATTCCAATGGCTAGATTACAAACATCATTATCAAGCCACTAATGGTCAAGTTGTCCTATACATGCCATTATACCAAAAAGATTCAACTATATATACCCAAAATAAGCTAGTTGATAGTGCAACGATGCTTCAATGATCTTCCAACCTTCGCGATCTTCCGAGCACTATAAAACATGAAAAATAAAACGGAGTAAGCATTACATGCTTAGTAAGTTCGTATAATGGAAAACTAAACTCACCAATTTTATTTATTAAATCTAAGCATATAATATCTTGTTTTCCATCCATTAGCAAAATTTCCTAAACACATGCATTCAATCAAACATGTTAGTCACCAAAATCTCCATATCAATCAAACAAACATAGATGAGCTTATCATGCAATACTTTTTCAAGTCATTATCATTTCATCTCATTTTTTTCAAGACATGTGAAGTGTTATGTCCATTGAATCATTAAAATTCCGATGAACGCTCAAGTGGTACACTTAAGGTGTACAATTCAATAACTCATCAATTCTTTTTTTAAGGGTACCCATTAGGTCACTTAAACAAGGAAATACTCTCAAGCCACATATTGTATATTAGGATTACCAGTCCAGGTTAAATCCTTTATATACCGTATACTCAGAAAAGCTCAACTAGGGTTACTAGTCCAGGCTAAATACCAAATTGTTATATATACTCGAAAGGTGTTATATTAGGATTACCCGTCCTGGCTAAATCCTTTCTATCATGAGGTCAATAGGGTTACTCGTTCGAGCAAAATCCCATTTGCAACACATGCAGAATCTCAATCATTTTGGAAAAGCACATGTACTCATCGGAATTCAATACTCAATCGAGACTTAACCCTTTTTCATTATTTCCAAGCCTGTATTATGATTTCTCATATAACATTCAAATAATGTGCATTAATGTAATTCACATTCCATACAAACAAAACATTAGATTAAACATATTTACATGCCCAATTAAGTTACATGAACTTGCCTCGACACTTGTTCGTGTATTAAATCTAATAATCTGAAGCCTTCTTTTTACCTCGATCTAAACTCAAATTTGTGTAGTCCAGATCTATCTAAGTAGCATTAATCATCAATTTCACATTTTTCACATTCATTTGGACTCAATTTACGTCCTAGGAAAAATTACCATTTTGCCCCTAACTTTTCCATAAATTCTGATTTCGTCCCTAGGCTTAAAAAATGAAACTTGTGCAATTTACTCCATATTCCTAGCCTAACCGAAATTTCAAGGTAGAATTTACAGCATATATTTTCTATAAATTTTAGAATTTTTCATCAATTTTAACAACTTTGCATTTTAGTCCCTAAATCAAGTGTTCATAAAAAATCACTTTGTAAAAGTTGTTTATCTATCAAAATTACTAAAAACGTGACAAGAAAACTTACCCAATCAAGCCTTGAAAGTTTCTTTTCCCTCTCCTGGGGTTTCCATTTATTTTAGTTTAAAGATGATGAGAAATAATATGATATTTTTCTTTTCTCATCTTTCAATTAATTAATTTTTCCTATTTCTAATTTAGTCCTTGACCTTTTTCTAAATTTCCATGGATGAATCACCTTAAAATATCTATATACTTACTTATGGTCTAATTACCTTATAAAGACCTCTAGTTTTGAATTTCATAACTATTTAATCACTCTAGCTACTAGAGTCCCAGTTTCGCATTTTATGCTATTTGGTCCTTCTCATAATTAAACACGAAATCGATAAAATTTTCTTATCAGAATTTTCACATGACACTCCTAGCATAATATGGACCATGTAATAGATTAAAAAAATGTTAATTTTTGGATTGAATTTGTGGTCTTGAAATCACTATTCTGATCTTACTGAAAGTGGCTGTTATAAAATGACAATAAGAACTACAATGAGTTGTTATTAAATGCTTGATTTCAAAAATAGAATTTTGTGAAACGCTGTCTTATATTTGAATTCTTGCAACCAAATTGTAAGTATTGATCAGTAATTAAAGAAAGAAAAAATGGCAAAGCACATACTAAGTTCTCAATCGTTAGCTCAAAAAGCGTGTAAAATTCAAAACATGTGTGTGCAGATGATGAGCAAGGGATGGCGTATAAAAAGGTGGAAGCTATTTTTGGCTTTGTTTGCTTCAGCCGTGTTAAAGATGACAGAAAGGTAATTCAATGAGTTGATGGGAGGTGGTTTTCGAATTATCATATGTGAATATGGCGAAACATAAAGGAACATTAGCTTTTTGGAGGAAAAAAACACTAACTTATGGTAAGAATAGTTGAGAAATTTATGGTCTCTAATGAGGGAAAAGTGCCGCACAGAAAATTATCATATCAAGGAAAGCCTGCTGCAGGAGGATGAGAAGCATGCTCTGAATAACTATAAAAAATCGAGAGATTATGGTAAGTTTTCATCTTTACATTTAGAGTCTAAGGTATTGGATGGATTTTGGTCTTTGAAAAATAATTTTTTAGATGTCGTTTCTTCTTTTGATGATCGGTAATTCATTCGAATCATTTGATCCAATCCGAAGAATTTCACCATTTTGACATTTCAATTCTATACTTTTACTTCGACAATTCACAATAGCCTCATGCACATTTAGCCAATGCACATGTATAGCTTCCGAATCTATAAGACATTGACAGAAATAAACAGAGTAAGCTTCTAAAGCTTAGTAAGTCCGTAATATAGAAATTAAACCTTACCGAATCAATGCGGTAATTACAACAACAATGCCAATTCAATTCATATAATCAAGTTGCCTATTTCACAAGTATAAACTTGTTAGTCCATGTAATCTCGTAAATCATTCATGTACCAACCACATCATTCATGTATCATATCATAATTCAATCATTTATACATGTATTTGCATATAATATACTCCATGTAAATCATATATCTCATTTAACATGTAATACTTATAACATGTAATTCATGTAAATCAACTTATAAAATCCATGTGAACCTCGTACAACATGTAATTCATGTATCTTTAAGCATTCATATAACTTATACCATATAATCCATGTAATTCTCATATCTCATATGACATGTATCGGTAGTTGCCCGTTGAACCTTTAAGAACATCGAGGGATACTCGGGTGATACACACACAGTGTATATACATGTAACCTGTAATCCGTCAATGCGTCATGTATGCTCTTTCGAGCCTGTATCGGTAAGCCCGAAAGCTGAACATGTAATCCCAAAGGATGAACGGTAACCCCGAAAGCTGAACAGAGAGTCTAAAGACTAAACATGTAATCCTGAAGGATAAACCTGTAGCTCATGAGCACGTGGTGAGTCCGCAACAAATGCAGGAGCTCGAACCACCCTGTAGCCCTAGTGACATGTCACTTGTATCCTATCGACTTTTACGGTTCTAACGGGGCTCGGTATTCATTCCTCTCTTGTAACAATTTCATTTCAATTTCACATGTATGCATCCAAATAGGCTATTCAATCAAATAGTACTTCATACATTCAATTAACAACAAATATAAGCATATACACATTAAATTTCATTATACGGACTTACCTCGTAATCCCGTATCTACTCGTCTATTTTTCGTTTTCCCCGATCAAGTTCCGGGATTCAATCGTCTTTATCTATATTAATACAAATTTAGCTATTTAATCACTAGCTCATTCAATTTAGTCCAAAACATGTATTTTGGCATATTAGCAATTTAGCCCCTATATTTTCAACACATTGCAATTTGGCCTTTTTATCACAAAAATGACAAATTTCACAACAAATCCCTCAATTCACCTTAGCCGAACATGTAGGGGTATACACATTAAATTTCATTATATGGACTTACCTCGTAATCCCGTATCTACTCGTCTATTTTCTGTTTTCCCCGATCAAGTTCCGGGATTCGATCGTCTTTATCTATATTAATACAAATTTGGCTATTTAATCACTAGCTCATTCAATTTAGTCCAAAACATGTATTTTGGCATATTAGCAATTTAGCCCCTATATTTTCAACACATTGCAATTTAGCCCTTTTATCACAAAAATGACAAATTTCACAACAAATCCCTCAATTCACCTTAGCCGAACATGTAGGGGACTTATACAAGCACATATAATTCATCTAATCACAAATTTAACTTCAAAAATTCTACCTTTTTACAAATAAATCCTTAAAACTCATTTTCTTCAAAAACTACTTCAAAATTCTTGTATATTCTCACATAATATACAATAATTCATCAAAATCTATTAATATATCAAGGATTCATCAATGGCACTTTTCAAAGACATGTTCAAAATCAGAAATTGAAGTGTGGGTTAGCTAGTATTCGAAGCAACGATCTTAAAAACGTAAAAATTATCGAAAACGGAACAAAAACGAACCTCCAATTGAAGCTCAAATGGCCGAATGAAGCAAAGCATGAAAACCCTTCTTTTTCTTTTGTAGAATCGGTGAAGAAGAAGATAAAAATGGGTGTTTTCATGTTTTATTTTGATATAAAACATATAATAAACCAAATGACCCTTTTGCCCTTTTAATAAAATCATTTAAAAACATGTATCATTAAGGACATGAATGTCCACTAGCTTTAGAAAAGGTAAAATAACCATTTAAGGGCCCTTATTTAAAAAGCCAAGGTCAAATAAGCCATTTACCAAATAGAACCCTAATTTATCGCTTTATGCGATTTAATCCTTTTTCTCAAATTAACCAGTCAAACGATAAAATTTCTAAACGAAACTTTCACACGGTGATTCTATCATATAGTAAAACATATTAAAGCAAGAAAAATAATAATTTGACTCGGTTAAGTGGTCCCAAAACCACTCGTTCCGACTAGGGTATAAAGTGGGCTATTACAACTCTCCCCCCTTTAAGGATTTTCGTCCCCGAAAATCTTACCGGTAAACAGATTAGGGTATTGGTTTCTCATAGTTTCCTAGAGTTCCCATGTAGCTTCCTCTATTCCGTGTTTACACCAGAGAACTTTTACGAGTGCTATACGCTTATTTCTCAACTCTTTGATTTCTCGAGCCAGAATCTTAATCGATTCTTCACTGTACGATAGATCAGACTATATCTCCACATCAGTGGGAGAAATGACATGAGATGGATTAGATCGGTATCGTCGAAGCATTGAAACATGAAATACGTTGTGAATCTTTTCAAACTCAGACGGTAACGATAATCGATAAGCTACAGGTCCAATTCGTTCCACAATTTCATACGACCCGATAAAACGAGGACTTAGCTTCCCTTTTCTGCCAAAACGAAGAATTTTATTCCACGGTGATACTTTCAGAAATACCCTGTCTCCGACCTGAAACTCTATTTCTTTCCGTTTCAAATCTGCGTATGATTTCTGTCTATCTGAAGCTGCTTTTAAACTATCGCATATCACTTTTACTTTTTCTTCTGTATCTCGGATTAGATCAACCCCGTATAACTTTCTCTCACTCAATTCTGTCCAGTATAGCGGTGTTCAACATTTACGACCATATAATGCTTCATATGGAGCCATCTTTAAACTCGTCTGAAAACTGTTATTGTATGCAAACTCTATTAGAGGTAAGTATTTCTCCCAATTACTTTCGAATTCAAGAATACAACACCGTAACATGTCTTCCAGAATCTGAATAACTTTTTCAGACTGACCGTCGATCTGGGGATGAAATGCTGTACTGAAATTCAATTTCGTTCCTAAAGCCTCTTGAAACTTTTCCCGAATCTCGAGGTAAACCTCGGATCTCTATCAGACACAATGGATAACGGTATACCATGTAATCGCACAATTTCAGATACATATAGTTCAGCTAATTTATCCAGAGAATAATCAGTACATACCGGTATAAAATGTGCAGATTTCGTCAATCTGTCAATGATAACCCAGATTGCATTTTTCTTCTTCAGAGTCAGAGGTAATCCAGATACGAAATCCATAGTGACTCTGTCCCATTTCCATTCCGGAATCATAATAGGCTGTAATAAACCTGACGGTACCTGATGCTCAGCTTTGACTTGTTGACAGATTAAACATTTCGATACGAATTCTGATATGTCACGTTTCATTCCTGACCACCAGTATTGCTGTTTCAAATCGTTATACATCTTAGTGCTACCTGGATGAACTGAAAATTGACTATCATGTGCCTCGTGCAGAACGTTTTGAATGAGTTCACTATTTTTCGGTATACAGATTCTATTTCGGAACATTAAACAATCATCATTCCCTATAGAAAAGTCAGAATCAGAATTAGACTCACAGTGAAGTCGTTTAGCTTGCAGATTGGAATCAGTCCTTTGAGCTTCGAAAATTTGCTACAGAATCAACGGTTTAGCCTTTAGCTCAGCTAAAACAGATCCATCATTAGATAACGTCATTTGAGCATTCAAAGCTCGCAAAGCAAATAGAGGCTTTCGACTTAACGCATCAGCTACAACATTAGCTTTCCCTAGATGATAATCAATTACCAATTCATAGTCTTTTAGTAGTTCGAGCCATCTCTGCTGTCGCATATTCAAATCTTTCTGTGACATCAGATACTTCAGACTTTTATGATCGGTAAAAATTCTACATTTCTCACCATATAAGTAATGCCGCCAAATCTTTAATGCAAATATTATAGCAGCTAACTCAAGATCATGCGTCGGGTAATTCTTCTCATGCGGCTTTAACTGTCGGGAGGCGTAAGCTA
Organism: Gossypium stocksii; assembly: GCA_020496765.1. Classification (NCBI taxonomy): domain Eukaryota; kingdom Viridiplantae; phylum Streptophyta; class Magnoliopsida; order Malvales; family Malvaceae; genus Gossypium; species Gossypium stocksii. The sequence continues at coordinate 43,712,721 of CM035630.1, read as the reverse complement.
TGACTTTCCCGTCTTGCATCAATACACAGCCCAGTCCGATAATAGATGCATCACTGTATATAACAAATTCTTTCCCCGATTCGGGTTGAACTAAAACCGGAGCTTCTGTTAACAGGGCTTTCAACTGTTCGAAACTCTGCTGACATTTATCAGTCCACTCGAATTTCACATCTTTTTGTAACAATCGAGTCAACGGCACTGCAATCATCGAGAATCCTTTAACAAATCTTCGGTAATATCCCGCTGTAATGGCCAATTTTAGGCCCGTATAAATTAAACCAAAATGAATGTCCCTTTTACAATTTTTGAACCCAAAATTAAAACCCAATTACATTTTATACACCCAACAGTAGCCCAAAACCAAATAACCCCTAACCCATTACAAACTAACCCAATCCGTTACAAGCCCAAATACCTAGCCCAGCACCCAAACCCTAATTAGCAGAAACCCTAGCCCGAACCTCCACTTGTTCTGACTGCGGCTGCTCCTCTGACTCAACAGTCCCATCCACCGCCCCAAGGTCATCTCAGCACCGCCCTTGGCCACCACAGTACCTGCAAAGACATTAAAGAGACAAGGACAGAAGACAATAGAAAAATAAAAAATGAACAACTTGTAATCGAAGTAATGAGACTATAAAAGCCCGGATTAAAAACATTGTAAAGGGGGGCTCAGATTTCTTTCAAGAAATAGAAGCAATACACTGTAATCTTCGTTTTCAGAATTCCACATTTAAAACAGAAAAGGGAAGCAATATCTATTCTATCTCAACAAAGGGATACCCCCCCCAAATCAGAATACGGAAACAGAGGTGAAGTTCTTTTATTTCTAATCTACTTTTTGTTACAAACAATACTAAACTACATATATACATATACTATAAAATAAGAAACTAAAAAAGGTAGAATTTTTTACCTTTTTCCGGCCACCGGAACGGTGGCCGGAACGACGGCAGACGGCGGCGCGCACGGTGGTCCGATCATCGGCCGGTGACCGGCCGGTGATCGGACGGTGACCGGTCCGATGACCGGTCCGGCACCGGACCTCCCTTTCCCTCCCTTCTCCCTCTCTTCTCTCTCCTCTTTCCCTCTCCCCGGATCCCCTTCTTCCTTCCTTCCCTTCCCCTCTCCTTCCTTCCTTTCCCTCTCCCCTTCCCTTCTTTTTTCTTTTTTTTTCCTTCTCCGGGCACAAATGAGCCAAAAAACAGAAATTTGCCCCTTTTATACTAACCGACCTGGGTCGGGTCGACCCGACCCAGGTCCGCCTAGGATTCGCGTGTTGTGACGTCACTGGGGTTATTTTCAACCCCAGTCCCTCCGCCTTTCTGGTGGTTTATAATCAAGTCTTGAATTTTGCAATTTAGCCCTGGAATTCTATCCGTGTTTCGATTTAATCCCCGTAGCTGCTGTGCGTTTTAAGATAACGGGGATAAATTGCTGTTTGGTCCCCTGGGGTTTTAAGCTCGTTCTAATCGGTCCTTTCGCTTGTTTTAAATTTTAAAATTCAGCCCGAGATCTTTATTCTGTTTCCAATTAAGTCCTAGTTCGTAATTAATTAATTTTCTTATTTTATTTCCTATTATTATCTATTATTAATATTACTATTATATATTATCTATATTTACTCTTATTTTACTAATTATTATCATTACTATTATATGAATGTCATTTACCTTTTTTAGAATTGTTATTATTCTATTTTGTTGTTATTCTTTATTATATTATGTATTATTATCATTATTATTATTATTAGTATTAGTATTATTATATTTATGCACATATACGTATTATAGTATTTCGTATAGTATTATTTTGTATTAAAGTTTTGTTTGTTTTTATATTTCACTTAATATTATGTGTTATATTATTATTTTTGATTCTATGTACTTATTCTTATGTTTTATTATTTTCATTGTTAATATTTAATATTACTATTATTAACCTGTATACATATTATTTTATGTACCTGTTTTTTTAAACATTATTATTATTTATTTGTTTCTTAAAAACGTATAGATATGTGTTTATATATTTATAGTTGTTTTTAGTATTATTTTGTAATATATATACGTTATGTTTTTATTAGGTTTAACACCAGCATTATAGTATAGGTTTTACCTAAAGCTTCGATGCTATCATCACGTATATTTTCAAATGTTTTATCCCACGTAGTTTCATTATTATACTTCTTTATATATATACATACACTCACGTATTACTTTGTTATTATTATCGTTATATTTTTTATATATGTATACATACATTACTTCGTTATTCTTATGTTAGTTTATATGTTTATTCTTAATACCTCTGTTTACATATATATATATATACATATGTCCTCGTATTACATTTTAACGTCATAACCATATATACGTGTATTATTTCTTTCTATATATACACATATATTTTTTATATAACTATTATTATGTACACTTTTCATAAACCTAGCATTATGTATTCTATATATGCTTGTTATTATTTCATACTTCGCATTACCATTATTATTATATCATATGCATTATTATAGTCATCATTATTATTACACATGCATTGTTATATGTTTTATTCATCTCGTATACTTTTCACCTTTATCATTATTTGTCTTTAATGTAGCATATTATTTCATATTGTTTCTACGACAACTCTATTTATCATAATCTTTTCATGTTCTAATAAACAAGGCAATATGCCGATTTTAACATTATGCTAGTGATTTCATTGCTATAGTTGGGTGAATCACGAATGGCTCGTGTTAAAAGCGGGATATCCTCCTTAAAAATAAAAAAAACCCTTAAGATGCTCGTATCTTGATCGGACCACAACTAAATTTTAAATTGAACTCGTATTTTCGAAAATTAAGACAACGCATGTTTGAAAAGATACCAATTTTTGGGCGTCGTGGGGGTGCTAATACCTTCCCCGCGCGTAACCGACTCCCGGACCCTACTTTTCTCTGAACTTTAAACGCGGACCTAAACTTGGCCTTTTTACCCGAAATTTGATGTTTTACCAGGTGTCCGATCGCACCTAGAAGAAAAGATCGGTGGCGACTCCCCTTATTTTAATAGAATTCAGATTTTAAGTTTCCAATAGATCGCCACAATTAGCGACCCAAAGCTAAAAATTTTTTCGTCGCTACAGCTGGCGACTCCGCTGGGGAGAAGTCTTCGAGAGTCGAATCAAATCAAAAGCGTTGTCGAAATTTTCGAAATGCCCTTTTCAAATTAATGTTTAGTTGTGATCCTCAAAATTTTGCAAAAACCATGTACTTGCATCACATTGTAAATATTTTCTAACTTCTTGTCTACTTGTTTTGAAGCTCTAAATTTCTAAGCTTCGGTTCTCTAAAGTCTAGTTTTTAAAATAAAACGAAAGGTTTGTGAGTTTCTCCCCACACACTGTTCACGTGCATTGTTGCATAACATGAGCGCCATACCCGGGCTCCGTCCCTCTTAAGTGAAAGTAAACGCTACGCCTTCGTGAGTTAACTCGTCCCTCCGCACAGGCTAGTGAATACTTTCGGGTTACATATGACTTATGCCTTCGTGAGATAACTCGTCCCTCCGCATAGGCATAAGTAAATGTAATCCCTTGAATTGATCTCGTAAGCCTGTGATGGGCTATGACCGAGGTTCTGTACTAATCTTAGTAGATGACAGTACATACAATTCGGGTACCTTTCTAGAACCTAAAACCACATATAATGAACTGTACGAGCCACCCAATTAGAGCCATGCCGAACCTCTGTCCGTTTAGCAAACACCAAAATAGGCACACGGGAGAAATGCCTCTTACCTTTTGTACTTTTACTTTGTATAAGGAGAAGGGATTTATCTGTCAAATTGAATCGGGTAGTTCAAAATTGCTTTAATTTATTTTCATTTATATCTGATCACTAACCAAGTTTGATTGTCTTTGTTTTATTCCTCATTGTGCATCATAGGCATCATAATAGGACGGTGTTGACTAAAGATTAGTTGCCAAAAACGGGTTTCAAATGGAAGAGTCAATTGTACAAACGACCGAGACAAACACCGTGGTTCGGGATTGGTCTTTGAGGACTCAAAGAGAAAAGGGAGACAGCCTGGTAGAAGGATGCATTGTCAATCTACCCGAGCGGGTGACTGTGAATGTCCGTCAAAACAACCTTGAAGACTTGGTTGGGATCTGGAATCAGTGGGATTCAGATACTAGGGGCATTTTCACCGAAAGGTACGGGGACATAGCCCATCTGATTGCTGTCAAAGTAGACGAAAGATTGATTCAAGCTATGATCAGATTTTGGGATCCGGGTTATCAGTGTTTCACATTCAACCAAGAGGATATGACCCCTACGATAGAGGAGTATGCTGCTCTGCTGCGTGTCGAAAACATGCAAACCTACAAAATATATGTCAAAGAGCCCAAGCCGATGACATTCAGGAAAAAGTTAGTAAGGCTGACGGATATGACCGATGCATGGGCCGAAAAGCAAATAAAGAAAAAGAATGAAATCAGCTGCGTCCCATGGTTTTCCCTACGAGACCTGGTTTTAAACCATCCTGACATGTTGAAACGGATAAATTTGTTTGCTTTGGCTATCTATGGTTTGGTTGTCTTTCCAAAGATACTCGGGCACATAGAAGTAGCGGTAGTGGATTTCTTTGAAAAGTTAAAGCAAGGTATCAATCCCGCCCCAACCATCCTAGCAGAGACCTTCAGATCTTTGAGCAGTTGCAGAAAAAGAGGGGAAGGACGATTCATCGGATGCGCGCAGCTACTCAACGTTTGGATTTTGAGTCACTTTTGGAAAGTAGAGCGCACACCGTTCCACATGTTTTCGAAGACATTTGCTCCGTTGGAAGCTCACCTTAAGAAAGAGTGGCCGAAGGAGGTTACTGAGCAGCATTGGGTCTCAGTGTTCCAGAACTTGTGTGCCGAGGACATAGTATGGAGAGCGCCGTGGATACGCCCTTCGCTTTTGTTATACAAAGTCGGAAACCAAGACTGGATACCACTACTTGGATTGTGGGGAGGGATTGGTTACGCTCCTCTTTTGGTTCAAAGACAGTTCTCTTCACGACAGTTTATACCCGCCACCAGTGGTCTGGCTCAGTCAGAGTTTGCTTTTGCGGGCGAAGGTTATATGAAGAAAGTCCGAGACACTGCAAAGGCTTGGAAAAGAATTCACCTGATGAAGTTGGCTTTATATGCTGACACTATCACCCAGGACTACGATGCATGGAGAAAGCAACGGATGAGTAGTTTGCAAGTCTCATCGGCAGATTACGCCTTTCAGAATCCTTTTTCGAATGAAACTCCATCTGAGTTAGAGACAGTGAGACAAGAATTCGAACGCGAAAAGACAAAAATGTTACGAGACCTTAGTGCCCTTCAAGAAGAAAATTATCAGCTGAAGATCGATGTTCAAATTGAAAGATCCAGGGCCGAGAAGGTGCAAAAAGAAGCCGAGGTCGTAAGAAACGACTTAAGAGATCTTCATCTAGAAAATAAAAAGTTAAGAGGCACCATAAAGAACAGCGGGCTGGGCAAGTCGTCAGCGGAATGGAAAGAAGAATTGAGTAATGTCAAAGGTGGAATGGAATTTTGGAAAGGAAAAGCAAAGAAAGAAGAAGGAAAGGCTGCACGGGCTGCAATAGAGTTAAGAAAGAAGTCTGCTGAGTATGAAGCTACATCTGTTGAACTGATGACTAGTCGAGCTAAGCGTCAAGAGTTGAAAGAAACGATACGGGATTTAGAAGACACACTACAAGCCCGACAACAACAATTGGATACTCTCTTGGAAGCTTGGGAAGAAAAGAAGGGTCAGTATGATAGAGATACCCACGCTTACGAAAGAGCCCTTTGCGAAAAGGATGAAAATCTCAAATACTTGATCAACGAGATTCGTACGGCAGCCATGCACATAATGCAAATAGCGGAGGAAGCTGAGACTCTTAGCTGCCAGTTCCCGCCTAGACAGAGATCGAGCATATCAGAATTTTTGGAACGGGTGAAGAATTACGGCAATGTAGCAAGGAAGTTTGTATGAAAGCTGAATCAAATGATGAAAAAACGTTTTGTAAATAGACTCTTTTGATTAATGAAATGCCTAGATAGGGGCTGTCTGGAATCAACACCGATTTTTGCATATGCATTCATAACTAACATTTGACGCGCATTCATAATTAACATTCATTCATTCATTCATTCACTGCATATCCCACGATCATTCGCTAAAGAGTAGAATGGTATAATGCGCAGTAGTGACGTTGTAAACCTGGAATCACACCATACGTATAGAACACGTCGACAAGCCAGAGCAATGGAAGCTGAGTTTAACGAAAGAATTGAAAGGATGGAGAGAATTCAGAAAGAATTACAAGAACAGTTAGCCAGGTCGCAACAGGATACGAGAGACTTGATGATAAGGTCTCGGGAAGAATCTATTGAACAGAAAGATCAGATGACTAAGATGATGGAAATGATGTCGGCCCTAGTCAAAGGAAAAGGACCTCTACAAAACCCTGAAGTTGTGAATCTTGATCAAGAACCGCCTTATCCTCCAGGGTTTACTCCGCCCCACGTGACATATAGGGGATACACACAGGGAGGACCCGCCGGCATAGAACAACGGCCTGTGACACCCCCTCCTGTAGGACAGGGAGTATTTGTGGCAAACCCAGGAACCGCTCCGGTTGATCCACCTGTCCCAGACCTAGACGATCCTGCAGAAATCGCTAGGCTAAGGATAGAGGATCAGGAAGTCCAAGAAAAATATAGAAGTCTGGAGGAAAGACTTAGAGCGATAGAAGGCATTGAAGTCTTCTCGGCGCTAAACGCTAAAGAACTTAGTCTGGTACCTGATTTGGTTCTCCCTCCAAAATTCAAAGTACCGGATTTTGAAAAGTATGATGGCTCGAGATGCCCGAAGGCACATCTCATTATGTTCTGCCGAAAAATGACAGGCTATGTTAATGAAGACAAGCTGCTTATACACTGTTTTCAGGACAGTTTGACCGGATCAGCTCTCCGCTGGTACAACCAACTCAGTAGAGAAAAGATTCGAACCTGGAAGGATTTGGCAGCGGCATTTTGCGAGCAGTACAAACATGTCTCTGATATGGTACCCGACCGCATGACACTACAAATGATGGAGAAAAAGCCATCAGAAACTTTTAGACAATATGCGCAGAGGTGGAGAGACATCTCGGCTCAGGTAGAACCTCCATTGACCAAGACCGAGATAGCAGTCCTGTTCATCAATACCCTGAAGGCGCCATTCTATGATAAATTAGTCGGAAGCGCCACAAAGGACTTCTCGGATATTGTCATATCCGGTGAACTAATAGAAAATGCGGTAAAAAGTGGAAGAATGGAAGGAGAAGGTTCGAAGAAGGCAGTGCCTATGAGAAAAAAGGAGCCGGAAGCCCACATGGTGGGAACCGGAAACCGTTATGCTCCTAGTCCATATCCTAATCAATTTCGACCTCGAAATTACCCACCACCAAACTTCTATCAACCACAAGCCCCCTATTACCAACCACCACCTCCCTATCCTTCTTACCCTGTCTATGCAACCAATAACCCTAGGCCAGCCACCACGTTTCCTCAAAATGCCGGCTCTACCCAAGGCCAACCTAGAGGAGAACCAAGGCCAGCGAGGCCTAACCCCGAGAGACCCCAATTCACTCCTATTCCTGTATCTTACGGGGAACTGTACCCTAAGCTTTTGGAAAAACAGTTGATATCTCCTCATTACATGGCACCGTTGAAACCCCCGTACCCAAAGTGGTACGACCCTAATGCTAGCTGTGCATACCACGCGGGGAACCAGGGGCACTCTACGGAAAACTGCATTGCATTTAAACGAAGAGTCCAAGGATTAATTGATGCGGGTGTCTTACGCTTCGACGGTACTAGTGGTGCGACCGGAGACCCGTTCCCAAATCATGCAGAAAGGAATGTAAGTGCAGTGGAGGAAATAAGTGAATTACAAACCAGAAGAGTCGTTTCGGAAATAAGCACACCTTTGCAGAGAATCTGGGAGGTGTTGCTCGAAAAAGGGTTACTCTGTCGTCTTAGAGGAGTAACCGAGAAAAGAAATATGAAAAGTCAAAATTTTTGTGACTTTCATGAAGTCATAGGACACAATATCCAATCTTGTGAGCAATTTAAAGAACTACTCCAAGGCATGATGAACAGCAAAGAGATTGAAATCTTCAACGGAAGAAGAGAGGCCGAGGAGGGAGAAATATGTGCCTCTGACGGTCAATCATCGGATCTCCCTTACACTGCTAAGCGACCATTGATAATATATTATGATGCGAGAAGAGAACCAGTAAAACCAAAAATGGTAATTGAGGCGCCATTGCCTTTTCCGTACCAGGATAGTAGGGCAATACCTTGGAAGTACGACGTTAATATTGTCACTCCTGAAAGTGAAAAATCCCAAGGCACGGCTAAAAATATCGGAGAAGTTGGTCACTTTACCCGGAGTGGAAGATGCTATTCCAAGGAAGTTGAACCAGTAAAGAGGAATAATGATTCCAAACAAAAGGGAAAGGCACCCATGCTTGAGGCTGAACCTGAATCTGAAAGTCCGCCTGAACGGCAAGAGACCAAAAAACCTGTGAACGAAGAAGAAGCACAGGAATTTTTGAAATTCATTAAACATAGCGAGTACAACGTGGTCGAACAACTAAGTAAACAACCTGCGCGTATTTCGGTATTATCCCTGTTATTGAACTCGGAGCCACATCGAAATGCCTTGTTGAAGGTATTGAATCAAGCCTATGTAGCAAACAATATATCGGTCGAAAAGCTTGATAGGTGGATCAATAACTTGAACGCTGATAATTTCATCTCCTTCAGTGATGATGAAATACCACCGAACGGTAGAGGCTCCGTAAAGGCGCTGCACATAACAACCCGCTGTAAGGGATATATAATACCAAACGTGCTTATTGATAATGGGTCAGCCCTTAATGTTATGCCTCTGGCCACACTCTCCAGAATCCCGATAGATTTGTCCTACTTGAGGCCGTGTCATTCCGCGGTGAGAGCATTTGATGGAACGAGACGAGAAGTTGTAGGAAAAATTGAGATCCCTCTAGAAGTGGGTCCTTATGTCTATGACGTCGAGTTCCAAGTTATGGACATCACCCCTTCATATAATTGCCTCCTGGGGAGGCCATGGATCCATTCGGCTGGGGCAGTTCCATCATCCCTTCATCAGAAAATAAAGTTTATCATGGATGGCTGCTTGGTTACCGTTGAGGGTGAAGAGGATATTGTTGCGTCTATCTCTGCAGACACACCTTACCTCGAAGCGAATAAAGACGCCGTGGAATGTTCCTTTAGATCCTTTGAGTTCGTCAACGCCACATTTGTGGCTGAAGGAAATAGAATCCCCATGCCTAGGCTATCGAAGAATACTAAAATGGGAATCAAGCTAACGGTAGGGAGAGGGGCCCGAGCAAGGAAAGGTTTGGGAAGACATCATCAAGGGATAGTCAGGGCCTTAAAACCAGTACCTCATAAAGCCCGATTTGGTCTAGGATTCCAACCAAAGGCACATCATTTGAAGAAACAGTGGAAGAAGGAGCAAGAAAGAAGGGTTGCGAGAAATCTAGGACGAGAGCCGGAATGGGAACCCATCGAGTACCCCCATCTGTCAAGCACATTCACATCCGCTGGGATCATATATCCAGGACAAGAGAATGAACACAGCCCACTGCTACTCGCTGAGAAGGCTTTTCAGAACATTTGTATAAATGTCGTTGATGAAGAAGTTGGTACAAGTAAAAGCGTTTCGAGGATACGCCCTTGTCCCCCAGGTTACATGTTGAACAATTGGACCGCTGAAGATCTCCTTGTGGTTTACGAGTCTTCCTCAGAGTAATATCCGATATTCACTTTTTGTGTCCCTAAATATAATGGGATTCTTTTGTAAGAGCTGTCGTCTGCTCTTTATCTATTAAATGAATATTAATGAAGAAGCATTTTGTCACAACCCTTTGCATTTGCATCTACTCCATAAATATTCTTTTATTTCATGGCCTATTCTTGCACTTACCTCATACCATGCCATAATGTTTTGTTTGTTGTTGCCAAAACTTGGATGTCCCTCTATAGTGTTCTCTTTCCCATTCAATTTTCAGGTGTTCAGATGCCAATGACATGAACGAACCCGTTACCAATCTTGAAATCGATTTTGAAAGGACTGTTTGTTTAGGGGAATTCGAGGATGAGGGAAATGCCGAAGACTATGTCTCGTCTCCTGACTTGCTAAGGTTGGTGGAACAAGAGGACAAACAGATTCTACCTCATCAAGAATCTGTTGAAACAATAAACCTGGGCACTAATAAAAATAAGCAAGAAGTGAAGATTGGGACCTCACTCTCCGAGGACACCAGGCATTATTTGATTGATTTGCTTCATGAGTACAAAGACGTGTTTGCATGGTCCTATCAGGATATGCCGGGATTGGACGGAGACATAATGGTTCATAAGCTCCCGCTGAGACCCGAATGTAAACCCATCCAACAAAAATTAAGGCGGATGAGGCCCGAAATGTTGCTGAAGATAAAAGAGGAAGTCAAGAGGCAATTTAATGCAGGCTTCCTACAAGCTTCCAGATATCCAGAATGGGTGGCTAATATTGTCCCAGTGCCAAAGAAGGATGGTAAAGTGCGAATGTGCGTGGATTATCGTGACCTGAACCGCGCAAGCCCTAAGGATAATTTTCCCTTACCACATATCGACACATTGGTGGACAATACGGCGAAGCATTCATTATTTTCTTTCATGGATGGATTTTCGGGGTATAATCAGATCAAAATGGCTCCCGAGGATATGGAGAAAACCACCTTTATAACGATGTGGGGAACGTTCTGTTACAAGGTAATGCCATTCGGGCTCAAGAATGCCGGGGCCACGTATCAGAGGGCCATGGTGACATTGTTCCATGATATGATGCACAAGGAGATAGAAGTCTATGTTGACGACATGATTGCTAAATCCCGAGGAGAAGAGGAACATATTGTGAACCTTAAAAAGTTATTTGAAAGACTGAGAAAGTTTCAGCTAAGACTCAATCCAGTCAAATGTACATTTGGGGTTACCTCGGGAAAATTACTGGGCTTCATCGTCAGTAAAAAAGGCATAGAGGTAGATCCAGAAAAGATAAAAGCCATTCAAGAATTACCACCTCCGCGTACACAGAAAGAGGTTAGAGGATTCTTGGGAAGGCTAAACTACATTTCTCGATTCATTGCTCAACTCACCAATCAGTGTGACCCCATCTTTCGACTCCTTCGAAAGCACAACCCTGGGGCATGGGACGAAGAATGCCAGGAGGCCTTTGACAAAATAAAACAATATTTGTCTAGCCCTCCAGTGCTAGTGCCACCAACTCCAGGAAGGCCTTTGATTTTGTATTTAACGGTGTTCGAAAACTCAATGGGTTGTGTACTTGGGCAGCATGACGAGTCGGGGAAGAAGGAAAAGGCGATATACTACCTCAGTAAAAAGTTCACAGAATATGAGGCAAGGTATTCGTCGATCGAAAGATCCTGTTGTGCTTTGGTTTGGGCAGCTAGGAGGCTCAGGCAATACATGTTGTATCATACGACATGGTTAATCTCAAAGCTAGACCCGATAAAATATATGATGGAATCACCCGCACTCTCGGGGAGAATGGCACGTTGGCAGATCCTGTTATCAGAATACGATATCATCTATGTGAGTCAGAAATCGGTGAAAGGGAGTGCAATAGCTGATTTCTTAGCGGCTCGAACAACAGAAGAATATGAGCCCCTGAGATTTGATTTCCCGGATGAGGATTTAATGTGCATCACAGAGAAAGAATGTGAGTCATCAAAAGGGACGCCTTGGATGATGAGCTTCGATGGTGCATCGAATGCTCTGGGGCATGGAATTGGAGCAGTCTTAGTATCACCGGAAGGAGATCATTATCCTTTCACTGCTAGACTCAATTTCTTCTGCACCAACAACATAGCAGAATACGAGGCTTGTATCATGGGACTACGGGCAGCCATTGAACGAAACATCGAGATCTTAGAGGTGTACGGGGATTCAGCTCTAGTGATCTACCAAATCCGCGGAGAATGGGAAGTGAGAGATCCAAAGTTGATCAAGTACAGCTATCTGGTGGCTGAACTAATCAAAGATTTCAAAGAAATAACTTTTAATTACTTCCCGCGAGAAGATAACCAATTGGCTGACGCCTTGGCCACCTTAGCCTCAATGTTCAAAGCAAATAAAGGAACAGAAATAATGCCCCTCAAGATGAGCATATACGAGGTCCCTGCACATTGTTATAGCATCGAGAAGGAGGCTGATGGACGACCATGGTACCATGATATCTCAGAGTACATCAAGAATCAAACGTATCCTGAACAGGCAAACGAGAATGACAAAAGAACAATCAGAAGAATGTCAGTGGGATTCGTTCTTGATGGAGACACCTTGTACAAGAGAGGTAAAGATCAGGTGCTTCTGAGATGTGTAGACACTACTGAGGCTAAGAAAATACTTGAAGAAGTTCATGAAGGAATATGTGGGACCCATTCCAATGGTTTCACTACGGCCCGGAAAATCATGAGACTCGGGTACTACTGGTCGACGATGGAGAGCGATTGCATTAGCTACGCAAGAAAGTGCCACAAATGTCAAGTTTATGGCGACAAAATTCACGTATCTCCCTCGCCCCTTCATGTTATGACGTCTCCATGGCCCTTTTCAATGTGGGGCATGGACGTTATAGGGCCGATTTCTCCCAAAGCTTCCAATGGGCATCGATTCATTTTTGTGGTTATAGATTATTTCACGAAATGGATAGAAGCTGCCTCATTCGCCAATGTGACCAAGACCGCTGTCTGTAGATTCTTGAAAAAGGAAATCATTTGTCGATATGGTTTACCTGAAAGAATCATCTCAGATAACGCCTTGAATTTGAACAACAAAATGATGACAGAAGTGTGCAAGCAATTTCGAATAAAGCATCATAATTCCTCGCCATATCGACCAAAGATGAACGGAGCTGTTGAAGCGGCTAACAAGAATATAAAGAAGATTATCGGTAAAATGACAGAGACCTACAAGGACTGGCATGAAAAGCTGCCATTCGCTCTGTTTGCATACCGCACATCTGTGAGAACATCTACAGGGGCAACCCCTTTCTCTCTGGTCTATGGGATGGAGGCCGTGCTACCTATCGAGGTTGAGATACCGTCCCTACGAGTCTTAATGGAATCAAAACTCGAGGAGGCAGAATGGGTCCAAGCTCGATATGATCAGCTGAATCTCATCGAAGAAAAACGTTTGAAGGCAATCTGCCATGGACAGATGTACCAGAAACGGATGATCGCTGCCCATGACAAGAAAGTAAGGCCAAGAGAATTCCATGAAGGAGAACTCGTGTTGAGAAAGATCCTCCCAATACAAAAAGATTTGCGAGGAAAGTGGGCACCTAATTGGGAAGGACCATACGTCGTGAAGAAAGCATTCTTTGGTGGGGCCTTGATCCTTACAGAAATGGATGGGAAGGAGTTACCAAATCCAGTAAACTCCGATGTTGTGAAGAAATACTACACTTAAAAAAAAAAAAAAAAAAAAAAAAAAGGGGGAGATCAAGGTGAAAACCCGAAAAGGGCGCCTTGGTCAAGCACAGAACATTAGGATGAAAACCCGAAAGGGCGTCCTAATAAAGCAAATCTGAGCCCAAGGGGCAGAAGTAATTTTGAACAGTGGGCCAAGTGACCAGGCTATAGTATGAAGCATTTCTGAAATACTCGAGATCTTCTACACAAGAAGTCTTGCTCAGAAAGATTCTTGATTCAGAAACGTGGCAGAGTTCATGCATTGAATATCTAGAACATTTGTATCCACTAATTTGGTTCCTTTTCTTCTATGGCACTTTCAATTATCCTAGGTTAACTTTGTTTGTTACCTTTGAAGTTATTATGAAGTCTCTTTCTTGTACCTACCTGACCATTTGCATGCATCTTATTATGTTTATTTAATTGATAAATAGTAATATGACATGTTCTATACAAAAGAAATGTTGAGTATTACTCGGATAGAAAACTAGACAGACGCGAGGATTTCAAAGCAGGAACAAAAGTTCAACATATACCAAACAAGTGATATCTGAGAAACGCAGTTTACTTGTAAAGCTTGAAAGATGGATATAAAGCCTGAAGAGAAACTTAAGAATCCTAGCGTTGAAAGCAGATCATCATAGGAGCTCGAAAGCAAGAACAAAAGCTCAGATGGGGCAAGATCACTGCGAGAGTCGTGATGAAAAGAGATCGCGACAAACAAATGCAAGGCACATAACATGTTCATATAGGCATGAATGCATTTAAGGCAAATAGATGCATATCACGATAACATCATGCATAACATATACAGGTATTCCAAACAGAGCAAAAGGTTTTGGGAAAGCTATCCAAATCAAAGAAAAGATACTTGAACTCCACCATGTGAGAAATTCTGGGTGATTTTAATTTATGTTCCAAAATCAGCTCATATTGCGAGAAGTGAGCTGAGCCTCAAGACGCGTTGAGGTACATTTAATTTATGTTTTAAAATCAGCCCATATTGCGAGAGGTGGGCTGAGCCTCAAAACACGTTGAGGTATTTTTAATTTCTGTTAATTGACTCATATTGCGAGAGGTGAGTCAAATCGTAAGTCATGACCAGATGTTTTCAAACATCTGCCTTTATGTTTTAAAAATCAGCTCATATTGCGAGAGGTGAGCTGAGCCTCAAGACACGTTGAGGTACTTTTAATTTATGTTTCAAAAATCAGCTCATATTGCGAGGAGTGAGTTGAGCCTCAAAACACGTCAAGGTATTTTTAATTTCTGTTATTGACTCATATTGCGAGAAGTGAGTCGAACCTCAGGTCATGCCGAGGTACTTTCGAATCTTTTTATGTTTTCAAAATCAGCTCATATTGCAAGAGGTGAGCTGAGCCTCAAGACACGTTGAGGTACTTTTAATTTATGTTTCAAAATCAACTCATATTGCGAGAGGTGAGTTGAGTTGAACTCGTTTAATTTCTGTTTTTAATTTATGATTCTAAAAGATTCAACTCATATTGCAAGAGGTGAGTTGAGCTTTTAATTTTTGTTTTTAATTTCTGTTTTTCAAAAATCAACTCATATTGCGAGAAGTGAGTTGAGCCTCAGGTCGCACGCTGAGGTATTTTCAATTTATGTTTCAAAAAAATCAACTCATATTGCGAGAAGTGAGTTGAGCCTCAGGTCGCACGCTGAGGTATTTTCAATTTATGTTTCAAAAAAGATCAACTCATATTGCGAGAAGTGAGTTGAGCCTCAGGTCGCACGCTGAGGTATTTTCAATTTATGTTTCAAAAAGATCAACTCATACTGCGAGAAGTGAGTTAATCTTTTTCAATTTCTGTTTTTTAATTTCTGTTCATTTAACTCATATTGCGAGAAGTGAGTTAATCTTTTTCAATTTCTGCTTTTTAATTTCTGTTCATTTAACTCGTATTGCAAGAGGTGAGTTGATCTTTTTCAATTTCACTTTTTAATTTCTGTTTTTCAAAAGGACCCACTCATATGGCGAGAGGTGACTTGAGTCTCAAGTCACACACCGGGGCACTTTTAATTTTTGATTCAAAAATCTGACCCATATTACGAGCATGCGCAGGTCGGGCAATTCCTGACTTCGTCTCAACAAAGGATGAGGATTGGAGCTGATTGAAGACATCAGATTTTGCCTTTTTAAAGCCGCAACGGAGCTAGTTGAAGATACAAATTGTGCCCCTTTGAAGTTGCAAGGGAGCTAATCAAAGACGTATACCTTACATCCCCAGTGAAGTCGCGGAGGCACAGATTAAAGTCACAAGGGAGCTGATCAAAGCAGAGCGGATTGAAGATACAAGATCTCATCTCTAAAGTGGCAGAAGACAGATCGAGGCTACAAGGCAGATCTCAGAAGTCGTGATGGATTGAACCTAAAGCTACGAGAGGCGATGGGTTACTTAAGAAGGGAAACCCCAGAGCAAGTTAGAGGCTAGCAAGACCAGGCAAAATTGGCCTTTCTGTATGTCTTTGCTCTATTACCGTTACACGACAATGAGCAAAGAGGGGCAGCTGTAATGGCCAATTTTAGGCCCGTATAAATTAAACCAAAATGAATGTCCCTTTTACAATTTTTGAACCCAAAATTAAAACCCAATTACATTTTATACACCCAACAGTAGCCCAAAACCAAATAACCCCTAACCCATTACAAACTAACCCAATCCGTTACAAGCCCAAATACCTAGCCCAGCACCCAAACCCTAATTAGCAGAAACCCTAGCCCGAACCTCCACTTGTTCTGACTGCGGCTGCTCCTCTGACTCAACAGTCCCATCCACCGCCCCAAGGTCATCTCAGCACCGCCCTTGGCCACCACAGTACCTGCAAAGACATTAAAGAGACAAGGACAGAAGACAATAGAAAAATAAAAAATGAACAACTTGTAATCGAAGTAATGAGACTATAAAAGCCCGGATTAAAAACATTGTAAAGGGGGGCTCAGATTTCTTTCAAGAAATAGAAGCAATACACTGTAATCTTCGTTTTCAGAATTCCACATTTAAAACAGAAAAGGGAAGCAATATCTATTCTATCTCAACAAAGGGATACCCCCCCCAAATCAGAATACGGAAACAGAGGTGAAGTTCTTTTATTTCTAATCTACTTTTTGTTACAAACAATACTAAACTACATATATACATATACTATAAAATAAGAAACTAAAAAAGGTAGAATTTTTTACCTTTTTCCGGCCACCGGAACGGTGGCCGGAACGACGGCAGACGGCGGCGCGCACGGTGGTCCGATCATCGGCCGGTGACCGGCCGGTGACCGGACGGTGACCGGTCCGATGACCGGTCCGGCACCGGACCTCCCTTTCCCTCCCTTCTCCCTCTCTTCTCTCTCCTCTTTCCCTCTCCCCGGATCCCCTTCTTCCTTCCTTCCCTTCCCCTCTCCTTCCTTCCTTTCCCTCTCCCCTTCCCTTCTTTTTTCTTTTTTTTTTCCTTCTCCGGGCACAAATGAGCCAAAAAACAGAAATTTGCCCCTTTTATACTAACCGACCTGGGTCGGGTCGACCCGACCCAGGTCCGCCTAGGATCCGCGTGTTGTGACGTCACTGGGGTTATTTTCAACCCCAGTCCCTCCGCCTTTCTGGTGGTTTATAATCAAGTCTTGAATTTTGCAATTTAGCCCTGGAATTCTATCCGTGTTTCGATTTAATCCCCGTAGCTGCTGTGCGTTTTAAGATAACGGGGATAAATTGCTGTTTGGTCCCCTGGGGTTTTAAGCTCGTTCTAATCGGTCCTTTCGCTTGTTTTAAATTTTAAAATTCAGCCCGAGATCTTTATTCTGTTTCCAATTAAGTCCTAGTTCGTAATTAATTAATTTTCTTATTTTATTTCCTATTATTATCTATTATTAATATTACTATTATATATTATCTATATTTACTCTTATTTTACTAATTATTATCATTACTATTATATGAATGTCATTTACCTTTTTTAGAATTGTTATTATTCTATTTTGTTGTTATTCTTTATTATATTATGTATTATTATCATTATTATTATTATTAGTATTAGTATTATTATATTTATGCACATATACGTATTATAGTATTTCGTATAGTATTATTTTGTATTAAAGTTTTGTTTGTTTTTATATTTCACTTAATATTATGTGTTATATTATTATTTTTGATTCTATGTACTTATTCTTATGTTTTATTATTTTCATTGTTAATATTTAATATTACTATTATTAACCTGTATACATATTATTTTATGTACCTGTTTTTTTAAACATTATTATTATTTATTTGTTTCTTAAAAACGTATAGATATGTGTTTATATATTTATAGTTGTTTTTAGTATTATTTTGTAATATATATACGTTATGTTTTTATTAGGTTTAACACCAGCATTATAGTATAGGTTTTACCTAAAGCTTCGATGCTATCATCACATATATTTTCAAATGTTTTATCCCACGTAGTTTCATTATTATACTTCTTTATATATATACATACACTCACGTATTACTTTGTTATTATTATCGTTATATTTTTTATATATGTATACATACATTACTTCGTTATTCTTATGTTAGTTTATATGTTTATTCTTAATACCTCTGTTTACATATATATATATACATATGTCCTCGTATTACATTTTAACGTCATAACCATATATACGTGTATTATTTCTTTCTATATATACACATATATTTTTTATATAACTATTATTATGTACACTTTTCATAAACCTAGCATTATGTATTCTATATATGCTTGTTATTATTTCATACTTCGCATTACCATTATTATTATATCATATGCATTATTATAGTCATCATTATTATTACACATGCATTGTTATATGTTTTATTCATCTCGTATACTTTTCACCTTTATCATTATTTGTCTTTAATGTAGCATATTATTTCATATTGTTTCTACGACAACTCTATTTATCATAATCTTTTCATGTTCTAATAAACAAGGCAATATGCCGATTTTAACATTATGCTAGTGATTTCATTGCTATAGTTGGGTGAATCACGAATGGCTCGTGTTAAAAGCGGGATATCCTCCTTAAAAATAAAAAAAACCCTTAAGATGCTCGTATCTTGATCGGACCACAACTAAATTTTAAATTGAACTCGTATTTTCGAAAATTAAGACAACGCATGTTTGAAAAGATACCAATTTTTGGGCGTCGTGGGGGTGCTAATACCTTCCCCGCGCGTAACCGACTCCCGGACCCTACTTTTCTCTGAACTTTAAACGCGGACCTAAACTTGGCCTTTTTACCCGAAATTTGATGTTTTACCAGGTGTCCGATCGCACCTAGAAGAAAAGATCGGTGGCGACTCCCCTTATTTTAATAGAATTCAGATTTTAAGTTTCCAATAGATCGCCACAATTAGCGACCCAAAGCTAAAAATTTTTTCGTCGCTACACCCGCTAATCCCAGAAAACTTCTAATCTCAGATATGTTTCTCGGGGGTTTCCAGTCTATAATAGCAGATATTTTACTCGGATCTACTCTGATGCCTTCTGCAGAAACAATATGACCCAAAAATCTGACTTCTCGAAGCCAAAATTCACATTTGCTAAATTTGGCAAATAACTGATTATCTCTCAGAATTTGTAACACAATTATCAGATACTCAGTATGCTCTGTCTCATCACATGAATAGATTAGAATGTCGTCAATGAATACTACAACAAATCTATCTAAATAAGGTCTGAATATACGGTTCATCAAGTCCATAAACACTGCCGGAGCATTTATTAAACCAAAAGGCATGACCAGAAACTCATAATGTCTGTATCGCGTTCTGAAAGCAGTCTTCAGTATATCTGAATCTTTAACTCGTAGCTGGTAGTAACCCGATCTCAGATCAATCTTCGAAAATACTGTAGCTCCTTTCATCTGATCGAATAAATCATCAATCCGCGGGAGAGGGTATTTATTCTTCACTGTTACCTTGTTCAACTGTCGGTAATCAATACACATTCTCATTGTTCCGTCTTTCTTTTTCACAAATAATACTGGAGCACCCCAAGGTGAAAAGCTCGGTCTCGCAAAACCTCTATTTGTCAATTCTTGTAACTGTGCTTTCAACTCTTTTAATTCAGTCAGTGCCATTCTGTACGGAGCTATCGATATTGGAGTAGTGCCCGGTAACAATTCAATACCGAATTCAACTTCCCTAATCGGCGGTAAACCTGGTAATTCTTCCAGAAAAACATCTGAAAACTCATAAACAACTGGTACAGACTCAATTTTCAATTCTGTCTTGCTAGAATCCATCACATACGCTAGGTACGCATCATAGCCTTTTCTAACATATTTCTGAGCCCTCATAGCAGAAATCACTATCGGTAATTCATTCGAATCATTTGATCCAATCCGAAGAATTTCACTATTTTGACATTTCAATTCTATACTTTTACTTCGACAATTCACAAAAATCTCATGCACATTTAGCCAACCCATGCCCAGTATTACATCGAACTCGTCAAAAGGGAGAAGCATCAGATCAGCCATAAAACAATATCCTCGAGTCATTAATGGACATTTCTTACATATCTTATCAATTAACACAGACTTTCCTAACAGATTTGATACTTTAACTACATATTCAGTAGACTCAACATGCAAATTCTTTTCAAACACTAATTTCATACAGATATATGAATGAGTTGATCCAGGATCTATCAACGCAACGATATATTTTTAAGTAGCCGTGACAGAACCAGGTAAGCCTTAAGGATAATTGTGACTGTATTATGTTGAAAACAAAGACACGTCGTAGTGGCCAGCAGTGTGTGTAGGTACCTGAAGGTTCTGGGTTCGAGCTGCTGTGCGCACGAATGTCTGCCTGTTTACTGTGCACGCGTGGAAAGGAGTTGTGCGGGATTGAACCTCTCCTAGTAGCGTGCAGAAGCGGTGCAAGTGGTGGATAAGGGTCTACCATACGGTGGGAAGGAATTTGAGTGGAATCCAAATTGGTGGTGGCTGAAATTAAGGAGAAAAACAAGGAATTTAATTTTTGAAAAGGACTTTTTGTGCCGAAATAGGACTCTTGGTGGCACCAATTCGGCTATAGCTATTAAATGCCGAAATAGCTTTCAAATTTTGGCTTTGGTAGATTATTTTCTTTTTTGTTGATTAGGGGATTTTTCATGGTGATAGCTGATTTGATTTTCTTTCTTTCAATCGAATTTTGTGTTTGTTATTTTATTTTATTTTACTCATCTTTTCTTCTCCACCTTCTTTAACTCATCAATCATAAAACCTCTCCTATTCAACCTTGTTAGTCGATTACCACCGAAAACTGAAACCCCACTCTTTCTTCAATCTATTTAGCTGAAGCTCACACTTCCATAGCCCTTGTCGACACTTTCTCTTTTTCATTACAACTTCTACTTTCTCTTTTTCATTATACTAAAAGCCGAAACCTTCGTATTCGTAGTGATTCGGGATCTAAACCTCTAGATCTATTCTCTACTTGCACTTTATGTTGGATTCATTGTGGATTTGAGATAGTGAAGGGTTGAAAGCATTCGTGTCTAGTAAATCTTCAGTAAGTTATCGAAACTCCTTTTCCATTCGTTATTTTGGGATCTAAGAAAAGCCAAAAATCCCTAAGGTTTAGGGAGGCTGTCGATCTTGGTAAAGAGTAATGCTAGTTTTACTTTGTGTGGTTTTTATGTGTTTTAGTTAGAAGAAGGGAAATTGGCAAGGAGCAATAAAGGCTAAAGTCGTGGAAGCGATTTAGATTTAGATCTAGATCTAGATCTGATAGTTAAGATCGGCAAGGTAAGTTGTTAATAAAGCCTCATAGTGGCTGAATATGGTAAGTAAGCATGATGTTAGTGATCATCGATTTGTAAACTGATATCATAGTGATTGGTTGTAGGATACCGTGGGAGATCTCATTAACGTTTGTCGCAAATCAGGTGTGTATTGAACACCCTTCTGTAGTCCAAATCGACAAAAGCTGAAAAGCCAAAATGTTGAAATTCTGGCATTTCGTGGGCTTACGAGCATGCGAACGCTCGTGGGTCGGTTGAAAGTGGTAGATCTATAATCGAAATCAGTAAATTTGGCAAGTGCGCGATTTCGTGTACTTAGTAAGTTTGGGCTTCGATGGACCGAATGTGGGCCCAATGGGCTTATGGGCCTATATGGGTAAAATAAGCAATAAACGTGTTCTGGTAGATTGTAGGTCCAAAACTGCTAAGACTGGTAGACTGAACTTAGAACTTGGACTAAGTGGGCTTAAGTAGCTAATAGACACTGTAGGGCCCATTAGGGGTTTTAGGGCCCAACTACTAAAAACCGTTAAAATGGGCGAAGTAAGCTACTGGGATAAAAAATTATACTGTTAATGATTAAAATATGCATAAAACCCTAATAATTTGAATAATTACTGAAATACCCCTTAAGGGTGAGAAATTACAGTTTTACCCCTAGGTGCAAAATGACCATTATACCCATAGGGCTGAATTTGACTGAAATGCATGTTTTACTGTTTTTGTTTACTGTATGCCATGTCATGATTATCTGTTGCATGGGACTGGGATTATTGATGGAGGAAGTGCAAGTGGCATTGCCACGATTACTGAAAGAGGCTTTACCTTGTACTGATTACTGAAAAGGGCTTTGCCCCATACTATTTACTAAAAGAGGCTTTGCCTCGTATTATTGTTAGTGGCCACATTATCTAAGCAGCGATGCTGTGATTGTGGAGTGTAGCAGCTGGGTGGGTCAAGTTGTTTCCCCACATGGGGTGTAGGGCTGGTACGGGTAGAGTGTAGCGGATGGACATAGGCTGGGTTTTGGGTTTGCATTTATACATGCATATTTATTGATCTGTTACTGAAATGGGCCTATGGGCTGTACTGTTGACTGAGAAGGGCTAAGGCCTAGTCTACTGTATCTGAATAGGGCTTCAGCCTAGTTACTACTGAGACTGGTTAGGGCATAGGCCTAGTGGGCTTGAGCTGATTTGGGCTCTGGATGGGCTTTTATACACATTGAGTTTCCAAACTCACCCATTTTTCTTCCATCCTCGCAGGTGAGCCCTTGACTAGTGGACTTGGAGTTGGGAGGGATTCAAAGTGGCCACATGGACTGGACTGTTGGTTTTTATTAAGTTAATTATTTTAATTTATTTTTAACTATTTTTATTCTGATTTTGGGTTTGTAATAAGGCTGCTCTAATTATTTAATTTGTTTTTAGCTTAAGTATGATATTGTTTAAATCGTTTTGTAATCGGTTAGCTCTAAGGCACTTTTTATAAAAAGTTACTTGTTTTCAAAATATCACTATAACAGAGCAAAGCTTCCGCAACGTAAACGTTTTCATAAATAAATATCTTAAATAGACTTAAACTTAATTTGTTGTTCGTGGACAAGTCATAAGGTTAAAGTGTGGCAATGGGTATGTGCATGTCTAGGATTGGATCTAGGGAGAGCTTGGTACTTAAGCAGTCTAATTGACTTACCTCCTCTTCTCTTGAATCCTACCTGGTGCATAGTACCTATTCACTTTAAGCCATAAGAAAGAAGATCTGATTATTTCAATTGTTTTAAAAATAACATGTTTCTACAAGCTACAAAGGTTTACAAGCTTTCCCAATTTTCCATAAAATTTTACAAAGTTGTTAACAATGTTTGAAAAGGGAATGATTATTTCAATGAACCACGTTTTGAAAAAAATAAACAAACACAAGCTGAGGTTTTATACAAGTTTAACGGTAGAAGTTTCTAAACACTAAGAAGGGTTTTCAATGAAAACATGGTTTTCAAAAAACACTTCAATGTGATACACCAGACTTGACCGTAACATCTGGGCCGGGTTTGGGGTGTTACAGTCAATATTTAAAATAGAATCATATAGCAATCTATACGTCAAGTATCATCAATACCATTTCATTTTCATTTCATGATTTAAACTCCATTTCCAAAAAATTGAATATTGCTTGATGGAAATATAGTAAAACAGACTCAGATACTCGGGAATAAGTTACTTACACAAGCTGATAGTATATCAGGGTTGCTCACACAAGCTAACATTATATCGAGGTTACCCGTATAAGCCAAACCTACGATAAATATGATTTGAGAATCTACAACAAATTGTAGATCTCGTAATAATATATAAAATATCTGATTAATCACGCGCATAACCCATATGACTTGCCATACATATCCTAACCTTTTACTATGTTCACTAAGGAAACATTTCCGTATAAATGTCAAAACCAGTTTCTATACCTAATTTTGTTTTTGATTATCAAGACAAATAATCAGCCAACAATCATATTTATATCTTAGACTATTTCCATATAACCAATATTTATGTAACGCCCCAAAATTTGAATATTTGGTTTGCTAAATTTTGTCATAATTAAGTACTTGTTTTAATGGATAAAGCCTTGAATGTGTGTTTGAGGTCATGGGTTCAACTATTACTTTTTGGAAAATTTAGTTATTTTTGTTCCTATCTCTATCTCTGTGCATTTGGTTTAAATATTATTTTCGTTCAACTTGTGATAGAATGAGCTTGTTGTTCAATGGTAAGGTTTTAGCTTACCCTTTGGTCTTTTGGTTGAATCTCTGCATGAGCAAATTGGTAATATTTTTTCTATTTTCGTTTGAGCTGACCATATAGTGGTTGTGGTTTAATCGAATTTTGTCTTTGGAGAATCTGATAAGATACCAAGATGCTGGGGGCAGTTTAGATACTAATTTATTTTTGTCTTATTTTATTTTTCAAATGAAAAAAATTCTAAAGATCTATTCCCACTTTTCATGTTCCCTCTTTTTCCCTATTCAGTTCACTTTATTTCTTTCCCTTTTCATGTAGATTATAACAAAGGAAGGTCTTCAACTTTTTTGTTTTTCTTTTCTTGATTTTTTATCCCTAATTTTCTTTGTGTTCTTGACTGGTTGTTCCTATGATACTATTGCAGTGGTGGGTGTTGATTGAATTATTGATCACTTAGTTCTTGCATAAGTACTGTCGATATTTGTTTCTTCTATTACTGAAGTTCTTTTCCTTTCTCTATTTATCTTTAGCTAAGTTGGGATTTAAGTGTTGCGTTTTTCATTATTAATCTTTTGGGTTTTCTACGTGAAGGTCACAGAATGATTAATCCATCGGAGGATTAATGCTTGTGAACGTGTTATTTACGCCCAACGGTAAGAGAGTTTTTCCAATTTGGAACTATTGTGGGAGTTTTGGGTTAGTCGTTTTGGCATTGGATTGGTATCTTGGGATAATCAATGAGTTTATCGTCTTAAATTGACTCACTATTGTTGGCTAATTCGTTACGTGTATGATGTTTTTAGGTGTTGGTATACTCATTGTGGAACCCACATCAGAAAACTTTCAGGTGTATAACAAAAACCTAAGAAAATAGTGAATGGAAAAAGTCTTGTAGATATTTGAAAGCATGTCTAAAATCGTGTTTTTTGATTTTATTAATATAAATTACACACTGAGCTTGTAAGCTCATTCTCGATTTGTTTGATCCTTAGGTAATCCACAAAGTTAGGCGGGTTGGTGCGGTAGAAGGTGGATTATTTATTACTAATGCATGTCTTTGATTTGTTCGTATTTAATTGTTCCTTATGGACTATTTTGGGATTGTTCTTAAATTTTGGATTTTATTTTCTATTTTGAAATGTTTAAACGTTTTCCTGGTGATATACAATTTATTTGCAAAAGTTGGATTTTCGACAACAAACCGCATTTTCTAGAATTGAACTTGATTAAAAATTTCGATGCAAACATAAGCATTTTATAAGTATTATTTAATCAAGAGAGTTAATGATTTAAGTAAGGAAGATATTTTTACTTAAGATAAATTGAATTTTTTTAACAAAAGCTTGCTTTATTTCTATATGCCCAAATGACTTCTGAACTTTCAAAGTGAAACTTGGTAACTTCTCTAAATCCGGCAGTAACGTCTAGGTCAGGTTTGGGATGTTATATTTGGTGGTATCAAAGCCTAGGTCAACACTTGGGTAATACTTCAGCACTGATATTGTAAATACTTCTGGAGACGAGCGAGGCTATGGGTACACCTACTTTGAGATAGGGTCTAAAAATCAAATGGCTGGGGATGACGCATTGTTCCAAGCCATGTTAAGAGTTCTGGAGAAGGTCGCTGGGATCCATTTTGGATCTGGGAGCCAAGGGTCAGTAACTGAATGACTCTGATCGAATGGAGCATAGTATTTAGAGGCATCACTGGGGTTGCCCCGATTGTGGTTGAGTATTGGTTGGTGGCCATAGAAAGGATTATGAATAACATAAATTATAGTCTTGAGTAGAAAGTAAATGGTGCAGTGTCCTTGCTTCATGTTAAAGCTTATTAGTGATGGCTAACTATTGAAGAGGGTACTCAACCTGAGTGGATAACTTGGGGTTATTTCTGAAATGCCTTCCAGAACAAGTACATGGCGGCAAGTTATGTAGAGGTCGGTAGACGTGAGTTTGTGGGGCTAACTTAGGAAGATAGGAATATGGCCAAGTATGAGGCTGAATTTTTTAGGTTGAGTAGATTTGGTTGTGGGTTAGTAGTGATTGACTATTATAAGGGTATACGAGTTAAAGGGTTAAGATATGATATTTTGGTGTTGTTGGCTCCACAAAGGGAGAGAGTCTTCAAAACTTTGGTGGAGAAGGCTAAAATCACCAAGGATATAAAGCATGCAGACCGTGAAAAGAGAGAGAAATAGAAGGGCCAGAGTAAAAATAAGGGGAATTCGGGTCCTTCTAGCTCTGTTCAGTGACTTAAGAAACAGGCCAAGTTTGATGGGCTTCATTGATTGAGGCACCGGTTACTATATCTAAGATTCAGTTATGTGGAGATTATGGTAGGCGCCATCTGGGTGAGTGTTAGAGGAGATTGGGAGCTTGTCTACAATGTGAGTCTATTGAACACTGAATTAGGGATTGTTTGCTCCATTCTAATTAGGTGCAAACTCCAACTCCAGGTTTGGTTCAGCCTCAAAGGGCAGTTCAGCAACCACCTTAGGGTTTGGGTAGGTGAGATTTGGTAATGGTTGGGTAGGGGGTCAGAATGCACCGAACAGAGCTACAACTTAGACTAAGTTTAGGTAGCATGCTTTGGTACATGCTGCAAGGTGTCACAAGGATAGAGATGTCGCTGATGTGGTAGCTTATACATTCTTTATTAATTATGTTTCATATTTTTCACTGATAGATATTGGCTCAACTCACTCTTATATAGCTAGTTATATTTCTATAAATTTGGGAATTCTTGTTGAGAGTACTTCTAGGGAGGTTTCTATAATTAGTCAATTGAGTTAATCGGTACAGGTTAATAAGATTTACAAGAGGTGTCTATTGGAGATACAAGGAGTTGTGTTTCCAGCTAATCTAGTGGATATACTATTTAAGGAGTTTGATTTGATACTAAGAATGGACTGGCTCATGAGCATCGAGTCATTTTAGACTATGCTACTAAGAGCGTAAGTCTAAGATCTAAGGATGATATAGACATTATCAGGATTTACGAGTGTTGAGGTTACCTCTCCAATGTGATCTTCGATCTAGTAGCTGAAAAGTTAGTGTTAAAAGGGGTGAGGCATTTATGTCTTATGTGCAAGACTTGAGTTCGATGGACTCTAACAATTAGAGAATTTCTGAATGTTTTTCCCGAGGAGTTGTTGGGGTTGCCTTCAAATAGGGAGGTTGAGTTTGGTATTGAGATTTTGTCGGGTACAACTCAAGTGTCCATTGCTCCCTACCGCATGGCAGCGAAAGTGCTTATGAAATTGAAAGCTCAACTTGAGGAATTTTTTGAATGAGGGTTTATTAGACCTAATGTGTCCCTATAGAGAGCACCCATTCTTTTCGTAAAGAAGAAATATGTTATTATGAGAATGTGTTGACTATCACCAGTTGAACAAGTTGATGGTAAAGAATAAGTACCTAGTTTCGAGGATTGACAACTTGTTTGATTGGTTTCATGGGGCATCCGTATTCTTGAAGATTAATCTTCGTTTTGGGTATCATCAGCTAAAGGTTAAAGAGGCTGATGCATATAAGACTGCCTTTGGGACTTGTTATGGGCACTACGAGTTCCTTGTAAGCCTTTCGGTTTAACGAATACTATAGCTGTATTCATGGATCTCATGAATAAGTTTTTCTGGCCGTATTTGGATTAGTTCGTCGTAGTTTTCATCGACAATATTCTGATATACTCTAAAATAGAGGATGACCATGATAAACATCTTAAAGTAGTTCTATAGATACTCTGTGAGAAAAAGCTCTACGTAAGTTGAGTAAATATGAGTTCTAGTTAAGGGATGTAATTTTTTGGGACATGTGGTTTCTTCTAAGGGAATCCGAGTCGACCCTAAAAAGATTGAGGATGTGCTTGTGTGGAAACAACCTAGGAATGTGTTTGAGATATGAAGCTTTCCAGGTTTAGCAAGGTATTATCAGAGATTTGTTGAAGGGTTCTCGCTTATTGCAGCTCAACTAAATAAGTTGTTGTGTAAAAACACATTTTATGTGGACCGATGAGTAACACTGGAGCTTTGAGAAGCTCAGGTTTGTTTTGACTCAGGCATCTGATCTGATATAGCTTGAATCTTATAAAGAGTCTGTGGTTTACAGTGATGCTTCTTACGTTGAGTTGGGTTGTGTTCTAATGCAAGAAGTTAATATAGTGGCTAACGTATCCCAACAGCTTAAGTAACACGAAAACAACTATCCTATACATGATTTTGAGTTGGCTACTGTTGTCTTCCCTTTGAGAAGCTGGAGGCACTTTCTGTATGGTGAAAGGCGTAGCATTTACACCGATCACAGGAGCCTTAAGTATCTCCTTACTAAAAAAGACTTGAATCTTAGGCAACATAGATGGATTGAGTTGTTTAAGGACTATGATTGGACAATTGAATATCATCCTGGTAAGGCCAATGTTGTGGTTGATGCTCTTAGTCATAGGTCAATGTCTTATTTCAGGGTGAGGTTTGCTCACCTAAGTCTGTTTAATGATAGTAGTTTTTTAGTCGAGTTGCATGTAACACCCTGAATTTGGGTCTAGAAGAATTGGGTTTTGAAGTTTGGGTTGAATAAATGGAAACCTGAGTAATTGAGAAGTTTTAAATATTATCGTTCAAGAAAAATTTATTTTGAATTACTATTAGAAAATTCTTACTAAATTTATTATTACTGATATTTTAAATTCTTACTGTATCTATTGATGTTTTTAAATTTCTATGAAAATGATAAATTATTATTTTTTATATAATTATTAGATAATTATTGTTGTTAATTTAATGTTTGAATTAAATTATTAAACATTTTTACTGTATTTATTTTTACTAATTTATGGAAATTATAATTATTATTATGAGATAAAATTTTTACTGTATTTGAAAAAAATATTATTATTATTTACGGTATTAATATTTGAAATTTTTATTAGATAAAAATTGATATTATTATTACTTGTTTTATTTAAAAATATATGTATAATATTTGGTGTTTAAACTCTACTAAAATAATAATAATAAAAAGAAATTGTTTTAATTTTTTTTCTTAAACAGAGGAATCCGGGCATAAGGGCTATTAAACAGTTGGGTTAAAACAGGACATAAGGAGGAGATTGGCCCAGTGGTTAGGCGTGTTAAGCAGTAGGAAGGGAGGAGAGGTTCGACTCCCAGCATGCGCACAGGTGGGTTTTATTTTTATTTAGTAAGCAGGGTTGCGGCTAGATAAGGTTTAAGTAAAGTTGCGAGCAGAGACTAACACAGCGGGCGCCTTGGGCACAGTGGCAGCAGTGCGTTAGAAGGATCGAGGGGGCGCGAGCTCGAGTCCAAGCACTGGCGGAATTTTGATTTCTCTTTAAAGAAGCGGGAACTGCAGCAGGTAAGGTTTAAATTTAAACGTAATGCTATTATATCAAGGAGGAATGCGCGTCCCAGTGGCCAGCAGCGTGCTGGGCAACCTGGAGGTCCCAGGTTCGAGCTTGGGGGCGCGCGAGAGGATGCTCCTTTTTGCTGTGCGCGCGAGAGGGGACGTGCTGGGCTGGAGGATCGTAGCAGCGAGCCGTGCGGGAGTGAGCTTCTAAGCAGCAGATTCAAGCTGTGGGGCTGCTATTAAACGGTGGAAAAGTTTGAATCCCATTCAAACTTTTGTTTTTGTTTTATTTAGCTAAAATTAAGGGATTGAAAGCAATTCAAATCTGTTTTGAATTTAAATTCAATAATGGCAAAATTCAAGGAGCAATTAAGGGAATTTAAAATGGATGGGAGGCTTAATTAAAGGAATTTCTTCTTTTAATTCTTGCCTTTAATGAATTCTCTTCCTTTTTTTGTTCATCTTTTCTTCTCTTCATCAATAGTAACCGAACACCCTTCTTTCCTTCCTTTTTCTTGATTATCTTTTATCTCCTCTCTTCTATTATTTTTAATTTCTTCCTCTTTTCTTCATCAATCCTTCTCAAAAGTCCATAAGCCAAATCCTCTAGAAGTCGAACCTCCCATATTTTCTTTTAGCCAAACCTTCATGACTAGTGGGGTTTCAAAAGCTAACTATAGGATGTAAGCATGGCTATTCTCGTGTTCGTGATTGGAGCTATTGTGGATTGGGATTAGATTGTCATCAAGGAGCACTTCTTTGGCAGAATAACGTTGTGGTAGGTGTACAAACCTTGTTCACTCATTAATTTATAATTGAAGGAAAAGCCGAAACCTTTTGGGTAGTTAACGTTAGGGGCTTATGGCTCCTAAAGTCTCATTCTTTGGTTCACATGTGTTTAGTGAGGCATAAGGGCGATCAGTCAAGGAGTATTGCGGAGTGTCACTTGGGGAGCATCTGACTCTAGTGGTTGGCAGTCGACAAAGGTAATACTAAGGATGGTTTTGGGCTATGGCCGAATAGGGTAAAGCATATAGTGAGTTGGTATAGTCAATTATTAGACTAATTTATTAATGATCGATTGTAAGCTTGGCGTGTGGGGATCTCGTCATCGTTGTTCGTAATCAGGTGTGTAACAAACCCTAGTAGTAGCTTAAAATTGATATTTGCTGAGGAACTGAAATACCGAAATTTCGGCATTTCGAGAACTTGTGGTTTTGCGATTGGCTATAGATACGACACATATAGTAAGAATGATGGTTGGATCGATAAAACAGGTAAGGACACGATTTTGTACACGTTGGTAAGTTGGGCCTCAATGGGATGAATTTGGCCCAATGGGCTTATGGGCCCATATGGGTAGAAATGAGTAATGAATGTTCTTAATAGACTATGGGCTTAAAACTATTTAGATTAGTAGATACTTGTAGAATTTGGATTAGGTGGGATTAGACGACTAAGTTGGCTAGGTAGGGCCCATTAGGGGTTTTGGGCCCAATAACTCGGTTTTACTAAAATAGGCTAAAATTTCTGTTTAAACACTTGGAATTGATGAATAAGTATGAAAAGCCCTAATAAGTGTTAAAATTACGTAATTACCCTTATAGCTTAAAAATGACTATTTTACCCCTAGGTGAAAATGACTATTATACCCCTAGGGTTTTATTATGAATACGATGATTGTGATATTGTTATTTTACATAATATGACATGATATGCACATGATATGCACATGATATGCCATGATACGTATTCAATATGCCATGATATGTTCATTTTATGCATGGGTGGGGATTTATATGAATAGAGGAAGTGAAAAGGGCTTTTGCCCCAATATACCGGAAAGGGCTTTTGCCCTAGTTTACCAAAAAGGGCTTTGCCCCAGTTATTAAAAGAGGCTAGGCCTCCAGTTATATGATAAAGCAGCTATGCTGCCAGTGGAGAGTAGCGGCGGGGTGGGTTGAGTAGCATCCCCACATGGTGTGTTGGCTGGTACGGATGGAGAGTAGCGGATGGTGGGTTGAGTAGTCTCCCCAAATGGGCTTTTGCATACATGCATGGTTTGACATATGCGACATTGAAATGGGCCTATGGGCCATACAGTTTACAGAAAGGCTTGGGCCTAATGATATGATTTATGAAAGGCTTCGGCCCAGTAACTGTTAAATGAAAAGGCTTCGGCCCATATATGTTAAGACTGAATTAGGGCTTCGGCCCAGTATGCTTGTGTTGATGTGGGCTCTGGAAAGGGCTTTGTTGCACACTGAGTTTCCAAACTCACCCCCTTTCTTTAACCTTGCAGGTGAGCCTTAGTTGATGGACTTGGGCTGGGAGGGATTCAGAGTGGCCACACGGACTGGACTGATGGTTTTTAATTAAGTTAATTATTTTAATTTAATCTTAATTATTTATTCTTGGTTTTTGGTTGTAAAAGGCCTCTTTAATTATTTCTATTTCGAGTTATTAATTCTTTACTTAATTAACTTGTTTTTAGCTAAATTATGATGTCGTTTAAATCGTTTTGAATTCAGTTACCTCTAAGGCGTGTTTTTATAAAAGTTACTTGTTTTCAAAATAACACGATAACCAAGCAAAGCTTCCGCAATTTTAAATGATCTTGTAGATAAATATTTCAAATAGTTAAAGTGTGGCAATGGTAGTGTGCATGTCTAGGAGTGGATCCAAGAAGAGCTTGGTACTTAAGCAGTCTATTCGACTCACCTCCTCTTTTTTGGAATCCTACCTGGTGCCCAGCTTCCATTCACTTTAAGTCTTAACGAAAAAGGTCAAAATTATTTGATACTTAAACCGTTTGCAAGATAACATGTTTTATAAAGGTTACAAATCTGACTTTTCGATATTTGATCTATTTTTAAAATAACATGTTTTTGCAAACTACAAGGGTTTATAAGCTTTCATAAAAATTTTACAAAGGTTTTAATGATGTTTGCAAAAGGATGATTATTTCAATGAATCACGTTTTGGAAAAAGACAAGCTTAGGTTTTATACAAGTCTAACGGTAAGAGTTTCTAAACATTAAGAAGGGTTTTCAATGAAAACACGGTTTTCGAAAAACACTTCAATGTGATATATCAGACCTGGCCGTAACGTCCAGGCTGGATTTGGGGTGTTATATTTAGTGGTATCAGAGCCAGGTTGCAACAACTCGGCTATGGATCGGGTCCAAAAATGTTTTCAAAATTTTTAAGCCGAAGAAGGGTATTTTTGGAAAATCTAATTTTTTGGAAGAATTTTTTTGTTTTAAAGTGACCTTTTCAAACTTGTCTTCTTTAAAATATGTCTTAAGAAATTGATTTAAAAAAAAATATTTTGTAATTCTCAAAAAATCTGATAAATTGAGATGTGGCACACTGAATCCCCGGGCACCAAGTCTGTAAGTAATTCTGCCTATTATACTGTATTGTACTAGAATAATACTGTAGATAGTACTGAGACTTTACTATGATACTGTAGCTAGGTTGATACTGATACCGTAGAAACTGAGACAGTAAAAACTAAAAGCTCTAAAAGATTGAGACTGTAGTTAGGTTATGATTCTGTAAAAATAAAAACTTTAAAACACTATTTCTGCATAAGACATATGATTGAGAACTCTATAGTTATTTGATATGGGTACTGGTAATGTAGAATATCGATATGGATTCTGAGGGTAAGCAAACATTGCCAACTTCGGGTAGCAGTAACTCGGAGCCTGGTACTGAGGCATTGGCTGAGTTAGTAAGGAAAGTAGTAGAAGAAGTATTGGATACCAAAATTAAGGAAATTAGGGAAACGCTTCAAGCAGGGTGCTTGGAGTGTAAGAAGAGGAAGGATCCTAGTTCGCAAAGGACAGAGTCTCGTTCGGTGAAACATGCTAGGGCACGACTAAGACCTCCGATTTGCAACAACTGCAACAGACGTCATCTGGGTGAATGCGATGGGTAGAAAAGAGCGTGCTTTTTATGTAGGTTCCTCGAACATCGAGCTCTTGATTGCAAAGCTTATTCTAGTTAGGAATGTGTGATGTTTGGTTACGAATTGTGTGCACTAGTGTTAATGTTTATTTCAGAAATTAGATGTTCTGGGTCGTACTAAAATTATTTGGATCAGAGTGCACAGTAGAAGCATAGTGGTTGGACTTGAGTAATACGGTTAGTTGATAGTTTAAAATTTCGAGGACGAAATTTCTTTAAGGAGGGTAGAGTTGTAACACCCTGAATTTGGGTCTAGAAGAATTGGGTTTTGAAGTTTGGGTTGAATAAATGGAAACCTGAGTAATTGAGAAGTTTTAAATATTATCGTTCAAGAAAAAATTATTTTGAATTAATATTAGAAAATTCTTACTAAATTTATTATTACTGATATTTTAAATTCTTACTGTATCTATTGATGTTTTTAAATTTCTATGAAAATGATAAATTATTATTTTTTATATAATTATTAGATAATTATTGTTGTTAATTTAATGTTTGAATTAAATTATTAAACATTTTTACTGTATTTATTTTTACTAATTTATGGAAATTATAATTATTATTATGAGATAAAATTTTTACTGTATTTGAAAAAAATATTATTATTATTTACGGTATTAATATTTGAAATTTTTATTAGATAAAAATTGATATTATTATTACTTGTTTTATTTAAAAATATATGTATAATATTTGGTGTTTAAACTCTACTAAAATAATAATAATAAAAAGAAATTGTTTTAATTTTTTTTTCTTAAATAGAGGAATCCGGGTATAAGGGCTATTAAATAGTTGGGTTAAAATAGTACATAGGGGGGAGATTGGCCCAGTGGTTAGGCGTGTTAAGCAGTAGGAAGGGAGCAGAGGTTCGACTCCCAGCATGCGCACAGGTGGGTTTTATTTTTATTTAGTAAGCAGGGTTGCGGCTAGATAAGGTTTAAGTAAAATTTCGAGCAGAGACTAACACAGCAGGCGCCTTGGGCGCAGTGGCAGTAGCGCGTTAGAAGGACCGAGGGGGCGCGAGTTCGAGTCCAAGCACTGGCGGAATTTTGATTTCTTTTTAAAGAAGCGGGAACTGCAGCAGGTAAGATTTAAATTTAAACGTAATGCTATTATATCAAGGAGGAACACGCGTTCCAGTGGCCAGCAGCGTGCTGGGCAACCTGGAGGTCCCAGGTTCGAGCTTGGGGGCGCGAGAGGATGCTCCTTTTTGCTGTGCGCGCGAGAGGGGACGTGCTGGGCTGGAGGACCGTAGCAGCGAGCCATGCGGGAGTGAGCTTCTAAGCAGCAGATTCAAGCGGTGGGGCTGCTATTAAATGGTGGGAAGGTTTGAATCCCATTCGAACTTTTGTTTTTGTTTTATTTAGCTAAAATTAAGGGATTGAAAGCAATTCAAATCTGTTTTGAATTTAAATTCAATAATGGCAAAATTCAAGGAGCAATTAAGGGAATTTAAAATGGATGGGAGGCCTAAGTAAAGGAATTTGTTCTTTTAATTCTTGCCTTTAATGAATTCTCTTCCTTTTTTTGTTCATCTTTTCTTCTCTTCATCAATAGTAACCGAACACCATTCTTTCCTTCCTTTTTCTTGATTATCTTTTATCTCCTCTCTTCTATTATTTTTAATTTCTTCCTCTTTTCTTCATCAATCCTTCTCAAAAGTCTATAAGCCAAATCCTCTAAAAGTCGAACCTCCCATATTTTCTTTTAGCCAAACCTTCATGACTAGTGGGGTTTCAAAAGCTAACTATAGGATGTAAGCGTGGCTATTCTCGTGTTCGTGATTGGAGCTATTGTGGATTGGGATTAGATTGTCATCAAGGAGCACTTCTTTAGCAGAATAACGTTGTGGTAGGTGTACAAACCTTGTTCACTCATTAATTTATAATTGAAGGAAAAGCCGAAACCTTTTGGGTAGTTAACGTTAGGGGCTTATGGCTCCTAAAGTCTCTTTCTTTGGTTCACATGTGTTTAGTGAGGCATAAGGGCGATCAGTCAAGGAGTATTGCGGAGTGTCACTTGGGGAGCATCTGACTCTAGTGGTTGGCAGTCGACAAAGGTAATACTAAGGATGGTTTTGGGCTATGGCCGAATAGGGTAAAGCGTATAGTGAGTTGGTATAGTCAATTATTAGACTAATTTATTAATGATCGATTGTAGGCTTGGCGTGTGGGGATCTCGTCATCGTTCTTCATAATCAGGTGTGTAACAAACCCTAGTAGTAGCTTAAAATTGATATTTGCTGAGGAACTGAAATACTGAAATTTTAGCATTTCGAGAACTTAAGGTTTTGCGATTGGCTATAGATACGACACATATAGTAAGAATGATGGTTGGATCGATAGAACAGGTAAGGACGCGATTTTGTACACGTTGGTAAGTTAGGCTTCAATGGGATGAATTTGGCCCAATGGGCTTATGGGCCCATATGGGTAGAAATGAGTAATGAATGTTCTTAATAGACTATGGGCTTAAAACTGTTTAGATTAGTAGATACTTGTAGAATTTGGATTAGGTGGGATTAGACGACTAAGTTGGCTAGGTAGGGCCCATTAGGGGTTTTGGGCCCAATAACTCGGTTTTACTAAAATAGGCTAAAATTTCTGTTTAAACACTTGGAATTGATGAATAAGTATGAAAAACCCTAATAAGTGTTAAAATTACGTAATTACCCCTATAGCTTAAAAATGACTATTTTACCCCTAGGTGAAAATGACTATTATACCCCTAGGGTTTTATTATGAATACGATGATTATGATATTGTTATTTTACATAATATGACATGATATGCACATGATATGCACATGATATGCCATGATACGTATTTAATATGCCATGATATGTTCATTTTATGCATGGGTGGGGATTTATATGAATAGAGGAAGTGAAAAGGGCTTTTGCCCCAGTATACCGGAAAGGGCTTTTGCCCCAGTTTACCAAAAAGGGTTTTGCCCCAGTTATTAAAAGAGGCTAGGCCTCCAGTTATATGATAAAGCAGCTATGTTGCCAGTGGAGAGTAGCGGTGGGGTAGGTTGAGTAGCATCCCCACATAGTGTGTTGGCTGGTACGGGTGGAGAGTAGCGGATGGTGGGTTGAGTAGTTTCCCCAAATGGGCTTTTGCATACATGCATGGTTTGACATATACGACATTGAAATGGGCCTATGGGCCATACCGTTTACAGAAAGGCTTGGGCCTAGTGATATGATTCATGAAAGGCTTCGGCCCAGTAACTATTAAATGAAAAGGCTTCGGCCCGTATATGTTAAGACTGAATTAGGGCTTCGGCCCAGTATGCTTGTGTTGATGTGGGCTCTAGAAAGGGCTTTGTTGCACACTGAGTTTCCAAACTCACCCCCTTTCTTTAACCTTGCAGGTGAGCCTTAGTTGATGGACTTGGGCTGGGAGGGATTCAGAGTGGCCACACGGACTGGACTGATGGTTTTTAATTAAGTTAATTATTTTAATTTAATCTTAATTATTTATTCTTGGTTTTGGGTTGTAAAAGGCCTCTTTAATTATTTCTATTTCGGGTTATTAATTCTTTACTTAATTAACTTGTTTTTAGCTAAATTATGATGTCGTTTAAATCGTTTTGAATTTAGTTACCTCTAAGGTGTGTTTTTATAAAAGTTACTTGTTTTCAAAATAACACGATAACCAAGCAAAGCTTCCACAATTTTAAATGATCTTGTAGATAAATATTTCAAATAGTTAAAGTGTGGCAATGGTAGTGTGCATGTCTAGGAGTGGATCCAAGAAGAGCTTGGTACTTAAGCAGTCTATTCGACTCACCTCCTCTTTTCTGGAATCCTACCTGGTGCCCAGCTTCCATTCACTTTAAGTCTTAACGAAAAAGGTCAAAATTATTTGATACTAAAACCGTTTGCAAGATAACATGTTTTATAAAGGTTACAAATCTGACTTTTTGATATTTGATCTATTTTTAAAATAACATGTTTTTGCAAACTACAAGGGTTTATAAGCTTTCATAAAAATTTTACAAAAGTTTTAATGATGTTTGCAAAGGGATGATTATTCAATAAATCACGTTTTGGAAAAAGACAAGCTAAGGTTTTATACAAGTCTAACGGTAAGAGTTTCTAAACATTAAGAAGGGTTTTCAATGAAAACACGGTTTTCGAAAAACACTTCAATGTGACATATCAGACTTGGCCGTAACATCCAGGCTGGGTTTGGGGTGTTACATTGCAAGTTAAGCCGAGTTGGATTGATCAAATTTGGGTTAAGCAGTTAGAGGATGATTCTTTGATTATACAATTTCGACATGTTGAAGAAGGTGGTACTTTCGATTTTGGGCTGAATAGTGATGGGGCTCTCTCTTTTAAAGGTTGGGTTTGTGTGCCTAATGATACTGAGTTGAGGCAATCTATTTTACGAGAAGCATATAGCCCTTATGTTACGCATCCTAATGAAAATAAAATGTATCGATATCTTCGATAGTTATACTAGTGGCCTAGTTTGAATTGGGAGGTAACTGATTTCATCTCTTGTTGTTTATCGTACCAGTAGGTTAAGGTTGAGCACCAACTATCTTCGAGTTTGCTCCAGCCCATTAAGAATCCCTTTTAGAAATGGGATCGAGTAACTATGGACTTCGTTAGTGGATTGCCTTTAACACCCACTAAGAGGATTCTTGTTTTGGTCATGGTGGATCATTTGACCAAGTCTGCTTACTTTATTCTAGTCAAGACTGACTATTCTCTATAGAAATTTGCTAAATTATACATTTCTGAGATTATTAGACTTAATGGGGTTCTGATCTCGATTATCTTTTATAGGGATCCACGTTTCACTTTTCAATTTTGAAAGAAACTTCATAAGGCTCTAGGTACTCAGTTGGACTTCAGTACTGTGTTCCATCCTTAGACTGATGGGTAATCTGAGAGAATGATTCAAGTTCAGGAGGATATGTTACGAAATTGTGTAATCAATTTCCAAGGTAGTTCGGAGGAGTTTCTGCCACTGGCTGAGTTCACTTATAAAATTAGCTTCTAATCTAGTATTTAGATGGCACCTTACTAGGCTCTGTACGGTCGTAAGTGTCATACCCATTTGTGTTGGACTGAGTTCTGTAAGAGGCAGATTTTGGGTTTTGAGTTGGTTTCTCAAACTGAAGATAAGGTTAGACTATTCAGGATTGTCTTAAGGCAGCTTCTGATAAACATAAGTCATATTCAGATCTGAAGAGGATATATCAAGTTTTCTATGGGCGATCAAGTTTTTTCTTAAGGTATTTCCATGGAAGAAAGTTTTTCAGTTTGGACATAAGGGTAAGTTGAGCCCTAGGTTTATTGGGCCTTATTGAATTCTGAAATATGTTGGGTTGGTCGCTTATCAGTTAGAGCTACCTATAGAGTTAGATTGTATTCATGATGTGTTCCATGTCTTTATGTTAAGGTGGTATCAGTCTGACCCATCTCCTATTGTATTTGTTAAAGAAATTGAGGTAAGACCGTATTTGACCTTCAAGCAGAAGCTAGTTCAGATTCTGGATTGATAGGTTAAGGTTTTAAGGGGGAAGATCATTCCCTTAGTTAAGGTTCTATGGTAGAATCATGGCACTCAGGAAGCCATTTGGGAAGCTGAGGACTCGGTTCGATACCAATATACACATTTGTTTGAATTATGAAGAATTTTGGGGCTAAATTTCTTTTAGGGGGAGAGTTGTAACGCCCAAAAATTTGAATATATGATTTGTTAAATTTTATCACAATTAAGTGTCTACTTTGATGGATAAAAACCTTGAATTTGTGTTTGAGGTAATGGGTTTAAATCCCATTTTTGGGAAAATTCAGTTATGTTTATTCCTATCCCTATCTCTGTGCATTTGGCATAAATATTATTTTCATTCAACTTGTGACAGAATGATTCTGTTGGTTCAGTGATTGTAACATCGCTAACACGTATCCCTCATTGGAACAGGGTTATGGAGTATTACCAGAGTTTATAGATCAAATAGACAGAATTTCAAACATTTCATATCATAAAATATTCATGTCAGAAAGCAATCAAAATCATACATACTGTCCATTATATGAGCCCTCGAGGCTTAAATTACGCATTAGAAACAAATCGAGAATAAACCAGAAACTCAAAAATTATTTCAAAAATATTTAAAATTTTTAAAGTTGCATGGGTTACACGGCTGTATGGCCAAGCTGTGTGACTCACACAGCTAAAAGACATGCTCGTGTCTTAGGTCGCGTGGACATTCGAAATAGGGACACACGGTGGTGTCTGTGCCTGTGTAACTCACTGACTTGGGTCATAGCGGAAGGCCACACGCCCATGTGCTAGGCTATGTGAGCATATTGACTTGTACCCTTAAGAAGCTACAGGGGACACACGACTATGTCACTTGGCCATGTGTCACACACGGCTGAGACACACACCCGTGTCTTTGCCGGTCTGGACAAAAATAGGCCATTTTCCTAGCCATATTTCTTAGCCAATTTGGCACCAACCTAAACTCAATATTATGCATATCAACAAGCCATAACAAGACATCCAAAACAAGCCAAAATCAAGTCTTAAACATGTAATATTTCACATACGACCAATATGCGCTTAGGCACCTCAAATGACAATATTCAAACATGTATTTTCATATATATAATTTAACCAAATAAACCATCAATTTACCAAGCTAATTTGCATCCTTTCATACCAATTCATTTATCTACCAAAACATACCATTTGATACCAAAATGCATTTCAAACACTAACATATTTAGACATATATATACCATACATATCAAGGTACCAATTCATCACCAATTCTTCACATCACAAACACATGTACAAAATGCACATTTAGCTAACATTTACCTTTCATCATTCCATCACAAATCAAACCACAAACCAAACATGATAAGGCCATTTATATATACACATAGCAAAATATACCAAAACACAAGCCGAAGCATATGGCCACAACCACAACATCACACATAGGCCAACATTAGCCAAAATAACCTATACATGCCATTATAACCAAAATGTAACCAACTAAAAGTACCAAAATAGCTGATGGATAGTGTGATATAGCTCCGACAAGCTTTCAACCTGAACGAGCTTCCGAATCACTATAAAACACGAAAAATAACACAAAGTAAGCATTTAAGCTTAGTAAGTTTGATAACTTAGAATTTAACTGACCATTTTAAATCACAATTAAGGTAAGCTAACATAACATATCCCAACCAATTTGGCCAAAAGCCTAAATACATGTTCACCAACATATTAGCCATGTAAATCATATATAAAATCCAATACACATGGATGAATTCAACTAGTAATCACATTTTATATACATGAATTATTCATTTCATATATCAATGTATTATGTAACATCACTTTCATGTATTTCATGAAAATACCTCTAATAGTTCATATCGAACTCATACAATCTCATAACAGAACTATGCCCATTGAACCATTTAGAATATTGTTGGATACACAAATAGTACACACGAGGTGTACTGAATTGTAATTCGTTAATTCCTGTACATGTATGCTTATACGAGCTATGAATCGGTATGCTCGTATGAGCTATAAATGGTAAACTCTTCTGAGCTAAGTAACAGTAAGCTCATGCGAGCTGAGTATCGATAAGCTCATATAAGCTGAAATTGGTAACCCAAATGACATGTCATTTGTATTCTACAAAGTGCTAAGGTTCAAACGGGGTTCGATAGTCGTACGTCGTTAGATATGCGATCGATTTTCTTTCATGGAAATTACATAATTTACAAACATATCATTCAATTTAAAACATATAAGTGTACAATTTAATTAGACGAACTTACCTCGACGAGTGTACTAGATACGGAGGTGACTAATTTGTGATTTTCTTGTTGCCTCGATCTAACTCTGTACTAGGTCTGACAAGATCTATACAAATGAATTTAACCCAATTCAATATAATTCACATTCAATTTAGTCCAACATGTAATTTTTGCAAAATTACTATTTTACCCTTATACTTTTAATTCCTTTGGAATTTAGTCCCTAGGCTCAAAAAATGAAATTCATGCAATTTAATCCTTGCCTAAGCCTAGCCAATTTTTACACATATTAATAGCAACCCATATATTTCATAAATTCCCAAATTTACCGCCTAAT
The DNA here is from genome assembly GCA_020496765.1 of Gossypium stocksii. Taxonomy (NCBI): domain Eukaryota; kingdom Viridiplantae; phylum Streptophyta; class Magnoliopsida; order Malvales; family Malvaceae; genus Gossypium; species Gossypium stocksii. Next base: position 43,671,100 of record CM035630.1, on the reverse strand, counting down.
ATTTTCTATTTTTCAACTTAGTCCCTATTTGATAATTTCGCTAAAAATTCCTTTACAAAAATTGTTGATCTAACAACAACCATTCATTTTCTATCATCAAAATTCAAAGATCACATATATTTATGAATGGTAAAACCTTAATAGATTAACAATTTCACAAATTAGTCCCCGGGCTAGCTAAATTAAGCTACAATGATCCCGAAAATATAAAAATCTTTAAAAAAGGGACAAAAATGCATAGCTAATTGAAGGATTAAAGATGACCGACTGTTAAGGATGAAAATGGATCCTCTTGAAAATTGGTGGAAGAAGACGGAGAAAGATGATAGCAAATTTAATTTTAATTGAACTTATCATTTATTAATTAATTACTTTATTAACCTTTAAAATTAATTCAAATTACAAAATTGCATAGCCATTATCATCCACTAACATACTAATGGGCTAATTACCATATAAGGACCTCTACTTTAAAGTTCCATAGCTATTTAATACCTTTAGCTATTAGAACTCGAGTTTTACATTTTACGCAATTTAGTTCTTTTTATCAAATTGAACATGAAAACGATAAAATTTCTTAATGAAATTTTTATACGGTATTTCTATCATGTTGTAGACCATAAAATAATAATAAAATAATTTTTTTGACCTCATATTTATGGTCTCAAAACCATTGTTCTGATTTCACTGAAAACAGGTTGTTACAATGGTAAGGTGTTAGCTTACCCTTTGGTCTTGTGTTCGAATCCTTGCATGAGAAAATTGGTAATATTTTTACTATTTTGTTTGAGCTGATCATGTAGTGGTTGTGGTTTAATCAAATTTTTTCTTTGGAGAATCTGATAAGATATCAAGATGTTGGGGCAATTTAGATATTATTTTATTTTTATCTTATTTTATTTTTTAAATTAAAAAATTCTAAAAATCTATCCCCACATTGCACATTCCATCTTTTCCCCTATTCTGTTCACTTTCTTTCTCTCCCATTTTTGCGTGGATTATAGCGAAGGAAGGTCTTCGACTTTCTTGTTTTTCTTTTCTTGATTTTGTATCCCCAATTTCTTTGGGTTATTGACTGATTGTTCCTGTGATACTATTGCGGTGGTGGGTGTTGATTGAATTGTTGATCACTCGATTCTTGTGTAATTTCTATAGATATTTGTTTCTTCTGTTACTGAAGTTCTTTTCCTTTCATTATTTATCTTTGGCTAAGTTAGAGTTTAAGTGCTACATTTTCTGTTATTAATCTTTTGGATTATCTAGGTGAAGGTCAAGAAATGATTAATCCACTAGAGGATTAAGGCTTGTGAAGGCATTATTTACACCCAAGGGGAAGAGATTTTTTCCAATTTGGAATTGTTGTGGCTGTTTTGGGTTAGTCGTTTTGGGGTTTGATTGGTATTCTAGGATAATCAAGGAGTTTATCCTCTTAAATCAACTCATAACTGTTGGCTAATTTGTTAATTGTATGATGTTTTCAGTTGCTGGAATACTCATTTTTGATGTCACAAGTCTGTATGCCTTGTCGTATGCAATAGACGACCATTTGACAGGCCATGTGGGCCACATGGGCTGGCCAAGTAGGCCATGTGGACCACATGAGTGTGTAGGCCCTGATAAACGCTAAATTATACATATTTTTACCCCATGTTTAACCTATATTTTGGATGAATTATTATCAATTTAGTGAGAATTGGTGCTCTTAACCTTTCTTTTTAATATCTTATACTCAGAAGAGCATAGGGAAGAGAAAAGAACAGAAAATGGACCAAAAACCGGAGAAAATGGGCCAAAATATGAGAACGCACGGCCCAAGAAGTCACTACACGGCCGTGCCACACAAAGATCACACGGTCCAGCTCCGACAAGCATGGCCTGGCCACATGGCTATGCCACCCAAGCATTCCAGAACACGGCCTCTTGTCGAAATCACACGGGCGTGGCACACGGGCGTGTTCTAGTCGTGAGGAAGAGGAATTTCACTCAGATTTGGATGCTTAGAGGCTAAGAAAGGCTCCGCAAAGCTCTATATAAAGACCCTAGGAGGTAACTCTAAGGGTGTACTCTTTTTCTCCTGATAGGAGCGCCATCTTTCTGCCAACACAAGGAGTGGAAGCAAGGAATTACTTAGGGAAGCCGATTGATTCATCCCAGAAGCCAGAGTTTTACATCAAGACTGAGGATCTCCCTAAATTCCTTTAGGGGTTTTTGGGTTCTTTATGTTTTGTTATTTTAATTCTTCTGAGATGTTTTCTTTCTTTATTATGAACTAAACCCCTCAAATACTTGAGGGGGATGAAACCTAAGACGAATCTTGTTATTATTTATTCGTGAGTTATATGATAAATACTTGAGTTGTTCTTAATTATGTGTGCTTAATTCTTGTGTTAATAAGCCTAGGTATTAATTCAAGAAACGGATGTGCTTAAAGCAGAGGAGTAAAAGTCCCTGTGATAAAAGTAGATCTACCATAATTAAGCGGAGTTGCATGCAACCCTAGACATAGGGCGACATAAATCTGTCGGATTAGGGTCAAACCTAATATGGGGAACCATAGATCGAATTAATGCAACCTAGTGTGTTAATTAATAAAGAAACTTTTGTTAACAACCTAGGCCTAGTTGCTCTTCACCTTGATAGAGGGTTTAGCATAAATTAGGGATCTCTACGGATCAAGTCAAGTGAATAAATTGTCTAGCTCAAGAACCAATAACAAGTGAAGTCTAGGTGGATTCTCCCTTAAGTATTGTTTATATCAATCAGCTTTTCCCTAAAGTTCTCCCCAATTTACTTTTTGTACACTTTTAGTTAGTTTTAGAATTAGTTTCAAACAAACCTCTTTTATGTTTAGGCTAGATAATAGAAAGGAAGTAAGTACTAGTACTTTTGGTTCCCTTGGGTACGATAACTCGGTCTTGCCACTAAACTATACTATTGTTCGACAGGTGCGCTTGCCTTTAAGGTCGTGATATTAGTTAGTTTTGGTGTGATCAGTTTTATAAATTTTATTACTTAATATCGCAAGCCGTTATCATGCCCAAATTTTAAATTTTTTCTTTAGGGTCGTATTAGTCATTTGAGTCAAATGTAGGCCTTCTGTAAGGTCCATATGATACAAATTAGGCTATAAATCATGATTTTTAATGTTCTATTAGCATTAAATACAATTAATGTACGCATGATTAATAATTTATAAGCTAAGTATGATATGTTATTTGCTAAGCATGATCTAAATCTGCTATAAAGAGCATGTATGTCATATACATTTATGATATCTATTAGTTCTACATGATTATCAAGGTGGGAAATATGTTTATGGAGGAAGTGTGGGTAGTTTAATCTATCTGTCATATTTGGTGGCTCAGCCATGTAAGGCCCTTACCCGTGTCCGATGCTGGGATAGGATACGAGGCATTACCAGACATAAACACAAGCAACCATACAAAACTGGGCCACAAAATTTCACTCAATTTAAAACTATTTATACACATGCATATTGTCCTTTATACAGGCCTACGAGACCCAAAACATATATTGAGAGTGGTTCGGGTCTAAACCGAGAACTTTGGAACACTTAGAAAATTTTCTCGAAAAACAGGGGCACATGCTCGTGTCCAAGGCCATGTCCTTCACACAGCCAAGATACACGCCTGTATGGCCACAAGTAAGGTTATTTACCAAGCCCTTTACCACCCCAAAACACTTATAAACTTATACAAATTTATCATCACACAACATGGTATTATTAAGCATTCAAACACCCGCACTAAGACATCCACATAGCATTTACAAACCATATTCATCATGCATAATCACGCACACACACTTAACCATTCACATCATGCAACTTACACAACCAATCACATTTACCACTCATAATTATCGCACATTTACTCATCCAACACATGCAAGCATACACATCCTTGAAATGCATCATCATTGACTTATAACATAACAATTATTAGTCACATTAAACGACCTTACACAACAATAACCTTCTAATAGCATAGGCCAACATTCTAAGCCAACTCATAATAACATATACACACTTAATCAAGTCTCTATACATGCCACAGACTTAAAAGTACTTGAAAATCGTTGATACAACACTAATCAATAACTTGTTAGTGTGATAGAATCTCCGACGACCTCCAACTCGAGCTAGCATCTATGACACTATAGGAAAAAGGAAAGGAAGGGGGATAAGCATTATAGCTTAGTAAGTAGGTATTTAAATAATAAGTAATTTATTAACATGCTTTTATCAATCTTCACAATATGTTCTCAAGATAAGACAATCATAATTAAATATAGTTCCACTATTCATCTCAAGCTGTCTACTCAAGTCACGGTCACTAAATTATTTATATCTTGAGTTACAGAAGTCCAAATTAAGATCCGCAAATTTTCCCTGAAACTAGACTCACAAATCTTCTTACCATAAAGTTATCAAAATTTTTGGATTAGCCAATAAGTACATTTTATTCATTAAAGTCACCCCTATTTCGCTATCTGATAGTTCCGACCCCTCTTCACTAAAAATTAATTATCTCCTCGTACAAGATTTGGATGATGTTTCTGTTTATTTTTTTTATAATAG